>OY747135.1:66704550-67324362 GCA_963556465.1 Berberis vulgaris
GGTGTTTCCGAACGCCTTTCAACCTTTGATGAAAGAGGCGAGCAAGAGATGTTTAACTCACTGATTGCTTATGAATGGTTTGTTTGTGGGATTCATATATATACTTGACATGCTATTTTGTTATATATTTGATTATAAGATGATGTACATGAAAATCATAACACCATATGTTTGAAGTAAACATAGACCAAATATTTATTAAGTTAAGATATTTCCCCCCAAATCACACTCTCTTCTATAAGCTTTTATGGGGTTCTAATCAATGGGTTGTTCTTTGATTTCAGATACAAAGATAGATTGGGATGCTTACATGTCACAGGTATTGATTTCACAACAATCCCATCTTTCAATTTTGATTTTCCTAGATGTCATCTTCATCTAAAATTTTCAAACTTTAAGCTTAAGCCCCTCATTGAGGATCTAGGTATGTTTCAATTTTTAAAATGCAGTGACCCCATATTGTGTGTTTTGGAAATATAATTTAATTTATCAGCTTTTGTGTTTAATTTGGCTTATTTGGGTTTGATTTTTGATGGTTTGGATGAGAAACAGATGACTGGGTTTCTTGAAGGAGAGAGATTACAGTTATTCGAAATGGGATACAGGACCTGTAGTATATCCAGCTGGTTTTCTATATGTCTACTCTGCCATTCATAATTCGGTTTATGTTCAATATGAGTGTAATGTGGTTGTTTGGTTTCAGAAACTCTGGATTTCAAATTTCTATTGAAGCCAAAGTATGGTAATGTGATTTATCTACTGTTTGAACAAACTTGTGTAAACTTATGTTTTCTGTATCAGATGTAGATTCTGGGCTTGGTTATGGCAATGGCAATTCTGAATCAGCAGGTGCGGTTAAGAAGACATCAAACATGACCCAGATCAAAGATGGATAGAATACAGTCAAAATGGAGGGTTTGACTTTTTGCATAACTCATTGTAGACTTGTAGTCAATGGCTCATGCAAAGTTCACATTTCAAATATAATATTATTATTCTTCATTTTATTTAAACCACCTTTTTTTTAGTCCTCATTAGTTCCTTGCTAGTTGCTATGATGTTTTCCTTCATTATTTATCATGTTTTACTTTACTGCTTTGGCACGTTCTAAGAAAACTACCTGATCTATAAATCTTGGGGCTTTTTCAGCAAGGCGCACAGGCTAAGAGTCTTAGGAAGATAGAAATGAAAGAGAAGAGGAAATTAAAGAATAAGAAGTGAAGTTAAAGAAATTAAAAAAGTAAAATTAAGTGAAGATCAAAGTAGGAAGTTGAATTTTGTTAATGTTTTACTAAAAACTATTGGCAGATTTACACGTTGACAGGAGCATTGGAGGGAAGAAACCAAAATCTACCGGGAAGGAGGAACCTTCTATGGTGGAGTTGAGTGGTTTTAATTCAAAGCGGCAGGAATTTGATCCTGAATATGACAATGAAGCTGAACAGTCACTCGCAGAGATGGATTTCAAAGACACTGACACTGAAGTTGAACGTGAACTAAAGTTGCGAATTTTGCGTATTTATTTAAATAGGTACATGCTCATTCCTCTGTATTCAGTTAAGCCACGTTCTTATTTGGCCTATCAGTGATTCATAGTGTACTAAAGCTTGTTGGCAGGCTTGACGAGAGGAAGCGCAGGAAGGACTTTATACTGGAGAGAGATTTACTTTATCCTGATCCATTTGTGAAGGAACTTTCTCCTGAATAAGGGGAGATTTATCAGCGTTATAAGGTCTTCATGCATTTTCATTCCAAAGAAGACCATGAAGAATTAATTAGAACAATTATTGAGGAGTATAAAGTACGAAAGAAGATTCATGACCTTCAAGTACGTGGCTTCATAATTTTGATTCTCATTTTCCTCTTGAGCACAATTGTTTGCTAGTTTGTGGAATTCTACTTAGTACACAGTCACACAGAGTTCATTTAATATTTCTAATTTAGAAGTGAGAAGTGAATGATAAAACTGTTAAGTGATGACTAGTTATCAGTTTTCTTGGAAATGAGGTACAACACCAGAGTAGAATACAATGATACTAGTTCACACATCCATGGTTGGTCTTTCTGCCTCTGCATGCTATAATGGATTTCCATGTCACAGAATACACACAGAGGAAGGGAGAGGGAGAGATATAGGCAGTATATTTATCCAAAATAAAATGACATTTGTTGTCTGTAGGTTTTGTTTACTACACTACTTTGCAGTGCTTTCCATTTTACTGATTGAAACAGAAAATGATACTTTTAATTATGATAAAAAAAAAAGAATCTATGTTTCATTTTTGTTACTCTTATATTTGATACTATATATTTTGGCTCTGATTATCTTTAAATGTCTAAATCAAGATAATATTAGTTATTATAGGTCCCCAAGAATCATAAATGCTACTAATGTTTGAGTATGAGTAAAAGCTTTATCATATTCCTCAACTTCTTTCATGACTGGTTAGTGGATGAATAAATTCCATTCTTCTCAGATTAAGAAAAAAACAGCTCAAAGTTCTTTTGGATTGTCATAGAAGAATATGTTGTGGTTTTAGTATGTTCTATAAAGGACTGTAATGAATGATACAACTTGGACACTTAGTTCTCATGTTTCGATGAGATTATGGTTCCTCTGTGATGCTTAGGTGAATATCATATCGAGTAATGCTAATCTTTTAGTATTCGTCATGATTGACTCCACTAGCAGTTAACTCTATGATGCAATGAACTACAGACCTCTACTACCTATTAAATTGTTGGTGATTGTTTCACATTCATTCAGGTGGAACAACTGCACAAAACTTTCAAGCTATGTGGTTCCCGTACCGAGGAATACTGGAAAAAGTCAAAACTGCCACATGCAACCATATTTAAGCCCCAACAACCATACAAGCGGTGCCTAGCGGAGACATTTAAAGATTTTCCACCATCCTCTCTGCCACTAATCGAAACTCTCCTTGCAATTGACCCTGCTGAACGTAGAACTGCCACAGCTGCATTGCGGAGTGAACTAAGATTTTATTTCTTATCCATTTATCAACCCTCTTTGATAAATATTGTGTGTAAAATATGAACAATGTGTCTACTTCCACTTAAGGTTCCCATGTGTAAAATATGAACAATATATACTAAATGTGACACATATTGTGCATATAATATATCATATTGGAGTATGCTTGGATGCGCCGTGTTCGGGTTACATACGTCTATTTTTTTCTTTGGGTACAATTTCTATAACATTCATTCAATGCCTCTTGCCCCCATTCTTAAAACAACACTTCTTTTAGCCATTAGGTAGGAAAACAAGCTTCTGTTATGAGACATAAAAATACATACGTCTATTTTTTTCTTTGGGTACAATTTCTATAATTCATTCAACGCCTCTTGCCACCATTCTTAAAACAACATCTCTTTTAGCCACTAGGTAGGAAAACAGCTTCTGTTATGAGACATAAAAATGCGACTATATAAGTATGTAGCGATTAGAGCCAACAAGTAAAAGTTTCTGATTTTGGTGACTACATAAAATAAGTTTACGTGTGTATGTTTGGGTGGACAATCATATTGTAAACTAGATGGGTGTAGGCTTTTGTGAGGTTTGAACTTTGTGAGGTCCTGCCTCACTATAGTTGTTTTCTCTTATGAATAAAGATTTTCAAATTTGCAGTAGGATTATCTTAGTGAAGTTTTGAACTCCTCCTTATGTTTTTGCCTTTATAATATGTAGGACTAAGGCTAACTTAAGTTGCTCTTATTCTCAATTCATGCATCCAGACCAACTTAGTGTTGGTTACCTGCATAAACCAAAGAGTAGTAGTGTTTTAATGGAATTGAACTACTTAAACACTGTATTTGACAAAAAATCAGATCTCATCAATGAATGTCTCTAAGGATTCAACTTTTGCCTCATGTCCTAATTTATATCTATCGTGAATGCCAAGGCTTCCTTTACCGTTCTATTTTGTGGGGAAAGGGTATAGGCTTTTGAAGGCCATTTAGCAGATATATCAAGTTAAATACATTATTCAAAACAATTTCTATTGAATGTATTCAGTTATCACAAAGAATTTGGCTACTGCTTGGTGATTCTGATAGCTTGGCACATATTGAGGCCCAGAGAATGGCATGTGCTTTGTTTGACATACTGCACCCTCTTTAATCTGGTTGCAGATACTCAGTAGCCTATACTGCTAATCCATGTTATGTTAATTCATGTTGTGCCTTAAAATTCTTCGGTTCAAATGACACCAACACTTAGTTCAAATAATTTACAGTAGTTACATGAGCTGATGCCATGAATCACGTTACTCATCTGTGATTACATATGTGATCAAAATCTCTTGATAAATAGGGTGTCATTAGAAATTTCATCATTCACTAGTGCTGTTTCTAACTGTCGCCTAGAAGATGCCTACATGATTGTGATATCTCCATATCCTTCTGTTAAACTTAAGGTTAAGTTAAAACTATGAGAATTCCCACTGACATTATTGTTCGACGGGATTGTTCTTGTTGCATCATTAAATCTTTCATGGATTTCTGCAGGTCATCAAGTATCCTCAAGACTGCCTAGAAAGATTATTCAAGTATCTTTGTTCTGGTTGTTCCAGAAGTAAGTTCTATTCGAATTTTGGATACCTGTTATAGTGTAGTTTAATTTTAGCTCTTATCCCCCATTTGCACTCTGAATTTATTTTGTGATTCGCTGGCATATTTCATTTCTTTTACTTTTCTATTTGTGTATTTTGTCGGTCCTTGCATTGCTCAAATCAATGTATATCTTCCATTGACAAAACATGTTTTAGTTATTTCTCTGCAGGTTGCCTACTTGATGGAAGGGTATACTAGTGATATCTAATAACACCCCCTCTTTTATTTTCATTATATTTTTTGAGTTTCATGGATTAGGATTTCCCTACGAGATTCTTCTATGATATTTATCATTCTTAACGCAGCTGCAAGATTTATATATTTATGTTTACATTACTGTTTTAATAAGTTGCGGTTTTGATTAATAAGTAACCCTTTTCGTAGAGAGCAGTAACACTAGTATGGTTATACCTTGAAACTATTCTCTCCTATGTTAATTAGGTATAAATGTCAAAGTTAAACCATAGGTGCTCTACAGGAGGTTCTCTAAGATCCATATGTCTTCTCCAGGCTGATTATCTATCATATTCTTCTAATTCACAGGTTCTATTATGCATTTGAATAGAACTAATAATATGTGTTGGTAATAATATGTAAGCATTCGAATAGAACTTATAATATATGTTAGTAATAAGGTGTATGTATTAATAATTTGGAACGTAATTGGGTAAAACAAAATTCAGTGCACGCCAAAGTGATGTTTTCTGTAAGTTGAAATCATCTTTTGTTTTCTAGTCTGGGAAAGAAATTGAACCTTTGTATTCAGCCTTACTAATTCTATATGTAATGTATTAGCCACCACTTAACGATAAAACATACATGTTTTACATTTATCATGTTTCCAAATGATTATAATGTTCACTTTTTCCAAAACTTGGACATCTCTGATGGGTCTGTACTGTACGACGTTGACGAGCCAACTGTTCGAAGTTTGAATGGATGCATTGTTGCAGATCAAATCCTTCGGCTTGTGCCAAATGTTGAGGTAAAATGTATAATGGCAAAGTGCATACACAGGTCGTTGAATTTACTGATCGTTAAAACGGTTGTTTTTATTTATTAATGTTTTTGTTTTTTGTTTTGCTAGCATTTTCGTACTACACTCGGGTGCTTGAAATTATGGGCTAAAAGGCGTGGTGTTTATTCGAATGTAAGGTCACTTTTTTTTTTGTGGGAGGTTATATTTATTAAATCAAGTTATTGCACTCTTTCCCTTTCACTGCTTCAGGTGACAAGATTTCTTGGTGGTGTCAATTGGGCTCTCTTGGTTGCTCGAGTTTGTCAGCTCTATCCAAATGCAAATCCCAGTATGTTAGTTTCCAGATTCTTTCGAGTTTACACATAGTGGCGCTGGCCGAATCCAGCGATGTTTTGTCCAATTGAAGAAGAAGAACTTGGGTTCCCTGTGTGGGACCCTCGGAAAAACCCACGAGATATAACTCGTCATATGCCTATTATCACACCTGCATATCCATGTATGAACTCGAGTTACAATGTGTCCACTAGTACACTTCGTGTGATGATGGAGCAGTTTGAAAACGGTAATAAGATTTGTGCGGTAAGTGTCATTGTTTGTTTTTATGTAACATTGGCCAAAATAAGTCAATGCATTTATTCTAACTAGTTTAAATCTTTTTTTTTTCTTTTTTTGTTTCAAGGATATTGAGCTGAATAAAGCTCAGTGGAGCGCTTTGTTTGAACCTTACATTTTCTTTGAATCATACAAGAACTATTTGCAAGTTGATATAGGTGCAGCTGATGCAGTTGATATGCTAAGTTGGAAGGGTTGGGTGGAATCTCGGTTAAGGCAGTTGACTCTGATGGTAAGCTCTCTGCACTGGAGCAAATAATAGAAATTGTAGGAAAGCCAAGCGAAACTCTCTTCATAACATTGATGACATCAAAGTGATTTTCCTGTAATCACGTAGAACTATGTGGGTGGTAGTTTGATTTTCTAAATGTGTGCTTTGTTTTTGGAACTTGCAGATTGAGAGAGACACGATTGGAATGTTGCAGTGTCATCCTTATCCAACTGAATATGTTGATACTTCTAAGCAGTCTTCACATTGTGCATTTTTCATGGGTTTGCAGAGGAAACAAGGTGTGTCAGTGCAAGGAGGGCAGCAGTTTGATATACGTGGAACAGTTGAAGAGTTCAAGCACTCGGTGAATATGTATATGTTTTGGAAGCCAGGGATGGAAATTTATGTTTCTCATGTTTGTAGGAAGCATTTACCGTCATTTGTATTTCCAGATGGGCATAGAAGACTTCGGCCATCTAGGCCCACGACTCAGGAGCAGTGTAGAAAGACAACAGTTGGTGAAGGTAAAATGTGTTGGGATGCATCTGTTGAAAATCAACTAAAAAGGAAAAAGAGTGCCGAGGAAGTAGGTGATTTGAGGTCAAACAAGCCTGATAAATGGGCTTCTATAAGCCCGCAGAGACTGGACTCTGTGTCCTAGGTCTAGCAGAACATCTGTCTTCAGCTCAGGTGATAGCATTCTTGAGATTTTGGCAGCTCGTAATGTTGACAATGGTGTGGTTGGGTCTGTTGGAGAGGTGAACAAGGAAAACTTGGTAGGTACTAGCAAGACAATAGATGTTTGGTTGTTTACCATGCTTCAACTGAAATAAAGGTAGTATGATCTTTCTTATTTGATAGATTTTGTGACTCAATGTAATACATTATCTTATTAATTACATTACTTTGCCTCTGTTCATGGAAATGTTTAAGTGTTTGGCACATTTTGATTTTTATTTTCTAAACTTATAAGATGTTATAAAAAGTCATTTGATATCACTTGATGAGTGCTATAGAAAAAAAGGGCCTTGAGAAACGCTATAGAAATTAATACAATAGCATTTGTTAAATGCTACGTGAGAGAAGACAATAGCGTTTCTGAAATGTTATTGGTAACTATACAATAGCGTTTCAAAAATGCTATAAATACTGTTACTATAGCGTTTCAGAAAAGCTATAAATAGACAACTTACAATAGCGTTTTTAAAACGCTATAATAGACTTACTATAGCGTTTCAGAAACACTATAAATACTGTTACTATAACGTTTCAGAAATGCTATAAATAGTCAACTTACAATAGCGTTTTTAAAACGCTATGATAGACTTACTATAACATTCCGGCAGACACAGATTTTCTAAAACGCTATGGTATCCTACCATAGCGTTTTTGAAAGACTATTAATGAGCATTTTTCTTGTAGTGATAAAAAGGCAGCTTGAATAGCTTGTGAACTTTGTTGTTCAGAACATTTGCATAAAAGAAGGGGATTTGGGGAACATTGTCTAAGCCAAAAAGATGGCCAAGAAATTCACAACCAAAGCAAAAGTTTGGAGCATCTTCAAATCGAAACAAAATGATGAAGATGCGTCCATTGGGAATCCCGTAATTTGTGTCCATAGAGCACGACATTGGTTTAGAAGCATCTAACCAAACCATAAATTGAATGAAAGGTATGGCTGTATCCTCCAATGACTGTTCAACAATTTCCATAAACTCCCAAATGTTATTAGCTAAGGTTTGGATTGTAGACAGGCACGGATTCACGTAGGGGTAAGTGGCGGCACTTGCCCCCACTGACTTTTGAGATTTTTTTTATTTTTATTTTTTATAATTTATTTGTCCCTCAATTAGTTTTTTTATTTGCCCATTTATTCTCACTTTTCACTTCAACCAGGACTTCATACTTCAAATCATGCACATATCAAATTCAAACTCTACTTTTAGAGTTAGAGATAGAGGTTAAATCCCTTAAATCTCTCAAAAAAACCAAAATCCACAGTTTCTTCTTTACACTACATCGATTGGATAAGACGAGGGAAACCCCCATATTTCATCATCTTCAAAGATCTATAACTATTGAGTTATTTGAGCTCATCTTCACAAGATTCAGTAGGATCCAAACCACCTTATTCTTCTTATAGGTACCAGGTGTCTTCATTAATCACTGTGTTGGTCATCTCCACAAAAAAATCGTAAGCAACCCAATCTCTTCCTCCTTTTCTTCATGTAGTAGTAATCAACGATTCAAACCCTTCTCTTGTGTTGTGTTTTTAGAAGTAGTAATAATCTTTAATGAATATAGTAGTAATCATCTTCAATGACTGTCTTTGTTGTACTCCACTTTTTGCTGTATTTAAAAAAAAATTCATGTTAAAGTAACTAATTTTTATATTATATTTAATTAATGATGACATCACTCCGCCCTCCCTCAACAAAAATCCTGGCTCCGTCACTGATTGTAGAGATCTTGAGTTTTCATTTCAGGTACTCTTGTACACGAATCCAGCAAGGAAACTTTGGAAAATCCATTGAGTTATAGTCTTTTGTCCATGTTTTGATAAAGACAAGCCATCCAGAGATTGTCCAGTAGGGGTGGGCACGGGACGGGATGGAACGAGATATACCCATCCCGTTCATACAGGATCGGGACGGGATGGGATGGGAAAAACCTCATCCCGACCTCGTCCAATCCCAAACGGGTTCGGGACGGGATGGGACGGGACGGGACGGGATCAGCGTGCTAATCTGGACATATCAAATAGAAGTCTGAAACTGCTGGACTGCATTTGACAATATATTTTGAAGGAAGCCTGGACTGCTGGAAGCCTAGACTGCTGAAAGCTGGAAGTTGGACTGCTGAAAGCTGGACTGCTGGAAGCTGGACTGCTGGAAGCCTGGACTGCTGAAAGCCTGGACTGTTGGAAGCCTGAACATTTTATGCAAATGTTCATAAAATAAATAAATAAGTAAATAAAAATATTAATAATTAATATTAAAAAATTAGTTCGGGACGGGACGATATTGGCGGGATTGAAAATCTTCATCCCATCCCATCCCATTCTAGATCGGGACGGAACGGGATCGGGATGAAATTATTCAATCCCATTAAGACCCGAAAAAATCGAGACGGGATCGGAATGGGATGCCCACCCCTATTGTCTAGGGACCCAAATTGATAGCAAATTGGATATCCTTCTCATTTGTAAACTTTATCAAATAGAACGTACTGTTTGTTTCCTATTTCCTTAGCAAGTATTATATATGAAACTGATGGAATTTGCCCCATTGTGCAGCCAATTTCTTAGCAAGAAGTTCATGCCCTATTTTTTGTGGACAATGGTGTTTTGCTACCACTCAGGGGCGGATCTACAGCTTGGGTAAGGGGGTCAATTGACCCCCTTTGGTTTTGAAAAAACTCTATCAGAGCATGTACAATTTCATCCTTTGCCCCCCTTAAAAATTCCATCTTGCCCCTCTTATAAAACTAAGAATTACAATAACAAATATCGTATCACAATTGAACGAAAAAAATTGATTCGCCGCCTCTAATCTCCGCCTCCACGCCTTCGGTCCTCAACAATAACTTCTTCTCCATCCCTGCAAAACAAGGTGAGTTTGTTTGATTATGTATTCTAAATAAAATCAACAGGACAACAACAAAATAATCTTAAGCTTTAACATCTTTTCCTACCTTGGTATCTGTCTCCCTCTTTGGCGATCCAAAATTGAAACAAGAAGATTAGAGAAAGATCCGAGAAAGATCATAGCAGGATCTCAGAGATGTGAGCAAGATCAAAGAGATCTGAGCGAGTTCAGAGAGATCTGAGCGAGTTCAGAGAGATCTGAGCGAGATCGATCTCAGAGAGATCAGAGCGAGATCGATCTCAGAGACATCAAAGAGGGATCTCAGAGAGATCAAAGAGGGATCTGACTGAGTCTGATGAAGAAGAAAGCAAAGTCCTTGATCTCTCCGAGTCTGATCTCTCTGACTCTGAGTCTGATCTCTTGATCTCTCTGACTCTTGAGTCTGATCTTTCTGAGTCTGATGAAGAAGAAAGCAAACTCTTCGATCCCACTGAGTCTCTCACTGAGTCTGATCTCTCGATCTCACTGAGTCTGATGAAGAAGAAAGCAAACACTTCCATCTCACCGAGTCTGATGAAGAAGAAAGCTCTTCATTAGACAAACTCTTCCGATTTCTTGATCTCCTCGATCTCTTGATCTCTTGATTTCTTGATCTTTCTGATGAAGAAGAGTGAGCTTGACTGAGTGAGTGAGATGCAGAGTGAGCTTGACTGATCTGAGATGAAGAAGAGTGAGCTTGAGCTTGACTGAGATGAAGAAGACTGAGTTCGAGTGAGATGATGAAGAGTGAAGCTTGAGCTTTCGAGTGAGATGATGAAGAGTGAAGAAGACCTCGTTTGAGCTTTCTGTTTGAGTTCCATCTCACTGAGCTTTCTGTTTGAGTTCCATCTCACTGAGCTTTTCTGTTTGAGTGAGCTTGACTTCCATCTCACTGAGCTTTCTGTTTGAGTGAGGTGAAGAAGACCTCGTTTGAGCGAGAGGAAGAAGTGTGAAGTGAGGCTTGACTTGAGTGTGGCTGTGGCTTTGGTTTGATAAAAAAGAGAAATGAGGCTTGAGGTGGGTTTGATAAAAACAGAGAAATGAGATACAGATCAGAGAAATGAGATTCAGATGAATGAAAAGGGTTTGATAAAAACAGAGAAATCAGATATAGATGAATGAAATTATGAAAGATTGGTTATTTTTAAAATTATTCAAAATATTATTTTAATCAATCAAATAAAGGGTAAATTTTTTTTTTCTATTTCATATTTGTTAAAGCTTTAATGAGGTATTTCATATTTGTTTAAGCATCTAATTTATTATCTTATCTTTATACAGAAATATTTCATATTTGATTTTTAATTTAATTTTATTTGTTTATTTGTTTATTTGTTTAGGCTTTGACAAAGTGGGTATTTGATCCTTAAAGCTTAAGTGAGTATTTAATTTCATCTGCTGAAAAGGCCATTATCTCAAGTTTTTAATATTTGGTAAGGTTTCTTCTCTTTCAGTGGATGACAGATAGTTTGATTACATATGTTGAGAAAGATATATTTAATGGCATCGATGATGAGGTGATTATGCAGCATTACCAGAACATGAAAACCCGCAGAGAGCTTTTACCTAAATCTACAGCGCATCTACATTGACTCAGTATGTATGTTTATCTTGTAACACTTTTAAAACTCTATTTTAATCATATTTATCTATTTATTTTAGAAATTAAATTATCTATAAATTTTTTGCCCCCTTTGTCTGCAATCCTAGATCCGCCCCTGCTACCACTCGAAGACTCAAATCTTCATCTGGATCTTCCTGTTCAGAACCAAAACTAGGTGTTGGAATCTTTAGATTATGGGTTAACAGATTGCCTAGCGAATGTATGAAGAGTTTAGCAAAGATAGAGGTTGTTGATGTGGGGGTCGGAGTGACAGGAACCAGAGAGGAGGAAGGGTTAATAGTTTGTGGAGAGGAAGAAGGATTAGTAAATACCATATTTGGTGAGGATGGCTGAGAGGTGTTAGTGAGAGGCATTGGTGGTGGGATTGGTTGAATAGTTGTTTCAGGTGGCAAAGGAGAAGAAGAGGTGACAAATTGGGAGTTTGGTTCCATGAGAATAGAATGGAAATAATAATGGGTTTGATGTTTTTGAACAAAATTATTTGTAAAGGAAGGAGATGTAAGTTGGTAGTTGGTGTTAGTAATGGTTCTATGTGAAGATCTTTGAGAGGTGATCACTCTCTTGATGGAGTATTTAATGTTTGTTGGAGAGCAACAGGGAGATCTCATGATGAAGGAGGGGCGATTTGATGGATTAAGATTGAGCAATTAAGAGAGGAAATGATTATGAGAGAGTTAGAGATTGTGAATGATTTAGAAAGAAGTACAGAGAAGCTGGACATGCACTACGCCCGAGACCTACAAAACAACAAACATGAAAAATAAAATCAGAAACCAGCAAGAGGGATCAAAAGCAGCGGCCTGGAAGAAAGAAAATGAAATTGAGGGAGGGGAAGTGGACGAAGAACAAGGTGAAAGATGTGTAAGAAGGGGTGAGCTTGAGTTCTAAGGTATTAAACAAGTTATTTTCGTAACTGGGAAGCCGCCCAACAATTGGTTTTGTTATTTTTAGGTTTTCATGGAAAAAAAAGGTAAAAGTGACTTTTTAATGTATTGGTTAGCCGTGGTTTAAAATAATCCTTATTGGTCATACAAATATAAAAGTAGGCTCTTAATGAAATTACATTAACTATAAAACTTAATGATCTAAATTACGAAAAAGTATGCCTTCAAAGTTAATTTCCCTTTTAATATTATGCTATTTGTTCACATTCTAAAACATTTTAAACACTTGTGGCTTTCTGATCAGTGAAGTGGAGTTGAAGTTCACATCTTCACTTGGTGTGGTGCGAAAGCCATTAAGTTCAATTAAAACGCCTAATGGTATAGGATGCGTCCAAAAATCATCCTCCTGTGAGTTTAACCTGCAAAACAATTGTTAGATTGTCAAGGACCACCTTTTTTGTGGCCGAAGGCACTCCGATGCTTAAGTCAGTAACTCTATTGGAAAAAAAGATGTAAATATAGACAAAACTCAGTTAAAGTTGCATACCTTTGTCGAATGTTCCCGTTACCTTTTATAATAGTCGTGGTTAACTCTCTGCGTGACTTAAGCATGTGAGGTGCAACGGAAGGAGATGTTCTATAACAATATCTTCCTTAATGGAGATGCGTTCGTGGAAGCGTAGGTCCATTCACGACTCTTTTTTTGGTGCAACGTTCTTCTTCTTTATGAGAGAACGTGTATCGGGCCTGGATTTGGGCTTCGATTCGTCTGGGTCTGGATTCGAATCATGTTTACGCCTCCTTAGTGGTGGGCCTAGTTTAGACCTCTATAATTGGCCTAATTCCTTTTGGGCTTTATGAGCTGGCCTAATAAATCAGGCGTTGTATTCTCGTGATGAGACTTTATGCCACATGTACGGTCGTGATGATCGATCTATTTTGATGTATCATTAACTACTCCCTCCTTAGTTAGTGGGTATGTTCAAGTATCCACTAACTGTTTGGCGGTTTTGCTTTTTGATTGCAGCATTACGGCTTGGTTAGTGCCTTTGCTACTGTCACTGTTGTTTTCTCTCCATTATTCCATCTGCCTGTTCGTTTTGGCGCAATTTCTGGGATTTCATACGATTATCACACCTTGCACGTTCTCCAAGGGTGGTCCTTTCGTTGCCCATTCCTATAAAAAGGAGAAGCTTCATGTATGCTTTTCTTCCTTCTGCATTTTCTCGTTTTCTGATTGGTAACCATTTGATTTTTTTGCATTCATCCTGTGTTCATGTTTAACTTTAGAGTTTTGGGTGGCAATGCTCTTGTTGTTTGCGAAGCTTTCTTCATGCCCAAGAGAGCGACACGCGTGACTCTGGACAACATTCGTCACGACTACTTGTTGCCAAATGATATGGAGATTGTTCCCTCAGAGAAGATGACAGTCATTGTCGTCCTCGGTCTTGATACATTGCTTTGTATTCAGGTATGTTCCATTCTGGTTTCAGGCTTTCGGCTCCTCCTATCATCTGGGAGTACTTGAATTTGGTTGGAATTGCTCCGGCTCAACTTGTTCCCAACGGTGTGGAAGGTATTGACTTCAACCTTGGCGAGGGCTGCTACTTCTTGCATCCCTATGAATGTTAGGGTTTTGAATTCCCTGGTAGTGTTTAGCATGGACCCTAGTTACACTTGTCACTTGTGTTTTCCTCTTTGCTTGAAGGACCTGCGAGAAGAGTATGTGGGTTGGTCGAGGTCCTGGTTTTACGCCTCTCTTTCTTCTAACCATTTTAGGTTCCGCGGTAATCAGATTATCCGATCGTTTCGGAAGCCTAAGAAGGTTGAGTTGTCACTGTCTTTAGAATAGCAGGAGTTCCGTCGTCTGTTTTGTGATCTACCCCTAGTATCGGTAGAAGATTTCCTTACTTCGGTTGATGTTTTCCATGGTGGTCTGCTTTCATTGGGTAGGGCAGGCATATCTCCTGTGGTTACTGTTACGCGCTTCTACTTCTACTTCTGCTTCTGCTCGAGGTCCTAGGAACACTGGTCCAATCGTTAAGAAAAGGAAAGTTCCTAGGACTCCTAGCCCCTCCAAAATATCGGCCATTAGTTCTGGTCGTGCCTCGAAGACGAAAAAACTTGCTTCTTCTGTCCTTGAATCTGCCAGGACCCCTTCTCATCTTGCTTTTCTTCAGAAGGGAGGTTGTGGTTCGGGTGATGATTCCTCTGCCCGTGAGGAAGAAGAGGTAAACCGAGTCCTCAAGGTAAGTAAAAAACAAGTTTCTCGCCCTCCGGATGATCATGAGAAAAAGCTTGTTGCTTCTTATGGTTTGCTGGATTCTGGCAGCCTCTCGATTGACGATTCACGCATTATCGAGAATAAAATGCTTTTGTTGGGTGTTTGGCTGTCGAATAATCCGAAGGGTACTAAGACCTTGGATGACTTTGATTATGATCCGTTAGTAGAGGATCAAGCTGTTGCTCGTTCTCGAGATCACAAGCTTACTATTTATTCTGTTGTAGCTGGGACTTCGGGATCTTGTGCAGCATGCACGAGTTCATAGCCCTGGTCATCTCCGTCCTCATCGCTAAGTGGGAGGTAAAGAGGGCCTTAGTGGACACAGGAAGCTCACTGAATGTCCTGCTCCTCAGTGCATTCCGCAACATGCAACTACAGGAGAAAGACTTTACTCTCGCCACCCACCCCATGGTCGAATTCAGTAGAGAAAAATGTTTTCCCATTGTAAAGATCAATCTAATGGTGGTGGCGGGAGAGCCACAGTTACAGAAGTACCTTGTCCAAGAGTTCATGGTGGTTGACGCTCCGTCTACCTAAAACATTATTCTTGAAAGGTCGTGGCTTTATCATATAGAGGCAGTGGTTTCCACTTTACACCAATGCATACAATATACAACAAACCAGGCACAATGAACTATCCGAGAAGATCAACCAGCAGCAAGAGACTGTCATTATGCAGCTCTAAAGAACCTGAATTGTTGCCAATTACAGCTCGGGCCTATAGAACCAACATGTCAAGCACCAGGCCTAGACAAAATAGGCGAGTCACTCTATAAGGGCGGAAGAGCCTCAATAACCAAAGTGCAGCGATGCAGAGAGTCTGAAGTCAGAGCTGGCAGCGCAATTCAGATCAATAAAGAGCTAAGTAACAATACTTCATCAAACATGCACCTATTCAAAAAGTTGTTAATCAGCAAAAAACTGCTTGGGCAAACACGAAGTCCACTATTCAGTAACTTTGATAGTTTTTGCAAAACAAAACACTTCGCTAGAAGGACTATGCAATCCGAGCCAGGACCATATGAGCCTCCTTCAGGGTCGGATTATTTTAATCCTCGATCGGAGTTAAATTATCTTGTTGCTTTGATTTCGTTTTTTGTTTTCTATTTTTCATTTCAATTTAGAAGAATTGTTCATACAAGACAAACGCCATAAATAAAACAGAGCTTATTGTTTCCAATGAGAGTTATTACAAAGCTTGTCGACCAACTAGTACATCAGTTCATACTACAGGTATCTAAGTTCGATGCAAGTATCTATTTGCTGAAACAAGGGTAGAGATTCCAATTTACTATTCCTCCTCCAGAAGGGTGGTGGTGAAAGTAAAACGTCTGCGTCGAACAAGAAAGAACACACTCAATTCATTGCTCTATCGAATCACCTCGCAGTGATTATTTGAAAGTGGCAAGAAAAGTACTTGAAAATGGCTGCGAATACTTCCTCAATTCTTTGCTCTGCCAATCTGTCTTGTGAAGAGGAATAGAAGGAAACCACAAATAGCTGATGAAAACGTCCCTGAACAGCGGATCATTAAGGTCTTACAGTGCTGCCAAATGAGGACAACTCTCAAATGTGTAATGTGAGGGGTGACGCAGAAATACCACCTCAGGAACGAGAGTCGTGACCTCTAGCACTCCCATCAACAATAAACTATCTGCGAGGACCATCCCTCGACAGAAGTAATGGAAGAGAGAGTGCTTGAGCACCAGAATATGGAAAACAGACCTGCCCCCTGGAAGGAAGTCTGTAACTCTTCTTCGCAATGTAAGATGTTACAAAATCTCATGACAATCAAGTGTTCACCCAAATTAGGCGGCACTGCATAATAACAAGTCTTATCAAGGCTCATCGGCACAAATGTCAGAACATTCAAAGATAATATTCACGTAATTATACGTAATATATCCCTTAATTTATATATGTTAGTGTTTCAATTAGTATATTTTATTCTAATTATTTCATTTTTATGTTTTTGTAGGAATTTGAGCGTGAATGATGAAATCGCATAAATGCGACAATTTGAGGAAATGATATATTAATTGGTCGATTCTAGCTGTGGTACAAAGTAGATGGTCACATATCTAAACCTAACCCAAATAAACCCAGGTCCACCTAATTTAACCTAAGCCCAAACCCAAAAAGCTAATCTAGAAACCCAAGCCCAAGGAAATAAGAGAACCCTATTTAGGTCTTCCCCATTTTTAGAGAAAGCTCTGTTATCTCTTCTTCCAGGTTTCTTTTTTCCAGCCACCACACCAATCAACCCTACCGGCGACCTCACTCAATAGGAAAACCGGCAGTGCGATCATCCCGTCATCACCACCTCACCTCGCCAACACTACCATAGCCGCAGTCACTTTTCGTTCATCCCCTGTTTTCGTCCCCCTCAATTGCACAAACTGTTCCACCATAACCCGCCACCTCGCATTCCTTCCTCACCTGCTCTTCCTCGCTCTCTAGGGAGACGCCACACCCTGTTCCATCGTAGACATCATCACCTCCTCACCTTGTTTCACACAACCACAGCCGCCACCACCTTGCTCCACCTCGCGACAGAGCAGCAACAGGTTACTCAGCCAGCCGTCACGACCTCCTTGCAGCCAATTTCCTCTCCGCTCCACTCTCTCGGCCCTCCTTCCTATTTCCCTCTCTATTTCTGACTCTTTCCATCTCTCACGACCACCGTCACAAGTGACGCACCAGCTCGCACACCACCACAGCGACAGGAGAAGAAACAGGGAGCACCGCCCCTGTTTCTCTCCCTCCTTTTTGTTCTCTTTCGCGCCTCTCTCTCTGTTCTTCCATCTTTATCTCTTTTGTAGGTACCGGCGATGGTCGGAGGAAGAAGGAGCTCGCGAGGAGCGAAGATGAGGCAGCGCGGCTCGCTGGGGACGAAGACGTAGGAAAAGTTGGCGGGAACCAACTGTTTTTCATACAGTTGGCTATTGGCACCCCGTGACTTATTCAGAGCCACCACAGTGCATTTTTCACTCTTTCTCAGGATGTGTGTTCATGCTGAGATGGATTCTACCTATACCAGTGCTGTGACCACCGCCACCATGATCTTCTAGACCCCTGCGCCGAGGCGAAGATGAAACCACAGGGTTTCTAGAGTTTGTTGTATTTGAATTTATTGTTTTCTATATACTTGAACGTTAACACAGTTGATTTATGAGTTTCAATAATTTTCTTTCACCGATTATATCCGGATTAATTATCTAGACTAGTCGGTAGTTAGAAGTACCCTTTATTGATATTCAAAGCCTGCTTTAATCAATTAATCTGAATCTGTGATTGTGTGTGCCGTAAGCAGACATTCAATGCTAGGGGTTTAGAACTAGGTAAAATAAACCTGTGATTGTGTGTGCCATAAGAAGACACGCTATGCTAGGGTTTATACCTTTGCTGAAATCAATTGCAAACTTAGATTAATCTTTAGGTTAGTCATGTCAATTCTTGAAAACAATAATGGATTACAGAAATCTCGAAGAACCTGTGGTGGATTCGATGTCTCGGTCCCCTCTCTATCATCTTATCAGTTTAATTTTAGTTGTGAAATTCATTTACTTAATTTAGTAATTTTCATCTGCTGTAACCCACAACTCTAAATTAGTTCAAATAAGTCTTAGAACTCGACTGTCTCGTCAATCCTCGTGGGATCGACCCGTATTTGCCACTGTCAACTAGTTAGACAGCCGTGCACTTGCGGTATTACAACTAGGGTTTATTAGCTTATTAATTTAAGTTAATAAAAACTCCAAGTTTTTGGCGCCGTTGTCGGGGATTTTAACGGTACAATCGAAATCTAGGGTTGTTTTTGCTAGTTTATAAATTATGTTTAATTTTCTTTTTAGGAACAGTGTTACGAGTCAGTTTCTTATTTGTTTTATTTGCTTTTCTTATTTGTTTTATTTGTTTGAGTTTGAATTATTTTTGCAGGCGGTCACACACATAGGAGCTCAAGTGGGAACGAAGTGAAATATTGCGATTCGCAAGGAAACTCTTAGAAATCGACTTCTACCCGGCGTCGCAAGTAACCCGAAAAAGGTTCACGCCGGAGGTAACTTCTACCCACCGCATCTGCACGCGATTTTTGTGTGTTCACTTGTGTTTAGCTTGTTCTAGGTAGTATTGCTT
Organism: Berberis vulgaris; assembly: GCA_963556465.1. Taxonomy (NCBI): domain Eukaryota; kingdom Viridiplantae; phylum Streptophyta; class Magnoliopsida; order Ranunculales; family Berberidaceae; genus Berberis; species Berberis vulgaris. The sequence continues at coordinate 66,723,543 of OY747135.1, forward strand.
GCAAATTTGAATAGTGGCAGGATTGAGTTGAAACTTCTGTGCCCTCTCCCGTGGATAGGTTAATCACCATCTATTTTAGGGTTAGGAACCTAGACCTTCACTATTAAAAATTTGTTGCAAGATCATTATCTAGGACATGTGTGACGCTCATAGGAACCCTCTTTGGACGTTTGATAGCATGAAGTGGTCGAGTGAAAGAACATATCCCATCTGGGAACAGTTCGTGAACTGGCATTCACTTTGAGCTAGATAGTGGAAAAAGAGGTAAGAGCAATTCTGTAGTGGCGGATTGATAGGAAATTACCGTGCCTATCCCACGGTTAGGTAAATTGAATTGAATTTCAACCCGCATTCATTTTTTTTGTGCATCATTTAGGTGTCATTTAGGGGGTCCCGTTGTTTTTAATTTTTTCAGAGTTAGGTCAACTTCATATAGCGGTTAGGCTTGCATTAAAAAATAAAATAAAAATTGAAGCCTGTTTAGGAGTGTTGACTTTGAACCTTCGTTATCCAGTAGTTTATGCATACCTGGGTGCGTGATTCTAAAAATAGACTTGTCCGACAAGAATTCGAGGAGTTATTTGAAGTCCCCATTACCTATTTAGGTTCATCACCCTTGTCCACTGAGATGGCTGAGGGGAAGGCATTTAAGGATTACTTCGCCCCTCTTTCTAGTAGTGTTGCATTGTCTTAACTGAGACAAATGCATACAGTTTTGAACTCAAACCATCTATTATTCATCTCTTGCCCAGTTTTTATGGTTTTGAGAAAGAGGACCCTTATCTTCATGTCAAAGAATTTCTTGACATCTGTGCTATCCTGAAGTACCAAAACATTTCTGATGATTCGGTCCCTCTTAGGTTATTTCCCTTTTCTCTGAAAGATAAGGCGAAATCGTGGTTAAATGCATTAGAGACAGGATCCATCACATCATGGGATGCGTTTTCAAGAAAGTTCTTGACAAAATACTTCCCCATTCATAAAATGAATGCCCTCCGACGAGATTTATCTAATTTTTAACAAAAAGAGGGTGAACATTTCTATGAATGTTGGGAAAGGTTCAATGAGCTCATTGTCAGCTGTCCCCATCACGGATTCGAGAAGTGGCGGTTAGTTCAATACTTCCAAGACGGTTTAACCCCTCAAAACCGCCGTATGATTGATGCTACCAGTGGTGGGTCATTAATGAAGATGAGTGTCAATGAGATATGGGAATTCTTTGAAACGCTTTCCGAAAATTCTCAGCAATGGAATTATTCGAGAAAGGAGTCTGATAGGCGTAAGGGCGGTCTATATGAAGTTAGAGATACATCTGTTCAACCCCTTTCTGCCTCAAAGTTTGAGACGGCTGTTATGACCATGACTCAAAAGATAGATGCACTTTTGAATTTGAGTCAACCTGTACTTCCCGCAAACGCTTCATCTGAAGTCTGTGCTGCATGTTCGAGTCCTGGTCATTCAATAGCTAATTGTGACTTGCAAAACGATTATCCTGCATACTATGCTGAGCAAGTCAACTCTTTTAATGCGATGCAGCGACCTGACAATAATCTGCAACCTAACTATTACAATTCAGGGTCCGCCAAACATCCAAGTCTCTCCTGGACCCATGGCCCACACCAAGGGGGACCTGTTGTTGTCTCCCAGACTCCTCAATCCCCTAGCCCTGTTAGGCCCCACCGTAACCAAGTTCCTCCATCCAACACATAAAGTTTAGAGGAAACGGTTAATCGGTTTTTGCAGCGCTCAGAAAGTATAATCGAGCAGTATTCTAAGGACATATCTGAGTTGAAAGCCACGACTCAACACCAATCTCAAGCCCTCAATAGACTCGAGATAGCTGTGAGTAAGATAACTCAGTCCTTTTTGGAGAGAGAGCCAGGGAGATTTCCTAGTCAACCTGTTCCAAATCCAAAGGGTCAATTCGCAGTTGGTAGTACATCTGAGTCACACCATGAAGATGTCCAATCTATTACTACCCTTCGGAGTGGAAAACAGGTTGACAATCGGGTACAAGTGCCTGATTCGAGTGTCGTTGCATCTTCGTCTAAGTCAACGCAGGTTGCATTTCCATCTGACAAGGAGGCTGATAAAGCCTCATCTTCTAAAGATGTGCCTCTTGACTCTGACCCCACTCAGGCATCTTATTTGCCTAGGGAACCATTTCAATCACGGTTAACTCCAGAAAAGAAAGGAACAAGTGTAAACGACGTAATGGAAATTTTTAAACAAGTTCACATAAATATCCCATTACTCGATACTATCAAGCAAGTTCTTAACTATGCCAAGTTTTTGAAGAACCTTTGCACACAAAAGCGGAAGCTCCATGTGCAAAAGAGAGCCTTCCTCACAGAGCAAGTGAGCTCAATTATTCAACACAGAACCCCGCCTAAGTATAGGGATCCTGGTTGCCCGACTATTTTTTGTATTATCGGTGATCATGTGATAGATAAGGCACTATTGGATTTAGGGGCGAGTGTTAATTTATTTCCATATTCTGTTTATGAGCAATTAGGTCTCGGTGGGTTACACCCGATTAGAATAACATTGCAATTGGCAGATCAGTCTGTCAGAGTCCCTCGTGGTGTTATAAAGGATGTGATTATCAAGGTTGAAAAATTCTATTACCCTGTGGACTTTATAGTTCTTGATACACAACATGTGCACAATCCCTCTAGTCACATTCCAGTCATTTTGGGTCGACCATTTTTTGCCACATCCAATGCCATTATTAACTGCAGGAATGGAATTATGAAATTGTCATTTGACAACATAACCGTCGAACTCAACGTTTTTAATGTTAGTCAACAACCTCCCGAGCACGAGGATGTTTGTGAAGTCTACATGATTGAGAGTTCAGTGGAGAATTCCTTATTGTAGTTTGTATCAGATGATCCCTTAGCAGCATGTTTGACTCACTTCGGTTTAGACTTCGATATTGATGATTCCATTAGGGAAATGAATGCTTTGCTTGATTCAACCCCTATTATGGATCCGGGTTACACATGGAAGCCTAAAGTGGAACTCCTTCCACTCAGCGAGACAAAACTGAACCCTTATGCTGATACTATTGGGCTTTCTAACCCATTCCCTTTTCCGCCTGTTCTTGATGACCCATTTGACATATGTCCTCCTACATGAAGTTTGATCATCAATATTCTTTGGAGAGAATACATCTCATAGGTAGTGTTGATTTCAGGTTTGGGGGTGTTGTTGAGCTGTCTAGCTCATCATCTTTGTGCAATTCATTTTGTTATGATGAGCCTGTACCACCTGATATATCTATAGACATATCGTTTTCCATCCCTTTAATAGTGATTGACGCTACCTATGTGGATCCCTTGCTTTTAAGGGATGATTTTAATTTTGACCATCCTATTGTGCAACACATTCAATCTTCGGATTTGACACCAAACATAGGATGTATTTTTTTAGGAGTAGGAAAGAGTCATTTGCTGGAAATCCATGTTGGTGATGACTTTCTGCTCCAGATCCCTATGACTTCTTTACAACCGTGGGTTTGTATGAATTTTCTCTATGATTTTGCATGGCGTCTTCGTCATTTTAGGGATGTGTTAGTTTTTGTTGTGCTGCATGTAGGTGCTACTATATGTTGGATGGATCCTCAACTTTTTCGATTGTAGCTATATGATCTAGTCAACATCGTGGACTAAGTGTTTAGGTTTGGGAGAGTGTTCGTTATGTTTTTCCTCGTCATTTCATGGTACATCATTTATGAGGAAGAATATATGTCGGGCTGACGACGTTAAACCAAGCGCTCCTAGGAAGCAGCCTAGCTTCAGTTGTGTCATTATGGTTAGTCTGGATTGATTTTCGAGTTCTTTCTAGTTGCATTTCACTCATACTCGTTAGCTCCGTAACAATTTTAACTTACAACTGAATACATTTAATTTTTTCATTTGTATATATATATATATATATATATATTTTTTGTATCCTGTATTGTTTTTATCAATTTATTATGACAAGTCCACAGTTCTTATGTTTTTTAGCGTTCATTGGTGGATGATTTCGTCGAAATTGGTAAAAACAACATTCCCATGGTAATATCACTCTAACTCTCATCTTTTCTTTTTCCTGCATTTGTCATGATCATCATTTTATACATTGAGGACAATGTTTGGTTTAGGTTTGGGGGTGAGGTTTATGAGTTTTTCTGCATTTTTCAAAAATTTTGAACTAAAATGTATTTCACAATTGATTATTGTATTCTACTCAATCTCCATTGAATACATAGTTAATTATGATTGTGTGAAAATTTTTCACTTTGAAAATGCATTCAAAATCTAAGTTCATTTCCAATGAAGAGGATGTGCTTTCAAGTATGCCGGAAAATTTTAGGAAAGCATGCTTACACTTGTCACTTTTATATATCAATAGGAAAACATATGGTTTGATATTATCTTTAAGTTAAATATATTTCATGATATTTCTCGACTCGACCACTCTTGCACTATAAGCCGAGTTAGCATAATTTGAAGTTAATCAGTAAGATATTAATTAGAAAACCCTAGAATAATAGTGGAGACTTAACCCTTGTGAGTTTCGAGACATTCTATTTTTCTTGAGGGTTATTAAATAAACTCTGACTTTTCTTGAATCTGCATTATCTCGTTGATGATCTCATTATTATTGTTTCTTATATTGATTGCTTTGAGAATGTCGAATTGAATTATTACACTAGAACTTCTTGATTTATTTAGTTGAGATGTCATAATACCGACTAGAGCTTAAGAAGTGATATAGGCAATTTTTTTCTTTGAACCGTTCTTTAGCCTTTTAGCCTACCTCATAATAAATATCCGTTTGCAGCCCTTTGAGCCTTTAAATAAACTTTTTCTTTGCTAACCCCATCTCCATTACCTACTCCAGTTAGGGAGTAACATCTCATACTATTTTCATCCTTACCCAATGTCTTTGAGAATGTGTATGGTTGATATATTTTTGGAATGGGCAAATAAAAAGAGCTGAAACTAAATATTCCACGAATCCTCAGGATTGAAATGTTTTATTGTGCAGAAGGGGAAAACATGTCAAAAAAAAAATTGATGCTTCGAAAAAAGAAAAAAAAAGATGAAGAAAAATTTCGAAGGAAGAAAAATTAATGGTGTACAACATTGGTTTATTCTTCAGAGCCCCACGTGTTTATTAAAGGGTGTATCCATTCTCAGATAATTTTCTCATATCCTTTTCCATTCTTGTTAGCCAAAATCTTAGCCTCATTACAACCTAATTGATCTTAAGTAAAGGTCTGGTTCATAGATGTGGAGATTAAATAGACAAGAACTATGGCGTATGATTCAACATTCTCAAAGTAATTTATATTTCAGTCCATGAGATCATATTCATTTCATTCTTTTAAAAATTTGTTTTTCATGATTATTATATGTGAGATATTTGTGTTTCCATAATTTATTCTCTTTCTCATATATAAACTGAGTGATAACTAACCAATCTCCGAGTGATTCATTTCTAAGTGACAAGAGAGATTTGTAGTCGAAGCATACAAATTCAAAGGTTATCTAGTCGTATCTTAGCTGAGAAAAATAAAGTTATGTTGATAAGGCCATGCACACACACACACACTTCGAGTTGGGAATAATTGATGAAATTTATTTAACCTTTGGGTACTATTAAATCGTTGTTAGACTCGTTGATATATTATTCTAACAATGTTCATTGTTTTCTGAAATTTTTGGCAATTAGATTCTTACTTTGAGGATAATAGATCGAGTGTTCAAGTTACCATGTTTTGGAAATTTATTGAGTCATAATGTTTGTGGGTAACATTTCTGGAAACCCTCACGAGACTATAACTCGTCCACTATAGGTAATCTAGGGGTTTAAAGCCTTGTTGCACGTTTAAGGTAAGTGCAACCGATGATTCCTGCAAAAGTGAGTTAGAATTTTATTTTTATTGTTTTGCTCGAGGACTAGCAAAATATAGGTTTGGGGGTATTTGAGATTCACGTAATTATTACATAATATATCCCTTAATTTATATATGTTAGTGTTTCAATTAGTATATTTTATTCTAATTATTTCATTTTCATGTTTTTGTAGGAATTTGAGCGTGAATGATGAAATCGCATAAATGCGACAATTTGAGGAAATGATATATTAATTGGTCGATTCTAGCGGTGGTACAAAGTAGATGGTCACATATCTAAACCTAACCCAAATAAACCTAGGTCCACCTAATTTAACCTAAGCCCAAACCCAAAAATCTAATCTAGAAACCCAAGCCCAAGGAAATAAGAGAACCCTATTTAGGTCTTCCCCATTTTTAGAGAAAGCTCTCTTCTCTATTCTTCCAGGTTTCTTTTCTCTTCTTCTTTTTTCCAGCCACCACACCAATCAACCCAGCCGGCGACCTCGCTCGATAGGAAAACCGGCAGTGCGATCATCCCGCCATCACCACCTCACCTCGCCAACACTACCATAGCCGCAGTCACTTTCCGTTCATCCCCTATTTTCGTCCCCCTCAATTGCCAAAACTGTTCCACCATAACCCGCCACCTCGCATTCCTTCCTCACCCGCTCTTCCTCGCTCTCTAGGGAGATGCCACACCATGTTCCATCGTAGAAATCATCACCTCCTCACCTTGTTTCGCACAACCACAACCGCCACCACCTTGTTCCACCTCGCGACAGAGCAACAACAGGTCACTCAGCCAGCCGTCACGACCTCCTCGCAGCCAAGCTCCTCTCCGCTCTACTTTCTCGGCCCTCCTTCCTGTTTCCCTCTCTATTTCTGACTCTTTCCATCTCTCACGACCACCATCACAAGCGACGCACCAGCTCGCACACCACCACAGCGACAGGAGCAGAAACAGGGAGCACCGCCTCTGTTTCTCTCCCTCATTTTTGTTCTCTTTCGCGCCTCTCTCTCTGTTCTTCCATCTTTCTCTTTTTTGCAGGTACCGGATACGGTCGGAGGAAGAAGGAGCTCGCGAGGAGCAAAGACGAGGCAGCACGAGGCAGAGCCACCACAGTTGGCTATTGACATCCGTGACTTATTCAGAGCCACCACAGTGCATTTGCACTCTTTCTCGAGATGTGTGTTCGTGCTGAGATGGATTCCACCTACACTAGTGCTGTGACCACCGCCACCATGATCTTCTAGACCCCGCGCCGAGGTGAAGATGAAACCACAGGGTTTCCTAGAGTTTGTTGTATTGCTTTAATCAATTAATATGAATCTGTGATTGTGTGTGCCGTAAGAAGACATGAAATGCTAGGGGTTTAGAACTAGTTAAAATAAACCTGTGATTGTGTGTGCCGTAAGAAGATACGCAATGCTAGGGGTTTATACCTTTGCTGAAATCAATTGCGAACTTAGATTAATCTTTAGGTTAGTCATGTCAATTCTTGAAAATAATAATTTGGATTACACAAATCTCGAAGAACCTGTGGTGGATTCGATGTCTCTGTCCCCTCTCTATCATCTTATCAGTTTAATTTTAGTTGTCAATTTCATTTTCTTAATTTAGTAATTTTCATCTGCTGTAACTCCCAACTCTAAATTAGTTCAAATAAGTCTTAGAATTCGACTGTCTCGTCAATCCTCGTGGGATCGACCCGTATTTGCCACTGTCTACTAGTTAAACAGCCGTGCACTTGCGGTATTACAAGTAGGGTTTATTAGCTTATTAATTTAGGTTAATAAAAACTCCATCAGAAGACTTCAGTGAGGGAGATCTTCCTTCAGCCTTTGGAATACCCAAAACAAATTCTCTAGTAAGATGCATTTGATTAACATGTTCTACTATTCTCATTGTAGTGCTTGAACGCAGAATAGCTAGCCTATATATAGGCATAACGGTTTATGAAGCAGCGTCAGTCAACAATGACTTCAACATTAAATTCCGTCTGGGATATCGGGAAAACGACGGTTCCAATTGCAACTACACAAGTCCACATCTTTCGAATTAATGACCTTGCAAGCAACCCATTAACTGGGGGGGGGGGGAGTAATCAATACTGAATCGTCTCGCAGTATGAGCCGTATCCCTAGCATGCTGATCCATAAAGATTTTTTCTAATTAGGCCACTCCACTAATGGGCCCAACTTTATGCCCTGCTAGATTCAACCCAGCACATGCAAAGGAGCGAACAACAAAGGCCCTGAGCGCCCATGGAATAAGGAGCATGCCTACATAATATTGTCATTAAATCTAAGGCATCAACTCTATTATTATTTCGCTGCTAATAGTTAAAGCCGGTCAATTTATTATTAGTCTGATCAATTGATCCGACTCTGGAATCAGACCGCCAGGCGAACTAAGTAAGTTAGGACACCCAAGTTATGCTTACACACTCACTACAACACACATAGGTTTCTAAGACGTGTCAATACGACTTGCATTTAATGCACGTCCTTGTTAGTCTTTTTAAGGTCGTGCATATGTTGCACGACATCAACCAAGTCATGGTTGACATAGTTGTATGAATAATGACTCATACCAGGCGAACTACTTTCAGGCTAAGTAGTCATTAGTTAGTCGTTTGGCATTTACTAATAAAAAAAAAATAAGTACCCAAAACTACTATGACACTTTGTATGGAGTGTAGTAAATGGTTTAACCCAAAGTTGGTTGTCTTCTTATGCACCCTCCCCACTCGACCCCCACCTTTGGGGCAACATGACTCTTGAGTGAGAATTTCACGACACATCAGAACCCCTGCTCATATTGGGATGTACCATCGCTTGGAAACTATTTTATAAGCACACAAACATAGCATAGCCAACCTGAACGTGATACTAACCTGCTCTCTTCAACGATTCCCAGCGATTTCAAAAAACAAACCCAAGAGAGAGATATAGATCGAGATTTGATTCTCTTTCTTTCTTTCATTTTGATCGAAATCAGGAGAAGGAAAATAGGGAGGTTTGTGTGCTGAGGAGGCTCAAAGTTTGAATCTTTAGATGTTGATTTGTGAAGTATCTGAAAAATATAGATATCATAATAAAAAAACTAGCCACAACAACAGTTGCAATGGTGAACAACAAGAAGAGGACGACGAGGCCGCTCCACAATTTCGACCTCCCTCTCTTGAAATGGGGGACTCACAAGACACTTTGTTGTATGAAGGTTTTGGGTCGAGGTTTGGTATGGTGTGACCATGCTTCAACTGAAATAAATGTAGTCTAATCTTTATTATTTGATAGATTTTGTGACTCGATGTAATACATTATCTTATTAATTACATTGCTTTGCCTCCATTCATGGAAATGTTTAAGTTTGGCACATTTAGATTTTTATTTTCTAGAAATAAAACTTATAAGATGTTATAAAAGTCATTTGATAGCACTTGATGAGTGCTATAGAAAAAAATGGCATTGAGAAACGCTATAGAAACTAATATAATAGCATTTGTTAAATGCTACGTGAGAGAAGACGATAGTGTTTTTGAAATGCTATTGGTGACTATACAATAGCGTTTCTGAAACGCTATTGTATAGTTACTATAGCATTTCAGAAACGCTATAAATGGTCTACTTACAATAGCGTTTCTAAAACGCTATAAATAACCCTGTATCTATTATAGCTCCGGCAGACACAACATTTTCTAAAACGCTATGGTATCCTACAATAGCGTTTTTGAAACGCTATTAATGAGCATTTGTGTTGTAGTGATTCTGGCAGCAACTTTTCAAGGCTTTGGGAACGACACTTTATATGAGCACATCATACCACTCCCAATTTGATGGTCAGAAGGAGCATACCAATGCATGCCTTGAGACATTCTTCCATTGTATGACCAATAATACACTAACAAAATGGGCACACTGGCTCTACGTTGCTGAACACTGGTTCAACATCAATTACCACTCTAGCCTCAAAACTTCCCATTTTCAAGCTCTATATTGGTATGCCCCTCGCTTGTTAGCCTTACCACCAATTTCCGCCATAACCATATCAGTGTACAAACCTATCTAAAGAAAAAGAAGAAATGGTGCACATCATAAAGGAACGTCTCCACAAAGCGCAAGAATGTATGAAACATTTTGCTGATCAGAATAGACATGAGAGATCATTTGAAGTAGGTGATTGGGTCTACCTCAAGCTCCAATCCTATCGCCAAGTCTCTGTCCAACTGCGCAAGAATTTGAAACTATCTTCCAGGTTTTACGACTACTTCAAAGTTCTTGCACACATTGGCACAGTTGCTTATCGTTTGGAATTGCCACCCTATTTTAAAATACATCCTGTATTTCATGTTTCCCAACTTAAAAAAAAGCTGGGTACCTCTCTTTCTCCCACCCTCCCATTAGTATCAAGGGTTGTTTGTGGTTGAACCAATGAAAGTGCTTGCTAGACGGATGATCCCTCACAACAACAGAATTGTCACTCAGCTTCTGATTCAGTGGTCCAACTCTCCAGCTGAAAAAACAACATAGGAAGATTGGTCCTTCATATCCTCAACATTTCCTTCTTTCCATCCTTAAGGACAAGGATGTGGTGATGGGGAAGGTTTTGTCATGACTGCAACTCAAAAAAGGGGCACGGACAGAAGAGAGGAAGCTCAGAAAGAAAGCGCAAAGAAACAAAAAATTTCAAATTCAAATAAAAGGTAGATTTGTAATATTAGATGAAGAGTTAGTTTGGTTTACTGTTAGGTGACACATGTTATGATCTAAACGGCTGTTTCCAAAATTGTTACGACTTCCTCTTTAAAAAGGCGGAGAGTTCCCTGAAAACAACAAGCGGTTTTCTGAGAAGAATTCACAGGCTCCAATCATCTCGATTGAGAGAAGTTTCTCTAGATCTATAAATCCAATTATTCTACTCTTCAATTCTCTTTTTCTCTGTCTAATTGCTTGTCTAACTGTGACAAGCAAACTTACTTCATATCAATATTGGGACGGTTAGTTTTTGCACACACTGCTAGGTTAGATGTGTAATAGAAACTTAGACATATTAACATAAATGTAGATTCATGGTCATATTCAGCATGCTCACCGCTTTGTAGTTTTGTTAAGTGGATATCTACTTGTTGAATTTTATTGTTCTTGCTTGTTGTATTAACATTGGGTTTACTGCCATCCATTGTACTATAAATTGGAAACTATTTCTGGATGATGGATCTTGAGATTTTAACTGGATAATTGTTACTACAGATCAAGTCAAAGAAAGTAAGAGCAGTGTTTACGGATTCCGGTGCTGTATGAGTTCTCCACAGTTAATGCAGTGTTCTAAAAATCGGTCTAGGCGGCCGCCTAGGCGCTAGAAGGTGGAAAACCGCCCAGATTAATGCCTGGGCGGGCAGTCTGGGCGGTCTGGGCAGTCTGGGCGGTCTGGGCGGGTCTAGGCGGGTCTAGGCGGCCTAGGCGGTCTAGGCGGGCTAGGCGGGCTAGGCGGTCTAGGCGGCCTAGGCGGGGTCTAGGCGGGGTCTAGGCGGTCTGGGAGATTTTTTTATTTTTTTTTATTTTTTTATTTTTTTATTTTTTTATTTTTTTATTTTTTTATTTTTTTTATTTTTTTATTTTTTTATTTTTTAATAAGGTTGATTGTGTTCTTATTTTATTTTTCTTTCCTATTTTTTAGAAATAAACTATTTAATTGTTTTTTTAGAAAATCTCGGGAATGGGCTTTGATGATGATGATGATGATATGTCTAAATGTAGCGAAAGATGATTACTTAATGGAATTCTCAAAGGATCTGCCGGTACCAATTTTACTAATGTAGATTTTATCAAACATAACTGAGGTTATTCATGCAATTTGAAGAAAAATAAAAGATTACACAAATTCAAATTTATATAAAGTACCCATCATGACCAACTTCAGTCATTTGAGTTTTAATAAATTTTGTTCACGATTGTTAATTTTTCATGTTTTTAAATTTTGCATATATATATTGACATTAAATTGGATGTAATTGATAAGGTATTATGCTTAACTTTTGTAAATTATTAAAGTTATAATACAAAACCTAAGACCGCCTAGGCACCCGCCTAGGCGCTAGGCACCTGCTCGCCGCCCGCCCAGCGCCTAGCGATTTTTAGAACACTGTTAATGATAGATATACTCTTAGAGATATGGGAGAAGCGGTGAATAAAATTTGGCCAAAGCCTGAAGATGATTTGAAAAATGCTCCCCAGCAAGGTTGTGATGCTCTCAATGATATTTCTGGGTCTTCATGCTTAGATGTTTCTGTTGTAAAATGTACAGATAGCTTGGTTACTAATTGTGCAAGCATAGACAATAAGTCTATTATGAAGTCCAAGAAGAAGAACAAAAAGAAGAACGAGATAATGTTGTTTCCAAGAGAAGACCAAATAAAAGTAATCAAGAAACGACATCTTGCCAGTCGTTTATGGAAGGGACTGGAACTTTGAAAGTTGATGATGGCACAATGGTTAATTGTCAGAAAAGCATCCAAACAATTCCAGCAGCCGATACTACACCGTTTTTGGCATGTGAGCCAATAGGTGACGAATGTAGTTGCTGTTGGAACAGTGTTGACTTGAATAGTCCCACATTAAGTTAGGAGGAGTTGTCACAAAGATTTATAAGGAATGGTCTACTCCCTAATGGTGGTGTTTAAGCCTTGGTGAGGTGGAGGTGCAGACGACACATCGTTCGGAGGAGCGCAGTCGATACTTGGGATAGTAGCAGTGGTGACACACTGAGCTGTGACAGTTTCAAATGTAATCAGGGAAGAGGTACCTCTTGGAGACTTGTTTCAACGTTCAACCCATGGAACAGACAGTATAATATCATCTAGTTCTGAGATTTGTAGTAGTGATAGTAATGTCAGAATCAAATCCAACATTCGCCATGATTTTTCAACTAATACTCATGCAGATGCTGTTGATCCTAGCAAACACAACTGTACCATACAAGGTGATATAGTGAATAAGTCAAGGTGTCGTCAAAATGTCAAGACTGAGAAAGCAAGCAGTAACTTAGCTGAGCAGAAGAGCAGGAAAAGCAACAGAGATGCTCCCAACCATGGGGCAAAAAGATTGAATCATATATGTGCGGAAGGATGTCAAGTTACAAGATCTGCAGTTGCAGGAGAAAGACAATTCATGGTCAGGTGATGGCTTGCTACCCACTCCCAGAATTTCATCATCCGAGCACAATGGCTATGCTCATCCAGCGACAAACAATAAGAAAAGTGTACGTGGTAGAACCTATTGCAATCTGTTGGTCGAATCTTCTCGATGGGTTGCTCAGAAGAGCTGTGACAGTGACTGTAATAAGTTTATCTCTGAGTTGAGGCAAGGTGACGCTGTGTGGAATAAGGACTGGGGGCACTTAAAAGAGAAGCAGAATTTTTCATATGAGCACAAGTATTTCAGCACCAATAAAATGGCTGTTGCAGAGTATAAAGAGAATGGTTTGCATTTCAGAATAGGATAACTCTCTCACCAGAAGAAGTACTAAAGGTTTCAGGGGATCTGCATCGCTATGCACGAAGAAGTACTAAAGGTTTTACATGAAGATTGTGAACCTTTTCTCACAATGGGAAAGAGAGCCTGAATGGATAAACTTCTTCATTCCTAATTTCCTATTTATGCGCTGTCAAATGACGGATAGGATTGCAGATATGTTTCACGAAATAAAAAAATTTCGAGAGAGGATGGGGTAGACCATAGGTACCCTCCAAAAACTAATACATGATGAAACTAGGCCTCCAGTGAGACACCCAATCTTATTAGATGATACTGAAATAGTTGGTCTAGATGATGATGCAGAGAAGATAGAGCGGAGGATCGTGGTTCGAATGTGCCCTTCAGGATTGTTAGCATTGTTGGCATGGGAGGAATTGGCAAAACAACACTCGCTCTTAAAATCCTCAATAATCGCAGGGTGCATGAGTTCTTCATTCACGTTTTGTTTGTCACAGTTTCTCACCATTACAAGTTGGAAGACATACTCAAGACTCTTGAGAAACCTGAATTCCAGAACAGACTTATCAAACATGAGTGTCTTTGAGATACTCAGAGAAGTAAAAAATGAGCTATCTTAGAAAAGGTACGTGGTTATCTTGGATAATTAAGGAAACTTGGTGACGGATCATGGTGGGATAGCTTGAAATCAGCTTTCCCTCAAGGGAGGAGAACTTCTTGTTCTATCATTGTTTGAACTAGGAATAGAGATTTAGCTCTATCCATGGGAGCACATGAGAAGCATATACATAGCCCACAATTTCTTCCTGATGGCCAGCTGGTCTATATTTGCAAATACAACATTTGCAAACAAGGCAGGCCAGTGTCCAGATGCAAGGATAGGGGAGATCGGCAAGGAGATAGTATCTAAATGTGGAGGGCTTCCTCTGGCATTCAACGCTGTGGGAGGACTGACGTTAGGGAAACGCCAATCAGTTATTGAATGGGAAAGAATTGCTGAATATCTAAGGAAAGAGTTTCCAAAGCATGACAGGCAAAGAGTTCTATTAAGCATTGCAGTTGAGCTACGACGAACTCCCGTCACATAGTAAACCTTGTTGTTTGGTTTTGCTGCATATCATGAAGACTACGTGATAAGTTCATATGAGGTGATTAATTGGTGGATTGGTGAGGGATTCATCCAAGATAGGAAAGGCAAGACAGCATATGAGACTGGAGAAGATTAGAGTTAGTCGAAGTTTATTACTTGGTGTCGTCAAAGATCTATACGAAACAAGATATATCGCATGCAGAGTCCACGATATGATGCACAAAGTGATTATTAACGTTGCAAGGAAATACAGTCATATTGGAATTGATGACAGAGGGAGGTCATCCTACATTGACAAAGCATGCCGAGTGGGTGTTGTAGAGAGTACAAATATGGATAACTTGAACGAATAAAGCTCAGAGTTTCTTCGAACAGTAACAGGTAGATACATATCTCAAACTGAGGAAGTGTTTTGCTAAATTTTTTGGATCAAAGCTGCTTTTTATTGATACGAAGGAGGGTCTTGGACATTTCATTCAAAGGAAAAGGATGGTTTTCAGACATAGACCGACTGCCCCAGCTCATTTGTGTCTAAATAGTGATGTCTTGAATGGTTACACTTCAAAAATCCATTGGGAAACTTCAAAATCTTCGAATTCTCTCTCTCATGATTTCCCTCATTTGATTAAGTTGTCATTGCAAGTAACCTTGTTGAAGAAAGTCACTGTTTTGGAATTAAATGATTGTGATTCTATACATACTTACCAGCTGGACTCAGAAATCTTTCCAACCTCAGTCACTGTTAGAATTCAAATATTCACCTTCAAATGTTATGGATGGGTGTCACATTTCTAAGTTGAAGATGTTAAGAAAGAAAGTCAACCTATGTTACAGAATAGGAAAGTGTTACAGATTAGAAAAGTTAGTATAAAATATGTTAGGAAAGTCAGAATAGAATAAGAAGTCTTAGGTTTCTTAGGTCCACAATGTTAGGTAAAGTTAGCTTATATAAGCTTGTATTTAGTCAAAGAATAACACAAAATACACAATAATATTTCAATACAATTCTTTACATGATATCAGAGTGCAAGGTTCTTTGGTGACCTAAAACAACTACCGGGACTCAAGCTCTTCTCCGCCTCCGACGATTACGCACGCACTTTGACCGTAGACACAAGAGGCGGGGAAGAGAAATCACAAGTCATCGCCTTGCTTAGCTTCCGCACACACAACTCTGCAATCAAAACAAAGTAATTGCTTGCACCATCAACACTGCAATCATCACCATCAAAACATCATCAAAAACCATCATCCTTCCACAATTGCAAAACCTATTGTCACAAAAACAAACTTGTCGAACACCAATCACAATCTTAAATTGTAGCCAACAGCTCAAACACGCAGAGTAGCCAGAGAGAGTCCTCACCTTCTCTTTCACGACTCTTCAAACAATCAACCGAGCTCTCTTATTCACAAACCAACATCACGACCTTCCTTTGTCTCTTTCTTTTGCAAGCACAAAACAAATCACACACACAAGCAGAAGAAGGAAATAATTATCGACAGACGCCATTGAAAGGCAGTTTTGGTTGATGCTGCCACAAAAAAATTGAAGTTTACCAAGATTACAGAAGTTGAACTGCAGCAATGGCAGGTATCTTCTCTCGCAACTTCTGTGTTACAACTACCCGTACAGTCATGACCGCTGCTGCTGGTCCTGTGAGTCGAACTTTCACAATTGGCTCCTCAATTC
Organism: Berberis vulgaris; assembly: GCA_963556465.1. Classification (NCBI taxonomy): domain Eukaryota; kingdom Viridiplantae; phylum Streptophyta; class Magnoliopsida; order Ranunculales; family Berberidaceae; genus Berberis; species Berberis vulgaris. The sequence continues at coordinate 66,739,713 of OY747135.1, forward strand.
CAACAAGTTTAGCCAAATTGAAGGGAAATTGCACTCTACAACAACTTCATGTAGAACAGCCACACGCAGCCAACCTGCAACTCAAACAAGGAAGGGAAGACAACAACAATAGTCTGCCTCAATCAAGAAACAGACGAATAAGAAGAAATGGAGGGAAAAGAAATAAATTTGAATCTCTTTCACTCTGCTATTCACACCCACCATCTTTGGTCACTACCAAAATTTGCGTTGACTCGAATTGAGCAATACCAAGACTCGAATTGAGTCATGATTTCTTCACCAAATTGGACTTCAAAGTTTCCTCCAAGCTACACATTTTGCCTACGTCTACATGTCCAGCTTGCGGGGGAATGTTAAAAAAAGAAAGTCCACCTATGTTACAGAATAAGAAAGTGTTACAGAATAGGAAAGTCAGTATAGAATATGTTTAGAAAGTCAGAATAGAATAAGAAGTCTTAGGTTTCCTATCTCCACAAGGTTATGTAAATTTAACTTATATAAGCTTGTATTTAGTCAAAGAATAATACAAATACACAATAATATTTCAATACAATTCTTTACTGAAGAAGCTAATCAAACTAAATGGCTTGATGTGTTGATAGATTCTAACAGTCGTGTAAAAAAAGGGTCGTTGAATGTGTTATCTGAACTCAAACAAGTTAAACGTTTTGCTAATAAGGTCTTTTTTTTTTAAAGGCAAACATGGTTTTTATAGGATCCCAGAACCCATAAAGATGTCGCAAGCTGGCTCCATGTTTTCCACGAGAAAGAACTCCTACTTGGCTCAACCAAGGTACTGGTAAAAGACTTCTTACTGAATTTTCTTTTAGGTTCTATGTATTTTGATATTCTCTCTTAACAGTGCTTTTATGTTTAATGAATTTTTCTTTTTCTGATAAAAATTCTTGGTACTTTCTGATCTGCGGTCTCTCCATAGCGGTGGAAGAAAAATAAACTGCATAAATGAAATTTTTTTGGAAAGAGCCAAGAGAACAACAATGCTTGGAAATTGGAGATTTTACTCTTTGAGTTTCTTAGATGATTCGAAAGAGTATTGGTCTAAGATTACTGAAGCAATGCCATAGCTGAAATGACTTACAGTTGTCCGTTGTAGCAAGAGGTCACCTGACCTGCCTACAATGTTGTGACTGGCGGAGTCACTTGGAGGAAAAAAGAAATGGTGGATGACTGCCCCTATGATCAACTTGAAAAGGAGACCTGACTGAAGTGAAGGTCATGGAAGAAGCAAACGAGAATAAAACATCTTATTGGTCTTGTGGGTTTAATCAACCATCAAAGGTTGGTGTAGTTAAGGAGATGCCCATATGTGTTCTTCAATCCTGCAAGCTTAACTAGCTGGTGTATTCATTGCAGCTCCTAAATCTGAAGACCTCCGTAATCATTGGAAGCTTCCCTTTTTGTTTGGTAACGAGTGTTGTAACATGACGAATAATCTCATTGCTTCATTTGTCTCTCTTAAATTGTTGTAAGAAGACTCGTGCATAATAAATTATGTGAATGTATGGAAACCTTGCATATTCTTTGTTTTACCATATGAAAAAAAGAATGCCAGTCAATTAACTTAGGTGTTTGTTTATTCCACTAAGCACAACCACCCACTACACCAAATTGACACTTTTGTAACAACTCTCAAAACATTATCACTTTTGAGATGTTACAATCCACCAAACAATTTCAAGTCAAAACTAAATTTAGTCAAAAATATTGAAAAACAATAACACACAAAAAATGATACAATAAGTTGGATCACCATGAATAGTATCACTTTTATAACCATACTCTTCATGGTGATACAATTAATGTATCATTTTTATTGTGAAAATGTGTAAAATTGTTAGGTGGATTGTTACACTTCAAAAGTGATACTGTTTTGGGGGTTGTTACAAAAATGCCAATTTGGTATAGTGACCTCTTAGCACTAACCACATGTACTGAATTAATAGAACTTCTACTTCTGATTAAAAGTAAAAACTAACATCCGATTTATGATAAGAAGTCTGAACAAAAAAACAATAATCTTTAAAACCCAATAGCAGAACTAGAGATTCAAAAGCAATATACAAACGTATAAACTTCGAAACATTATACAAAGAAGTAAATATCAATACAACTTAAGGAAACAGATATTCAAAGCAGACTTCCAGCGAATAACTGTTTGAAAATTACTTCTTTATTGGACGTCATACATATAATGATATGCACAACTCTCCATCTTAGAAGTAGTGGCAAGAGTATCATTTCGTGTTCTTCAGTTATTGACTCAAGGACTCCAAGAATAACTGTAATTGTCTATAACTTTCCACAAGATCCTGGAGAGATCTTGGGATTGGAGGAGGTTTAACCTCTAGCACCCCTCAACTGCACCACCTGCCGCATAGATGGCCTATGAGACTCATCATCTTGTATGCACCAACAAGCTGCCACTCACCATAAAAGGGTTTTTGTTATAGCTCTTACATGTTGCTAAAATGAATTGTAACACTTTTGTGCCCATACTAAATGAGGTGATGCTAATATTTGTATCATCAACCAACCCATACTAATGGAATAATTGCAACATGATAAAACTAATACTAAATTTTATATAGTAACGTACACTAGCTAATACTAATTTCAAATGAAGTTGATAGTCAATTTTGTTTTGTATCATTTAAAAACTATAGCTAATTTCAAACATTTTCCAAATAAAAAAACTAAAAAAATGGATAGTACACATCCAAAATCTTCATAAATTACTACATTCAAATCCTAGAGGTACGTATAGCAAAACCTACATTTTAAATGAATTTTGAAATAAGCAAGTAGTAAGAAAACAATGTGCCAACAGAGAAAGAATGTATGTGTTCTTATTGAGTCATCAATGTGATCGAAACATGTAAAAAAATGGACAATAATCTCTAAATCCAAAAAATAATAATAACGAACTAGCTTAGTACACTTTGTCAATGCCAGCTACATAAAAACAATCTTAACAATCTTGTCTGATACTAGCAATTTAGCACCTAATTATTGTTTCAAAAGAGCGAAAAGTGAAACTGCAATTAATGAGCAGGTAAGGGCATTGATCCAGTGACACAAGCAGTGAGAAAGTTGATCCAATATCCCTTGATGGTGCTGGAGATGATGCCATTTGTGCTAAAATAGATATAACAGAACAAACTGCGTCAATAAAGACTGCCATGAGTAACCCCAACTGTTTTGGAAGTCTTCATTCTGCAAATGTTTCCCTGTTAACAATATGTTTTAGGTGGCGAATGAAACAAGATTTACCGAGATTGCTAGTTCAATTCACCAAATATTAACTTTTATCCATGCAAGCAGTACAATGTGAAGAAGAGGAAGGTAGATTAGTTTAGGTTTCCTCTCCAGAATATCAAATTGATTGAATTGCTTACCACACACATAATAATTTTACTTGGTGTTTCCTACTAGTAATATAATACACTCATTTTCCATGAAATATGTGTAGGATCTATCTATCCAAAATTTGTGGAAGGAAAGAAGATTAAATGTTGTGGTGCATACTAGTGACAATTGTTTTGCATGCATGTACATATATGAGCACTCAAAAGGTCAACCCTTTGAGGTTGACTTGTCAGAAATTGTTTTTGGTGGTATTAGGCACACTGCAAGAAAGGACACCTTCCCCACCCTTTCATTCCCATCCCATTGTGGTATTAACATGCATTTACTGATATTATTCATGTATTTGGAGGATGCATTTTTAAGGTATAACATGTGCAAGCAAAGATGACAATGTAGTTAACGTATCTCATAATTTATCATATTTGGGGTTTCTGAGGGACCATGATCAAGATGAACACATTTGGCAGACATGATTTTTGACAGGGACGTGACTTCATGTGCAACAATAAGAATTCGGGATCAAGGAGTTTGGTTCTTAGTCCCCAAAACATATGCACATTATGTTATGCTCATAATGGTCAAGAAGCACACTTCACTGTTGTTGAAAGATTATGTTATAATCAAGTATGAGAGTTTATATTCCGAAGATCCAGCAAGTATGTAGGCACAGGCAAAGAGCATGGGAGACATGTTGTGATGACAATGTCACTACTGAAAAATAAGATTTGTGATTAAGGAAATCTTTGGATGGAAATCAAAGGGTACAGTTGTACTATACTACTTAATAACAATCCTAGTATTCCACAATGAAAGAAACGAAATTGGTAAACCTATTAATTAGACTACTAGCTGGATATCTACTTTTCATGGTCCCTTTTTCGGGCATTAGAAACTCTTTTGTACAACCCCATTGGTTCAACTGAATAATATCTCCTATTCTGCTACTCATGATCAATATTGGATCAAAAGCAAAGCACGCAATTAAAATGCATTGTACCTTGTTATATTGAAAATAAAGTTGCACACTGATCCTGCAGGGCTAGTAGCAGCTGTAGAATTTCCCGATTCAATTGAATGCTCTTCACTTGTTCCTATATTTCACAAACAATGAATTAATTATAATTCTGAAACATGGACAATTGATGGAAAGAATATGCAGAATATTCGAACCGAGATCAAACATAAGCATCTTAGCTTCCTATCATCAATCTTGTATCACAGAGCATAATCAAACATAAGCATCTTAGCTTCCTATCATCAATCTTGTATCACAGAGCATAATACTTAATATGTTTCCCTGTTAACAGGGTGGGTCTTAAAAGTAGAGAATGAAGTAATGGAAATGGTTCAAATATCAATCACAAACAAAAGTAATGCTAAGAGAGCTACCAAATTAAATCAAACCATATAATCAGCTAACTAGCAAGCAAAAGAGATAGAGATGGAGATGGCACAATGGTATGAGAAGAGTTTTCGTGTTCCAGAATATTGGGAATCTTAGCTAGAATAGAGATTAGAGAAGTGTGTGCTGGGAGACTAGCCAGACTAGATTTGATAAGAACCAGCAGAGCTGCCCTGCTGATATATATGTACTTTCAGGTGCTCAATTTATGACCAAACCTCTAAATATAACTTCATCCCATGCAAATTCCGATTTATGGTTTGACCCGAATGGAGGCTTAGGTATTTGTTGTGGAAAAACCCCAACCTGCAATTCAGCATATTAGAATTGTCTCTTCCATTGGTCGCACCTTTCAGTGCAAAATCAGTGCTTTCATATTGATTCAAAGACCCGAGACATTTAGAACCATTTTAGGATAGGGTTAGGATTTTTGGACTGCTCAACATCAGCATTAATCTTCATAAAGGTCTCATCTGCATACTGAAGATAATCAAACCTATCTGTTGAGCTTGAAAACACATAGTTGAGAGGGCCTCAGTCACTTAACAGAATATCATGACATCAAGGGATCCCCTTTGATGCTTGCAAAAAACCCTTCAAGGGAACCATTCATATTAATTGAGACTTCAGAACGATGCAGTATATAAGCATGTGGATATCCATATCTACCATTTCGCATTAAAACCCATCATTTCTAGCATGTACCGAATAAGCAACCAATAGTGAAGTCCAGTTTGCATATTAGGCCAGGATACTGCTTCAAATTTCTGGAGTGCAACAGTTCATTGGCAACGAGAGAACTAGTGATAATGCAGAACAGTGAGTATTGTTGGACAGCTTGGTAAACAAACAAAGTAGCCTCACCTTTTCAACACAAAGTTAAATTTAGAGTAATATTAAGTATTCTTACATTCTAGTAAAGCTAAGCTAAGGCAGGTAATAAAGATGTTAGGGCTTAACTACCAAAATTCAAAAGCTCAACACCCCTAATTGACAAGTACAGATTCAAAACAGATTTTTGCACGAGTAGTTCATGATTTTTCACATCAGGTCCAAAAGCCCAATCAAGTTTAGTATAGAGGAGTAATTTGTTGAATACTCAGGAAAATGTATAAAGGGCAAGGTTTTGCTTCAATTTGGCAGAGGAAGGAGCTTCCAACTCGATAAAGATAGTCATTGGCCGTACTGTACTATATATAAATACTCCATGCTCGCATCTATGTATATATATAAAACTAATAATTATATCAATTACATAAGGGTAAAGCTTTTAGGAATTCTCAAAGGATATATAATCTTCATGGCATTATTTTCCAGCTATTTCAACAACTTGTTTGGTTCAGGATGGGTCTCGATCTTGTGATGAGATGCTCATACTAGACATGAATCGAGAAAAATTCTTCCCATCGATGTGATCACATCAAATAGATCCAAAACTACTCCTTCGTTACCAGTGTCCTACTTTCCAATTTGAGAAATAGTTCCTTGCTTATAGGAACTTGATCCTCATCAATCACACTCCATTCACTATCTCTTCTGCATAGGACGCGAGTTGGCTCATTAGTCATGTTTTCTATGCCATTATTTCTTATTTACCTTGTTTACCAAATTGGTAAGGGAATAGTGTTGTTTGTAATAAAAAAAGATCAGGAGAGTCATATGGTTTGATCATTATAGTGTTAGCTTATTTAAGGCCATTACATGTAAAGCTGGTTGATAGTACAAATCTAACCCATTAGTATGGGGTTTCTACTATACTAACAGCTTAAGAATCTGTAATGCTAGAATTCAATAAAGTACTTTTGAGATTTAGACTCTCTTACACAAAATAGTTCTTTGTAAGATGGTTGATCATATGTGTGTATTGTGTGTGCCTATGTCATTAACAATTAAGCCGTGATATCACAAAGTGAAACACAGAAAAATGTAAAAGAATGCACCTGACATGCACGTCTGCAACCCAAAGCATCTCATGCCTCTCTATGCTAGGTGGTGGTATCTTGGTTTAAACTTTGCAATTCCAATCGAGATTCAGGCTTGAGCCACAGCTGTGGCAGATGAACCATCCTCTGAGCCACAACATTTTCATAGTTAATCTCCTAATCAATGAAACCAGATCCAACAAATATGCAATGCATTTTAGATTCACTAATCAGTTTAAATACCAACTCACAAACAAAATAACGAACTAGAAATTTAACAAACATGGTATATCGGGAAAACGACGGTTCCAATTGCAACTACACTAGTTCACATCTTTTGAATTAATGACCTTGCAAGCAACCCATTAACTGGGGGGAGTAATCAATACCGAATCGTCTCGCAGTATGCGCCGTATCCCTAGCATGCTGATCCATAAATATTTTTTCTAATTAGGCCACTCCACTAATAGGCCCAACCTTATGCCCTGCTAGATTCAACCCAGCACATGCAAAGGAGCGAACAACAAAGGCCCTGAGCGCCCATGGAATAAGGAGCATGCCTACATAATATTGTCATTAAATCTAAGGCATCAACTCTATTATTATTTCGCTGCTAATAGTGAAAGCCGGTCAATTTATTATTAGTCTGATCAATTGATCCGACTCTGGAATCAGACCGCCAGGCGAACTAAGTAAGTTAGGACACCCAAGTTATGCTTACACACTCACTACAACACACATAGGTTTCTAAGACGTGTCAATACGACTTGCATTTAATGCACGTCCTTGTTAGTCTTTTTAAGGTCGTGCATATGTTACACGACATCAACCAAGTCATGGTTGACATAGTTGTATGAATAATGACTCATGGCGAACGACTTTAAGGCTAAGTAGTCATTAGTTAGTCGTTTGGCATTTACTAATAAAAAAAAAATTAAGTACCCAAAACTACTATGACACCTTGTATGGAGTATAGTAAATGGTTTAACCCAAAGTTGGTTGTCTTCTTATGCACCCTCCCCACTCTACCCCCACCTTTGGGGCAACATGACTCTTGAGTGAGAATTTCACGACACATTAGAACCCATGCTCATATTGGGATGCATCATCGCTTGGAAACTATTTTATGAGCAAACAAACATAGCATAGCCAACCTGAACGTGATACTAACCTGCTCTCTTCAACGATTCCCAGCGATTTCAAAAAACAAACCCAAGAGAGAGATATAGATCGAGATTTGATTCTCTTTCTTTCTTTCATTTTGATCGAAATTAGGAGAAGGAAAATATGGAGGTTTGTGTGCTGAGGAGGCTCAAAGTTTGAATCATTAGATGTTGATTTGTGAGGTATCTAAAAAATAGAGATATCATAATAAAAAACTAGCCACAACAACAGTTGCAATGGTGAACAACAAGAAGAGGACGACGAGGCCGCTCCACAATTTCGACCTCCCTCTCTTGAAATGGGGGACTCACAAGACACTTTGTTGTATGAAGTTCAACTCAACACTCTGTCTTGGTGTTGGTGGTGAAAAGTTGGGTTTTGATCGCGTATCGTCTCCTTTGAAAGTCTAAGGCGCAATTACAGATTTGTTGGAGCAACCATCATAGAGGCGGATATCTTCACCACCACCACCAAGGGGATCTTCTGGAGTCTTACGAAGTATCACCCATTGGAGGATTTGGATTTGGAGGTGGGAATTTGAAGATCAACAAAGGGGTCCCCTTCCTAGCTTCTCATACCTAACAAAGGATAACATCTCACTTAAACTACAGGATTGAAAGTTTGTGTATGTGAACACACGCCAAGTTCTACCCCATAGCTATATGCATATCTTAATCTCCCTAAACTGCTGCAGCATGGAACACCTTGACTTTTGAAAAATCTCATATTTCTCTCCTTCCACTTCATCCAGATAAACGCTATGGAAATTCTTTCCCAAATCCATTTTGCCTTCCTAACACATGAGAGAATTGCAAGTTTGCAACTGCTGATGAATCCACTCTCAAAGATGCTTGCATTGGGACAAAGAGTGCCAAACTTAGCAGCAGATACACACACTCAAAGAAAAGGGTGTTGGATTTAGTCCTCACGTCACAAAAGCCACAATAATTAACAAGGCAGAGTCCCTTCCGCATCACATTTTCACTGGTAAGCATCTTACACTTCGCAACACAACAAACCAAAAAGTTAGCTCTTGTGGGGACTTGCTTTTCTCCAAAAGAAGGGTCTCCTAAAATCGATTAACTGCCGAGACTTGGTATCTACTACCACTAAGGGAGCGCAAGAAATCTTATTTATCATTTCTTGTTTACAGTCATATGAAATCCAATTTAACTTTTTTTTTTTCTAATTTTGTGAGAATTACCCAGATTTTCAAACATACATCTGAATAAATGCATTCCACAATTTCAGAAGTAACGTCAGGTCATATAATACCAATAATTTAAGTACAGAACAAATGACAAAAAATTATTTTAGTTTCTTCAGAATGACAGGCAAATGTCGGTGCTTGTAGGTTCATCCATCACTTCAAGTTTATAAGATCAGACAGATTTGAGCTTTGGGCATCACCACAACCGCTTGGTTCGTACTTTTGTTGAACATTGCAAGTTTCACTAAAAAAAATGATAGAGAAAAAGTTTATAATTGCTGAATAAATTATACTACTGGCACTACATTTTTTTAGGACAAATTGAAAAGAGGAAATGATACTCTTGTATGGTCATCAGACCTCGTAATATGCTATGTCATGTCATAGTAAGATTCAATCAAGATTTCCATACTGATGCATAACAAAAACATGAACTAATGTTTTCCATGTTAGAGATGTTGGCGAGAATTGAAAAGTTAGTCTCACATCGACTAGTGAGCCATGTGAAGTCAACTTAATAAGTGATTGGATATGTCTCAAATAGTGATGAAACTTTTTGGGGGCAATTGAATAGTTGAGCCCCATTCGTAGTAAAAACCTCACACCCGAGCGCACCGGGTGTCTAAGTTGGAGACAGTATCGTTGCTTGAGACATGTGAGGTTGTGGTGCCGGGGGCTTCGCTCCTTCACCCACAAGCACAACAAGTGGTATCAGAGCCGATCGTTCGGCCTTGGGCTTGGAAAGTTAGAAGTGCACGTTGAGGTGGAGCTTATTTCTGGCCAGGATAGGCTCAAGTCTCGCCAAGGTGGAGATTGTTAGAGATGTTGGCGAGAATTGAAAAGTTAATATCACATCGAGTAGTGAGCCAAGTGAAGTCAACTTAATAAGTGATTGGATATGTCTCAAATAACGACAAGGCCTTTTGGGGGCAGTTGAATAGTTGAGCCTCGTTCGTAGTAAAAACCACACTCGAGGGCGTGGGTGTCTAAGTTGGAAACAGTATCGTTGCTTGAGACATGTGAGGTTGTGGTACCGTGGGGGGGGGGGGGGGCTTTGCTCCTTCACCCCGAGCACAACAGAAGTGGAATTGTAAAAGCTGTCGACATTATTTTTTATCCAACACAGAACTTGTGATGTCGCTCTACTTTTGATATGGGACCTGGTTGAAGTATTGGTCGGTGCTCACAAGTTTTGGCTTGGGAAGACTTTGAGAAGAAAAGAATCTGATTCTTGATTTCCACAAGAACTAGGAGCGTTCAAGAAATTGGAGGATTGTATGGCTATTCATCTAGCTACCCCAGGCGTAGTTTGCAATCTTCTTATCTTCCAAATCTAAGATATCCTTTTGATGGAAAGAATGTGAATATGAAAAGACATTAGGCATCTCTTTAATCACAGATTAACAATATTTCAGAATGTGAATCTGAAACAATATTAACATGTTGTAACCCAATGGGTGCTCACCTCTGTTCTGAATTGTTTCTCTCCTTAACTGAAGCTTTTGAGATTCTTCACAGCTGTGGCAGTTGAGTTTAGTAATGTCTCTTTGAAGACAGGTAAATCATATGTCTACCTCAAACCTGATAGATTACATTTGTTAAACTTTGTTGGTATGTCCTCTCCTATATACATAAAACAAAGTTAAACAACACTAAAACACAACAACATGAATACAAAGAAATTATTTGTGTCAGTAGAGTATGCCAAAATATACCTTTTAACACTTACTGTTCCACCACCTCAACCCTCTGCCTCTTGACTCACCTCAACTCCTGCTATTTCTTGAATTTCAACTACCTCGGGACCCCTCTCTCACTGGATCCTTAACCTCTTGAACTTCATCCACCTGGGCATTCCTACCACTATTTGACTCGCTCCCTGAACTGGCCTAGTTATGATAAACAAAATAAGCACTTAAGAAATATGAACAATCGAGTATTAATTTAAAAATAGGAAAAAAAATGATACCATGTGAAATTGTTTGGATATAACATGATGATCAAGTACATTAATTGTGAATTTGCAACTCGATCATCAATACCGTCAACTGCTGGAATACTATTGTGGATATGCTGCTAATAAAAGACAAAAGGCATGTTGTAAAGAAGGTCAACCAAGATCTAAAAGAATTGTTGTACAATATACAGAATGTCGTAGATGATTGCGAGAGGTTCCCCAGTAAACGGAAAGGAGAACATGAAAAACTAAACTTATTATCTCATCACTTCCTCTTTACCAGTGGCCAAATGGCAAAGATGATTCAGGAGATATTTCAAGAAGTGATATAGTGAGCAGGGTGTAGAAACTGCAACCCCTCCCAAAATATGAAAATAAGCACCTACAACAAGCTACCCAGTCGTGCTAGATTATGCTTAAATAGTTGGCCTGGATGATGTCAAGTTATTGCCCCTTCATGTTGGCTTTGTTGGTATGGGAGGAAAGTACCCCCATGTACTAAATACTAACTAAATGTTCTGAATTAGCAGGGCTACTATTTCTGATTAGAAGTAAAAACAAACAACCAATTATGATCGCAACACAAAACAAACACCACCTTGATCTTTGTAACTAGTAGCAGTTAGAAATTTATAAGAAAATGCTCATATACAAACATGTAAACTTCGAAGCATTACACAAAGAAGTAAATATTTATACAACTTAAAGAATTAAATATTAGCAGACTTCAAGGCTTCAAGCAATGCCATATAATGGAAATGTTAGAAGATTACTTCCAACATTATTCTCTATTGAACATCGCACTTTAAAATGATACACATGACTTTTCATCTGAGAAGTAGTAATCAAAGTATAATTTCATGCTCTTCAATTTTGTCTTAAGGACTCCAAGAAGATCTGTACCTGTCTCCCATTTTCCACTAGATCCCGGAGTGATCTTGGGATTGGATTTCACCTCTAGCACCCCTTCAAGGATTTGAACCACCTACCCCATGGATGGCCTATGAGACTCATCATCTTGTATGCTCCAACAAGCTGCACGCGTTGAAAGCATTTGTAAGTTCGAAAACATCCGCTTCACCATCCAATCTGATATCTATCAATGTGAGGACTTGTTTGCCTTAAGCTATCTTGCTTGCAGCCCAAGTAGGAAATAACATGTTCGATATCTCAAAGTTTCTTCTGCCTGAGCTGAGGTAAAAAAACATCATTCCATACTTGTATACATCAGTTTTTATAGTAATGGCTAATCCTGAAATCCATTTTAATGCAAGATGACCCCTAGTTCCACTCATTGCCGTCAGGACCCAGCTAAACTCCTTACCAACAAATTTTCCAAGACTGAAGTCTGCAGCCTTGGACAAAAATCAACATCTAATAGTATATTCTGTACCAGTGTATAACGCATTCTCTGCACTTCTCATGGAGATATGAGAATCCTCTAGCCGTCCCGACTGCAATTTGGTATCTTGTCTTCCAATCCAAGATCTTGGAATCTTTGTGCTGGAACAGATGTGAATCTAGAAAGCCATTTGCATGTAATCATAGACTAACAATCTTTTAGTACCTTCAGAACAAAACCCATGTAAACAAACATGTTAATATTAACATGTTTTGTCCCAATAGTGCTTACTTCAATTCTGAATTGCTTCTCGCCTTGATTCCAGCCTTCAAGCTTCTTCACAGCTATGGTAGTTAAGTCATGTAATGTCCCTTTGAAGACAAAACCAAAACCTCCTCCACCAAAATTTTCAGAAAAGTTCTTCCTCTCATTCTGCAAGTCTCGATATGTAAATGCTACCAAGGATCCCTCAACTGTCTTTCAAGTTCTGACCCAGCATCTCTTCTTCCAAATGCAGATTAGTAACAAGACAAGACTAATGTCATGACCTGATCAACAAAGTACTATATTGTCCGCTTTGGGCCCAAGGCCAGCATGATTTTAAAACGCGTAGTACTTTGTAGATCAAACCTCGTACATATATAGTACATCACCCTCCCGCACTCAGGCGATTTGAGACTATGATCTCCTCTTTGTAGCTTGCCAACCCTCTTACAATCCATGGTCTCTTGGGCTTCTCCCTCACCCTCCCCTTCAGATCCGCCCACACAAGGGTATCACAGTCTACCAACCTTGGGAACCCAACGTCCTCGTTGGCACACTTTCGGCTGGGTCAGGCTCTGATACCATTCTGTCATGACCCGATCCACAGAGTACTATATTGTCCGCTTTGGGCCCAAGGCCCGCATGGCTTTAAAATGCGTAGTACTTTGTAGATCCAACCTCATACATATATAATACATCACCCTCCCACATCTAGGCGATGTGGGACTATGATCTCCCCTTTGTAGCTTGCCAATCTTCTTGGGATCCATGGGCTTTTGAGCTTCACCCTCACCCTCCCTCTTAGGTCTGCCCAGACAAGGGTATCACAGTCATTTCTATCACGACCCGATCCATAGAGTATTATATTGTCCGCTTTGGGCCCAAGTCCCGCATGGCTTTAAAACGAGTAGTACTTTGTAGATCCAAACTCATACATATATAGTACATCACCCTCCCTTACCCAGGCGATGTGAGACTATAATCTGCCATTTGCAGCTTGCCAACCCTCTTGGGATCCATAGGCACTTGGGCTTCTCCCTCACCCTCCTCCTCAGGTCCGTCCACACAAAGGTATCATAGTCCACCCCCCTTGGGAGAGCTCAACATCCTCGTTGGCACACTTTCGGATGGGTCAAGCTTTGATATCATTTTGTCACGACCCAATCCACAGAGTACTATATATATTGTTCGCTTTGGGCTCAAGTCTCGCACGACTTTAAAACGCGTAGTAATTTGTAGATCAAAATTTGTACATATATAGTACATCACCCTCCCTTACTCAGGCGATGTGGGACTATGATCTCCCCTTTGTAGCTTGTCAACCCTCTTGGATCCATGGGCTTCTCTCTCAGGTTCGCCCACACAAGGGTATCAATACTAAGGCAGGCTACAACACCTGCAACTACTCCCAGAATAACTGCAATAGTCTAACCTTTCTTTTGGCTTGGAATGAAATCACAATTGATCACCTTCATTACTTCTTGTGATACATGCTAAATAAACCAGAATGATCAATCAATGGGGGCTTGTTACAGCCACTGCCTGTTCCCAATCATGCATGGAAGCATATTACAGTGGATTTTATTGAGGGTCTACCAATTTCTCAAGGAAACTCACTAATTTTATTTGTTGTAAATTTCTTAACAAAGTATAGCCACTTTATGGCCCTTGCTCATCCATTTACTGCTGCAAAAGTAGTTGAAGTGTTTCTCCACACCGTGTACAAGCTCCATGGCCTGCTACAATCCATTGTATTAGATGAAGATAAGGTTTTCCTTGGCACATTCACTACAAGAAAAGTCCTCATTTATAGCATATGTTTATAGCATTTTTGTCCAAAGTGCTATGACTACACCGGTGTATTAAAAGTCAAGTTTGCTAATAGCGTTTTTTCACAAATGTGTTATTGAAAGTAAAGTTTTAATATTTTTTAAATTATAAAAACGCTATCTAAATTTTAGGCGGGCTCTTTGGCGCTCCCAAAAATATTCACAGACCCTTATCCTCTCTCTCTCTCGCCCGAGATCTTTCAACCCAAAACTAAACAGGTAGAGAGAGAGATCGGGAGACAGATTAAGGAGGGAGAGAACGAGATCGAGGCAGAGAGAGATATCCAGGGAGAGAGCTGTCATGAACCAACCAATTCTCCCAAAAGCCCGAGCAGTCCAGGAGGTAAGTCCATGACTAGGATTGTAACATTGCCCCACGCTTCAAAAATCGACGTTCTCGTCGGCCCACTCTATCGACACTGGCCCGATGAGCTTCTCTCACCTACCAGTATTCAACAACTTAGCACTATGCCCATACATAATTCTAAATTATTTTAATCCAGCCTATAGGTCGCCTCTGCCGGGAATCGAACCTTGGATGTGGGGTTTGGCTCTGATACCAATTGTCATGAACCAACCAATTCTCCCAAAAGCCCGAGCTGTCCAGGAGGTAAGTCCATGACTAGGATCGTAACAAGAGCGAGGAAGAGAAGGATTGAGCTACAAATAGAGATCGAGGGAGAGAGAGAGACGACACGGGGGAAAGGGATATTTTGATGCGATGTTGTTGGTTTCGAAAGAGAAGAATCTTGTAATGGAATCGATCTGGAGTGAGAATGGCACGCCGGATGGTCAGCATTTCTTCATCGATATCTACTTCTTCTTTATCGTTAAGTTTTATTCGACAATATCATCTTTCAGGTAATCTTCCTTCGAATACTTTGATTTCTCGCTCGATTGCTCACAATTTTAATCACTTTCTCTCTCTGTGTATCTAATGGCAAGGAAAAAGGAACGTCTATCAAAGCATTGGCTTAACCCTATCAACTAAAAAGAAATTTGGTCCAATATTTTGTTTTCCATCCAAAAGGTCAATCAATTTTCCCGCTCACTTCAATCACCTTGTATAAAAAAAAAGTTCCAATTTTTTTTTATGTTCAATAATGGATTTCATTTGTTTCTCAATCATATTCGTATTCTTGTTTTCAGTTCTGCTCTTTGTTTTAATACAAAGAAGTGACAATATAGAGCGGAAGAAGACGATGGAGGTTTTTGAGAAGCTCGTCTCGTTGATGTCTCTTCCGAGGCGGATTGCCTCATTTGTTCGATCTCCAGTAATAGTTTCTTTCACCTTCATTGATTCTTGAGTGCTAATATGTGTTTGTTGCATGTTTTCACGTTCGGTTACTGTTTGGTTTTGGTTCTGTATGTGGTTTACTTGTTTGTTTGAAAGGTGTTTGATGAATTTATTGCATGTATTCAATTAATTAATTATGAGTATACATTAATAAGCAATTATGGATATTGAGGAAGTAGAGATGTTTTGAACATTAGTTTTTAGAACTATTTCACTAAACCAATTCGGTGATACCTAAGCATCAAGTGAAGGTATGTTCTTGGTTTCGATCGTCAAGCCATTCCTTCACTTAGGAATGTCCAAATGTTTTTCTTCATTTGTTTCCTTCATTCTTCTCGTCTCTATTTCTAGGGTTTTAGATTATGTGATGGGTGTTTGAGTTCGGTTTCCTACGGCAGTGTTTGTGTTGGAATTTTTTGACATGTTTGTAAAGTTATGATTTTTGCTTATGGTTTAAGAAACGAAAAATGTGGATCATTATGTGTAGGAGCTTTTTTGTTGTAGTGAATTGGGTTTGCTGCCATAGGAAAGCTTATCTTCAATAATGGAGTCAGGAATCGAGACTGGTTTAGATTTCAGAAATTATATACTTAACAATGAGAGGTTGAGGATAAAAGTTATTAAAAATCGAAAAATTCGAGGGTAAGAGCCATGGCTGCTGTGAAAATGCAGTGGAGGCATCTGCCCCCAGTTGACTCCTTGTGGCTTCGTCAATGTGTTTTTTTTTATCATTATTGAATGGTCTTCACAGTCTATGAAAATAAACTTGCTGGAGGATTCTAAATGAATGGATCATGAACACTGCTCGTTTTATTTTGTTGTTGAGTGAATACTGCCATGTTATACTTCTTTCATAGTGGTACTCCTCTTATCTTGACTTCATTGATTTGCTCCTACAATGAGTTAATCATTCTCAACTTGAGCCCTGAGCATACTATAGTCATTGGTTGAAATTGTGCATCTGAGATGCACGGACTCGGATACACGTATCGTATCAGACACGGATACGACACGGCGACTCGGCAATTTTCAAAAAACTAGGACTCGGGGACTCGGCGACACGTCAAACATTATTTTTATTTTTATATTTTATTAGACTATAGCTTATTTTTATTTTTATTTTTATTTTCAAAAATGAAGTCTATATCTCAGATACGAAGTCTGACAAAAAATAAAGACTATATCTCAGATACGAAGTCTGACAAAAATAAAGACTATAGCTTATTTTTGTACACAAGACTATATTTTCAAAAATAAAGACTTACGCTCTTTTCCAAAACATGTTTCAAACAAGAGAAACAAACAAACAAGAGAAACAAACTATAGCTATAAGAGTATAAGACTGAAGACTGAAGACTGAAGAGGAAGAAGATGGGAGGCGGAGGCGAGGTTGAAGAAACAAAGAAGTCAGAAAGCAGTATCAGATCTGACCATGCAGTCGATCCCTGGTCAGATCTCTCTCTCCCTGCTCGATCTGAAACAGCGAAAACAGTCGATCTCTCTCTCCCTGCTCGATTTCTCTGGCTCGGTCTCTCTGGCTCAGTCGATCTCTGGCTCGGTTTCTTCCTCGGTTCCTCCTCTCTGCAAATGGTTGGGTTTGTGGGTTGAGAAAGATGAAATCGGGGAGAGGAATTAGATCTCAGCCGTCCAATTTTATCAAGATCTGAAAAAAAAAAAATTAGCAACCGAATCCTGACCGTGTCCAGACCGTATCCGGACCGGGTCCAAGCCGTATCCTGACCAAGTCACGTTGACCGCGTGTCGGATACGTATCGGACGCGAATCGCACGCGTATCCGTATCCGACACGCGTATTACTAGGATTCGGTGGGTTTTTCCGAGAGTCCGTGCTTCCTAGCTGTGCATATATGTTGGTATTGCCATTGCTTGCTACTAGTCCTAGTGGTGAGTTGGTTGAGTACTGATAGTGATCATTAAGTTTGTTTCCAAAGTACGTGACTAGTAGAACATGTTTTCATACTCTTGTGAAAATGACCTCACGTGGCTCATAGAGTCAGTCCCACATACCATTCACTAATAGAATCTACGACATGAAAAAATCAATAAAGCAAACTGATGCTTTTACCTGCATCCCACGTCATTAGATTGTTTATAAAAAAGAAGAAGAAGAAGATGGTTTCAGTGACTGTCCTAGATTATTGCTTCTGCACTCTTATTTTTAAAACATCATTTCTCTTATTCATGTTTTTTATGGGTAAGTGAGGTGTTAAAGATCTATGGACAGGGACGGAGCCACATGGGGGCAAGTGGGGGCACTTGCCCCCACTGACTTCAAATTTTTTATTTTTTTATTTTTTATTATTATTATTTTTTTAATATGGCCACCCTTGTCGACGAATTCATCCTGCCCCACCCCTTCCTCTCTATCTGTTCTCATTTGCTTCCTCTATCTGTTTACTGCGACACCGGCAATCGCCCATTTTTGCTTGACTTAGTTGTTTTTCCCACCATCGCCATCAACAACCAGCAACCACATCAACCTCTTTCCTTCTTTGAAAAAGAAGTTTTAAAAAAATGTATTTTCTCGATGAATTCGTATCTTGAGATCTAGTTTTGTATTTTATTCATAGAATTTTTCTGGAGATACATGAAAATTTTGATCCATTAATTTTTTTTTCAAGATACATGTTTGTATCTCGAGGTTCATCTGTGGGTTATTGTTTGAAGAACATTTTGGTAATCAACGAGAGCATTTTGACAGTCAATGCACGTTGATTACTAGTCCTGGGGGGAGACTATAATAGTGTTCAATGATAGGGTAACCTCTAATTAGCTATTTATGATAGGTGGCAAATCGCAGTAACCCATTTTTTGTTCACATCTAATTTTACATTTGAAATTAATTTTTACCAATTAATTTTATATACCAATTTGATTTGTCTCCCATATATTTATCTTTTGTGCACCTACAAAGTAGCTTGTTGGATTCATTTTCTTTCCTGTAGATTAGATGGAGTTTTATTTAGCAATTGATGTTTTGTATAGTTATTTATATATTGTTCAAATTAAATTTTTTTATTAAAGTAATTAATTACTATATTATCATTAATTAATTATGACTCATTACTCCGCCCCCATTCAACATAAATCCTGGCTCCGTCACTGTCTATGGACACGATGCCAGGGGGACAGAAGCAAGGACTGGCATAATATCTGTGACATTCCAAATGTTAAGATCTATTGAGATCGTTGCTACGGCTGCTGCAACTTATCACTGATTTCTCAAGTCAGTCCAACCATGACTGCAAAGTTGTGCAAACCATTTATTTTTATTTTTATTTTTTTTAATTTTCATCGACCAAAGTATAAGACCTAGTATGTTAATATTGGTTTTGTATTCGTCAACATAAACATTCAACGACGCAATCTCATCATATACTGGAAAAACAATTCTTCAAGCATGAACTAATAGCTGGGATGGTATATATAAAGGTTGTTGCCATCTAAATGATACTTAGGCAATGACGCTACCCGATCACATAGTGAAACATTATGTGAGTCATATATATTTGATTTCCCAAGTTAATTGGCATATATTAATGCAATCTCATATTTGTATAGCCAATCAATATTAATGATAGTATCTGTGTGGCAGCTCCCAAGTTAATTGGCATATATTATGTGCAGTTTTATCTGCAGTTAGAGGGATCACAGAAGCCACAAAGGAGATGACAGAAGGTATTGACCAAGTATTTAAGAAAGGAAAAATCTCACAATGTTCTAACTTAAGAATCCCATGATCTATCCAAATTATATGCTTACTAAAAAATATTCTATCTTGATTTTGAGTTCAATTTTCTTTTCTGTGATATGGTGGGAAAAAACAAAGAGATGACAAAAAAGTAGTTGTAACGAGTAGACACTCCTGCTAGTTACTTTTGTTAATTTATGGCTTAGCTTTTGAACTGTGTTTACATGTAATATAAACCGTTTTGCATATACTACAGGAACTGAAACAATGTTTGCAGATCTTGGACATTTCTCAGTCAAATCAATTCAGATAAGTATGTGCTCTGTGGTATTTCCATCACTTGTCTTAGCATACACATGGCAAGCAGCATACCTCCGTAAGCATACAGATAACGTTCAACATACCTTCTATAAGTCCATACCAGGTGCCAACTCAAATACCATTTTGTTGTTAGTTTCTACCCATTTTCTGTAATTGTGTATCTGATAGTTTTATTAGTTAACTTACATTGATTTTACTGTTGTGAAGGTTCTCTGGCCTATGTTTGCGGTGGTTGTTATGGCTGCAATTATTGCAAGTCAAGCCATGATCTCCGGCACATTCTCAATCATCCAACAATCCCCAGCCCTCAGTTGCTTCCCTCGAGTCAAGATCTTTCATACTTCAAACAAGTATGAAGGACAAGTGTTTATACCTGAGATCAACTACCTCCTCATGGTAGCGTGTGTTGGTGTTACCTCAAGGTATGTCTTTCAGTTTATTTTTCTTAGTTTTGGTTATTAGGAAGAAATCTTGATTGGTTGTATGATATTGGTTGTTTTTGTTATTGGTGGATTGAGCTTTGATTTTTGCATGAAATCCTTAATGAGTAGCTTAAACTTAGACTTGTACTGATGACAGCATGTGCATGTCTGGTCTGGAATTCGTTAATTTCCCAATTCTTGAACTGCATTTGATTAAGAGTCTCTTTCCCTAATATATTAGTTTTTTTTTTCTTTTTCTTTTTTTGCATAAAATATATAGTCAGTTTCAGTTGCAGCGTGTTGTAATTTTTATGCCAGCATCATTTAAAATTCTCATGTCGCCATATGAACTAATACAAAGAGAGTGTTGGTGTCCACCATGTGTCAAGTGTTCGAGTATTTTGATCTCTAAAGACCATAATAGCTTTCTAGACTAGTCAGGTACTGCATAGTGTTGAGTACAATCTTACAGCATCTAAAATAGAGATGGAAGTATCCATCTTTTCTAGTGTTTTATTATGCAATTATACAAAGGCTTCTTTTCTATTCAACCTGCAAAAAATTTGTTGGAAATCTATTTTGACATTAGGAGAAGGCGAGCTTGAGAAACAACCTAGCAGGGACGAAATGCTTCCTTTCCTCCATCAATATCTGGGAAAACTGAGATCTGAACCAACTGTAAGTTTTAGTGGATTATCTCTTAGTTGACTCTTTAGCTAACAGAATCTCCTAATCTTCATTTTTTCTTTTCTTTTTGGTAATGCGGTTCAATATTGCTAATGTCATCAAAGAGCTTGGTACGTTCTTATTTTGCTTGAGACAGATGCCAGTGATGATAATCTCTGTTTTAGCGTGACACTGCAGCCAGTGTGCATCCTCTGTGATGTAGTAGATAAGGCAAGTTTATATTTAAATTTCATTTTTCTTGTACAGAACACCATTTTGGGATGAATCTAGAGGATAGAACAGTAGAAGTGGTCTGTATCATATCAGGGAGTACTTGCGTGATGCACTCTATGAAATATTCCTGACTGGAAGATATGTTATAAGTGATGCTTTGGAGAGACGCAGTTTCAGTGGGTTATCTTTTTGTTGACCCTATCCTGGAAGAGAATCTCCTGTTTCTTTATTGCAGGATGATTTTGCTGTTATCTTGACTCGGCTTGCTATTCTTTTTTTATTTGATAAGATTGCAAATGATGGTAAAATCTGATTTATCGTGGCATTGCAGACCCAGTGTATTCTTTGTTTGTTAATAATAAAGATAAGCTTATAATTTATCTGTCTTGCACAGAAAATCGGCGAAGTGGGGACATCATCAGAGAAGCGGTTAACATGGTGGACACAAAACTTTCTATTTGCCCCATTTTTGCTGCAGAGTTGATTATCTCCTATTACGAGCGTCTTCTTATATCTTTCTTTTGCTGCCTGATCGCTATCTTCTTTGTTGTTATACACTACACTACAAGTCCTCTTTTATAGCATTTAATAACAGCTTTTTTTACACCTTTGCTATGAGTGTTTTAGGAGTGTTTCACTTGATGTTGCGAACATGCAAACACCACCAACCTCTCAAAGGTGTGTAGTATTAACTTAGAAAAAATAGAGTACTATGTTCTCATTACACGGTGATCGGTCTCTTCTTTGTATTATAGTGATTGTAGTTGACAAACCCAAATTGAAATTTATCATATTATATACTGAATTTTTTTTAAGAAGAATCCAAGTGGCAATATACCCTTTCTTTCATATTTTGGCGAGACTCACTATACCGTGCAACAGTCTACAATTTCAATTAATATGTGATCTACATAGTAATATGTTGACTGTAGTTAATGGTGGGTGCTCTTACTGATGTTTGTTAGCACTCCATAAATGTCTCTCTCTATCTCTCATCTTATGCCCTGCATTTCTTCTTATTTTCTTACAGAATAAATTTGTGGAAATTGGAATTGCCAATTTCACCACCTTATATTAGAATCATTCTTGTTGTGATGCTTCTTTCAACTAAAATTGTATGTAACGTCGTATGAAACATTTGCTTGTTGAACACAATAATGCTTTCTCTAAACCATATTACAAAATTTATTTCTTGTGTAGGTTAAGGTGATCGAGGACTCGCGACCTGTAGTTCGAAAGGTGGCTGAATCTTTTGTGAACAAATTCTTCCCATCTGGATACCCTTACAGGTAGCCTTCACAATCAGTTATGTAGGTGATATAAATGTTAATAAGATTGCAATGCATACAAGTTTTTCTTATAATCGTACTTATGCTTTTGCATTTTCTTTCTCTGCAGTGTTAATGAGGGAGACCTTGGATACTCTCAATTCCGAGCGCTGCAACATTTCATAAGTGCCGCATTGTCAGTACTGTCAACTCAGGTCCTTACTGTTTTCTGAAATACATTCATATAGCTAGAAATGTTGTATTTAAACCAAAACCTTAAGACTCTAGTTGATTCAATGGAAACAAGAAACATAGAAACATACCTCGATCCATAGTGATATCCCCTTTGATTGTGATGAGATTGGATCTTCCGATTGATTCAAGCGTTTCCTTAGATTCTCTGTTGAGAGGATACAGAAGACAATGCCAAAGGTTTTCTCTTTCACGCATACGCTCAATCGGGGACCAATCCTATTTATAATGCCCATAAGTCACAACCCTTCAACTTACGGGCTGTGAATTTCCAATTCTGCCCCTCATTGAATTAGAAATTACATCTTTATTTACACCATGTTATTTATTAATACCTTATAGTCCAACATCCCTATTAGATCACATATTAGATGGACTACACTTTAAGATAGCAATACACGTTATATTACATATGTGTGCCCACATTATTGGATTTGTACAACAATCTCCCACTTGGGCCACATATGTTACCTTTAATGTGTATAACCTTATGAGCTCAAAACTTGCTATCACAAGTAAAGGTATTCCGAAACAATCTCATCCATTGACTATACTGATATAGGATTAAAGCGATTTGCGTCACAAGTAGCGTGCCAAAATCCATCAATAGTCACATATACCAATATAATCAAATGACATAGATCAAACATAGATGTAGAGCATGGAAATTACATGTGATGTGATCCAAACATGTCTATTTCCAACCGGTCCAACTTTAATCTTTAATGAGATCAAACATATAATAAACAGACAATTGACTGAAGATTTTATTTCTGCAAAAAATACTAAATACACCAATGTGTCCCAAAAAACCATCATAGAACAACAAAACTCCCACTAAACCATGATATCCTCATGTGACATAACACACATATGAGCGGTGTGCTCATGAAAGACCTTGGGTGGTAATCCCTTAGTAAGCGGATCCGCAATCATGGAGTGTGTCCCAATATGCTCTATGAAAATATGTTTATTCTCTACTCTCTCCTTCACAACCAGGAACTTTATGTCAATATGATCTGACCTAGACGAGCTCCTGTTGTTGTTGGCATATAAAACTGCTGACTTATTGTCACAATATAACTTTAGTGGTCTTTCTATGTCATTCAAAATACGCAGCCCAGTGACAAAATTACGCAGCCATAATCGGCGGTTGGAGGCCTCAAAACACGCCACATATTCTGCTTCCATGGTGGAAGAAGCTATGAGTGTCTGTTTAGCACTTCTCCAAGAAATAGCTCCTCCAACTAACAGATAAATGTAGCCTGATGTAGATTTTCTACTATCTTGGCATCCAGCAAAATCAGAATCAGCTTACCCTATGATCTCCAACTGATCTGATCTCTTGTATGTGAGCATGTAATCCTTAGTTCTCTGTAAATATCTCATAACCAGTTTAGCTGCTTTCCAATGACTCATCCCACGGTTATCCAAATATCTGCCAAGCATTCCAACAATGAATGCTATATCTGGACATGTGCATACATGAGCATACATAAGACTCCCAACAGCGGATGCATAGGGGATCTTTTGCATCTCTACAACTTCAAGTTTATTCCTAGGACACTGTTTAAGACTGAATTTGTCTCCTTTAGATATAGGGGTATCTCCTGGTTTACAATCTTGCATGCCAAACCTTTTAAGCACTTTTTCTATATAGCATTTTTGTGATAATCCAATAATACCCCGAAAACGATCCCGGTATATCTGAATCCCTAAGACAAAAGAAGCTTCACCAAGATCTTTCATTTCAAATTTCTTTGATAGAAATCTCTTGGTTTCGTGCAACATGTCTATATTATTAGTGGCAAGCAATATGTCATCAAGATACAAAACCAAGAAGATATGCTTACTCCCACTGAACTTATGATACACACAATTATCAACAACATTTGTCTCAAAACCAAACGAGACAATTACTTGATGAAATTTGTAGTACCATTGACGGGAAGCTTGCTTGAGCCCATAGATGGATTTCTTTAGTCTGCAAACCATATTCTTTGGGCCTCCAGACACAAAGTTTTCTGGTTGCACCATATAAATTGTTTCATCAATGTCCCTATTGAGAAACGTTGTTTTAACATCCATCTGATGCAACTCAAGGTCAAAATGTGCAACAAGAGCCCCGATTGTCCTAAATGAGTCTTTCTTTGACACCGGAGAGAAAGTCTCTTTATAGTCGATGCCTTCCTTTTGAGTGAAGCCTTTAGCTACAAGACGAGCTTTATATCTTTCCACATTACCTTTTGAGTCCTTCTTGGTTTTGAATATCCATTTACAACCAATAGGCTTTGTATTTTCAGGTAATGGGACAAGATCCCAAACTTGATTGTCTTGCATAGACTTGTACTCCTCATTCATAGCATCTATCCACTTTTGAGAGTTAGAATCCTCCATGGCTTGATTGAAGTTGATTGGATCATTTTCCACCAATCCATCATTTTTCTCATGTTCTTCGAGAAAGACCATATAATCATCCGGAATAGCTCTTCTCTTTTCTCTCGTGGATCTCCTTAATGGCATTTGATCTTGAGGTTGTTGAGTTTGTTCTTCTGGAATATTTACTTCAGTTGGAGCAGGGAGTAGTTCAACATTGTCCTGTTGAGGTTCCAGATCTATTTCTTGATCAATGACAGGTATTGGAACATGTACATTGTCAACAACAGTAGTAGGAGTCGAAATTGATTCCTCCTCAAAGACAATGTCTCTTACCTTATTTCTCCCCCCAAACTCGACATCCTCAAAAAACGTTGCTGTCCCCATTTCAAAAATGGACTTAATAGTGGGATTATAGAACCTGTAGCCCCTTGATCGCTCAGAGTAGCCAATGAAGTAGTTGCTCACTGTTTTGGAGTCCAATTTCTTTTCATTCAGCCGATAAGGCCTTGCTTCAGCTGGACATCCCCAAATGTGAAAATGCTTTAGACTAGGTCTTCTGCCTGTCCAAAGTTCATAAGTTGTTTTGGCAGCTGCTTTAGTTGGTACTCTATTAAGGATGTAAGCTGCAGTCTTTAGTGCTTCTCCCCAGAGTGATTCAGGTAAGGTAAAATGACTGATCATACTCCTTACCATGTCCTTAAGAGTTCGGTTTCGTCTTTCAGCTACACCATTCATGCTAGGTGATCCCGGCATGGTGTACTGTGGGACGATTCCACATTCCTCTAGGAATTTAGCAAATGGTCCTGGACGTTGTTCACCGGAACTGTCATATCTGCCGTAATACTCACCACCACGGTCAGACCTGACACTTTTAATTCGTTTGTTGAGTTGGTTCTCAACTTCAGCTTTGAAAGCTTTGAACATGTCCAGTGACTCAGATTTCTCATGAATGAGATAAAGGTACCCATAGCGTGAGTAATCGTCTATGAATGATATAAAATATTGTTGACCATTCCAAGAAGCCGAAGGGAATGGTCCACAAATATCTGTGTGGATCAATTCTAAGATGTCTGAAGTTCTATTTGCACCCAATCTCTTTTGTTTAGTCTGTTTTTCCTTGATGCACTCAATACAGACATCAAAGTCTGAAAAATCAAGAGAATCTATCATGCCATCTGACACAAGTCTCTCAATTCTCGTTTTCGAGATATGTCCTAAACGTTTGTGCCATAGTTTTGATGAATTTCCTTCATTTAGCTTACGCTTAGTACCACGTGATTCCACATGCAAGGTTTCATTATATGAGGCAATAGCGTCAAAAAGATATAAGTTATCAAATGTGCTTAATGAACCAGTACCAATAATATTGGAATTTAATGAAAGACTAAATTGATTATTTCCAAATGAACAACAATATCCAAATTTGTCCAAGAAGGAAATAGAAACCAAATTCCGTCTAAATGACGGTACTACAAAAGTGTCTTTCAGTTCCAAATAACTACCAGTTCCTAAGAGTAACCTAAAGTTTCCTATTGCTTCCACTTCTACCGATTTTCCATCGCCCACGAAGATGCGTCTTTCAGCATCATTTGGCTTTTGGTAGCTCAGACAACCCTGCATAGAAACACTTATGTGAGTAGTAGCACCGGAATCTAACCACCAAGTGTTTCTAGGTACTGAAGCTAAGTTAACCTCAGAACAGACCAAAGCAAGAAACATACCCTTTTTAGCACGCCAAGCGTGATACTTGGTACATTCCTTCTTTACATGTCCAGGTTTCTTACAAAAGAAACAACCCTCATGGCCTTTCTGTTTCTTTTGTGCTGGACCCTTAGCAGCTTCATTATCCTTCTTTCGTTTTGTGCCCTTATCTTTAGAGGTGCTTGCAAAATTAGCACTTTTCGTTTTGTCTTGCTTCAACCTGTCTTCCTCTTGCACACAGTAGGAAATGAGCTCATTAAGAGTCCATTTCTCCTTCTGACAGTTGTAACTGACCTTAAACTGACTGTACTATGGAGGAAGTGATATCAAAACTAGATGCACGAGTAAGTCCTCAGACAACTCAAGCTTCAGTGCTTTAAGTTTTGAAGCAAGATGAGACATCTCCATGATGTACTCTCTAATGTTCCCTTTGCCTTTATACTTTAATGAAATCAAGCTAGCTAAAAGTGTGCTTGTTTCAGCCTTATCGTTTTTAGCAAAACGCTTTTCAAGTTCAGTAAGGAACTCACTGGCATTGGTCACCCCTGCGAATTTTTCACCCCTAAAGGCTTCTGGAATACCTCGCTTGATGAGCATGAGACTCGTGCGATTGGAGCGTTCCCACTTCTCAAAGTATTTTCTGGCATCAGGAGTACTTGCATCTGTAAGAGGAGCGGGTTGCTCAATCCTTAAGGCAAGGTTCAAATCCATACATCCAAGAACGATTAACACGTTCTCTTTCCAGTCCTTGAAGTTTGTCCCATTAAGCATGAGAATATTATTTACACCAGCAGATATACTAGTAGCAGACATAGTAGCTGTACAGAGAATAAATTACATAAATAACATATTCACATCATTATTCAATTGCATAAACTTTTAAATTCATACAATAGGTAAATAAAAAACCCATATTAAGATACCTAGCACAACATTGTTATTCAGTATTTGGACAAAAATATTAATCTGTAAGTGATACTCTTCGTACACAATGAAACCGGCTTAATATTATGTCTTTCTTTGGACTGACATAATAAAAGCATGGTAAAGTAAACTTTATCACCTATGTAAGACTAGGGATTATCCGGTCAAAACAATCTTCCTTTGGGCCGATTGTTTCACATGGATGTAGCATGCTCACTTATTTAAAATCAACCAATTTTCCTAACAGTGGTTTCTTTGGCAACCTATTTGATAAATTGTGTAAATTTTAAATAAGGAACACAATAGTGATACATGAAACCAAAATTATATTCTATGTATAAATTTGGAGTATTAACTAAATTATCACCTTAATACAATTAAAACATGGGTCTAAATAAAATATAGTCAAAAATTAAATAGGTCCCAATAATTTAAAACAATATTACCAACAACAACAGGCCCAATAGTCAAAGTAAAATGTACTAACAGGCCCAATGATTAATAACAGCAACAGGCCCAATAGGTGAACAGTCACCAGGCCCGTGAACAGTCACTATACAAGCCCAACATTCGCCAGGCCCAACAGTGAATAGTCGCGGTCAATGGTGAACAGTAAAAAAAATTTTGATAATGCATAATCTCATATTACTGTTCACAGTAACAGTGAATCGTTGTTCACTATTCACGAAAATCGCATATCACTGTTCACTGTAACAGTGAATCGTTGTGCACTGTTCACGCATATCACTGTTTACGGTAACAATGAATCGTTGTGTACTGTTCACGAAATCGCGTATCACTGTTCACCGTAACAGTAAAATCGTTTTTTTTTTTTTTTAACATCTATTTCACTGTACAGTACACCAAATTGTAATCTAGTTCAATAGTAAATACAATTACAATATAATCACTGAATACAATTACACTCACAATGAAACAGTGAAGACAATTGCCATGAAACACTGAATACAATCGCATGCATACATATCTATATAGATGGATAAGAATCTCATTGCAATATGATCACTGAATGTATATATATCACTATAGGAATATATATATCACTGTATGAATCTATAATCACTGTATGAATATATATATATATATCACTGTATGAAGCAATAATCACTGTATATATGTATATATCACTGTATGAAGCAAATAATCACTGTATGTTTTCCTTTATAATTTCAGATGGAATCAACAGGAGTTGTTCTGATACCAATTGTTGTATTTAAACCAAAACCTTAAGACTCTAGTTGATTCAATGGAAACAAGAAACATAGAAACTACCTCGATCTATAGTGATTTCCCCTTTGATTGTGATGAGATTGGATCTTCCGATTGATTCAAGCGTTTCCTTAGATTCTCTGTTGAGAGGATACAGAAGACAATGCCAAAGGTTTTCTCTTTCACGCATACGCTCAATCGGGGACCAATCCTATTTATAATGCCCATAAGTCACAACCCTTCAACTTACGGGCTGTGAATTTCCAATTCTGCCCCTCATTGAATTAGAAATTACATCTTTATTTACACCATGTTATTTATTAATACCTTATAGTCCAACATCCCTATTAGATCACATATTAGATGGACTACACTTTAAGATAGCAATACACGTTATATTACATATGTGTGCCCACATTATTGGATTTGTCCAACAAGAAACACATAAGATGTCATCTGATAAATAGGAAAAGTTTAAGTGGCATGCATGACTGACCACCCCTTTATCTTTGATGTGAAACATAAAGAGTTTTTTCTTCTACAAGGTGAATGTGTGACATTTTGACATCTAGAAAGCAAGTTCATTCTGATCCATCTCAAGTTACTACCCTTGTGTTATAATTGCCTGGCTTATCTTTATTTTGTGTCGCATGCTCTTTGGACTGATAACCCTGATCTGGATAATGTCTTCTCCATATTCTTACTCCTTTCGTGTTTGTTTCTTCTTCACTTGGAATTTGCATCTTTTCGACTCTTCCTCCTTTGCCGTCTATTCCGTCTTTTGATTTTCTCCTTTTTTTCTTCTCTTCTCTAACAGATCTCTTGCAGTTGCAAAGGAAACTTACCTCTTGCCATCAATGGTATGCTCAGAAGATGCATGCCAATGGCATTGTTGGAGTGTATATTCAGTATTGTTGAACTTCATACTCCTTGGAGGCTATTAACAACTTGCATATCACAGAAATGTCTGTAAACTGATCCTTCATCCCTGTACTCTCATATGAATATACAATATGCACTATTACTGTGTTGGTCACAGCCTCATAGGCATTCATAAGTAGCAAGTACCCTGAGGAAGTAGCATCCTCAGAATCCTATGGACTTTTAGAAGTTTAATTTTGTTTGATGCTCGTCATGTTGAAATTTCCTCTACTTCTTGTAAACTAAGATTATTTAAAATTCAAGACTTCATTTCCTTTATGAATTATGCTCGCAACTTGTAAGCATATAAATAGACCTAAGCTCTCCATATTCAGTCAATTTCTCCAATGTCAACAGTGAGTTTGTTTAGTTGTCTTCAATTTTTTTTCCCTTGCTCATGAACATCATGTCATTTATCTCTTCATGGCCTTGGGTTTTTTTTTTTTTTTTTTCCTCTTTACACTTTGTTATACATGGGATAAGCAATTTTCAGAAACTGCAATGCTTGCCAATGCCAATGTCTTTATGTATATTTTGAAATTGGAAAGCTTATTTCTTTACAGAATTAAGGGATTACCTCCATGCTTTACCTTTTTGTTATTAGAAATCTTTTGCAAAAATTGTCTCTTGGTTCATCTCTGTGTAGGCTTCATAAGTGCATTGTATCCATTTTGTTGTCATAATAGCATGCATATTTATTGATTGTAATGTGTTTAGGGAATATTACCATCATATTTGCTCATATACTGATGTCGGGCTGGCGATGCTATTAGCTTATTATCTCCAAATGGGTCTTGTATACTAAGTACTAACTATATGAAATTAGTATTTGGTTACTTAAGCGAGGTTAGTATTGTAATACTTGTAGTTGTACATTTCATGCTTAGTTGGAACTTATTGGAAGTATGCTCATTCAATTTTCGGTGCAGGGAGACGCCCCTTCTGGAGTTAAAGGAACTGAAACCTTAGAATTATCAACCTCTTGGAGTCCCATATTCTTCTTGCTTGTGAGTTTATCATTCCTTTGTTTATATGTTGTCACAGATTGGAAATTTATCTATATAGGAGGTGGATTAGTGAGTCTTGTATCATTGAATTATCAAGAATATCCACTTCGACCAGTTTGTATTCCTTTCATCTTTTCATGGACTTACTGTTTTGTAGATATATTATTGTAAAGCTCGGGTTTACAATGAACGAAAGAGCTAATAACTACATCTAATTTATGCAAGGTGAAAAGGAGTGTTCCTACTATGTAAAAACGGGACAACGCAAGTTTGGCAACCTGTAAATTATTGTACAATTACTATAGCGTTTCAGAAATGCTATAAATGGTCTACTTACAATAGCGTTTCTAAAACGCTATAAATAACCCTATATCTATTATAGCTCCGGCAGACACAGCGTTTTCTAAAACGCTATGGTATCCTACAATAGCGTTTTTGAAACGCTATGGTATCCTACAATAGCGTTTTTGAAACGCTATTAATGAGCATTTGTGTTGTAGTGATTCTGGCAGCAACTTTTCAAGGCTTTGGGAACGACACTTTATATGAGCACATCATACCACTCCCAATCTGATGGTCAGAAGGAGCATACCAATGCATGCCTTGAGGCATTCCTCCGTTGTATGACCAATAATACACAAACAAAATGGGCACACTGGCTCTACGTTGCTGAACACTGGTTCAACATCAATTACCACTCTAGCCTCAAAACTTCCCATTTTCAAGCTCTATATGGGTATGCCCCTCGCTTGTTAGCCTTAGCACAAATTTCCGCCATAACCATATCAGTGTACAAACCTATCTAAAGAAAAAGAAGAAATGGTGCACATCATAAAGGAACGTCTCCACAAAGTGCAAGAATGTATGAAACATTTTGCTGATTAGAATAGACATGAGAGATCATTTGAAGTACGTGATTGGGTCTACCTCAAGCTCCAATCATATCGCCAAGTCTCTGTCCAACTGCGCAAGAATTTGAAACTATCTTCCAGGTTTTACGACTACTTCAAAGTTCTTGCACACATTGGCACAGTTGCTTATAGTTTGGAATTGCCACCCTATTTTAAAATACAGCCTGTATTTCATGTTTCCCAACTTAAAAAGAAGCTGGGTACCTCTCTTTCTCCCACCCTCCCATTAGTATCAAGGGTTGTTTGTGGTTGAACCAATGAAAGTGCTTACTAGACGGATGATCCCTCACAACAACAGAATTGTCACTCAGCTTCTGATTCAGTGGTCCAACTCTCCAGCTGAAAAAGCAACATAGGAAGACTGGTCCTTCATATCCTCAACATTTCCTTCTTTCCATCCTTAAAGACAAGGATGTGGTGATGGGGAAGGTTTTGTCATGACTGCAACTCAAAAAAGGGGCACGGACAGAAGAGAGGAAGCTCAGAAAGAAATCGCAAAGAAACAAAAAATTTCAAATTCAAATAAAAGGTAGATTTGTAATATTAGATGAAGAGTTTGTTTGGTTTACAGTTAGGTGACACATGTTATGATCTAAACGGCTGTTTCCAAAATTGTTACGACTTCCTCTTTAAAAAGGTGGAGAGTTCCCTGAAAACAACAAGCGGTTTTTTGAGAAGAATTCACAGGCTCCAGTCATCTCGATCGAGAGAAGTTTCTCTAGTTCTATAAATCCAATTATTCTACTCTTCAATTCTCTTTTTCTCTGTCTAATTGCTTGTCTAACTGTGACATGCAAACTTACTTCATATCAATATTGGGACGGTTAGTTTTTGCACACACTGCTAGGTTAGATCTGTAATAGAAACTTAGACATATTTACATAAATGTAGATTCATGGTCATATTCAGCATGCTCACCGCTTTGTAGTTTTGTTAAGTGGATTGATTACTTGTTGAATTTTATTGTTCTTGCTTGTTGTATTAACATTGGGTTTACTGCCATCCATTGTACTATAAATTGGAAACTATTTCTGGATGATGGATCTTGAGATTTTAACTGGATAATTGTTACTACAGATCAAGTCAAAGAAAGTAAGAGCAGTGTTTACGGATTCCGGTGCTGTATGAGTTCTCCACAGTTAATGATAGATATACTCTTAGAGATATGGGAGAAGCGGTGAATAAAATTTGGCCAAAGCGTGAAGATGATTTCAAAAATGCTCCCCAGCAAGGTTGTGATGCTCTCAATGATCTTTCTAGGTCTTCATGCTTAGATGTTTCTGTTGTAAAATGTACAGATAGCTTGGTTACTAATTGTGCAAGCATCTCTATTATGAAGTCCAAGAAGAAGAACGAGATAATGTTGTTTCCAAAGAAAGACCAAATAAAAGTAATCAATAAACGACATCTTGCCAGTCGTTTATGGAAGGGACTGGAACCTTGAAAGTTGATTATGTCACAGCCAATTGTGATGGCACAATGGTTAATTGTCAGAAAAGCATCCGAACAATTCCAGCAGCCGATACTGCACCGTTTTTGGCATGTGAGCCAATAGGTGACGAACGTAGTTGCTGTTGGAACAGTGTTGACTTGAATAGTCCCACATTAAATTAGGAGGAGTTGTCACAAAGGTTTACAAGGAATGGTCTACTCCCTAATGGTGGTGTTTAAGCCGATGGTTTGGCAGGGACTTGGTGAGGTGGAGGTGCACACGACACATCGTTCGGAGGAGCGCAGTCGATACTTGGGATAGTAGCAGTGGTGACACACTGCACTGTGACAGTTTCAAATGTAATCAGGGGAGAGGTACCTCTTGGAGACTTGTTTCAACGTTCAACCCATGGAACAGACGGTATAATATCTTCTAGTTCTGAGATTTGTAGTAGTGATAGCAATGTCAGAATCAAATCCAACATTCGCCATGATTTTTCAACTAATTCTCATGCAGATGCTGTTGATCCTAGCAAACACAACTGTACCATACAAGGTGATATAGTGAATAAGTCAAGGTGTCGTCAAAATGTCAAGACTGAGAAAGCAAGCAGTAACTTAGCTGAGCAGAAGAACAGGAAAAGCAACAGAGATGCTCCCAACCATGGGGCAAAAAGATTGAATCATATATGTGCGGAAGGATGTCAAGTTGCAAGATCTGCAGTTGCAGGAGAAAGACAATTCATGGTCAGGTGATGGCTTGCTACCCACTCCCAGAATTTCATCATCCGAGCACAATGGCTATGCTCATCCAGCGACAAACAATAAGAAAAGTGTACGTGGTAGAACCTATTGCAATCTGTTGGTCGAATCTTCTCGATGGGTTGCTCAGAAGAGCTGTGACAGTGACTGTAATCAGTTTATCTCTGAGTTGAGGCAAGGTGACGCTGTGTGGAAAAAGGACTGGGGGCACTTAAAAGAGAAGCAGAATTTTTCATATGAGCACAAGTATTTCAGCACCAATAAAATGGCTGTTGCAGAGTATAAAGAGAATGGTTTACATTTCAGAATAGGATAACTCTCTCACCAGAAGAAGTACTAAAGGTTTCAGGGGATCTGCATCGCTATGCACGAAGAAGTATAAAGACTAAACAATTTACTAAAACTGATGAATCAAATTGTGAAGAAAATGGCAGATGCAGCAATTAGTTTCCACTAGAAGCGATTGGCACTAAACTGCTAACGGAGGCTTGTCATGTGCTGGACTTCCATAGGCAGTACACGAGATTAAGGAGGGAACTTTAATCCATGGAGAGCTACTTCAAAGATGTTGACATGCTACAACTAAAGGATAAAAGAGATACTCTTAAGAACATTACAGAACTGACAGAGTTGTACACTACAGAGAACATCATAGAAGATTGTGAATCTTTTCTCACAATGGGAAAGAGAGCCTGAATGGATAAACTTCTTCATTCCTAATTTCCTATTTATGCGCTGTCAAATGACGGACAGGATTGCAGATATGTTTCACGAAATAAAAAAATTTCGAGAGAGGATGGGGTAGACCATAGGTACCCTCCAAAAACTAATACATGATGAAACTAGGCCTCCAGTGAGACACCCAATCTTATTAGATGATACTGAAATAGTTGGTCTAGATGATGATGCAGAGAAGATAGAGCGGAGGATCGTGGTTCGAATGTGCCCTTCAGGGTTGTTAGCATTGTTGGCATGGGCGGAATTGGCAAAACAACACTTGCTCTTAAAGTTTCTCACCATTACAAGTTTTGTTTGTCACAGTTTCTCACCATTACA
The DNA here is from genome assembly GCA_963556465.1 of Berberis vulgaris. Lineage (NCBI taxonomy): Eukaryota > Viridiplantae > Streptophyta > Magnoliopsida > Ranunculales > Berberidaceae > Berberis > Berberis vulgaris. The sequence continues at coordinate 66,774,683 of OY747135.1, forward strand.
AGTTGGAAGACATACTCAAGACTCTTGAGAAACCTGAATTCCAGGACAGACTTATCAAACATGAGTGTCTTTGAGATGCTCAGAGAAGTAAAAAATGAGCTATCTTAGAAAAGGTACGTGGTTATCTTGGATAATTAAGGAAACTTGATGACGGATCATGGTGGGATAGCTTGAAATCAGCTTTCCCTCAAGGGAGGAGAACTTCTTGTTCTATCATTGTTTGAACTAGGAATAGAGATTTAGCTCTATCCATGGGAGCACATGAGAAGCATATACATAGCCCACAATTTCTTCCTGATGGCCAGCTGGTCTATATTTGCAAATACAACATTTGCAAACAAGGCAGGCCAGTGTCCAGATGCAAGGATAGGGGAGATCGGCAAGGAGATAGTATCTAGATGTGGAGGGCTTCCTCTGGCATCCAACGCTGTGGGAGGACTGACGTTAGGGAAACGCCAATCAGTTATGGAATGGGAAAGAATTGCTGAATATCTAAGGAAAGAGTTTCCAAAGCATGACAGGCAAAGAGTTCTATTAAGCATTGCAGTTGAGCTACGACGAACTCCCGTCACATAGTAAACCATGTTGTTTGGTTTTGCTGCATATCATGAAGACTACGTGATAAGTTCATATGAGGTGATTAATTGGTGGATTGGTGAGGGATTCATCCAAGATAGGAAAGGCAAGACAGCATATGAGACTGGAGAAGATTAGAGTTAGTCGAAGTTTATTACTTGGTGTCGTCAAAGATCTATATGAAACAAGATATATGGCATGCAGAGTCCACGATATGATGCACAAAGTGATTATTAACGTTGCAAGGAAATACAGTCATATTGGAATTGATGACAGAGGGAGGCCATCCTACATTGACAAAGCATGCCGAGTGGGTCTTGTAGAGAGTACAAATATGGATAACTTGAACGAATCAAGCTCAGAGTTTCTTCGAACAGTAACAGGTAGATACATATCTGAAACTGAGGAAGTGTTTTGCTAAATTTTTTGGATCAAAGCTGCTTTTTATTGATACGAAGGAGGGTCTTGGACATTTCATTCAAAGGAAAAGGATGGTTTTCAGACATAGACCGACTGCCCCAGCTCATTTGTGTCTAAATAGTGATGTCTTGAATGGTTACACTTCAAAAATCCATTGGGAAACTTCAAAATCTTCGAATTCTCTCTCTCATGATTTCCCTCATTTGATTAAGTTGTCGTTGCAAGTAACCTTGTTGAAGAAAGTCACTGTTTTGGAATTAAATGATTGTGATTCTATACATACTTACCAGCTGGACTCAGAAATCTTTCCAACCTCAGTCACTGTTAGAATTCAAATATTCACCTTCAAATGTTATGGATGGGTGTCACATTTCTAAGTTGAAGATGTTAAGAAAGAAAGTCAACCTATGTTACAGAATAGGAAAGTGTTACAGATTAGAAAAGTTAGTATAGAATATGTTAGTAAAGTCAGAATAGAATAAGAAGTCTTAGGTTTCTTAGTTAAAGAATAACACAAAATACACAATAATATTTCAATACAATTCTTTACATGGTATCAGAGTGCAAGGTTCTTTGGTGACCTAAAACAACTATGGGGACTCAAGCTCTTCTCCGCCTCCGACGATTACGCACGCACTTTGACCGTAGACACAAGAGGCGGGGAAGAGAAATCACAAGTCATCGCCTTGCTTAGCTTCCGCACACACAACACTGCAATCAGAACAAAGTAATTGCTTGCACCATCAACTCTGCAATCATCACCATCAAAACATCATCAAAAACCATCATCCTTCCACAATTGCAAAACCTATTGTCACAAAAACAAACTTGTCGAACACCAATCACAATCTTAAATTGTAGCCAAAAGCTCAAACACGCAGAGTAGCCAGAGAGAGTCCTCACCTTCTCTTTCACGACTCTTCAAACAATCAACCGAGCTCTCTTATTCACAAACCAACATCACGACCTTCCTTTGTCTCTCTCTTTTGCAAGCACAAAACAAATCACACACACAAATCTCACGCAATTCACGCTGAAGAACAGATCACGCACACAGATCTCTCGCATTCAAAACCACGCCCTCTCCTTCTCAATCGACCGCAAGCAATCAGCTCCCAGATGCAACATTTCTTCCTCTGAATTGCAACAAGCAGAAGAAGGAAATAATTCTCGACAGACGCCATTGAAAGGCAGTTTTGGTTGATGCTGCCACAAAAAAATTGAAGTTTACCAAGATTACAGAAGTTGAACTGCAGCAATGGTAGGTATCTTCTCTCGCAGCTTCTGTGTTACAGCTACCCGTACAGTCATGACCGCTGCTGCTGGTCCTGTGAGTCGAACTTTCAAAATTGGCTCCTCAATTCCAACAAGTTTAGCCAAATTGAAGGGAAATTGCACTCTACAACAACTTCATGTAGAACAGCCACACGCAGCCAACCTGCAACTCAAACAAGGAAATGAGGACAACAACAATAGTCTACCTCAATCAAGAAACAGACGAAGAAGAAGAAGAAATGGAGGGAAAAGAAATAAATTTGAATCTCTTTCACTCTGCTATTCACACCCATCATCTTTGGTCACTACCAAAATCTGCGTTGACTCGAATTGAGCAATACCAAGACTCGAATTGAGTCACGATTTCTTCACCAAATTGGACTTCAAAGTTTCCTCCAAGCTGCACATTTTGCCTGCGTCTACATGTCCATCTTGCGAGGGAATGTTAAAGAAAGAAAGTCCACCTATGTTACAGAATAGGAAAGTGTTACAGAATAGGAAAGTTAGTATAGAATATGTTAAAAAGGTCAGAATAGAATAAGAAGCTTAGGTTTCCTATCTCCACAAGGTTATGTAAAGTTAGCTTATATAAGTTTGTATTTAGTCAAAGAATAATACAAAATACACAATAATATTTCAATACAATTCTTTACTGAAGAAGCTAATCAAACTAAATGGTTTGATGTGTTGATAGATTCTTACAGTCGTGTAAAAGAAGGGTCGTTGAATGTGTTATCTGAACTCAAAACAGTTAAACGCTTTGCTAATAAGGTTTTTTTTTTTGAAAGGCAAACAGGGTTTTTATAGGATCCCAGAACCCATAAAGATGCCGCAAGCTAGGTTTGAACCCATGACCTAGTGGTACCATCACAAGACAAATCATGTGGAAAGTGGATTTCATTATCCAACCTCTTCAGCGTCTGCAAGATGTACGGCTCTATGGTTTTCCACGAGAAAGAACTCCTACTTGGCTCAACCAAGGTACTGGTGAAAGACTTCTTACTGAATTTTATTTTAGGTTCAATGTATTTTGATATTCTCTCTGAACAGTGCTTTTATGTTTAATGAATTTTTCTTTTTCTGATAAAAATTCTTGGTACTTTCTGATCTGCGGTCTCTCCATAGCGGTGGAAGAAAAATAAACTGCATAAATGAAATTTTTTTGGAAAGAGCCAAGAGAACAACAATGCCTGGAAATTGGAGGTTTTACTCTTTGAGTTTCTTAGATGATTCGAAAGAGTATTGGTCTAAGATGACTGAAGCAATGCCATAGCTGAAATGACTTACAGTTGTCCATTGTAGCAAGAGGTCACCTGACCTGCCTACAATGTTGCGACTGGCGGAGTCACTTGGAGGAAAGAAGAAATGGTGGATGACTGCCCCTCTGATCAACTTGAAAAGGAGACCTAACTGAAGTGAGGGTCATGGAAGAAGCAAACGAAAATAAAACATCTTATTGGTCTCGTGGGTTCAATCAACCATCAAAGGTTGGTGTAGTTAAGGAGATACCCATATGTGTTCTTCAATCCTGCAGGCTTAACTAGCTGGTGTATTCATTGCAGCTCCTAAATCTGAAGACTTCCGTAATCATTGGAAGCTTCCCTTTTTGTTTGGTAACGAGTGTTGTAACATGACGAATAATCTCATTGCTTCATTTGTCTCTCTTAAATTGTTGTAAGAAGACTCGTGCATAATAAATTATGTGAATGTATGAAAACTGCTAGACTTGAAACCTTGCATATTCTTTGTTTTACCATACGAAAAAAAGAATGCAAGTTAATTAACTTAGGTGTTTGTTTATTCCACTCAGCACAACCACCCATTACACCAAATTGGCACTTTTGTAACAACTCTCAAAACAGTATCACTTTTGAGATGTTACAATCCACCAAACAATTTCAAGTCAAAACTAAATTTAGTCAAAAAAATGAAAAAACGGTAACACACAAAAAATGATACAATAAGTTGGATCACCATGAATGGTATCACTTTTATAACCATACTCTTCATGGTGATACAATTATTGTATCATTTTTATTGTGAAAATGTGTAAAATTGTTAGGTGGATTGTTACACTTCAAACGTGATACTGTTTTGGGGGTTGTTACAAAAATGCCAATTTGGTGTAGTGGCCCCTTAGCACTAACCACATGTTCTGAATTAATAGAACTTCTACTTCTGATTAAAAGTAAAAACTAACATCCGATTTATGATCAGAAGTCTGAACAGAAAAACACTAATCTTTAAAACCCAATAGCAGAACTAGAGATTCAAAAGAAATATACAAACGTATAAACTTCGAAACATTATACAAAGAAGTAAATATCAATACAACTTAAGGAAACAAATATTCAAAGCAGACTTCCAGCGAAGAACTGTTTGAAAATTACTTCTTTATTGGACGTCATACATATAATGATATGCACAACTCTCCATCTGAGAAGTAGTGGCAAGTGTATCATTTCGTGCTCTTCAGTTATTGACTCAAGGACTCCAAGAAGAACTGTAATTGTCTATCACTTTCCACAAGATCCTGGAGAGATCTTGGGATTGGAGGAGGTTTAACCTCTAGCACCCCTCAACTGCACCACCTGCCCCATAGATGGCCTATGAGACTCATCATTTTGTATTCACCAACAAGCTGCCACTCACCATAAAAGGGTTTTTATTATAGCTCTTTTTTTTTTGAAAGGCTTTTGTTATAGCTCTTACATGTTGCTAAAATGAATTGCAACACTTTTGTGCCCATACTAAATGAGGTGATGCTAATATTTGTATCATCAACCAACCCATACTAATGGAATAATTGCAACATGATAAAACTAATACTAAATTATATATAGTAACATACACTAGCTAATACTAATTTCAAATGAAGTTGATACTCAATTTTGCTTTGTATCATTTAAAAACTATAGCTAATTTCAAAGATTTTCCAAATAAAAAAAAACTAAAAAAATGATAGTACACATCCAAAATCTTCATAAATTACTACATTCAAATCCTAGAGGTACGTACAGCAAAACCTACATTTTAAATGAATTTTGAAATAAGCAAGTAGTAAGAAAACAATGTGCCAACAGAGAAAGAATGTATTTGTTCTTATTGAGTCATCAATGTAATCGAAACATGTATAAGAATGGACAATAATCTCTAAATCCAAAAAATAATAATCACGAACTAGCTTAGTACACTTTGTCAATGCCAGCTACATAAAAACAATCTTAACAATCTTGTCTGATACTAGCAATTTAGCACCTAATTATTGTTTCAAAAGAGCGAAAAGTGAAACTGCAATTAATGAGCAGATAAGGGCATTAATCCAGTGACACAAGCAGTGAGAAAGTTGATCCAATATCCCTTGATGGTGCTGGAGATGATGCCATTTGTGCTAAAATAGATATAACAGAACAAACTGCGTCAATAAAGACTGCCATGAGTAACCACAACTGTTTTGGAAGTCTTCATTCTGCAAATGTTTCCCTGTTAACAATATGTTTTAGGTGGCGAATGAAACAAGATTTACAGCAGACGAGATTGCTAGTTCAGTTCACCAAATAATAACTTTTATCCATGCAAGCAGTACAATGTGAAGAAGAGGAAGGTAGATTAGTTTAGGTTTCCTCTCCAGAATATCAAATTGATTGAATTGCTTACCACACACATAATAATTTTACTTGGTGTTTCCTACTATTAATAGAATACACTCATTTGCCATGAAATATGTGTAAGATCTATCTATCCAAAATTTGTGGAAGGAAAGAAGATTAAATGTTGTGGTGCATACTACTGACAATTGTTTTGCATGCATGTACATATATGAGCACTCAAAAGGTCAACCCTTTGAGGTTGACTTGTCAGAAATTGTTCTTGGTGGTATTAGGCACACTGCAAGAAAGGACACCTTCCCCACCCTTCCATTCCCATCCCATTGTCCATTAACATGCATTTACTGATATTATTCATGTATTTGGAGGATGCATTTGTAAGGTATAACATGTGCAAGCAAAGAAGACAATGTAGTTAACTATCTCATAATTTATCATATTTGGGGTTTCTGAGGGACCATGATCAAGATGAACACATTTGGCAGACATGATTTTTGACAGGGACGTGACTTCATGTGCAACAATAAGAATTCGGGATCCAGGAGTTTGGTTCTTAGTCCCCAAAACATATGCACATTATGTTATGCTCATAATGGTCAAGAAGCACACTTTACTGTTGTTGAAAGATTATGTTATAATCAAGTATGAGAGTTTATATTCCGAAGATCCAGCAAGTATGTAGGCACAGGCAAAGAGCATGGGAGACATGTTGTGATGACAATGTCACTACTGAAAAATAAGATTTGTGATTAAGGAAATCTTTGGATGGAAATCAAAGGGTACAGTTGTACTATACTACTTAATAACAATCCTAGTATTCCACAATGAAAGAAACGAAATTGGTAAACCTATTAATTAGACTACTAGCTGGATATCTACTTTTCATGGTCCCTTTTTCGGGCATTAGAAACTCTTTTGTACAACCCCATTGGTTCAACTGAATAATATCTCCTATTCTGCTACTCGTGATCAATATTGGATCAAAAGCAAAGCATGCAATTAAAATGCATTGTACCTTGTCATCTTGAAAATAAAGTTGCACACTGATCCTGCAGGGCTTGTAGCAGCTGTAGAATTTCCTGATTCAATTGAATGCTCTTCACTTGTTCCTATATTTCACAAACAATGAATTAATTATAATTCTGAAACATGGACAATTGATGGCAAGAATATGCAGAATATTCGAACCGAGATCAAACATAAGCATCTTAGCTTCCTATCATCAATCTTGTATCACAGAGCATAATCAAACATAAGCATCTTAGCTTCCTATCATCAATCTTGTATCATAGAGCATAATACTTAATATGTTTCCCTGTTAACAGGGTGGGTCTTAAAAGTAGAGAATGAAGTAATGGAAATGGTTCAAATATCAATCACAAACAAAAGTAATGCTAAGAGAGCTAGCAAATTAAATCAAACCATATAATCTGCTAGCTAGCAAGCAAAAGAGATAGAGATGGAGATGGCACAATGGTATGAGAAGAGTTTTCGTGTTCCAGAATATTGGGAATCTTAGCTAGAATAGAGATCAGAGAAGTGTGTGCTGGGAGACTAGCCAGACTAGATTTGATAAGAACCAGCAGAGCTGCCCTGCTGATATATATGTACTTCCAGGTGCTCAATTTATGACCAAACCTTTAAATATAACTTCATCCCATACAGATTCCGATTTATGGTTTGACCCAAATGGAGGCTTAGGTATTTGTTGTGGAAAAACCCCAACCTGCAATTCAGCATATATTAGAATTCTCTCTTCCATTGGTCGCACCTTTCAGTGCAAAATCAGTGCTTTCATATTGATTCAAAGACCCGAGACATTTAGAACCATTTTAGGATAGGGTTAGGATTTTTGGCCTGCTCAACATCAGCATTAATCTTCATAAAGGTGTCATCTGCATACTGAAGATAATCAAACCTATCTGTTGAGCTTGAAAACACATAGTTGAGAGGGCCTCAGTCACTTAACAGAAGATCATGACATCAAGGGATCCCCTTTGATGCTTGCAAATAACCCTTCAAGGGAACCATTCATATTAATTGAGACTTCAGAACCACTACAAGAAAAGTGTTCATTGATAGCATAAGTTTATAGCGTTTTTGTGAAAACCGCTATAATTGACCGAATTCAAAGCCAATTAAAATTGGAACCGCTATAGACCAAAAGCCGCGCGGGAAGTGAAAAAAGAAATGCGCGAATTGCTTCTCAAAAGCCTCGCGGGATGTGAAAAAAGAAATGCGCGAATTGCTTCTCAAAAGCCTCGCTCGATTCCACTTCAACATCTACGTCTTTCTCCCTCAGTCTCGCTCTCCTCCCCCGTCAATCGCAGCAGATCGGAGAGGCATTTTTCTTCTCCAAAGGTATGCCGCTCTACAAGCGAGAGTGAGGGAGAGAGAAATCTAGGGAGAGTGAGAGAAATCAAGAGCGAGAGTGAAAGAGTGAGGGAGAGAGAAATTGAGCGAGAGAGAGAGATCCAGGGAGAGTGGGAGTGGGAGTGAGAGAGATCCAGGGAGAGGGATGCCGCTCTTCTTCAAACCAAAGGCACGCCGCTTTTCTTCAAACCAAAGGCACGCCGCTCAAGCGAGAGTGAGAGAGATCCAGGGAGAGGGAAAGAGTGAGGGAGAGAGAAATCGAGAGATCGAGAAATAGAGATCTAGGTGCAGAAGCTCGTCCTCAACATCTCCGTCGGCAAGAGCAGAGATCGTCTCACCAAGGCCTCCAAGGTATGTATACTAAGTCTATCTCTCTCTTACCCCCTAAACTCCATTGCACATCTTTTCCTCCCAAACCCCCATCGTTTTTCACTGATTTTTATTTGTAGGTGTTGGAGTTGTTTAGTGGACAAACCCTAGTTTTCTCCAAAGGTATGTATCTAACAAACAAAAAGGGTTTCTCTCTTTTATGTTTTTTGTTCATTTTGATTTTACATTGATTTGGTTGATGGGGTTTTTGACCCTTTGATTTTTATTTTTTTTTGTGTTAACAATTTTTTTTTCAGAATTGGGTGTAATGAGAAGATTTCTTGTGATGTCACCGTCGAGGTGACAAGTGGATGCAACTTCTTGAGAGTGGATTGAAGGTGAAGGAGTACGACCTGTTGAGGAGGAACTTCAGTAAGACTGGATGCTTTGGTTGAAATTGGTTATCTTTTTGAATATTTCATGGTAACTGATGGTTGTGTATAATATTTAGGTTTCTTTGGTGTCAATGGTATGCACATTTGGAAAGGGGCGGATGTCAGCCATGCTTAGGCTTTTGGGTAATGGAAATTACCCTGAACTAAGTACAGGTATTGTTAACTACAACATTAGAATGCCGTAAAATTTAATGTTTTGATATGGATGTGATGTGAATCTAATATGCTATTGTCTGCTTAGATACTTTTAAATTTCAATATTTCCTTTCCAATATTATTGGTCAGATTCATGACTAAAGGCCCTTTTTTTGTGTGTGTGCGTGTCTGAAAACTTTCGCAAAATGTAGATGATGTTGGTTTTTAGACACATCCAATATTATACTCACAGTTAGAGGAGTTGAAAGACTCCATCTGTTTACACCTGCAGGATCAAGTAAGCCTCTCTAACTAAATTAATATGTAGTGAATGCATGTTTGCATGTATCCCTACCTTAGTGATCCTGATTGGGTTTAGCTCATTTGTTGAAGCTAACATGTATCCCTACCTTAGTGATCCTGATTGGGTTTAGCTCATTTGTTGAAGCTAACAGGCAAAGGGAAATAATGTTTTCAAATCAAAACATGGTGCGTGATCCTATGACTATTGCTCTATTTGCAAAAACTAATCTATATGTTCAACCACCTTATTGTGAAAGCTACATCAAAAGAAGATGTTCATGAACTAATCAATCAAGTTCCATGTAAACTTTTGAAATTGAGGTTCCGTTTTGACTTGTCCACTTGGCAGCTTTGTCTAGGATTTTTTTTTTCGGGGAATGCTTTATTTCCAACAGAAATTTTGTAGTAGTGGTCATAACGAAGGGCACTAATTCTCGTTATGGGACTATCTTTTATGTGATTCATGACAACATTATTATTTATGTTTTTTTTTTTAAATAACGTTGTAGTTGTTCTATATCGCCAGGTTAAGTTGTTGTTCGGGGATTGTTGAAATTAAAGAAATCTGGTATGACATTTGAAGAGCTTCAGAAAGCACGCTCTAATGGTTTTCAGTCTATGCATCGAATGACCAATGGAGAGAAGAAGGTCGGGCGAGCAAACAAGAACATGTAAGTTTCTTCCTTGTAATTCTATTACTCTCCTCAAGTCCTCATCTTTCTACCAATACTTGATCATGCAAATCTATGGTGAAGGCCAATGGAGATCAGCAGCAAGAAGCCTGTTGGCAGGTATAGGGAAGTCATCCAAGCACCTAAAAAGGTAAGCATGTTTTGGTGTGCAAGCTTCTTGTTGAATATTCCAGGACTAACTTGGATTTGCGGTCTTCTAAAACAATGATTGATTGGATTCCTAGTGATTTGTGAAACATATAATTGCAAAAACATTTATTGAAAGATCATACACGAATGACTCCCTGTTGAGGTTTATAAATGGTCTCCTTGTTCATGACTTACTATATTTATTAACTTAGCATCCTATTCTGGATGGGTTTGTTTATCATCTCCTTTTGTTTCTAAGCTCATGTATGCTACTATGCTAGCCCAAAAACCCGGACTTGATGCCAACTACTATAGTAAAAGAAATCCATTGAAACTACTTAAGTAAGAGTGAGATAACAATTTGATTCTGGGTTGCATTTGCAGATCAATCTTGTTTTTCAGCACATCTACATTCTGAAAATCCTTAACAAATTATTTATTTTGATGATATAGATATATTTATTTTGTATTTCTGTAATAAAAAAAACATGGGATCACTTAAATCAAATGCCTTCAATGAATCTAATAGATGAAACAAAATTCTTTATGAGAAGAGTGCCTGTAAATGGCTCTTCAGGTGGTATAAAGTCAATCCAGGAATCCCCATCACTCTCATTATATTCTTTGCTGTTGCTTCTGCCAGAATTAAAAATTAAAATCAATTCATAGATTATACATAGAGTAATGATAGGTATAATATAATAGCTCGACAAAATAACTAATCAAGTAACTTACTGTCTGCACCTCCAACTGAGCGACGGCTTCGATAAATCTTTGATGAAGCACTGGAGTCCATTTTAGCCTGGGCTTTGCATCTGTAGACAGAACCAAATCCATATCTGGGTTTTTCATTCTCTGCAGAACCATTTCAATTTAGTGCATAAATAAAAATTACAAAGTGCTCATAAGACATGAAAAACGATTTCAATGTTTACTCTTACTTATATATATAATTGTGTGACAGCTTTAATTGTATATATATTTGGGGTGGTTGTCTTGTCCACAAGCTACCACTCAAATTTGAAACCAGATTTGGGATGTGTTGAAGAATATATACAACAATGAGCTGTGTTTTTTTTTTGTTTTTTTTGTTTTCAATCCATCTCTCTTTCACTCACTCCATGTCATTTTTTTTCTTCTTCTTTGACTTGAAAGAAAGAGGAGAATCTCTGAAACAGCTAAAACAAAGAATGTAACACAGTTTCATTTGGGGTCTCTCAAAAGGAGAGAAATGAGAGAAAGTGCATGGATTGTTTTTTCTCATGCTGCTCCCCCACTTCTTTCTACTCACTTTGTTTGATCCTTTGCTTCATTAGGGGGAGTCCCACCATGAGGAATAATGGGATCAACTTTTTCTTCCTCCATAGTGAGAAAGCTTTCATAGAAATAATGCTTTATTTGAATTTTATTTTTTTATTTTTCTTTTAGTGAATGAAATGAATTCATTTTCTTCTTTTTTTTTTCTTTTGTTTTTTGAGGAGTGTGTGGAGTGGTTGGCAGATTCTTTTTGTTCTTTTTGGTGAAGAAGGAATCAAAGAATCTCAGTCTTTAGATCTTAAAACAACAAGCTCTTATCCTACTCCATATTACTTAATAGTGCCTTGATTAATAATGCATAAAGTCAGTCTATTTCATGAGCATGATGGACAAAATTCTATAGTATAGTTAGTCATTCCTATACTTTTTTTGGAAAAAGGGATCTATCTTATGACCTATTTCTATAAATTATCTATGGCCTCTGATCATCTTATACACTATCAATCATACGACGACTGTTCAACAGAAAAGGAGCTAGTGTCAGGTGAACCCTATAGTAGTAAAATCCTGTGCCATAAACCTTATCAGAAGGTTTCACCCATCTGACCTAATGCTTGCCATAAACCTAATGCTTACAGTCCTAGATTACAATACTTGTATAGATCTAAGGCGGTATTTGTTTTTGAAATAGAGTCTGAATTTTGTGAATTTTACAAATTTTTTTTAAAGAAATTCAGACCTCTAACTAGATTAAGAGGCAAAAACAAACACCAGAAAACCAGTTTCATGTGAAATATTACCAAGGGAGAAGTCATTTACTTTGCACCATTCAACAATTAGCTTTGGGGAGAATCAGAGCACTTTCAGTTCTTTTGGTTTGATAGAATTTTCCCCATATCATCAATATACCTATATGTATTTCAGTTTTCTCATTTTAGTTACCCGTTTTCTTACATACAGGGATGGTGTGAGCGAATGCCAATTTAGTGAAATGTTACTGCATGAGGTTGATGCAATTAGAAATGTTACTTTAAACTAATACAACGATCTCATATTGTGCCTCAATTATACTTTGTTAAACAATGATGTAGGTTGGGGTGCAACAACGTAAGGAAGCTATTCCTTTAGTTTGCATGTACTTTTTACTCTATTTCTGTATGCCTTTTAGTTTTCTTGGTAGGTTTTTCTCCTCTTCTGCTTGGTATATTGAAGATATTTAGATTTTACTAAAATTGTCTGGCTGCAGTAAGTTTTAATTTATTCATATGGAATCTCTTCTTTGCAAATGTCAGTCTCTGTCTCTCTCAATTGCCTGTGTACACATTTATCTTATCATGCTTATTTAGGTTTATTATTTGTAACTATTTTGTAGCCTCAAACTCTAGCTTTGTGATACATTTGTTAAAATATGATACATATATGTTAAAGGATATATGCAGTTGTGCCTTTTTGTTTGTTGAAGTCATTCATAGCCTTTGGTTCTTTACATACATTAAGATGCAGAGCGAGACATGGTACCTGTCCATGCCCTTTATTTCAGTGTTGATAATGTGAATTATTCTGCCCTTGTCTACAACTAGAATCACTCAACAAAGTTTTGAAATTCTGGGATGGGAATCTTACTATTTGGTTTTTGGGTTCCCAGGGACAGTGAATATGCTGCGTGGACTCTAGTTAATGGCTATGCATTGAACCATGTCAGCATCTCTACCCATCGGCTAAAATCTCATTTGAAAAACATCAAAAGCCTCGATCAATTCATTGAAGAAAATGGACTCAAATTGAATTCAGAAGGAGGACTTCTAAAAGGTTCACACAACTCTTATCCAATTATTGAATTGTTCTTCATGTTTACACTAATTTGTTTCTTTGCATGCAACCGACTCAATAGTTCCTTTTACTTCTCAGAAAAGTGCATTTGCTCCCTTCATGGCACGTTTCACGAACCTATTGATTCTTAATTTGTATAGATGTTGTTCCTTGTTCACTGCAGAGATTTTGTGCTGCTGCTGCAGAGCTTAATGGTTCGCTTTATGTTGTTGGGGGATATGATGGAAGATACTTGAAGTAAGCCAGTTTTCAAATTGATTTTTTTTTGTGTGTCCAGGATGTGAAGTCATGAAGTGTACATTAGATTTTAAAATAAATCTCTACTCTTGGACATTTTTCAAAGCATTGTTCTTTGTAGTGATCATATCAAGTGATCATAGGATGTGAACATCCGAGTAAGTTCCTAATGAAATGATAATGACGCATTCCAATGCCTTAAAAAAGCTTTAGGATCTCAACATTCCATCATATGCTTAGTTAGTTAAGATGTCTTTTCCATCATATGCAAACTGCCTTTTCCAACGTTGAGATGTCTTTTCTACTAGATACGGTGTCTTAACCTGATGTGAGATCTTCTGATTTCTTTGTAGTCCTTTATCCCTTTAGAGGCTCCATGAGTTTTGGGTTAGGTTGGATCATATTATTGTAAATATATTCGTTTTTGGAAACTCAATAATCTAATTCTTCTGGCTTACTAGTTTTTTTTGGGGTTATCATGTCTACACTAGGCATGCCAATGACTGTTAGCATTCTCATTTTTTTACTGTTCAAATCTATGTTGGCACTTGATTGATACAGGGATCTTCAAAAAAAAGAAAAATCCAATGGTTTTAAGTTGGGGAACCGTAAAGATAAAAACAGTAAGGCTCCAAAGGTTCATGGCATGCTAGATGAGGTTGCTGCAGCAACAAAAATTCAAACTGCATATTGAGGATACAAGGTATGTGGCTACATATGAAATCAAGTGTTTAAATTTAGGAAAGTTGAGGTTTATGTGATTCTTCCATGGTAATGAGTCTGCATTATACTTCTTTTCCTCTTTGCAGGGGCTTTACAAGTCCTCTGGAAACTTTTGTACGCAATGTGAAGCAGAGGGTTTTAAGAAAATCACATATTATCAGGTTTTTGTCCATTTGAGTCACCATGTTATAAATTTGTTATCTCTATGGCACAATTCTGATTCATTTTGCATTTTTAGGATCGTCCTGATATCATGGCAAAGTACAGTGTTCGAGTGGAAGCTGATAAAACTCTGTATCCAGTTTTATTGTCTAATGGGAATCTCATTGAACAAGGGGAACTTGAGGTGATTTTATTTCTCAGAGATGGGCATGGGAAGGACTTCCGTCCTAGTATTTTGACTTTTACATCTTTTCCTCATCTTGTTGCAGGGTGGTAAACATTATGCCCTGTGGGAGGACCCATTTAAAAACCTTGCTATTTATTTGTGTTAGTTGCTGGAAAGTTGGAGAGTAGAGATGACACTTTTGTTACTCGTTCAGGCCGTAAGGTGTCTCTGAGAATCTGGACCCCAGCACAGGATCTACCAAAAACAGTTCATGCCATGTATTCTCTCAAGGCAGCTATGAAGTGGGATGAAGATGTCAGTTTTTTAACTTCTATTCATCAAAGCTAACCTTTTTTATATGATTCTAAACCATGTTCTGCTTTTGTTTTTGCCATTGGATTAGGTGTTTGGTCTCGAGTATGATCTGGATCTCTTCAACATTGTGGCAGTCCCCGATTTTAATATGTAAGTGAACTAGGGGGAAGGGGAGCTGACAATGCATGCAACTTAAAGATGCACATTTAAACAATTTTGAATGATTTTGGCTGATAGATCTCTCAAGCTACTCTGTTTACTTTGAAAAGAATAGAACTAACCACAATCATGTGTGTTGACTATGGTGCAGTCTATTAGACATTCAACTTCAATTTCAAAGTTCAGTTTATTTGCTCATAGTGATAATTCATGTTATGAATCACAATCATTTGATTTTGTAGTGTTTGTGACTAATATCTTTGTTCCTTTTTCTGTGCTGAGTAATTTTCTGTTTTCTACATTTGAGTTAATGCCATACTTATGTTCTTCACCTTTTTGAAAAATTGTATGTCTTGCATCAAACATCAAAGATCTTCAGGGGCTTGATCAAGTTCATTCTTCACTGTTCCTATCTTATTGTGTATGACTGTATGGTTCCACAGTCTATGTTCTGGAGCTGAATATCTACAGCAAGTAGTGGATGTTTATAAAATTTTCTGCTTTTAATGAGTTCATAATTTTGAAGATTGTTGTGTTTATTTTCTTATTGATGTTGCATATGATAACAAACAGCTTAGAATGCTTAGATGTGATGTTTTGCAATATTAATCCTTTGTACACTATCTTTAATGTGCCTTGATCTGTTTTTTATTGATGTGCCTTGATCTGTTTTTTCTTATTTTCTGTTTTTTTTTATAACAAACAGCTTAGAATGCTTAGATGTGATGTTTATTTTCTTATTGATGTTGTGTTTATTTTCTTATTGATGTGCCTTGATCTGTTTTTTCAGCTTATGCAAGAACAACACTCTTGATCGTAGCTTGATAAAGGGGAAGATCGTTGTCTGTGCTTTTGAACTCCCAGACCTTAGAAGCAAAAAAGCATTTTGTTAGAGAAGCGGGTGGTGTTATTGGCATGATTCTCATTGATCCAATGGGCAAAACCATCGCTTAATTTTCAGTTTGTTATCCCAAGTACCATAATTGTAATACATTATCTTATTAATTACATTATTTTTATTATTTGATAGATTTTGTGACTCGATGTAATACCGTTTATTAATTAATTACATTACTTTGCCTCCATTCATGGAAATGTTTAACTTTGGCACATTAAAATTTTTATTTTCTAGACATAAAACTTATGAGATGTAATAAAAAGTCATTTGATAGTAAAAAAAATAAATAAATAAATAAAAAAATTTGCTATGTATACTTACCATAGCGTTTTAAAAACGCTATGGTAGAGTCTACCATAGCGGTTTTAGAGTCTACTATAGCGTTTTTAAAACGCTATGGCAGAGGCTACCATAGCGGTTTTGAAACGCTATAAAAGCCAAACTTACCATAGCGTTTTAAAACCGCTATAATATCCCCTGGGTCTATTATAGCGTCGGCTGTCATAGCGGTTACTAAACCGCTATGGTATCCTACCATAGCGGTTTTTAAACGCTATTGATCACAAATTTTCTTGTAGTGAACGATGCAGTATATAAGCATGTGGATATCCATATCTACCATTTCGCATTGAAACCCATCATTTCTAGCATGTACCGAATATACAACCAATAGTGAAGTCCAGTTTGCATATTAGGCAAGGACACTGCTTCAAATTTCTGGAGTGCAGCAGTTCATTGCACTACAACACAATTAGCTATTAATAGCAATTGATGATAGCGTTTTTTAAGTTTTTGCTATAAAATCCCAAATAATTCTAATGACATCACAGTTCTATTTTAAATCAGGCGGGCCTTTTGGCGCTTGACAAAAAATTTGCTTAGCATGCATCCCTCTCCTCCCTCGCTCTCGCCCAAATACTCCTATTTCAAACCAAAAGCTATCGAGAGACAGTTCAGGGAGAAAAAGAGTTGGAGGGAGAGAGATATATCCAAGGAGAGAGCGAGGGAGAGAAATTGAGATACAGAGAGAGATCGAGGGAGACGACACAGGGAAAGGGAGGGCGCAGGGAGAAAGAAGAGAAGAAGAAGAAGAAGAAAAAAGAAGAAAGGAGAAGCAGAGAAGCATACGGGTCACAGGTGGATCTGGATTAGCCGTCCCTTCCCTCCCCAAGCTTTCTATTGCTCCCTCAAATTTTGATCTCTTTCTCTGTCTGTATCTAATGAGAAGGAGAAAGGAATGTCGCCCGGCAGCTCACAGCGCGGGTGGTCGAAGACTAAAACTCAATCTCTTCGTGGAACCCTCTGGTAATCACTATCTTTCCTTCATTATTCTTGCCTCTATTCAATTTCTAGGGTTTTAGATTGTTTTGTTTTGCTTTTTCTTCTATTTGATTCCTTCGTCACAGTTCAATTGGTTATATTTAGATTAGCAAGTATGTTTTGATTGGAAGAGTTTCCCTGACCTCTTTGGGTTTTCTTCAACTTGTCAGGGTTTTGTTTTTGCTTAGTTTACATTTTTTTTTGTTCAGTATGGTCTGATGGTTTCAATTGTAATAGGTTTGTACAACATTGGGGATCAATGATACTGATTTGGTGTGACGAGTTGAAGTTAGGGTTCTATGTTTTACTGTGATATTTATTCCCAACGTTGGTCAATGATATTGGTTTGTAATCGTGTCATTGGAGCTCCAATTTTTCTATAAAACAAACATAATATTATCAAATAGCTATGAAGCAATTTATTTTTTGGTTTACAGAGGAGATACTTTATTTGGGATGTTCCATTGTTGGATCTTTTTTGCAGATTTAAGCATTGATTTATCTTTCAGTTTTGGAAGTCCCAACTTTAGTGCTTTACAACAAAGTCAGTCTGCTCTTTTTAATCTTGGAATGCTTAAAATAATCCCTCTAAAACACTAATATCATTTTGGTAGTTCAACACTTACTTTGATAATATAGATAATAAGTATTTTGTATATAAAACAATAATGATGAAACTTGCTCTTCTATTGGCAGAGATTCTTTTGCAGTGGGAGATTGATCTTTGACCCAGATGTAGCTTCAGTGTTTCTATCATTACTCCTAATAGCAGGCCTGCAACATTTTGTTTTCAAGTGTTCAGCAAGATTGGACAAAGTGATCACATTTTTCGTCTCCCAATATTGGTTTTGGGAGTGATCATCACAATTTTGGTAAGTTACTCACCTTTCATTCATAAATAAACTATGCTGCATGAAAACTCCATTTTGTTTAAAAGGGCTATTACTATTTTATACCTACTACTGAAGATGCTCAAAGGTTTGCAGGTTGCAGCCATTGCACATTTTAAAATCTCTAAGACCAAATGTGGTGTTACCACATATTTGAAAACCAAAGAGGATTGTTATAATACATTATGTGTTCATCATATAACTTAATCACGCTTTCCTTTCTAGGAAATTTGTAAAATTGTGTTATGATGCAAATAAAGTAGTGTACCCATTTTCATCAAAAAATGTTTTCTTGTTTCAGTTTGGAGCTGTCTAGGATTGGTTCACTTAATTTATGCTTGACATGGACCATCTTGGATCATAGAAAGAAGTGTTCAAGTGAACTAACATGTCCTCTAAATGGACTTATTTGGCAAGAGTTCATTGGGAGCTCAAGTTGCTTGCTTTCAAGTCCTTCAGTGACTTGATATTATTCTAGGAACATTGACATAGCTCTGTTTTTTTCGTGTTTGGTTTATCATTGTCAAGTCATCTTGACTACCTCTATCGCGTTGTTTATGTGCATATATTCCCTTTTATAGTTCTTATATACCGCTTTGACTAATTAAAACAAAATAAAAAAAATATGAGGAAGAGACAACATTGTGATTATAGTGCTAGAAGTACAATAAATTGAATGAACCTGATACATATAGTGAATAATGCAGAACTTGACGTTTCTCTTCTTAACATCAGAGATCCAAGCATTGTCCCTAGGAACGCAAGACCTCCTGGAAGAACATGGGTTGTTTTCCATGCTTTGATTCAAAGGAAGAACATGGGTTGAATCCTGCAAAGGATAGAGATGATAGAAAGGAAGCTCTTCCAACAGTGAACTCTAATATCTCCAGACTGTCTTCAGGTTTCTTCTTCTGCTTAGCTTGTTGATTGCTTAATCTAAGATCTGGGTTTGTTTTGTTTTGTGATTTTAAATAATGGGTTAGTGTTACTTTGGAAATTTGACTCAATAATTTTGTTTGTTCCCCTCTTTTGGTTATTGGGATGTTGTTCTCTATGTCAAATGATGTTCATTTGGCTTTGATCAGAAAAGATCAATTCTTATTCATGTTTCTTAAAGTTGTTACATCAAGACCACAATTCAGGGATTTAAGATCTTAAATAAAGTTATGTTAAAGAATATTGTCGTTCATATTCTCTAATATGAGTAATTACTAATGCACTGGATTCCTACTCATTTATAGCACATGTTTATAGCATTTTTTTCCAAAAACCAACATCACCAAGGAGACATTCAATCTCTTTTTCCAGCTCAAGAGGAGTGTTTGAAGATAGATGCATAATAGATTGTCTAATTGATCTTGATCACTCAATTCTAAAATTCTAATTGATTAACTTTACAGATGTGGAAAAAATAGTTGGTTGGGCTTTAAATCATCACCTTATGCATAATTCTGAGGCATCCGTTGAAGACGCTAAGCTTGTAATTTCCACTGAAAGGTGATTTATGATTACTGTCATAGAAAACTACCTTGCATTTTAATGAACATTGGAATGGCATGCTCACATTTGTTGACTGATGTGCAGCATTAAGTATGGGCTGAGCATTCTGCAAAGTATTCAAAGCGAACCAAAGAGTTCAAAAAAAGCAGTCAAGGTGAAGTTTTAATGTTACTTTATGCTATATTGTATTTGTTCTTGTTTATGAATATGTTACTGGTTTTCCAAGAAAATTTGAGTTTCATAAACTGATTATGCCTCGAGGTGTGAAAGTAACTTAGGTATTGCATGCTAAAACTTACCAGCATGTTGGGAAGCTTGTGTTTGAGCCTTGTAAGTGTCCTACACTGTTGGCAGGCTAGGTTGAAGAGTTGTTTCTAGTTGCATAAATTATGAATTTTATAAATAAGTGCAGAAGTCATAGAGTGGAGACTTGGTGCGTGATAAGATCTTCAGTGTCTTAAGCTCACAAACTCCTTTTTGCGTTCCTGTGTTTTAGTAGATGGCATAGACAGAATAGAACAATTATAGTGCTGCGTACAAAGTAGTCATGCTTAGGATACAGTTTGTGATTTTGGAACCCAAAAATTTGAAGTTTAATAAATTTAACAAATTACCCCTGAAAAGTTCAATTTTTCGGTGATGTGATCCAACCTGCATCATCACACAAACTGTCAGGATATTATTATAGCTAGGTCCTTATCTGTTTTAATCGGTTTTGCAGGGTTTTGCTTGTCTTCAAGGTGGTATCTGTCTTTCGAGCATGGGGAGGCCAATTTCCTATGAGAGAGCAATGGCGTGGAAGGTACTAAACGAGGAAGATAATGCACACTGCATTTGTTTCATGTTTGTCAATTGGTCCTTTGTCTAAGACTATTATTGTATTCAATTATTTGATTTCTGACTTTAACACTATAGGCGTCGTCTTTAATGTGAACTGAAACTTCAATAATAGCAGACTTCTCATTTGTTCCTCCAAGTAATGAGATGTAACTGGTCAAACAAATTGCCCAGAAACTGCTCAAAACAGAGGCCACACCTGCTGCTATTGCTCCCTGTTCCTGGAACAAACACCTGCTGCTACTGCTCATCAGACACCACAATCAAGGTTTGTTGAGCTGTTGTGAAATGTTGTTTGGGTTTTCTTCTGATTAGTAATTGTTCTTGCTTCAGTCACGTATTTCCTTTACTTTTTTGTCATGTTTTCAGACATGGAACTGCTTGTCAAATGGTCGCGGTACCAGAACTCTCCATCAGCACTCAGATTATGTTACTTGTCTTGTCATGCCACCCTGTCAGGTCACAGGTATGTTTGTATCCATCTTCATGCTATTATTAGTTGCTTACTCGTGTCAATGGTGAATATTTCTTGAGATTCTAACTAGTCGTACAAAATTCCCCTAAGGTGAATATAAAGCCTGACATTTCATTGTAGACTTCTGGAACAGGGTTGGTGATTGGTTGTATACTCGCTTCAGTTGCATTCTATATGAAGGTAGTTGTTGTCACAACTTCAGGTCTCCATCATTTTTTACTCACCACTGGTTCCTCAACATAATGCCTGATATCTCATGAACAGGTCAATGAATTCTCAGTTAACGCAGTCCCCGCACTTGTTCTAACTGCCATACTGGTAATAAGATAGTACAATATCTATAGAAAGTTTATCATCATTGTTACCATGATATTGGCTTATATATGCATGCATTGAGCTCAGGTGTACGTCGGATCCTTCTCTATAGGAATGGGTGCAGTTCCTTGGGTTGTAATGTCTGAGGTAATTTTGATTTATGAACACCTTATTACTATTTATAGTTTCATTTAATTAGCAGAAATAATGAGCTGTCACAAGTTTCTGCTAGTTGGGTGAACCCCAAAAGCTGTACCAGCATCCCCAAAAATGCTGGCAAAAGGCGAGTTTCCGCAGGTGGAAATTCTACTGGGAACTGGTATACGGGTCAAGATGGAAGAAAGGTAATCCATTTACATTTAAGCACATTGAGCTCACTTTTTGTTCTGTCCCTTTATCAAATACACAGTTGAAACCAGTTTTGATTCTTACTTATATTCATTTATCTTATGAATTCTTTAACCACATTATACAAGAGTATTCTTGTTTTACTGATCAAAATTTTTCTAATGAACCTGAACACTAGGCCTCCTAGCATGTAAACTTTTTAATGTCAGACCAGACTTGGGCTGAATTCTAGATTGACTGATGATGCAGAAGCGTGGGTAGAGAGGGGCCGGGTATTTGGTTGAGATCTCAGGGCAACTTAACCTATCAATCTCAACTATCCTTTTAAGCAATTACATACAACAATATTTATCTTTTGTCAGTACCCACATGCTACACTATCACTTTCGTCATATGGATAAGGACACTTCACTCTCATAAAGAAATCCCGTGTCCAAAGTCCATATATTATGTATTGGACACTTGGCCACATCTTTGGACACCTTTGCTCAAGTAATTCTAAGTGGCAATATTTATCTACAAATAAAGAGTGTTACCAACATAATTTTTATTTAATTCATCCATCAACCCTCCTTAGTAATTCTTACCAGCATTTGATATTGATGATTCTTATTTGTAACTTTCGCCAAAGACTTGGATTTGCCTGATATACTGGTTTTTTTAAAATGATTTACTGAATATTTTGTGGCATCTTAACTGCAGGACCCACTTAGAACTTTTACTGGTCGTGAGAAATACAAGAGGCCTCTATGGGTCACTGATGCACTAGATAAACCTTCAGTGGTAAGATCTTCTGCTGCTTTATTTATTCAATCTTGGCTTGCATATATAAGAGAGGTACTTCCTCATTTTTATACAATCTCACAAGGTCATCATACCTGCCACAACCATGAAGCATGACACTGCAGTATCATGCATTGTCTTTGCTTAGCTCATGCAAGTTACACACCTTGTACTCATACAACTTCTTGTGATTGGTTGTGGGTTTGAAAGTCACAAGCAGAGTCTAATGAATTTCATATTTATTGAAAGCTCAATATTGCCCTGTTGTTTAGCTTATGGACATGGATTATGTGGCATGGCTGCTTAGGTGGACCACAGTAAAAACAAATGTTTATGTGACATAGTTGCTAGGTACTAATGACTGTCAATTAACGTCCCGATATGGTTGGAATAAAAGAAGATAACTTTGCCATGTTTCCTATGTATGTAAAGCACTTCTCAGAATCAACTTTATGTTATTTTATTTTTTCATCAGACCTAGTGTAGCAGTCTGCCTATGATGTGCAGGCGACACGTTATGTTTTAGCATTTTTATACCCTCAAACTAACAAAAACCAGCACTACTTCAGATGAAACTGAAATGCTTTGCTCTACTAAAAGACCTTAGGGAAAACCTCCTATGTTAAGTACCCTCCAATCTCCCCCCTCTTTATGATGCGTGTTCTATATGCTTGGTGTAGCCAATATTGACTTTATTTACTATGAATGTCTGTCTGCATTGCAGTTACACTTGATGTTTGTTACAATTTTCAAAAGCATCTGATAAGCATTGTTTTTGCAGACCTCCCAGATATTCGTGTCAGTCCAATGCTGAACAAGGTGATATGGGTGCTATTAGTATTAGGCTGCTACATTCTTGTTTAGTTTTAGTTTTTATTCGAATGTTGGGTCTGGTGTGTAGTCCAAAATTTTGATAGTGAACTTTTGTGAATAGATGAGGCACACAACATATTTTTGAGAGTACAATTTGAATTTTCAACAGTGAGCCAGTGTTGGTCATAGGAGCACCATTATCGTGCTACCACTGTACTCAAAGTGAATGGATAGATTTTGGAGATTGGAGGTGATATGAATCATATAATGGGATGCCTCAGAATCCAGCACCCAGTTGTTGCCTTTTTGGTTAAATTGGGCAGTAATGGTAGCTGATTCTTTCTTAGCCTCTTCACGTCTTAGAAACATCTCATTGTCCATCAACTTCATGTGAAGTTCTGTTTTGTTATGTAATCTATATCTGTTTTGCATGTGTTTAGTTCCTTTTGTGTTTTATGCAATTGAATATCTGTGTTACGTCGCCATGCAGTGAAGGTGCAGGTGGCGGTCATACCCCAGATATCATTAAAGTGTGTGGTGAGAAAATGGTCTTGCCTTCATCAACGAATCCAACACGACCGCATACTACCAACACTGTAGATGAGCACCTTGACATGCTGGTACAATATTGTAAAGTTTCTAGAAGACATGCTAGTGCTATATGTCTCGTCTCTCATATTGATCCATTTTTTGCAGATTGTTTGTCATCACCTTGATAAAGACATTCCAGAAGATTTAAAGTTTGCTGAATCACGGATCCGGAAAGAAACAATTGCTGCAGAAGACATTTTGCATGATATGGGTGCTATTAGTATCATATCTTCTGATTCACAAGCTATGGGTCGTATTGCAGTAAGACTTAAACTTTTAAGTGCAACCTTTAATATAAATAAACTGAAAAAAAGAAGTTGCACAAAGCTTAGTAGTGTGGCATACTCAGCTTTTGAAGTATTCATACAAGACATACCTTCTATCCATTTCTTTGTAACTACCATCTAATGCACTTAATTTCTCTTAGGTCTTTGCGGGATTTCGAGGTTGAGACCATTGGCTTGAAAGAAACATCACGGCGTTGTTTGAACAAAACATTTGCTAAAAACTGAAGGACACAATTCTTGATTGGGAGGTAAGTCCTTTGTTGCTTTGCTTGGTTAAAATGTAGTTTTACCATGGAATAAAAAAAATGTCAAGGGTCTAGAAATAGTTGAATGGGTAAATCGTCATATATATAAATATGTTGTGTGTATGTGTGTTTTAACTCTTACTGTTCGAATGTATCATCTTTTGTAGGATGTTTTGCCTCCAAAGGAGATGGATCAAGCAGTAGAGCATTGCAAAATGGCGGATGTCATGCTTTGTTTGGGAACAAGGTGATTGCAGGACTATATTATCACCGAAGAGTGCATGATAATTTTTCATCTGCATTATTATGTTTAGATACATGATATGTTATACACACACATGATGCTCTGTGAAAAATTGTCTAGCCTCTTATTATTGGTAAAAAATGCTTTCATAATATGGAACTTTTTTCACATATCAGCAAGGTATCTGTCTGTCGTTTCATACCCTTTAAAAATGGGGTTTTGATATTAAAGAAGTGAGTGTGTAGAGCTGCTGATGTTGGGATAGCTAGTGGGAAGAGTAGCAAAGAGAAAAGGTGAAATCTTATATTTTTTGTACCACGTCATTGAGTTCACATTTCTAAGTACACAAAAGTAAGTTTTTGTTATTCTATTTGTTTTCTAATTAATGAGAGAAATTGAAAACTCCCATCAGTTGTCTTCTTCAGTATTTCAGTGTGTGGTAGTAGTGGTTTTTATTTATTTTCAGTACCGTAAGTTTATGTTATTGTAGCATCTTTGTTAAGTTTTTCTACGGACATTTTGTGTTGTAAATGTTACTTTCAGTCTGCTGATATGTTTGTTGCTGTGATATGTTCAGGGTATTGGAAATGGCATTCCGCTTGGTGCTGTTGTTACAACCCCTGAGATTGCACAGGTCTTGACGCATCATAGTTACTTCAACACCTTTGGTGGAAATCCCGTATCTACAGCTGTTGGCCATGCAGTTTTGAAAGTAATTGAGAAAAGAAAAGCTCCAGGAGGATGCAATTGACTACACAATGTCGAATTGTAAATGATGTTGTTTCTGCTGTAATGAATTGATGCACGTGCTGTAATGAATTGTGAATGATCTAAAATTTCTGCTGTAATGAATTGTAAATGTTGCTGCTGTAATGAATTGCTTGAAAGCAATTGCTGGAATTTGTTGATCAGAGGTTGTAAATGCTGTTTTTAAATTTAATAAAAAGTCATATTAAATTTTACTTACCTGATGCAAGAATTGATGCACGTGCTGAATTATACTTACCTATAATATGTAATCAAAAGTATAAAAAAAAAAAAAAAAAAAAAAAAAAAAAAAAAAAAAATTCCTATTTATACTCTACCATAGCGTTTTTGAAACGCTATGGTAGAGCCTTTTATAGCGTTTCAGAAACGCTATGGTAGACTCTATCATAGCGTTTCAGAAACGCTATAAAAGGCTCTACCATAGCGTTTTTAAAACGCTATAAAAGACTACTTACTATAGCGGTTTTAAAACGCTATAATAGACCTTGGGTCTATTATAGCGGCGGCAAACATAGCGTTTATTAAAACGCTATGGTATCCTACCATAGCGTTTTTGAAACGCTATGAATGACCTTTTTTCTTGTAGTGTTGGCAACGAGAGAACTAGTGATAATGCAGAACATAGAGTATTGTTGGATAGCTTGGTAAACAAACAAAGTAGCCTCACCTTTTCAACACAAAGTTAAATTTAGAGTAATATTAAGTATTCTTACATTCTAGTAAAGCTAAGCCAGGTAATAAAGATGTTAGGTCTTAACTACCAAAATTCAAAAGCTCAACACCCCTAATTGACAAGTACAGATTCAAAACAGATTTTTGCACGAGTAGTTCATGATTTTTCACATCAGGTCCAAAAGCCCAATCAAGTTTAGTATAGAGGAGTAATTTGTTGAATACTCAGGAAAATGTATAAAGGGCAAGGTTTTACTTCAATTTGGCAGAGGAAGGAGCTTCTAACTCGATAAAGATAGTCGTTGGCCGTACTGTACTATATATAAATACTCCATGCATCGCATCTATGTATATATATAGAACTAATAATTATATCAATTACATAAGGGTAAAGCTTTTAGGAATTCTCAAAGGATATATAATCTTCATGGCATTATTTTCCAGCTATTTCAACAGCTTGTTTGGTTCAGGATGGGTCTCGATCTTGTGATGAGATGCTCATACTAGACATGAATCGAGAAAAATTCTTCCCATCGATGTGATCACATCAAATAGATCCAAAAGTACTCCTTCGTTACCAGTGTCCTACTTTCCAATTGGAGAAATAGTTCCTTGCTTATAGGAACTTGATCCTCATCAATTACACTCCATTCACTATCTCTTCTGCATAGGACGCGAGTTAGCTCATTAGTCATGTGGATATCCATATCTACCATTTCGCATTGAAACCCATCATTTCTAGCATGTACCGAATATACAACCAATAGTGAAGTCCAGTTTGCATATTAGGCTAGGACACTGCTTCAAATTTCTGGAGTGCAGCAGTTCATTGGCAACGAGAGAACTAGTGATAATGCAGAACATAGAGTATTGTTGGATAGCTTGGTAAACAAACAAAGTAGCCTCACCTTTTCAACACAAAGTTAAATTTAGAGTAATATTAAGTATTCTTACATTCTAGTAAAGCTAAGCCAGGTAATAAAGATGTTAGGGCTTAACTACCAAAATTCAAAAGCTCAACACCCCTAATTGACAAGTACAAATTCAAAACAGATTTTTGCACGAGTAGTTCATGATTTTTCACATCAGGTCCAAAAGCCCAATCAAGTTTAGTATAGAGGAGTAATTTGTTGAATACTCAGGAAAATGTATAAAGGGCAAGGTTTTACTTCAATTTGGCAGAGGAAGGAGCTTCTAACTCGATAAAGATAGTCGTTGGCCGTACTGTACTATATATAAATACTCCATGCTCGCATCTATGTATATATATAGAACTAATAATTATATCAATTACATAAGGGTAAAGCTTTTAGGAATTCTCAAAGGATATATAATCTTCATGGCATTATTTTCCAGCTATTTCAACAGCTTGTTTGGTTCAGGATGGGTCTCGATCTTGTGATGAGATGCTCATACTAGACATGAATCGAGAAAAATTCTTCCCATCGATGTGATCACATCAAATAGATCCAAAAGTACTCCTTCGTTACCAGTGTCCTACTTTCCAATTGGAGAAATAGTTCCTTGCTTATAGGAACTTGATCCTCATCAATTACACTCCATTCACTATCTCTTCTGCATAGGACGCGAGTTAGCTCATTAGTCATGTGGATATCCATATCTACCATTTCGCATTGAAACCCATCATTTCTAGCATGTACCGAATATACAACCAATAGTGAAGTCCAGTTTGCATATTAGGCTAGGACACTGCTTCAAATTTCTGGAGTGCAGCAGTTCATTGGCAACGAGAGAACTAGTGATAATGCAGAACATAGAGTATTGTTGGATAGCTTGGTAAACAAACAAAGTAGCCTCACCTTTTCAACACAAAGTTAAATTTAGAGTAATATTAAGTATTCTTACATTCTAGTAAAGCTAAGCCAGGTAATAAAGATGTTAGGGCTTAACTACCAAAATTCAAAAGCTCAACACCCCTAATTGACAAGTACAAATTCAAAACAGATTTTTGCACGAGTAGTTCATGATTTTTCACATCAGGTCCAAAAGCCCAATCAAGTTTAGTATAGAGGAGTAATTTGTTGAATACTCAGGAAAATGTATAAAGGGCAAGGTTTTACTTCAATTTGGCAGAGGAAGGAGCTTCTAACTCGATAAAGATAGTCGTTGGCCGTACTGTACTATATATAAATACTCCATGCTCGCATCTATGTATATATATAGAACTAATAATTATATCAATTACATAAGGGTAAAGCTTTTAGGAATTCTCAAAGGATATATAATCTTCATGGCATTATTTTCCAGCTATTTCAACAGCTTGTTTGGTTCAGGATGGGTCTCGATCTTGTGATGAGATGCTCATACTAGACATGAATCGAGAAAAATTCTTCCCATCGATGTGATCACATCAAATAGATCCAAAAGTACTCCTTCGTTACCAGTGTCCTACTTTCCAATTGGAGAAATAGTTCCTTGCTTATAGGAACTTGATCCTCATCAATTACACTCCATTCACTATCTCTTCTGCATAGGACGCGAGTTAGCTCATTAGTCATGTGGATATCCATATCTACCAT
This sequence comes from Berberis vulgaris, assembly GCA_963556465.1. Classification (NCBI taxonomy): domain Eukaryota; kingdom Viridiplantae; phylum Streptophyta; class Magnoliopsida; order Ranunculales; family Berberidaceae; genus Berberis; species Berberis vulgaris. Next base: position 66,803,333 of record OY747135.1, read on the forward strand.
TTCGCATTGAAACCCATCATTTCTAGCATGTACCGAATATACAACCAATAGTGAAGTCCAGTTTGCATATTAGGCTAGGACACTGCTTCAAATTTCTGGAGTGCAGCAGTTCATTGGCAACGAGAGAACTAGTGATAATGCAGAACATAGAGTATTGTTGGATAGCTTGGTAAACAAACAAAGTAGCCTCACCTTTTCAACACAAAGTTAAATTTAGAGTAATATTAAGTATTCTTACATTCTAGTAAAGCTAAGCCAGGTAATAAAGATGTTAGGGCTTAACTACCAAAATTCAAAAGCTCAACACCCCTAATTGACAAGTACAAATTCAAAACAGATTTTTGCACGAGTAGTTCATGATTTTTCACATCAGGTCCAAAAGCCCAATCAAGTTTAGTATAGAGGAGTAATTTGTTGAATACTCAGGAAAATGTATAAAGGGCAAGGTTTTACTTCAATTTGGCAGAGGAAGGAGCTTCTAACTCGATAAAGATAGTCGTTGGCCGTACTGTACTATATATAAATACTCCATGCTCGCATCTATGTATATATATAGAACTAATAATTATATCAATTACATAAGGGTAAAGCTTTTAGGAATTCTCAAAGGATATATAATCTTCATGGCATTATTTTCCAGCTATTTCAACAGCTTGTTTGGTTCAGGATGGGTCTCGATCTTGTGATGAGATGCTCATACTAGACATGAATCGAGAAAAATTCTTCCCATCGATGTGATCACATCAAATAGATCCAAAAGTACTCCTTCGTTACCAGTGTCCTACTTTCCAATTGGAGAAATAGTTCCTTGCTTATAGGAACTTGATCCTCATCAATTACACTCCATTCACTATCTCTTCTGCATAGGACGCGAGTTAGCTCATTAGTCATGTGGATATCCATATCTACCATTTCGCATTGAAACCCATCATTTCTAGCATGTACCGAATATACAACCAATAGTGAAGTCCAGTTTGCATATTAGGCTAGGACACTGCTTCAAATTTCTGGAGTGCAGCAGTTCATTGGCAACGAGAGAACTAGTGATAATGCAGAACATAGAGTATTGTTGGATAGCTTGGTAAACAAACAAAGTAGCCTCACCTTTTCAACACAAAGTTAAATTTAGAGTAATATTAAGTATTCTTACATTCTAGTAAAGCTAAGCCAGGTAATAAAGATGTTAGGGCTTAACTACCAAAATTCAAAAGCTCAACACCCCTAATTGACAAGTACAAATTCAAAACAGATTTTTGCACGAGTAGTTCATGATTTTTCACATCAGGTCCAAAAGCCCAATCAAGTTTAGTATAGAGGAGTAATTTGTTGAATACTCAGGAAAATGTATAAAGGGCAAGGTTTTACTTCAATTTGGCAGAGGAAGGAGCTTCTAACTCGATAAAGATAGTCGTTGGCCGTACTGTACTATATATAAATACTCCATGCTCGCATCTATGTATATATATAGAACTAATAATTATATCAATTACATAAGGGTAAAGCTTTTAGGAATTCTCAAAGGATATATAATCTTCATGGCATTATTTTCCAGCTATTTCAACAGCTTGTTTGGTTCAGGATGGGTCTCGATCTTGTGATGAGATGCTCATACTAGACATGAATCGAGAAAAATTCTTCCCATCGATGTGATCACATCAAATAGATCCAAAAGTACTCCTTCGTTACCAGTGTCCTACTTTCCAATTGGAGAAATAGTTCCTTGCTTATAGGAACTTGATCCTCATCAATTACACTCCATTCACTATCTCTTCTGCATAGGACGCGAGTTAGCTCATTAGTCATGTTTTCTATGCCATTCTTTCTTATTTACCTTGTTTACCAAATTGGTAAGGGAATAGTGTTGTTTATAATAAAAAAAGATCAGGAGAGTCATATGGTTTGATCATTATAGTGTTAGCTTATTTAAGGCCATTACATGTAAAGCTGGTTGATAGTACAAATCTAACCCATTAGTATGGGGTTTCTACTATACCAACAGCTTAAGAATCTGTAATGCTAGAATTCAATAAAGTACTTCTGAGATTTAGACTCTTTGCACAAAATAGTTCTTTCTAAGATGGTTGATCATATGTGTGTATTGTGTGTGCCTATGTCATTAACAATTACGCTGTGATATTACAAAGTGAAACACAGAAAAATGTAAAAGAATGCACCTGACATGCACGTCTTCAACCCAAAGCATTTCATGCCTCTCTATGCTAGGTGGTGGTATCTTGGTTTAAACTTTGCAATTCCAATCGAGATTCAGGCTTGAGCCACAGCTGTGGCAGATGAACCATCCTCTGAGCCACAACATTTTCATAGTTAATCTCCTAATCAATGAAACAAGATCCAACAAATATGCAATGCATTTTAGATTCACTAATCAGTTAAAATACCAACTCACAAACAAAATAACGAACTAGAAATTTAACAAACATGGTATACAAGAGAAATTTATGTATTCCGATTATCTTATGTCACCATTGCCTCTCATTTTTTTGAAATTTGAATGTTTCTTGTAAGTTGTAACTTAGTTTTCACATACAATCAGAATTTCCCAAAGACTTAACATACCTAATATTTTCATAAAACATTCCTTCATGTTTGGTTCCTAGTTATTGGTTCAACAGAGAATTTTTCGGAAAAGAAATAATCCATTTTTGGGTTGGAGTCTATACAAAAAACATAAATTTGGCCAAGCAAGAACATTGAGCACAAAAACTTTGGTACATAAACATTCTACAACTTTACAACACAATACATTGTCACGTTATGCTAACAAATCGTATAATTTGTAAGAATCCAAATATAAATATATAACTAGGATTTAGTCTAACCATTCAAACCCCTCCCAGTAAGTTTAAAATGTTTGCACATGCACAAGAAACCAAATATAGAAACATGCAAGGTTTGTTGAGACTGTCCCCTGTGAGCAAAACCCGGCCAGAAGGTCATAGCAAGGGAACCACGGCCACCTGCTCTGCCTTACTTGGTCAATCTGTTGGTGATTGCAATAGGAAACAGGTAATCTGATGTTATTCAAATTATATGGGCAAAATATGACATATTCCCTTGACTTGGAAATTGCTATATTATGTCATTCAGTAAATGTAAGTTGACTTGGTAAACTACATATCTTGTAAATTATAAATTTTACAATCCCAAAATCCATTAATTAAAAACTAAACCTAAAAATTCAACACCAGTATCTAATGAAACAAGTAAAAGGGTGAAGTTAATGTGTGTTAACAACACAACTACCCTGGGAATCATAGTAAATGTGAGTGTGTCAATGTCATGGAGAAAACGGATTTCGATATTCGAAAATAAACAAACAAAAATAAATAATAAGTGAAGGAAAGAAAAATAGTACCTGGCATGGAATCATGAAGGAATGATCATCAACTGCATCCCAGAGTCCAATATCGATCTTCTTACAATCTCCGAGAATTTCTTCAAGGGATTCATGTTGACATTTCCCCATCATTAACCCCGGTGCAGCCACTAGTCCAAGATAGTATCCGCCAAGGGTCCTCAGTTTTGTACCCACAACAAAATCAATATTAAGGTACTCTTTAAGAAAAGGTTGTACCATGATCGTAGGACTTGAAGTCACCACATACTTCTTCCTTTTGCAACTAGAGAACACCTTAAAAGCACTCTCCCTGATGTCTTCAAGGTAAAACCTGGGAAGGATTGCATTTGAACTGCCCTCACATCGGCCACCTTAAGGCCTCCCAAGGATGATTACTACGAAACATTGGACATCTTGGTATTGATACTACGAAACATATGAAATGATACAATGGTCTAGATCCCCAACTTCACTTCAGTGCATGGATTACTTAATCCATTGGGAAATCAACTGAGTTCTAATACTATAATAGATCCAGTTGATACATACTATCACTAATAATAAGAGAAATGTATAATAATTACAAAAATGACAAAGATCGTACAGATGATAACAAAACTAGATGTAAGAAGCAACCAAATATTTTATTGTCGGCGGTTGCTTACTATAAATGCTGCAAGCATGCCTCTTGCTTATGCTTCTTTACTATCTTCAGCAAGTTGTGCTTACCTACAGAATAGATCGAATTCTTATTGCAAGCTAGAAACTAAACAATCTATAGACAACACATTTGTTACAATATCTAAGATTTTGACATAAATTTCTTAGAAATCAAGTATCCAGAACAAAATTGATGCAGGAGGGTTTCTAGGGTTCCTAATTTGGGTTTCTAGGGTTCTTAATTTTCTCTCAAAGTTATTTAGAGTAATCTTTCAATTTAATTATGAGTCTTTTAGTTTCCTTTTAGGATTAGGCTTTATTTTTTATTTTAGGAATATATTGCTTGTTATTTTAGTATTTGATTCTAATTTTTCTTTTAGGAATAGGTTGCTTATTATTCAAGTTATTTGAGCAATATAAATAGAGCTCTTCCTCAATATTGTAATAGACCTTTGATTTGAGTAATTTAATTGACATTAGAGTTATTTCTCTGTGTTTTGGGTAATATTCTTGTGTTCTTCCCTGTGGATTATCTGTTAGAACTAGCCTGCAGAATAATCATTATTCTGCCCGGCGTCAGTTGGTATCAGAGCTTCAACATCTTCTTGGGGTGAGATTTCATCAGTTTTTGTGGCTGATGGTCGTGATCGTGGTCGTCGCGGGCAGGTTCCGAATGAGGAAGCCCCAAACCGGGATCGTAACTTTAAGAATATGATGATTGAGGATTTACAGAGGCAAGTTGCAGAGTTAACCCAGCGTTTAACGGCGCTGAATTTCGGTAATCGTGAGATGGAAGATCACGATTCTGATTCCAATCGTATCACAATCATGCTCCATTATGGGAGCATGAAGAGTCTGTGTATGACGATGAGGAGCATGGAGAGTCTGTGTATGATGATGAGGAGCTTGGAGAGCCTATGTATGACACTGATAAGGAGCTTGAGGAAGACGTGATAGACGATACTGGTGAGCTTGGAGAGCCTGTGTATGACACTGATGAAGAGTTGGATATTGTTGATGCAGATGGTTTGCAAAATGGGGATGTTGGAGTTGTTATTGAAGACGATGAAGTGCACGAAGAAACAGATGGGGAAGGAGGTTGGGACCTTGAGAACTTGGAGATGCCCAACCAGGATCAAAATCCCATAGAAACCAATATAGAACTCCTAGTTCTCGAAGCAAGATCTCTAGAATAAGCTTTGAGGCAGGTGGGGACAAATTTTAAGTATTATTATGCTCATACATGGTTCATGCAGATGGATAAGTTCATTCCTTATGTCAGTATGGATGGGCGCGTGAATGCCCTTTACTCCACACCATCGATATATACTGATGCAAAGCATGCAGTAAATGAGACATGGCCATTTCACACTGATGACTTCTTCCCATATGCAGCCCGTGCAAATGCGTACTGGCCAAGTTATTTCACCAATAGGCTAGCCATCAAGCGATATGTTAGGATGATGAGTGGTTACTATTTGGCAGCAGACGTGAATCTAGGTTTGCCAGCGAAGGTGCAGCAGCTAGCAGAGTTTTCTGACCTGATACCAGAGGATCTTCCTCCTGGGCTGCCGCCAGAGGATTCCAATGAAGCTGTTGTGAACTCGAGGACGAGTTCTTTCCAACCCGTGGCGACTGATGCAGGAGGGTTTCTAGGGTTCCTAATTTGGGTTTCTAGGGTTCTTAATTTTCTCTCAAAGTTATTTACTAAATAACTTTGAGTAATCTTTCAATTTAATTATGAGTCTTTTAGTTTCCTTTTAGGATTAGGCATTATTTTTTCTTTTAGGAATATATTGCTTGTTATTTTAGTATTTGATTCTAATTTTTCTTTTAGGAATAGGCTGCTTATTATTCAAGTTATTTGAGCACTATAAATAGAGCTCTTCCTCAATATTGTAATAGACCGTTGATTTGAGTAATTTAATTGACATTAGAGTTATTTCTCTGTGTTTTGGGTAGTATTCTTGTGTCTTCCCTGTGGATTATCTGTTAGAACTAGCCTGCAGAATAATCGCTATTCTGCCCGGCATCACAAATGGCGACAGAGGTTAGAAAAATACAGAAGTAGACTTGGATAAGATCAACTTTCTCTCTAACAACACAAATGTTAAACATAAGGTGTGACTCACGGATGATGCTTTTTCAGTTTTTCCACGAGATTTTTTTCCCACATGGACGTCAATTATGAATAAGATCTTCAACATTCAACTAAATGAAAGCAATCTTAGTAAGTGTTTATACCATTTGCCTAGCTTAAGACAAATTGGTCCATTCACCTATTCTTACATTGCTCATTGTCTCTTTTGTATACTTCCGTCTTGCAAGAATCAAGCATATCTGATAGAGTTAAGGAGTTATTCCTCAAATGGAGGTCAATGTCAAACTATCACAAAGGTAGGAAATTTGGCGACTTATTCTTCGAAACTTAATAAAGAACCATGACTGCAGAAACACTGAAAAAAGTTTAAAGGGATGTGTTGATGAGTGAATACCCATTCGAGCGCTGTGAATTTGAGAAGAAAACTAAAGCAACCTAATGATGAGTAGAGAACTCGCATATGCAAAGACTATGTGAGGACCAAGTAAAAGTTTGAGTAAGGAAAGAACACTTGCCACACTAACATCAAGAAACGTGAAAACCAAATATGGAACTTTGAGCAACTACACCAAGAAGCACAAAGGGGAATACCGAATCACAGGAAGGTCAAAAGTATGATACATGGATCAAAATATTGTTCTCTTCATGGTTCATAGAACAAAGAGTAGTTCCAAGGAATTAAACATCTCCAGACGGATGTGGAACAATTCTAGATAAGCATCAAATATTTTGAATAATTTTTTAGTAAGTATCATTTTTTTTCCCAAAAAGCTCTACATTGTGAGTTCAAGTACCAAGATTGGAATTCGGAAAAATATTCATTGGTAAGAAGTTCAAGTGAATATTTTGAATTCAGAATATCAGGTTTAACAAGATTATTCTCACGGTCCCTTGGATGCTATACAAACTGAGTTTGATGGTATAGAAATAGAAGGAAAAATTCAAATTTCTACATTATAAACAACACCATCAATAAGGTTAATTAGTATACCATGTCTAACTTCAACAGATTGAATGACAGTGCCACTGATCATTGAACCATAAACATCTTAACGTGACTCTTTCCAACCATGTATCTCGATCACATATGTACATATGAAAAAAAAATATATATATATGGCAATAACTTGGATAGAAGCCATGGTAATCGTATATTGCATAATGATTTACGTCCAATGAATTCAACAAACCTCACTGAACCAACAATGCATCCTCATAATCGTTGCATAACAAATTCTTCATAAATTAAGCCAATATTGCCAAATAATGGTTAGAATTTCACCTCTTGCATACAATTAGATCAACAAGATGAGTTCAATTACCGAATCCCGCAAACCTCTTGATATGAACTTTAAATTAGTTGAAACACACAAAATGAGAGAATCGATAATAAAAAATTGAACGAGTTAGTCGAAGAAGAGAAATCAGTACTCGGAAGATGTGGAATCGAGATCTACTGAAAGTGTATTGAAACCCTAACCTTGGAGTGATCACTGATGAGTTGAAGCGAGAGAGTGAAGATATGAAGTCGAAACTTCCTGCCTCGCCGATCAAATTCGAGAGAATCGAAACCCTAACCTGTAGATTGTGGTTGAGGGAGGGAGGGAGGGAGAGTGAAGTTACAAGGGAGAGAGAACTCGTCATGGGACGGAGAGTTTGAGATTTTATTTTTTTTAATCCAAAAAAAACAAGTGTAATTGTATCACGATTCACGAAAGAGTTTGAGATTATAAGGTTGGCAAATGTTGGTGATTGTATCATATAAAAACAGTAGCTACTTAACTAAATTGTTACAAATATTGTAACATGCCAAAAATGATACAAATAATATTTGGTTGTGTTGCAAATTCGTCATTTTGGCGTAGTGTGCTTTGAATGCGTTTGTAAGTTCAATAACATCTGCTTCACCCTCCAACTTGATGTCTATCAATGTGAGCACTTCTTTGCCTTCAGCTATTTTTCTTGCAGCCCAAGTAGGAAAGAACATCTTTGATATCTCAGAGTTTCTTCTGCCTGAGATGAGTTCAAAAAGCATCATTCCATAGCTGTATACATCAGCTTTGGCAGTTATAGCTAATCCTGAAATCCATTCAGGTGCAAGATAGTCCCTAGTCCCCCTCATTGTTGTCAGGACCCAGCTAAACTCCTTACCAACAAGTTTTGCAAGATCAAAGTCAGCAACCTTGGGACAAAAATCAGCATCTAATAGTATATTCTCTGGCTTGATGTCACAGTGAATAATGCAGTCTCTGCATTCGTCATGCAGATAAACCAATCCTCTAGCAGTCCCAAGCGCAATTCCGAACCTTGTCTTCCAATCTAAGATCTTGGAATTATTTGGTCGGAATAGATGTGAATCCAGAGAGCTATTTGGCATGTAATCATAAACCAACAATCTTTTAGTACCTTCAAAGCAGAACCCGCCACTACAAGAAAATTTTCCATTAATAGCGTTTTAGAAAACGTTGTGTCTGCCGAAGCTATAACAGACCCTAGCGTTTTTAAAACGCTATAGTAAGTTGGCCTTTTATAGCGTTTCAGAAACGCTATCGTACATAGCAATTTTTTTTTTTTTGCTATCAAATGACTTTTTATTACATCTTATAAATTTTATTTCTAGAAAATAAAAATTTAAATGTGTCAAACTTAAACATTTCCATGAATGGAGGCAAAGTAATATAATTAATGAGATAATGTATTACATCGAGTCACAAAATCTATCAAATTAATAATAAAAATCAGCTCTCTGTATTACATCGAGTCACAAAACATTTTCAGCTTTTCAAAACCTAAATAAAAAACTAAATATAAAGTACCACAGCTCCTTGTATTAACACCTTAACCACCTCAACAGAACCACAGTCATCTTCATCAGTCCACCTCAACAGAGCGCTCCATTTTTCAGCAGGAGCTCGACCAATCAGCAACTTGATCACAACGCCTCTTGCCAGCCTCTATGCCAAACGGTATGATGGAAGAAGTGCTACTCTCCATTATGCTATTTACATCATATCTATTCATGTCAAAGTTCGTTACTGCATTCAGACCCCGAAATTTGATGGCAGCAATATCATAGGCCTCAGCTGCTTCTTCTTGTGTACCTATGAAAACCAAAACATATCAGCAATGCAAAACAGCAACATTTCAGCAACATCACCACAGCCTTACCAATGCAAAACAGCAGCATATCAGCAATGCAAAACAGCAACATATCAAACCTGTCATGTCTGCAATCATGTCTGTACCATATTCATTTAGAATTAGTAAGGCTGCAACTCTGCATCCATTCAAACTTCGAACAGTTGGCTCGTCAACGTCATACAGTACAGACCCATCAGAGATGTCCAAGTTCTGGAAAAAGTGAACATTATAATCATTTGGAAACATGAGAAATGTAAAGCATGTATGTTTTATCGATAAGTGGTGGCTAATACATTACATATAGAATTAGTAATGAAATGGAACATTATTTTCATGTAAAACTGTTGACAGTCAGCACTACTGCAGATGTTCTTACAAGGGACTTTTTTCACTATTTTCTGCCATAGAAATTTCCATCATCTTGCATATGAGGCAAAAGCACATATCAGAGATTAGTGGTTCTCAGTAGACAACTAGTAGTGGCGGAATTCAAAATGTGAGGTTTAGAAAAATATTTCTAAATAACTATAAAAGCACGTTAATGTATCCCAGCCAGAAGAATGTATCATTAAAACTGTATCAGAAATAATGAAAATATGAATGCCCATAAACTAATAGATGATTTTACATGTAATGTTATCTGATTGAACAAGGAAGTTGAACATGTAAATACCTCATCATCCGCATGACCTATGATTGCTGGTCCCCAAGAACCAACATAGTCAATGTATTCATTGGCATCTACATCCCACATGTGGCAGCCTTTCACAGAATCAACTACAATAGGTTGTCCACCCACTGATTTGAAGGCACGAACAGGGGAATTCACACCTCCGGGCATCAATTCCTACAATCACCAGCCTTTTGTTAGTTCAAGTTCAGGATGCTGCAAACAGAAATATCTATGTTTCCTTCCAAAACCAAATGGGAAAATCCAAAAGAAATGCAAACTAAAAAGGGTACAAAGTTTGAGGGACCTTGTATCCTAACATTCTTTCTTTTTACAACTGCATAGAACCAGTCGAGGTCACTAAACACAGAGTGAATACTCTCTATGTATTGTCAATTGCTAAAGATGATAACCAATACAACTGTTGTCTTAGAACAATATTAGCATAGTTTAAAAAACCGGATTCTAAAACCAACTAATGAAACTTCCATCTTAACTATATCATTGTGAATTGTGAACAAATATATCAAATAACAGAGTAATGTAGGTGGCCATTAGCCCAGTTAAATTCAGAACACTATATGCTAATCATCAAAACCCTGTACTTTTTTCTTAATAGGAAAAAGAACAGCGGAATTTACACCTCTGGGAGTCAATTCCTAAAATCGCCATCCTTTTGTTATTTAAAGTTTAGGATATTGCAAACGGAAGTATTTGCATTTCCTTTGAAAACCAAATGGATAAATATAGAAGAAAAGTAAACTCAAAAGAGGAAAAACATTGAGGGGATTCATATTTGACATTTTTTTCCTTACAACCATGTAGAATCATTGACCACCTATATTATCAAGGACACCATTTTACGAACCAAATTGTGAAACCTCCATCTTCACTGCTATATGATCATGAATGAATAAATGCCAGAGCAATGTAGGTGTGCCCTACCGCCAAATTTAGAAATATAGATGCTAACCATCAAAACGCATATGCTTTTTCTTCACAAAAAAGGAAAAAAACAACCTGACAAGTTAACAAGGCAAAAACACTTTCAATTAATCTGATGGCTCAATCAAAGTGTCAAAACAACATACTTTGAATTGTCTAAGGTGTCTTTCAACTGAAAAAGTTCTAACATCTGAAAGTTCTAACATTTGAATTTGTGGGAGCTGCTTGTGTTGATAGCAGAGAGATGAAGAGATAATGAAGGAAGATAAGACAGAGGACCTTTGATGTTTTCATCCTTGTTGAAATGGTTGGGCTTCTTGTGTATTGACACTTACAAAGGAAATTGTATTTATAGAGGTACATAAAGAGTAAAAGCATGCATCAGAGGGGTTGTGTTGTGTGGAATCTTTGCTAGTGTACAACAATCCAAAACAACATTGTACCTGCACAGGCCTGACTATTCTATATAATATAAAACTATGACATGTATCGGATGGCTGGAATTTTTCTTTCATCTAGAATCTAACAGTATAAAACCAACAAATGAAATTTACCACTTACATGATCCAAATGGTAAAGGATGAACCTTCATAGCCACCAGCTCCAGCATATAACTTTTATTGATCTGCGCTCTGGTTCAAGCTGGCAACCTCAAGCTGCTTGTCCACAGCAGTTCATTAGATTCCATTCCTTCAACCGATTGAGACAAGGAAACCCTGTTCATGAGGCAAATATTTCCTAACAAAACAGATGGACCCTACATGAAAATTCACATAGCTTTAGCTCATCCAAGAGTATAATATAAATGATAACGGTGCTGCTTTGGATCTGATTGCTAATTAATGTGATTTGTCAAAACTGAGAAACCAATAATAGTTGATTGTCAATTTCACTGCAGGTAACTTCATAAATTGGTTGTGTCAGAGACTCCGACAAGAAAAATTACTCATAGTTAAGTGCGATAGATAACATATTTTTATTTCCAATTTTGAGGTTGAAGGTTGAAGATTTACATCATTTTTGAGTCAGCGTCAAATGTAAATCAAACACCATATGACAATTTGTAAGATGTTAGATTCCATCCAAGTTATAATACTATCAAATCATACAAAGAAAATCATGAAAGCTCTGCACTAAGAAAATCAAAATAAAAAAACTTGGTTCAGACAATAGAACTACCAGAAGTTTAGATAACCATCCAGGTGATTTTTAGAAAGAAGACACTTCATATGGATACAAAGAAGACTTCAAAAACATGCACTAACTACCCAGATTCAAAATGAAGAAGACAAAGACCAAAACCAGAAAAGAGACAACAAATAACATGACATAGAACTTCTAGAATCCAAGCATTAAGTATTACAGATATCAATCTCCTTCGTCTAGTAATGCTTACCGACAGTATCTGGGTATAAACAAGTGATTTCCAGATAAACTCAATAAAAAGATGAACCATTGTCATGCGTCTCCTGCATTAATCTATAAATTACACACAAAATTGAGTTTATATTGATTAAAAAGAAACCCACTTTAAGACACCTACTAGGCTACTACCACTTACATCCCTGAAATTAGAAGCCTAGACATCAAACAAAGAAAATGAATTTTGACCATCTGAGTTCCCGAAAAGAGGAAAAATAACAAAATTCCCATTAAGATTAAGCTACAGCAATCCTTCAATGACCCAAAACATCACAAAAGGAGTTGAGTTGACAAGCTTAAACAGGAAACACAAAACTTACTGATACAACCTTGAACCATTTAAGTTCCCAACAACAACCTAGCAAGACTTGTAAGGAAAACACAGCTCTTGCTTATCAAACAGGGGATCAGGTTTTCATTTACCATGTCTTTGACTGGACATGCTGGTGTAGTGAGTTCCAACCGGAATGAGACCTGAGGCAAAGTATGTAATCTTTTCAACATAACTGAGGGGGAAAAATTTCATGGTTGTCATTACTTACCTCTCCCAAGGCATCATCAATATTCATATCTTTCACAAATCCGCATGAAACAATGTCTGTTCCGAAATCAGGATCAATGATCTGGGACAAGGCTGCCAGTACATCTTTTTAAGCTGTGAGTGATGTTGTAGAAGTGTCGGCTACAAGAAACAAAGTTGTGGCAGATTAGATAGTTAAATTAGAACAAGAATAAGATAAAACAACAGTTTACCTAGTTGGCATCAGTGTTTATATATTAGTACCCGAACAAATAATGGAAGGCAAAGAAGTGGAGAGTTGTTGATGGTTTGTAAATGAGGAAGGAGAGAGCTCCAGTTGTGAGAATGACTTGGGCTTGACAAGTCTTTGAACCTGTAAATGGAGTAGAGAGTTTTGGTTGTCTCTCTTCAAATTCAACAACCCTGCATGGCTACTGAGCATCATAGTTTGAGCCATTGTTCTTGATTAATTTCAGGGAGATTGCAAAGAACAGGAAGTGAAGTGAGTGGGATTTTATTGATCCAAGACACCTCTCTTCTTGATATTTGCAGCAACCTCTATTCTTGATAGCTTCTTCAACATCTCTGCAAATGATCAAAATTTGAAATTTTTTTATGTTCTGGCCTAAAACTAACACATACTTTCAGTACCACGATTATAACGGTGTTCTAGTGCATTTGGATGAAATCATAAACTTTTTGAATCTTAGTTATGTGCATCAATTGAAAATTTTCTCACCATATTGAGTCCCGACACCTTGACATCTAGCAGAGAAAGCCAAGGTTTCCCTCACTGTCATTTCTCCAATGTGGAGATTATTCTGACTAATATAAGCAAAAGTTTTCCTCGGAACAAATTCATACATTTCATGCCCATTATAGGTAATTTTTCCAGAAACCTATTGTTATTAGAGAAATCAAATCAGTACCATCATATATGAAGACGAAATTAATAGCTAGTATTGAGTAGGCTTCCAATGACGAAACTCAGAAAAGGCGACGAAAAGGTCTCTATATATACCTCTAGCTTTGAATCAAGCTTCCCTGCCAAAGCTAGCAGTAAGGAGGTCTTCCCAGAGCCTGGAGGACCTAATAGCAAACTCATCCTGTATATTAGGCAAACAAATTAGTCTTTTAGGCGTATAACGGAATGAAAATTCCATATGAAACCCAACATACTAAGTGTCCAAGTTGTATCATTCATTACAGTCCTTTATAGAACATACTAAAACCAAAACATATTCTTCTATGACAATCCAAAAGAACTTTGAGCTGTTCCCTTTTCTTAATCTGAGAAGAATGGAATTGATTCATCCACTAACCAGTCACGAAAGAAGTTGAGGAATATGATAAAGCTTTTAATCCTATCCTAATACAGTGTAAGAGAAAATCACCAAAGTTGTCATTATTTTAACAAATGTATCACAAAGCTAGAGTTTGAGGCTACAAAATAGTTACAAATAATAAACCTAAATAAGCATGATAAGATAAATGTGTACACAGGTCATTGAGAGAGACAGAGACTGACATTTGCAAAGAAGAGATTCCATATGAATAAATTAAAACTTACTGCAGCCAGACAATTTTAGTAAAATCTAAATATCTTCAATATACCAAGCAGAAGAGGAGAAAAACCTACCAAGAAAACTACAAGCCACATTGTTGATGTACTTCAAATTATTCGGAACAGATAAAAGTTTTTTTTTAAAGGGGAAAAGGAAGCTTCAACATGCTATGCCTCCTTGCCACACAGACACAGTGGAGTTCTTCAAAAACCACACTGATAGAAATAAAGATATGACTGAAACAAGACCACTGAAGTGCAAAAGAGCGTGAGTATCAAACCTGTCAGAAGACTTAGGATAGAAGGAAAACCCACGTGGAGATTTTGCGGTGTAATTTCTAATAAGTAGGCAAGAGGTCGCAGCCGCAAGTTGCTGAATGAAGTTAGCTGCCAACAAAGGTACAATGAGAATAGATATTACTTAAAACCATGATTATGCACTTTAAAACAGTAATTGAGTCATAGTAACTTTCACTTCGAACTCAATCACCAACGAATGAAGAACTCAATCACCAAATCCAACTCTCCATCAACGAAATCACAGTAAAACAACAAGATCTAAAGCAAAGAAACGAAAAATGAAATCACTAGTATTAGCAAATCTCGGTTCCTCAAGACAACCCTTCAATTCCTACTCTCTCAGTCTTGATCCTTTTTTTTCTCCGTTCCTACAGGACAAATTTTCTCCATTATAGATGGTTGTAAGTGCCATTCTTCTTAGGAAAAAGATGTCCACTAAACTTGTCGGGGACCATGAAAATTTTTCCTTCTGTATGGTTCATTGGCATACCTGCTACTTCCAAGTGTTTAGGCGTATCTTTTACGCAGATTACTGTTTATTTGCACCTCCAAACACCCACAAAATATCTCACCAAAATCGACAATAGTGGGTGACAAGAGTGCAATATAAGACATGACATTAGAACATTCGATGGATATGCTAATAGGTGTTATGATGTGGTAATCCTTGATTCTCACCTGTTTGTATCTTCTGCACAGCATGTGCAAACTGGGTCCAAAGAATCTATTGGTTGCAACGTCTTTTTTATGCAGAAAATCTTGATGTCGTAAAAATATTCAGGGTATCTAGGGAATAAACTTTATCAACTTACAGGAGTAGGGACAATGACGCTTTGAGCAAACAAATATTGGATTATAGAACTCCCAAAGCTTCTCATATTCCTCTATGTTCCACGCTCCCTTCATTTTGTCGCCACAACTGCATTGTACGAAGCTCTGAAACCCAGCCATACAGAAATGACATGCAGCTGCTCGTCTTCATCTGTTCATGGTTATGCATGTTGATCATTCGTGCTTCTCAAGTGACCTGAATTTAACTGGACTTTACATATTGAGGCCTTATATCTGTGCAAACATGTTAGAGAATGGTACTTAGGAGCTACTTCAAAGGACAAATCATATACAAACAATCCTAGCTGTAAATGTTAATTATCAAAAGCAAAGAAGGGGTCATTTCTTTGTTTTAAGCCAAAATGATGTCCGACGGGCAAAAATAAGCAGCAATAATTTGCAAACGAATGCATATGCATTTTGTATTTTTAACACAATCTAACTACATTTTCAGCTTATCACACAGAGCCTATTACGTTTAAGATTATTGAAACTCCTGAAATAATTCATAACATCTGCAAGAACAATCATGTCCAAGGACAGCGTCTGAGGTCAAGGGCATATTTTACAATTTGCTAACAATGAAATACAAAATCGTGGCTAGCACTACAACTCTTAAAAGTCAAGAAAGAAATAAACACAACTGATGACAATTTACGCAGAAGCAAAATAAACAGACACAGAGATAATAAAAAATAGAAGTCTCTAAAATAACTAGGTGTTCTTTCACACCTAGAACAATAGCTTTCAAAACACAAGCTTGTAGACATCAATAAAAAGTCCAATAAGCAGCTGACACTACTTCTTACCTTGTTTACAATAATATAGTCTTAGTTAAGAAATAAATTTTGACCAAATAGGAAACTAATAAAGAGAAATTATTTTCTAAAATGGTTACATGGTTATCCTGAATAACAACTGAAATCGAAACTAAATAAAAGGTATGCGCCGTTCCACGAGTATCCCGTGTAATGTGCACGTAAAAACACAGGTAAATGTATAACTAATAGTAGCATAATAGTAGTAGCATGAGGGAGTCATCTTTGTGCTTTCCTTGTTGAGAGGCATTGTTAATCCCCAAAACGATATGCCTACTTACACGTTGTGAAGGGAAAATTTAGCAAGTAAACACATTTTGATCTAGCATACGTAACTGAAATATATGAGCTAAATTTCAACTGAAATAATGTCAAGAGCATCATCAGTTAAGTGTACCAACGAACATTACCTTCTCAATGGGCTTTTTTCCTTCTTGATCATACTGTTTTGAAGATCCTAAGATTCCTTGAGACAAATCTTCTGACTGAAGAAGGGAAATTAGAAAATCAGATTTAAAAGAATTGGAATAAGAAGAGCTTCTACTAGAGATATATGTTCTAACATTAACATTTAGTAAACACAAATAGATGAAGTTCAACCTTGTTGTCAAGATTCGAGTACATCTCCACAAGCGAGGAAGCGCCAGTATTTGGACTGGCATTGATCTTGAAGGAATCTGACCACATGCTAGCCTGGTGAGCTGGTTCATGTCACTCCATGTTTCTGAGGAAATAAACATGGATTGGACTGTATATTATTGCTTTTATAATAACTTACCCTCCCATCATTTGCATCTTTTTTATGTTTTTTTTTGCCAATAACTAGGCACGGTAACTCACTGTTTTTGTCTCCCTGGTGGCATGCCTTCGACGTGCCACTTGGGTCCATGCAATGTTAATCAATGTTGTTTCGCTCCGCTGGCTTCACCACACCTTATTCAAGTTGGAGTGTGACACTCCTAGATTTTTTTTTTTTGTAAAAGTACCTTGAATTGAGGGGGAAATAAAACTTATAAAAGCAACTTTAAATCACAACAAATTTTCAACATGATAAGAATCTGAAATAATTAGAAATATTTGAAAAAAAGGCTCCGCAGCAACGACGCCTCGCCTTGCCAAGTTGGTAGGCGCCTAGGCGGAATTGGAGCCTTGCAGCTAACAACGTATTTAGCCCATGTCTTTATTTTCAAATGCTCTGCAGATTGTATATAAAATTTGATCTAATTCGAAAGAAGATATTACCTTATAACCATAGTTGCGATAACGGCTTTCCTTTTTGGCATGTGCTAACACAATCCAGTACACATTCAGCAAGTTGTTTCTCCACGTCTTCCACAGGAAGGCAGGCATCAACATTCTGCATGTGGAACAAGAAAATCTTAACGAATGTTTTAGAAAGGAAACCAAAGATGAAAGACTGGTCTAACTAGCATGCTTAGCAACCCGAAATCAGAGATAAAATAGAATGAAGAAAGAAGAACAAACCAGTCTATCAGACAGATTGCCTTGTTAAATCCGTCCCTCTAACAATCTCAAGTTAAACAGCCTCTGAAAAACAAGAAGAGATACAAAAAGCGTTTTATATGAAAAGCCCCAAAAGATTCGACTCCAGAACCAGTCTTGCAAAACAAAATCACAAAACCCAAAACCTATTAAACCACAAATAAAAAAAAAGGGTATGAAAAATTTCTCATGACTGACCGTTTTGATCTCAATCGCATTGAAACTAGTTGCAACCTCTGTTCGAGCCGGCAGCAAATATGCATACACAGGGAAACAAGCACTAAAATAAGCAACAAAAGAAGAAACAGAGATTGAGGAGAGAAAGAAACCCAGAGCTTCTCTTGAGCTCCACAGATGATTAGATCATAACCAACCGACATAAATCCCTCTTAACCACCTTCTTATTGCTCTATTCCTCTTATCACCAACAACAACAAGAACCTCTTTTATTCTCTTCTCTTCACTTCCATTCTCTCTACAAATTGTACCAACAAACTGAAACATATACAAGTAACAAATCAACAAGGCAACAACAACAACAACAACAACAAGGAAGTTATAAATCTATGGCTACAATTAACAAAAACCCATCTAGCCTAATCTTTCTCTCCATGGATCTTGCTTTTTCTCCTTGGATCGATCTCTCTTCCTCGCTCTCTCCCATGATCTCTCTCCCTGAATCTGGCTCTCTCCCTTGCTCGCTCTCTCTCGGATCGATCTCCCTCCCTCGCTCTCTCTATCCTCTCCCTGTATTCCTTAATGAAAGAAATTGGAATTGGGTGCATGTTTTGTTAAAGAGTCGAGGGATTTTCTAAACTTTCAAGTAAAATTCGAGTGGCGCCATACGTTTTTATTTCCCGCTTTCACTTCTGTAGCGTTTTTTATTGTAATGCTATTAAAACAAGGCTTTTCATAACACAAGTGGAAAAAACGCTATATTTAAGTGCTATTAAAGGGCACTTGTGTTGTAGTGCGCGTAAACGAACAAGATGATCATGTTGCTTTGTCCCAATAGAGCTTACTTCAGTTCTGAATTGTTTCTCTCCTTGACTCGAGCCTTCAAGCTTCTTCACAGCTATGGTAGTTGAGTCAGGTAATGTCCCTTTGAAGACAGAACCAAAACCTCAACCACCCAACTTTTCAGAAAAATTCTTTGTCGCAATCCGCAAGTCTTTATATTTAAAAGCCACCAAGGATCCCCCAACTGTATTTGTTGAGGGAACTGAAAGTCTCTTCCACCACCTGCAAAGTAGTAACAAAACAAGGCCAAAGGAAACTACAATACCTGAAACATCCCCTACAATAATCCAGGTATTGAACCCCTTTTTATCACCAAGAATACTCTCCAACTCTGAAACTGCAAGTCTGAGATACAGATCTCTTCCTTCACTATCACCACCAGATAGTTGTTGAAGATTTAGAAGATCTCCATACCATATCAAACACCCATTCCGGAAACTCCAAGCCTGGCAAGAACAATTGCTTGAGCAAGCAGATTCACATTCTTCAGCGCTCCCAACTCTCAAAGAAACCTCCATTTCTGTCAACTTCATGTTCGACACTAACAAAAATCCATCTTTCCCCCCACACTGCAAAGAAGTCTTCCTCACACACCCACCAGAAGTATCACTGAGATCATTCCAGTCTCTGCCCATTCCAAGGCCCACAAAAATCCATTCTTGTTATTATTGACTAGTTATAAATATTATAAATGAAGTAAGTTTCGTTTTCATTATCAATGTAACTGAAATAATAAATATAGGTTTGCTTCATCTCAAAACATAAGCTGAATATCTGCCCATTCCAAGGCCCACTGCTCCAATACTTTTAGAGTGGTTTCTATTATACAAAAAATACTGCTTTCCAATTGGATCTGGTTGCACAGAAAAGATCCCTTGAGTAGGATCTTCTATATTTTTAAAAGAAGTGGGTACTATATGTCTCTTGGTTATTTTATCATACCCTATCTTTCCACCGGGCAACACTGTATCAGTTGGGTGATCAAAACTCTGCCAAAACACAACAGATGTATTCGACCGTTCTCTCAATACAAGATTCCCATAATCCCTGAGAACACCAGATTAAGTTTTTTGACTGGTTTAACAAAACTAGATTCCCATTTTCTAAGAGTTTCAACTCTGAAGAAGATAGGTCAGTAAACGGATCGTCTCGGTTTGCAACCCAAACATAAGTTTTGTTTTGAAGAGAGATTGTGTTGTACCGGATTCCTATATAGTAGTTGGGAGAGGAGATACCTGGTCTGAAGAAACCCAGTGTGAAGCTACTATCTTTAGAGATAAGCGTCTGGTTTAAATAGAGAGATTCGCCTGAAGAGAGGGTGCTGACTGTTTAGGTTTGAGAAATATTAGGAAATATTTAGGTGATCCTAAATAACCCCGCTTGCTTTCAAAAAAAAAAAAAAGGGTGCTGACTGCAGAGCAGAGATGGCTATTGGTGGAGAAGAAGAATAAGAGAAGAATGAAGGACAAGAAGAACCAAAATGATTCGCTTCTTTTGGCATCCATCTCTAAACTACGAGGGTGGGCGGTGTTGGGCTGCCCTCGCGCCGTCCCCCTCGCTCCTTAGAATCAGGGTAAACTATTGAGCTTTGCCAGGGAGCGAGGGAGAGCGAGAGGTGGCGCTGCCCTCGCGCTCTCCCTCGCTCCCTAGAATCAGGGTAAACTATTAGACACAAGTTGGCTTCAACTTTTATCTAAGTTAAGAAGAAACGAGAAACTCATTGGTTGAGCACTTCTAGGGCGCGAGGGATGGGTGTAACCACCCATCGCCCTCGAGATGAGAGACTACGAAGAGAAGAAGAAGAAAAATAAGAAGATAGGAGAAAAAGAAAAAAAAACTTAGAGAAAATAAGTGAAGGAGGAGAATAAGAAGAGAGAGAAAAAAAAACAGAGAAGAAAAAGATGTAAGAGGAGTAGAATAAGAAGATGAAGATAGGAGGAGGTGGGATGAGAGGAGGCAGTGGTGATTGATGGAGAAGATGAAGAAGAAGAGGAATGTCTTATGAAGTAAAATTCTCGTAGCATACAAACAATTGTTTAATTGATGTTTTGAGAGATGTTTTATGATTTGTGTTGGCATGGATAATAATGTAGTTAATGTTCTTTCATTGCTTCCTAGGAATAATAACATATTTATAAGAATCCATTGAATTTATAAGAATCCATAGAAATCCATAACAAACCTTTTAAAATCTACAAAATCCAATCATTTAAAATTCATCAAAATCCATTGAAACATTTTAAAATCCACGAGACTTAAAATCCTTCGGAGTCCATTCAAATCCTGAATTGAATATCTCCCCCGTTAATCTCCCTAAACTACTACGGCCTAGAACACCTGGACTTTTGAAACACTCTCCTATTTCTCTCCTTCCACTTCATCCAAATAAACGACAATGGAAATTCTTCCCCAAATCCATTTTGCTTTCCCAACACAAAAGAGAACTGCAAGTTTCCAACTGCTCATCAATCCACTCTTGGAGATGCTTACATTGGGGCAAAGCAATGCCAAACTTAGCAGCAGATCTGCTCCAAAGCCCAAACCTACTTGGCATACACACACTCAAAGAAAAGGGTGTTGGATTTATTCCTCATATCATAGAAGACACAATCTATCTTACAATTCAGAGTGGTCTTTTGTCCTATGTGGCATGAGGAAGTTTGTCTTTGTTGGTCACCACTTAAGTGAAAATTTTGAAAAATTTAAACTCCCGACTCTTAACTGCAAAAAGCTCCCACTCTCTCAAACTCGATTCTCATTTCTCTCCCTCATCCCGTACCTCTGCTCCAAATCAACCCATCTTCTCTTCCACAAAATCAAATCTCTGCTTTCTCTGCAAATGGCGGTGCCTCCCTCGCTATCCAACCTCCTCTCTTCATTGTTCATCATGAAGAAAACAAGCAATATTAGGGTTCAACATTAATATTGATCCAAAATCAACGCTCTGATAAACTCTCTGAGAGAGAAGAAAACAAGCAAGAATTCGACACAAAGAAAGCGAGAAAGATCACTTCGAACCAATGTAAGTTCGATCTCTTCCACCCAAATCAAATTTTCATGTTTAGTTCTCTTTCAGTTCATTCAAAAATGAAATTTTTCAGTGATTAGAAGTTCAAATTAGGGTTCTTTTCGGGTAAAGTAGGAATTTTGATGACACCCAATCTGTGGAAGATGGAAATTAGGGCTCTTTTCGGGTAAAGCATGAATTTTGATGAAAATTTGGGGGAAAGAAGGAATTCTGTTAGTACATAGATGGTGAAAATCAATCACAATGAAAACTTAGGGTTCGAATATAAGGAGAATATGTGTTTGAAGAAGAAATCTATGCATTATGAGTAATTGTTTTTGGGGTTTTCTATTTCTTGGTTTTGGGTGAAATTTGATGATGAACTTGGTCATAGAAGCATGTGTGTGTTTTAGAAGCATGTGTGTGTTTTAGTATGAATGAATCCAACCTCCTATCTTCATTGTTATAAGACTCACAAAACGCTCCGGCGTTTTCAACCCCTAAAAACCTTAACTTTCCCTGGTCTCTATTCTCTCTCAGGTTCGTCTAATTTGCTCCAAATCTTTCAAGTTTTGATTTTTTTATGCAAAAGTTGATTGTTATGAAAATGGTTTTTTCTTCTTAATCAAGACCATAGATTTGGGTAACTAAAGATGTGAGATTTATTGATTTTTTTTTCTAATTTTGGTATGAGAAGTTATAGTTTGATCTGCTCATTTGGTGATGTAAATTGGTGGGTTTGAAGTTAATGGAATTGTGATTTTGAACCATAGTGGATGAATTAAGTGTATTGATCATGAGATGATTTGATTGAATGCTTGGTTTTGAATTGGTTGAGAAATTGTGCTTATGATCTGACAGACATTTAGTGCTATAAGTTTTGATGTGTTGGGGTTTGATCTTAGTTTGCAGTTTGTTCCAAGGTAGCTTTGCTGATTGCATTATATTGGTTGTTTAGTGATGGTTTTTTTTCTAATTTTGGTATGAGAAGTTATAGTTTGATCTGCTCATTAATTGGTGATGTAAATTGGTGGGTTTGAAGTTAATGGAAGTGTGATTTTGAACCATAGTGGATGAATTAAGTGTATTGATCATGAGATGATTTGATTGAATGCTTTGTTTTGAATTGGTTGAGAAATTGTGCTTATGATCTGACAGGCATTTAGTGCTTTGAGTTTTGATGTGTTGGGGTTTGATCTTAGTTTGCAGTTTGTTCCAAGGTAGCTTTGCTGATTGCATTATATTGGTTGTTTAGTGATGGTTTTTTCTAATTTTGGTATGAGAAATTATAGTTTGATCTGCTCATTTGGTGATGTAAATTGGTGGGTTTGAAGTTAATGGAAGTGTGATTTTGAACCATAGTGGATGAATTAAGTGTATTGATCATGAGATGATTTGATTGAATGCTTGGTTTTGAATTGGTTGAGAAATTGTGCTTATGATCTGACAGGCATTTAGTGTAACTTCAGTATGGTGCAATATGCATATAAACTGTAACTTCCGTATGAATTCTTTGGTAATGCTGCAATACAGGAAGTTCTCAGAATCAAGGAAGAACACCCGATGACAACCAATGTATTGTCAATGATAGGGTGAAAGGTCGTCTTAAGGTTACTCGAGCTTTTGGGGCAGGATTTCTCAAACAGGTACATTTTTGTCTTCTGTTCCCAATTATTCGTTGGAAATGGCTCTGCAAACTAAAATAAATTGCGGTAGCTCCATCATTCTATTCAAAGTAGTTACCAGGGAAGTAAATATAATAGCACATTCTATTCAACATTATCATTTTCTTCGAAGTACCATTTCATTCCTAAATCAAGAGCGTGATCATGTAAAATCGTCATTAGAAGAGTTTTTGTGTTCATTTCTGACAAACATCCATTTCTTGCCAATCTTGCATTTCGCTCTGCAAAGTAAACAAGGATACAGAGACACAATGCCAATGGAGATATCTACTTGCACAATACATTAATTCAATCCATTCATCTCGCTTCCCCATTAATTTAATGTATAGACGAAGAACTAGCTATAGCCCAACAAGATACTCAGACTCGAAGAAAAAAAAAACATGACACTTTGTTTCTAGCTCCCTTCTTGAGGAGGAGGTTCGAGCAATCTTACTATCCGAGGAAGCATATACTCGGTAAATACTGGATAGTGAGACGAAGGGGATCAAAATACGACCTCGAAATAGAACCCAATCTATGTGTAGATCCTGAGTTTGACAATCCCAACAGAGGCAAAGAGCTCTGAATATCAACTTGAGGAATTCCATTGTTCCCTGTTTGTCATTTGTAGAATGTAGAATGTAAAGATAAGAACTCAAACAAGGCCAAACTTTTTACAGCAATTGTTGTTCGAACTGGCAAGGGAAAATGTGTACCTTTAAATCTGTGATAAGTTCGTATAAGTGAGACATTTTCCCTCACCCGAGCAATTTGCCATGCATCCCTCATGTCTCCAACAACGCCATGCTCTCTGTGGTCAAAACAAATAATCAGAACCAACAACAATATCATGTCAGGTCAGTGTCCACCTAATATTATTCAAGAACAAATTGAAATAATATCAGGATTCACAATTATTGCACCAGTGTGTATGAGGAAGGTGATGCCAGATCAGCTCTCATTGCTATGCTCCAGTCACTCAACCATGCCAAGAATGGTGTCGATGTGGTGTCTGGCAAATGAGTCAAGTCCCACTTTGCCAACCCCAACTGGCGCAATGTATACAAGAGGATTGCACTGAAACATAGAGACTCCCGAGTTGGATTGCTTATTGAATTGATGGTTGATCCAAAAAGATGCTCAATTTTAAAGCTTTGGTTGCAATCTAAAAACATTTCCTTTTTCTTTTCAGGGATCGCTAACCTTGCATTGTGCTTGACAGTAATTATGGACCACTTAGTTCAAATAAGATCCGATGTTATTTCAAACAGTTTTACATTGTATGGTGCATGGACCGTGTGGTGCTCGAAATTCTGGAGCACAGTGTATGGAGAATGGGAGGTGCACAAAAAGGTATCCTCACGAATTTTCAGAAACAACAACAATGGGCCAAGATGGATATCCTATTTATCGACGCCGCAATATTGGTCGAGTATATAATGTGAAGGGGCAACCAGTTGATTATAGAGATGTGGTGCCATATAATCCATATCTTTCAAGGATGTTTGATTGTCATATTAATGTGGAAGTGTGTGAGGGAATTAGATGTGTGAAATACATACACAAGTACATTTATAAAGGTCATGATAAAACAACAATGGTACTAGGGGGAGTGGATGAAATCCAACAGTATCTTGATGCTCGATATATTGGTCCGCCAGAAGCTGCTTGGCGGATATTTGGTCATCTTTTACACGAAGAAAATCCTACAGTGGTTCGATTGGCGCTTCATTTACCTGGAATGCATCATGTTGTGTTCAATCCTGCAGATCAAGCACAATCAATTTTACTTAGAGCAAGACAACAAATGTCGACTTTAACTGCATTCTTTGCATGTTGTGTTGTAGATCTGTTTGCACGTACATTTACCTACCAAGAATTCCCCCAACATTTTGTTTGGCAGAAATCACAAAATATGTGGACAAAAAGAAAAATGGGCTATGCAATTGGAAGAATGTACTTTGCCAGTCCTCATGAAGGTGAAAGGTTTTATTTGCGATTGCTTCTAACGGTTGTAAAAGGGCCACAATCATTTGAACATTTGCACACATATGACAATGTTTTATACGACACCTTCAAATAAGCATACACCGCACGAGGACTCCTAGAAGATGATGATGAATGGATTCAGTGCCTTGAAGAGGCTGCGATCATGAAAACTGGGAATCAGTTGAAAAGATTGTTTAGTGTTATTCTAATGGAATGTCACTCACTTCACCCATATTTGCTATGGACAAGGTTCTCAGTGAATATATGTGATGATCTTGCGCAACAACTTCGAACAAGGTTTGGTATTTCAAATCCAACAGATGCTCAGACTCTGGATTATGGTTTGTATCTCATAAATCAGTTTCTTCAAGAAGGAGGGAAAAATCTGACGAAGTTCTCACCTATGCCCCTACCAATTGAAAATTGGGACATGATAGTTGGTAACAAACTCATATGGGAACACCGACAACTTCAGTATGACGGTCAAGAAGCCGATGCACAATCGTCCGTCGACCGTCTTAATCAGGCACAGCGTTCTGCTTATACTACAATAGTAACTTCAGTTCTTGAAAATAAAGGAATTAATTTCTTTTTGAATGGAAGTGCAGGAACAGGTAAAACATTTTTATACAACGCCATTGCATCAAAGTGTCGCAGCCTTGGACACATTGTCATTATCGTTGCATCATCTGGTATTGCAGCGTTACTATTAGTGGGAGGCAGAACATCTCATTCAATGTTTCGTATTCCACTGGATGTCATGGAAAATTCAGTGTGTGGGTTCACTAAACAGTCATTGCATGCTGAGTTATTCAGGGAGACAAAACTAATTATCTGGGATGAAGTTCCGATGCAACATAGATATTGTGTTGAAGTAGTTGATCGTGCACTACAAGATGTTTACAGCACCAATAAGTCATTTGGTGGTATTACTGTTGTTCTTGGGGTGATTTTCGACAGATATTGCCAGTGATACCCAAAGGCGTCCACGAGGAAATTGTGGCTGCATCTTTGAGGCGTTCTCAGCTTTGGTTAAACATACAAGTTCTGACTTTGAGTTTGAATATGCGGTTGGATAATGGGGTAGGTAATGACGATTTTACAAAGTTTTTGACTGAGGTAATATTTTTGTCTAAACAATTCTACATTTTACTACAATGCATTTTTTTTAATTACTGATTATTTTTATTTTATATAGATTGGAAGCACCGCACAAGATGTTATTCGTTTTCCACCAACGGTGCACAAGTGCAAAGATTTAAATGAACTAATTTTTTTGGTTTATCCTCAACTAAATGTAGTAGGCACAGTGTCTCCGAATTATTTGACTGAGCGAACAATTCTCTCAGCAAGAAATGACGATGTGTGTGACATTAACAAAGCTGCATTATCTGATTTTCCAGGAGAAATCATTATTTATTTAGCCGCAGATAAAATGGTGGAACATATTGAAAATGATCATTTCATTACCAACCGTTATCCAACTGAGTATTTGAACTCACTTAATCTTTCTGGATTATCGCCATTTAAGTTAGAATTAAAAGTAGGTTGTCCAATTATGTTGCTGAGAAACATCGCACCTAAAGATGGACTTTGTAATGGAACACGTCTTATGGTTATGCGTTGTACAACACGTATAATTGAAGCTAAAATCTTAAATGGGGATAAGGCTGGCAATTTAGTTTTCATTCCTAGAATCTCTTTAACGCCATCATCTTCTGAGTTTCCCTTCAAAATGAAAAGGCGTCAATTTCCAGTGCTGTTGGCATATGCAATGACGATAAACAAGTCGCAGGGTCAATATGTGAAATACGTTGGAGTTGATTTATGAACACTGATATTCAGCCATGGCCAACTTTATGTTGCATTATCTAGATGCACAGCTTCTAATAGAATAAGTGTCCTTTTGCCTCAAGATGGGTTGGATTCTAAGACCAATATTGTTTATCCAGAAGTTTTGTTGTAAGATTTTTTTAAAGGTATGCTTTAATAAATTTTCTAATGATTTTTATATTTTGCTTTCATAAGATATGAATCTAATATTTATTATACATTTTTGTAGAATTGGGATATCATTGTCGAGGAGTTCAAAAAAACCATTAAAAACAAAAGTATAATGGTGGGCGTCATTGGAAATTAGCAAATAAGGTAGTTACTTATAAGATGATTGGAAATAACTTAATTTATTAAATTTTTTTTGCTAATATTGTGTGATAAATTTGTAGATTTCAGTCATATTCCCTCCTTGCTCAAAGTTGGTGCATATAGACGCAGAGTCATTTGATAATGTGATGCATAAGATGTTCGAAGCAGTTGGTGATACATAGTTCTGGTGATACATAGTTTTGATGTACATATGCAGTTTAACCAATTTTTGTATATTGTGGGTTCCTTTTGTTCTCATATTTTTGAAAAGAGAACTGGTGGAAACCATGCTCTTGAAATGCGTATAGGTCTAAATAATATAGAAACAAATATATATAGGATAGAACTAGTGGAAACCTTGCTTTTGATAATGTGTTTTTTTGACACCCTACACTTTCGATAGAAGATGTATAGGATAGATATATGATAAATATGCTAAGAAAGTTAGATGTATACAAAACCAACCTTTTTGAATGTTTTGGATTCTATACAAGGTTATATACTTTGGGTTTGAAACCTGGTTTCATTTAACTATCTTTTTATGTGAAGTAACTTATGTAGTTGATTGAAATATGTTAATTGGTCAGAATCATGTATTATTCCTTTGCAGGATAAGATTATGGTACTCGGTGTTGAGAGGCACAATCGTGACTGTGAAACATCTTACTATCCTCGAGTACTATACAAGTAGATTCATATTGGTTTAATCACTTTATCATATTTAAATGCAACATAAGGGTTAGAAGAAACAGACAACCATCGTATAGCTTTATTTGTTATTCTCATTGGATTTTCATTGGTTTATTTAGAGCTTTGATGTACTTAAATGTTTTATATTGCAATATTTTGATAATTAAATGATAATTTTGGTGTGTGGAGATATTATTTGGTGTTCATGGCATTGATTGCCATTATAAATTTTTATGACAGGTTCAGACAGGTTTTAATATTGAAAAATACAGGGGAAACTCTGTCGAAAATTTGATTGTTTAATTGTTTATGACATTGATTGACATTATAGTCACTTATGTGAAGTATAATTTCTCATGACATGTTCAGATAAATTATTTTATTCAAAAAATGAAATTTTGGATATAATGATATTGTGTGTGTCTCTTCGACTGTTTAAAACCATGTTCTACTACAAAACCTCTTTTAATACTGCAAAACGGTGATTATATTTTGCGCGGAGACAACAATTTTTTGTGAATGCTAAATTATGTGAGGTACAAATGCTTATGACAAGTTTAAATATTGAAAAAGGGGAAGCTCTGTAAAAATTTTCACTATTTTTAAAAATTCATTTTGATATTCTTCTAAATCGAATTTGCCATTTTGTTTGTCCTAATTAAATTATGTTTCTTCAACTGCTGCTTTACTAAACCGGGCATCAATTTCAGCTAAAATTCACTTGGACAAACATTGGATATTTCTTAATATTGAATTCTTTCTTTCTTAATTTTAGTTAAGCTGACATTTGGTGGAGATTAAATTCCTTAGCACATTGGTTGCGTTGATCAGTTTTATTAACACTGTCTTACTGTTCAAGAGTATTAACTTTTTACAAAATAAATTCATTATAACTGTTGTAATATAGATGTTGTAGTAGACAATTATGCAAGTGTTTTAGAAATTGAAATAAACCCCCAAATGTGAGTATTCAACATAGCCGTGAAGGTATGATGTAATCTGCGATAGTGCCAACGGCACGGGTATTACACTAGTAATTAACAAGGCAGAGTCCCCTTCGCATCACATTTTCAATAGTAAGCATCTTACCTTTCGCAACACAACAAACCAAAAAGTTATGTAGGCAATCTCTTTAATCACAGAATAACAACCTTTTAGTAACTTATGTAGGCAAACAATACTAACATGTTGTAACCAGATAGGAGCTCACCTCAGTTCTGAATTGCTTCTCTCCTTAAATGAAGCTTTTGACCTTCTTCACAACTGTGGCAGTTGAGTTTGGTAATGTCCTTTTGAAGACAAGTAATACATAGGTCCACCCCACACCTGATAGATTACATTTGTTAAACATTGTTGGTATGTCGTCTCCTATACATAGAAAACAATACTAAAGCACAACAACATGATTTCAAAGAAATTATTTTGTATTAGAGTATTCCAAAATATAACTTTCCACTTGTATTGTTCCACCACCTCAACCCTCTGCCTCTTGACTCACCTCATCTCCTGCTTTCTGTCGAATGTCAACTACCTAGGGACCCCCACCATCTGGAGCCTCAACCTCTTGAACTTCAGCCACCTGGGATTTCCTACCATTGTTTGATTCACTCCCTGAACCTGACTAGTTATGAGAAAAAAAAAAATAAGCACTTAATATGAACAATCGGGTATTAATTTAAAAATAGGAAAAAATGATAAAAAGCGAAATTTTTGGAATCGAACATGATGGTCTAGTACTTTAATTGCGAATTTGCAACATTGCAACTTGATCATCAATACCGTCAACTGCTGGAATACTATTGTGGACATGTTGCTAATAAAAGACAAAAGGGATGTCGTCAAGAAGATCAACCAAGATGATTCCGAGAGGTTCCTTAGTAAACGGGAAGGAAAACATGCAAGTCTAAACTTCTTATCTCCTCACTTCCTCTTTACCAGTGGCCAAATGGCAAAGAGGATTGATATTTCAAGAAGTGATATAGTGAGTAAGGTTTAGAGATTGTGTCACCTCCCAAAACATGAAAATAAGACTACAGCAAGCTACCCCGTCGTGCTAGATTATGCTAAAATAGTTGGCCTGGATGATGGCAAGTTATTGCCTCTTCAAGGTGGCATTGTTGATAAAGGAGGAAAGCGCCCCCCCCCCCCCATGTACTAAATACTAATTAAATGTTCTCAATTAACAAGACAACTACTTCTGATTAGAAGTAAAAACAAACACCCGATTATGATCGCAACGCAAAACAAACACCACCTTGATCATTGTAACCAGTAGCAGATAGAAATTTAAAAGCAAATGCTCATATACAAACATGTAAAATTCAAAGCATTACACAAAGAAGTAAATATTTATACAACTTAAGGAATTAAATATTAGCAGACTTCAAGGCTTCAAGCAATGGCATATAATGGAAATGTTAGAAAATTACTTCCAACATTATTCTCTATTGAACATCACACTTTAGAATGATACATATGACTCTTCATCTGAGAAGTAGTAGTCAGAGTATAATTTCATGCTCTTCAATTTTGGCTTAAGGATTCCAAGAAGATTTGTACATGTCTCCTATTTTCTACTAGATCCCGGAGTGATCTTGGGATTAGATTTCACCTCTAGCACCCCTTCAGGAATCTGAACCACCTGCCCCATGGATGGCCTATGAGACTCATCATCTTGTATGCTCCAACAAGCTGCACGCGTTGAAAGCATTAGTAAGTTCAACAACATCCGCTTGACCATCCAATCTGATATCTATCAATGTGAGGACTTTTTTGCCTTAAGCTATCTTGCTTGCAACCCAAGTAGGAAAGAACATGTTTGATATCTCAGAGTTTCTTCTGCCTGAGCTGAGGTCGAAAAGCATCATTTCATACTTGTATACATCAGTTTTTGTAGAATGGCTAATTCTGAAATCCATTATAGTGCAAGATGGCCCCTAATTCCACTCATTGTCGTTAGGACTCGGCTAAACTCCTTACCAACAAGTTTTGCAAGACCGAAGTCTGCAGCCTTGGACAAAAATCAGCATCTAATAGTATGTTCTCCGGCCTGATGTACCAGTGTATAACGCAGTCTCTGCACTTCTCATGGAGATATGCCAATCCTCTAGCCGTCCCGACTGCAATTTGGTATCTTGTCTTCCAATCCAAGATCTTGGAATCTTTGTGTTGGAACAGATGTGAATCTAGAAAGCCATTAGTATGCAATCATAGACCAGCAATCTTTTAGTACCTTGAGAGCCCAACGTCCTCGTTGGCACACTTTCGACTGGGTCAGGCTCTGATACCATTCTATCACGACCCAATCCATAGAGTACTATATTGTCCGCTTTGGGCCCAAGTCTTGCATAGCTTTAAAACGCGTAGTACTTTGTAGATCCAAACTCGTACATATATAGTACATCACCCTCCCTTACCTAAGCGATGTGGGACTATGATCTCCCCTTTGTAGCTTGCCAATCCTCTTGGGATCCATTGGATCTTGGGCTTCTCCCTCACCCTCCCCCTCAGGTTCACCCACACAAGGGTTTCACAACTAAGGCAGGCTACAACACCAACAACTACTTCCAGAATAATTGCAATAGTCTGACCTTTCTTTCTACCACTAAGGCCCTGGAGTTCAGAAGTAGCGAGTTTAATATAGAAATCTCTGACTTCACTGTCATCAAATAGCTTTTAAATATTTAAAAGGTCTCCAACCCATATCGAACACCCCTAGTGATAGCTATTGCAAGAACAATTGTTCGAACGAGCCAATGCAATTTTCAGCACTTCCAACAGTCACTACATCAAAATGGGTAATTACTAACACACTAGTTTTGTTGCTAATGGTAGCCTGATTTGATGGTTAAGGCTGTGGTGGTTTAACCCCCACGTCTTGGGTTCTATACCCACCAACGACACGCTTGCCTTTCAAAAAAAAAAAAAAAACTTTGTTCCTAATTTTTTTTGTAGCACCACAAAAATCTTACAAACTTCAAATTTGTAACACAAATGAGGGCATTACAAATATTAGTAACACATCGACGTGTTACAACCTAATTTTGTAACAATTGTCCAATGTTGCTAATGGCAATGTACCATGTTACAGTGTTCACCTCGAATTTTTTTTTTTTACAAAAATCAATATTTAAAATTTTTTTTAATTAATAAATAAAAAGGTACTAACAAATGAATGGAAAAAATTAAATATTTTGGATTTCTAAAGATATTTAGGTAACTATAAAATATGAAATATTTTGTGAAATTTCGATATATTTTGAGAAATCACATTCTTTGGTCTTGTGTATCTCATGGCACTAAAAAATGGAGATGCCAAGGATAAACTGGAGAGGATTCGGGTTGTCCTTCGTGTTTATAAAGAGGAAAAATTAGAAGCAAAACATGGGCATCATGAAAAAAGATGGGTGGCCTTGTCGTCTTATTTGAGTTTCAATATTTTGGGTACAACCATGGGGATAAGGGGATAAATTTGAACCACCCATATTTCTTGAAAAAAATTTCTGGTTGTTTAACTTCATACAGGTTCATGCCCGTTGAAATAAAATGGGTTTAGGTTTACAAGTGAGGTTCCGAGGAAGAAAAGCGAGGGGTGCCATCTCCCTTATTAATTATTCTTTTAATTCATGTTCTACCCTGGTTAAGGGAACAGTGGCAAGCCAAAGTCAAAGAGGAGATTTAAAAATAATATATATATATAAACCTTCAAAGGGGAGGAGCAGCTGTGGAATGCTTGACCTTTATTACTTGATCAAAAAGATTTTACAACAGTCATGGGTACATGACGACTTTACCCAAAAATTAAAACAAATTTTGAGTCCTAAAACAAAGCAATAACAAAACCAAGGCTAAAGGCCAAAAACCAAAGATAAGTTATTGTCAAATTAAGTTATTTCGAATTTTATTCAGGTGGGTTTTGGATTTGAGAAAATTAAATATATTTGAATTTGGTTTCAATATTGGATCATTTTATAGATTAGGATTCACTTAATTTTTAGTGGATTGGATTTGGATTTCTAGCAATCTGACTCGAATTTGATCCATTGACAACCCTTGTTAAAGGAGAGAGTACGTAAACCCAAGGATTGGGTGGTTCCAAGCAACGAATTGAAAATCCATTGACAACCCTAGTTGAAGGAGATAGTAAACCCACTTATGGATCACGTGGTTCAAAGCAACGAATTGAAGGGGATTTGGAGGTTTTCCTTCTTAGTTCTTTTCTCTATATATAAAAAAAGGAAGAGCACGTGTTGAACAATAAGGTATGGTGATTGATGGGCGTTGATGAGGTAGACAACAAAGTTAGGGATAAGGATTTGATAGTTAATTTGAAGAGGATGTGATGAATTCCTTGAGATACACTTAAAATTGTCATTTAATCTTATAATGTTGGATTGATGCATAATCTCACTCACAACGCCAAAGTGTCCAAGACAATATTTCAAACATCATCGGATATGATTATATCAAAGCGTAATTGATTGGTTAGGTTGAAAAATATAAAAAATAACATGGGTATGTATCATCTCTACCATCACCAATATTATTAAGAGATGTAGACTAGTAGTAGTGTTTTGTCTAGGAAATCTTATTGTGCTTCCAAGAGGGACCTATATGTCCCTCTAACTAAGCATTGAAACCTAAATAGCAAGACATACTGCTCAATTAAAAAGTATAAATCATCTTTATAAGAAGTAGAAACTTGAAGAAGATCGTCATTCCCAACCTGTTAAATATTATTAATTACTGAGAATACTAATTGTGATGAACCCTGTAAAGAAAATAATTGGAGAATTGTATTATTGTGTTGTTGTTCCTTGACTGAATACAAGTTTATATAAGCTAACTTCTACCTAACCTTGTGGAAACATGAAACTTAAAACTTCCTATACAAAATAGAGTCTTATTTTGACTTTCTTATTCTAACTTTCCCATTCTGACTTTACTAACTTTTCTGTTCTTGTACCTTCCCTCTTGTAGAGGTAAATCAATCTTGGACTTGGGCTTGGCTATGCTGAGTGCAAGCCCTACATATTCTAACACGCCCCCGCAAGCTGGACATGTAGACGCAGATGAAATGTGCATCTTAGAGGAAATTTTGAAGTGCAATTTAGTGAAGAAATCACGACTGTCGAGTGAAGCTGCTAATGGTTCGACTCGAGTCAGCATGATTGTTGAATTCTGGATGATTTTGGATAAAATTATGGATAATTCTGGTATGAAGAAATCGTGATTGTCGAGTGAACGGCTAATGGTTCGACTCGAGTCAACATGACTGTCAAATTATGGTATGAAGAAATCATGATTGTCGAGTGAACGACTAATGGTTCGACTTGAGTCAGCATGAAGGCTGAAAAATTGCTCAACACAAATGTCGGTATTGGATTGCTCAACATTGGTGCTGGTATTTTTTTGAGCTTGTGTGGTGGTACAAGTAAAGGACTAGGGTGCAAATAGCGGAGGATTCATAAAGACAGTTTCTTTTCCCTCCTTACACAGTCGTCTTCTTCGTTGGTCTCTTTTTGTAGACAGTCGTATTTTCGTTGGTCTCCTTTTGCGATCGAGCTATGGCGCTTTCAGTTGCAGTGTCTGAAGAGGGAAGTGAGATGAAAAGAGCGCAAGTTCCTGGTCTGTGGTGTGAATCTGTGTCTACGTGTGTGCAATATGGTCTCTCGATGGAATTGCTAGAAGGCTTTGTTGTTGTCGTGGTTGGTGCTTCTCGGTGACAATCGATGCTGCTACATCTGGTTGTGCTGTGAAGTCTGTCTGAGAGAAAGAAATGAAGTTGTTCGTGGTGGCTGCCAGCGAATTGTTTGTGGCTGCCAGTCACGAAAAAGTAGGCGAGATGGTGAAAAGCTATGAGTGGTGTGATCTGTTGAGAGAAAAAGAGGGTCTACGGTGGTCTGTGTGTGTTGGCGGAAGGTGATGATGATATGAGATGGTGAGAAACTGCGAGATGGCTGTGGTGAGGAAGAGACACTATTGGCTGAGACTTCGACCCAAATCCTTGGTTTTGAAGGACTGTTTAGGGCGGAGACAGTGGTCTATGTTGATTTTGGAGACGAGGGTGGACGAGTTGTTGTTGATTGTGGGTGTCAACTTAAGATGAACGCTGTTGATATTGTCGAAAATGGTGGTGATGTTCTGATTCGGTAAGATGAAAAAGATGATGGTAGATTTTGGACTTGAAGATGAAGGCGAAGTTGCAGTGATTGATCTTTGGGGTAAGCTGATGTATTTAGTGTTATGAAAAGGTAAGAAAAGGTGAGGGTGAGTTGGAGCACTGAATATAGTCCTAAAACATGAACTGATGTATTTGGTGTTATAAGCTAACTTCTACCTAACCTTATGAAAACAAGAAACTTAAAACTTCCTATACAAAATAGAGTCTTATTCCGAATTTGCTATTCTAACTTTCCTATTCTGACTTTACTTCTTTAACTATTCTAACGTTCTTATTCTAACTTTCCTATTGTTGTACTTTCCTTCTTGTAGAGGTAAATTAATCTCGGACTTAGGCTTGGCTATGTTGATGCAAGCCCTACATATTCTTACAAACCCTTCTTCAACATTTTGGGAGCCGTCCTATGAATAACCGTTCAATATTCTAAAAAGATGGATCAAATATAATCAAAACCTTTCATTGATCAAGTTTAATATATTATTTTTTTCTTAAGGCAAGCCGCGGTTAAACGGACCGTGCCAGTTGATGAAAAGAAAAAAAAAATGAAAAACAAAAGTCTCTCTCAAGGAACTCCAAAGGAAGACACTAAATAAGCAAGCCATGTACAAACGTGTTTACAAAATTCTACTAAGCAGATTAGATCTGAGCTATTAATCTAGCTAGAAGCAAACTCTTAATGGTTTTCAAACTCGATCTCACCAAAATTTCTCCATTTTCTGGATATTCTATTACTCTATTAGGTTTGTGTTCATCAACTCTAACCAACATTTCAAATCACAATTCTTTTGCTTAAATTTGCAAGTTTATCTTGACCTACACATCTAGTCTCCGTGTGCCCAAATTATAGCACATAGTGCATACTTGGTGTGTCCCAAGGTGCTCTAAGCTTATCTCAAAGTTTCCTTCTCCAACTACAAAACTTAGAAAATCCTGCAAAGTATATGTAGCTTCTGTTTCAATGCAGGGTTCGACATAAGTAAGCTGTGTCCCTTTCTATGTTGTTTTTATCCATGCACACTGGTTTTCCTAAGCTATCAGCGAAGTAACTCGGACCATTAGGGTCGAACACTTCCTTACAATATAGAGGTGGTCTCCTTACATGTTAACGTTAATTTTCAATATTAGAGTTCGGATTAATTGTTACGGTTCCCTTCATTTCCTTCAGCAGTTTATTTTATAAGAAATAATTTGGCGAGGGAAAGGAACTTTCATGATTTGACGAATGGGGGATGAGAGGGGCATATTCGGGATTTGGTGAATGGATAGGGGAAATTTCGAGACGAAAAAATTGACATGACGGATTATGGCACCCGCTTCACTATACCAGAGTGCATTTTTTGTTACAAAAGAGATCATAATTTGGCGAGGGAGGGGCAATGTCGGATTTAGTGAATGGAGAGGCACAATTTCGGGAATGAAAAAATCGATCTGACTGATATACAACCTACTTCACTGTTCGGAAGAAAATTTTGATGCATGACAGATTTTCAAGTGCACTATTCCTCAAGGTCATTTGTGTTACAAAGTTAGAAGATAATAATTTATTAAAAAGTTAGAGATTTTTTCTAAAGTTTAGGGGGCGTGCAAGAAAAACGTGAATCAACGAAGACAAGTCCTCCATTTTAAACTCCTAAACCCCTCATATCATCGCGCCCTCTCTGTCTCTTTTTGCGTTTGCGAATCAACCAAGCCAATCACACTTTCATGTTTCTTTCTTTCTCTCTCAATCTCATAATTCAGATTCACGTTTGCTTGAATTTTATGGTTTTTTCCTCGAATGGGTACTTTGATTTTCTTTATTTCTTTGAACAAAATTGCACTCATTTTACAAGGTCTGCAAATGGGTTCTTTCAGTTTCTTCATTTATTTTAACAAATGAACTCATTTGAGAATTCTGTAAAATGGGTTTCTTGAACTCTTCATATTAGATGAGGATTGTGTCTGATTGTATACCAATTGTTTGAATAAAGTGCTCTGTTTTCACGATTGGAACCAACGATTCATTGATAGAATTATGTATTTGAGTTGATATCTTGGCCATTGTGGGGTTTTTCTCTTTGTGGTTGATGGTTTTCTTTCTTGGGGGTGAACTGTTTGTTGAATGGGAATGAGTTATAGTGTCAAAATTGGATATTTCTTTGTCTTTTTTGAGGAATTGAAGTAGTTGAAGTTGGTATCTTGGCAACTAGGGTTTTTCCTCTTAGGGGGTGATTGTTTGCTTTCTTGGGTTTAAACTGGTTGTATAAGGGAAATGAGTTGTAGTGTATTAATCGGTTATTTCTTTGATTTTTCGCGAGAGGGTGGATTGAAATTCAAAGTAATTAAAGAACTTGATAATATTTTGAAGTTCTATGTATCATTTCGAAGCGGCTTATATAAATGTTGAAGAAACTATGGAGATTGGGTGATGATCTTACCATTTCGTAGTTATTCTTGTTCGAAATAACCAATGGCGATTCCTGATTTCTGATGCAGTTCCGATAAAATATCAGGAATTAATAACTTTTGTTCATTGATGATTATAGTTAGTGCATGAATTTCATCGTTTGTTGTAAATTACTCACCAAATTTCATAGTTCATACACAATTAAACAACATTGATTTGTGATTTTTCACTCTACACCCTTTATTATTATAAGGGTATACGATTAAAATTGTTGGGTAGGTTTAACATGGCAATGTCATGACTGCAACTCAAAGAAGGGGCGGAAACAGAAGAGAGGAAGCTCAGAAAGAAGGCGCGAAGAAACTGAAATTTTCAAATTCAGATAAAAGGGTATATTTGTAATATTAGATGAAGGGTTCGTTAGGTTTACTATTAAGTGACACATGTTATGATCTGAACAGCTGTTTCCAAATTTCTGTTACGACTTCCTCTTTAAAAGGGGGAGAGTTTAGTGAAAACAACAAACAGTATTTTGAGAAGAACTCACATGCTCCAATCATTTCGATTGAGAGAAGTTTCTCTAGTTTTATAAATCCAATTGTTCTACTCTTCAATTCTATTTTTCTCTGACCAATTGCTTGTCTAACAGTGACAATTGGTATCAGAGCGCTCGATCCAAACCCTAGCATGGAAACCAGATCTTGAGAAATCGAAAATGGAAGCCAGTGAATCACAGGAGAAAATTGATCAATTGATACAAATGTTTCAAAACACTCGAGCGAGGAACGTGGAAGGAGAATCCAGCAACTCTTAAGCCAAATACAAACACCCTCCCACCCGCCCGGTGAAATTGGAGGTAATTTGTTTCATTTCCAAAACTTGATTTCCCTTGTTTTGATGGTTCAAACCCTAGATCATGGGTGAAAAAGTGTGATCGTTTCTTTGCACTACATAATGTGTTAGATGAATCGAAAGTTGTTATTGCCTCCATTCATGTAGATCTGATACATGGTTCCTTGATTACCAAATCAGTAAACCGTTTGTCCAATGGCCTGAATTAGTCAATGACACATGTCTACGTTTTGAGGATCCCATTATTGATAACTATGTGGTTCCTTCAACAAACTATCCCAAACCCAATCAGTAGAGGAATACTACGATAAATTTGAGGAGCTTAAGTCACTCATGATACTTAATAATCCAACTTTGGTTGAACCATATTTCATTTTCAGTTTCTTAAGTGGTTTGAAACCTGAAATAAAATTTGTAGTACATATGTTCAAACCATCATCAGTGGCTCATGCTTTTTCCTTGACTAGAATGCAAGAAACTTGCAATTCTAATACATCCATCCATCGTACACCAAGAAAACCTTATTCATCAGCTCCTTATTCTAATTTCCGGTCCAAAACATCCACAAACACTTCTTCATCTCAAGCCCCACCACATAATCCTATTACACAAAAGTCAGGCTCCACCTCCTCACACAAACAGTCACCCTACATCAGTTGTTAAGCCTCCATTCTCCACGCCTCCTATTAAACATATATCTCCTTTAAAAATGAGGATTAGAAGGGATAAATGTCTTTGTTATAATTGTGATGACCTGTATAAACCCGGTCATGTTTGTAACAAATAGTTCCTTTATATGTTAGTCACTGAAGATGAGATCCAGGAAGATTCTGGCCCTGTCTATGAGATAACTGAGGACTTGTTCACTGAGCAACAGTCTGATATGGAGTTGTCAATACATGCTCTCCATGGCAGCCACTTTTCTAACACTATCCTACTTAAAGGCATGATAAAAAAAGAAACCTATTTCCATCCTTATTGACATTGGTAGCACCCATTCTTTCATTGACCCAAGAATTATCAAGGACACCCATTGGCCTACCATAATAACTCCTCAGATGGTTGTCAAAGTAGCTAATGGCCAGCATTTAGTCAGTAATTCCATTTGTCAACCTCTAGTTTGGAGCATGCAAAACCATCAATTTGAAGGGGTAGTTAGAGTTCTTCCACTAGGAGGTTATGACATGGTCCTAGGCGGGGATTGGATTAAACCTGTAGGAGAAATCATCATCAATTTACAAACACTTCTACTGTCATTCCATTATCAAGGCCAACCTATTACCCTACAAGGCACAATAGATTCAGCATCACTTTGCCTCATACAACCTTCTAAGTTCTCAAAATTTCTAATGAAACACTCCCAAGTACTTATAGGCCATTTTTTTTTTCTATAGCATCAGTATCCATTAATCAGCCCATGCATCCTAATATTTCATTACTAATTGATACTTTCCAGGACATCTATCATCCCCCTACTTCTCTCCCTCCCACTAGAGCTCGTGACCACAAAATTCCCTTGAAATTTGATGCCAACCCCACCTCTCAAGCTCCTTACAGAGTCCTTCATATGCATAAGAGTGTCTTTGAGCAATTGGTGAGAGAAATGCTAGAATCAGGGTTCATTCAACATTCCCACAGCCCATATGCAACCCCTATTTTATTGGTAAAGAAAAAGGATCATCCATGGAGATTTTTTGTGGATTATAGGAAGTTGAATGATATTACCATATGAACCTAGTTTTTCAGCCTCATTTAAGAATATTTCTTCTTGTTTTCTTTGATGACATCATCATTTACAACACCTCATTAGAACAACACCTCCAACATCTTACCATTACCTTCTCAACACTAAGATAACACTTTCTTTATGCCAAATTGTCAAAGTGTTCTTTTGGGCAAAAAAACTTGAATACCTAGGCCATATTATATCTTGTGATGGAGTGGCAGCTGACCCCTAAAAAATATCATCCATGCTCAATGGGCCTACCCCACATAACTTGAAAACTCTTCGAGGTTTCCTTGGCTTGACTTGTTATTATTGAAGATTTGTTAAAAATTATGGGCAAATTGCTAAACCTTTCACTGATCTGCTGAAAAATGATGCATTCATTTGGACTGAAACCACTCAAATAGCTTTCTCCTCTCTCAAACAGGCCATGACTGCCATCCCAGTTTTGCAACTTCCTGATTTTTCACTTCCTTTTTGTGTTGATGCATGCTCTATTAGAGTTGGGGTCGTGCTCTCCCAAAAAGGACACCCAATTGCATATTTTAGCATGGCCCTAGGTCCCAAGATTTTGGGCCTTTCCACATATGAAATCTTGGCTGTCCAAAAGTGGATAGCCTATTTGCTGGGTTCAAAATTATGTATACTCACTAATCACCAGAGTATAAAGCACTTCCTGGATCAGAAACTAACTACAACTCTCCAACAAAAGTGACTGACAAAATTATTGGGGTATGATTACACTATTAGCTACAAAAAAAAAGGAGTTGATGCTCTTTCCAGAAGTACTACTCCTGACAGTACATGTATGGCTATCTCTCATGTTACAGCTCAATGGCTCACTGAGGTACTCGATAGTTATACCCAAGACTCAGCTGCCCAATCACTCATTTCTAAGTTGTTGACATCTCCTACATCTGCTCCACCCTATTCTCTGCTGAATGGACTGCTGAATTATAAGAACAAATTGTATATTGGTGCTTTAGGCAGTCTTAGACAACAAATTTTGACAGCCTTACACTCTTCAACTGTAGAAGGACACTCATGTATTAATACTACCTTCAAAGATTGAAGGGACACTTCTTTTGGCTTGGAATGAAATCACAATTGTTCACCTTCATTACTTCTTATGATAGATGCCAAATAAACCAAAATGATCAATCAGGTTATGGGGGCTTGTTGTAGCCACTGCCTGTTCCCAATCATGCGTGGGAGCATATTACAGTGGATTTTATTGAGGGTCTACCAATTTCTCAAGGAAACTCACTAATTTTAGTTGTTGTAGATCACTTAACAAAGTATAGCCACTTTATGGCCCTTGCTCATCCATTTACTGCTGCAAAAGTAGCTGAAGTGTTTCTCCACACCGTGTACAAGCTCCATGCCCTGCTACAATCCATTGTATCAGATGAAGATAAGGTTTTCCTTGGCACATTCTGGCAGCAACTTTTCAAGGCTTTGGGAACGACACTTTATATGAGCACATCATACCATCCCCAATCTGATGGTCAGAAGGAGCGTACCAATGCATGCCTTGAGACATTCCTCCGTTGTATGACCAACAATACACTAACAAAATGGGCACACTGGCTCTACGTTGCTGATCACTGGTTCAACATCAATTACCACTCTAGCCTCAAAACTTCCCCTTTTCAAGCTCTATATGGGTATGCCCCTCCCTTGTTAGCCTTACCACCAATTTCCGCCATAACGATATCAGATGTACAAACCTATCTGAAAGAAAAAGAAGAAATGATGCACATCGTAAAGGAATGTCTCCACAGAGCGCAAGAACGTATGAAACATTTTGTTGATCAGAATAGACAGGAAAGATCATTTGAATTAGGTGACTGGGTCTACCTCAAGCTCCAATCCTATCACCAAGTCTCTGTCCAATTGCACAAGAATTTGAAACTATCTTCCAGGTTTTACGACCCCTTCAAAGTTCTGGCACGCATTGGCACAGTTGCTTATCGTTTGGAATTTCCACCCTATTCGAAAATACATCCTGTATTTCATGTATTTCAAAGTTCTGGCACGCATTGGCACGGATGATCCCTCGCAACAATAGAGTTGTCACTCAGCTTCTAATTCAGTGGTCCAACTCTCCAACTGAAGAAGCAACATAGGAAGACCGATCCTTCATATCCTCAACATTTCCTTCTTTCCATCCTTAAGGACAAGGATGTGGTGATGGGGAAGATATTGTCATGACTGCAACTCAAAAAAGGGGCACGGACAGAAGAGATGAAACTCAAAAAAAGGCGCGAAGAAACTGAAAATTTCAAATTCAAATAAAAGGTAGATTTGTAACATTAGATGAAGAGTTAGTTTGGTTTACTATTAAGTGAAACGTGTTATGATCTGAACGCCTGTTCCCAAAAT
The DNA here is from genome assembly GCA_963556465.1 of Berberis vulgaris. NCBI lineage: Eukaryota > Viridiplantae > Streptophyta > Magnoliopsida > Ranunculales > Berberidaceae > Berberis > Berberis vulgaris. The sequence goes on from OY747135.1 coordinate 66,846,216, forward strand.
TGTTACAACTTCCTCTTTAAAAAGGCAGAGAGTTCTCTGAAAACAGCAAGCAGTTTTTTTAGAAGAATTCACAGGCTCCAATCATCTTGATTGAGAGAAGTTTCTCTAGTTTTATAAATCCAATTGTTCTACTCTTCAATTCTCTTTTTCTTTGTCCAATTGCTCATCTAATCGTGACAAGCAAACTTACTTCATATCAATATTGGGACGATTAGTTTTTGCACACACTGTTAGATTTGATGTGTAATAGAAACTTAGACATATTTACATAAATGTAGATTCATGGTCAGCATGTCCACCACTTTGTAGTTTTGTTAAGTGGATTGATTACTTGTTGAATTTTATTGTTCTTGCTTGTTGTATTAACATTGGGTTTACTGCTTCCAGTGTACTATAAATTGGAAACTATTTCTAGATGATGGATCTTGAGATTTTAACTGGATAATTGTTACTACAGATCAAGTCAAAGAAAGTAAGAGCAATGTTTACGGATTCCGGTGTTGTACCACTACACCATTATTGGCAATCTGTAACCATAATTAGCATCATATTTTTAGTGATACTCATTGTATTATATTGTATCATGTATTTTCTGTTACTATTCAAAATTGTCACATTATTAAATTGTCATGTGATATGCACGTGTAAAACAAAGTGTTACTGATTGGGAGAAAAACTCTTAAAGCACTCACGTTAGACTCCAAACTCTCGGTGTTTAGAGTTTTCATTTGATAAAAAATTCTTTCTTCTCTCATTTGATAAAAAACTTCAAAACTTCATTGGGAGAAAACTCTTTCTTCTCTCATTTGATAAAAAACTTCAAACTCTTAGTAGCATCCAGAGCATTCGAGCATCCAGAGTATTCGATAAACTTCCTATTGCAAAATCAATGTTTAATCGTTTGGTATCCAGAGTATTCGAGCATCCAGAGTGGAATCCGATTTGAAAACGCTCAGCAATGAAAGGTATTCTGTTTTCGATGAAAGGCATCTCCAAAAACGCACTGTAGAACAATTTTTCGATGAAAGGCATCTTCATCTTCGCATTTGTCGCAGATTGAGTCACTCATCTGCAATCAACTTCACATTTGAGCAATCGATGGCTCTCTAATCGATCTCAGAAACAATTTAGGGTTAACAAGGTGATTTCTAATCTCTATTCTTCTTCACATTTGTACAATCGATGGCTCTCTAATCTTCTCCATTTCTCTAATCGATCTCAGAAACAAGCGATCTCATAAATCGACTCTCAGAGTAATCGATTTCTAATCTACTCCAGCTCTCCAATCGATCTCGCACTTTATCTTCTCCAATCGTTCTCTCTTATTTGTGGAAACCCTAGCTCTTGCTAGAAGTTGAAGGTGAGTTTTCTTCTCATTTGATTGGCTGGACTCATCATTTGAAGGTGAGTTCCCATTGATAGAACAAGTCACTGATATGTTATGAAGTTTGCCTGTATATGCATTTCTGTTGGTTCTGAACTTCTATATATACCATCCCAAATTTATACTATTTGAAAGTTCATTTCAAATGCTCTGTTTTCCCCATTTTGATGATATTGGATGCTAATGTTATGTGTTTTCTTACATTTGAAGTGAAATGAAGTGTTTCTACTTCCTCCTACTACTCTTTTGATCTCATTGTTGTATAGTTTGATGAAGTCTTTGAGAATAGATGAGGTTTACAAAGAAAATGAAATTCAGAAAACGATCCTAGAATACTTGTGTGTGTTTGGTTTTGATTGATCTTAGTCTAGTCTGCATTTGTGCTTTTATTTTACTTTGAATGGGTATTTTCTTTGAAAGTGATTTGTTATTGTTGTTTGTTTACTGGGAGGATGGAATGGAAGGGTGACTCGAGGTTAATTTAGAGATGAGTTTCTCATGGAAATATATCTTGCAATCTAGCTTTTATAACAATAAACAAATAGCTTGTGGCGGTCTTATGTAGAGGACATAAAATAGTTTTAATAGTTGTGGCATTAAACCATAATGATGAAATGGTTTGATAACCTGGTCTTCATTCTCTGTAAGGCCCTGTTTTAGGCTGCCAGGAGTTCATGTTTTGTAATGTACATAGTGGGGCTTGGTATATAAATGTGTTTGTAGTGTTCATTTAATCTTGTGTTTGTAGTGTTCTTAACTACATATGAAATGTAAGTGGTCCTTATGACGCAAAATAGAAATTGAATCCTTTAATCCCCTTCTTAATCAAGGATTTCAAAATCTATTTGAAGTGTATTTGAGACATAGGATTTAATGCCTTATGGAAGAGTTCTCAGGGATTATTGAGTTATGTAATAATTTCCTCTATTTGTGATGTTAATGTACTGGTTGGGGCAGCCTAATCCCCCTCCGAACCGGAGTGTTTCTCTAAATGATAAAATTACATCTTTTGCATTGACGTCAGAACTAAAATAAAATTACATCTTTTGCTCATCAATGCAGGTTCTGCGCCAAAAAGCAACATCCATGAAGCAGGATTATACAGAAATGACAACTACTGTAAGCCAGTGTGAAATCACTCAAAGTCTCAATTTGCTTGCTGTATCTCTTCACTGCTGTAACATGATATGTAACTGCTAACTACGTCTGTTATGGATGTGATATTCCCATTATTTGTGATGAGCCTTTCGCCTTGTTTATTCCATCTTGCTGAAGTGCTTACTCTAGTTACTAAAGCTTTGTCGCATGGAACATGACTACATGTTGCGTATAATGTTAAAATGAGGTCCACTGTTTACAAACTTTTCAGTGTGTTACTATTAAAATTGCAAACTGCATATTACTTTTTTCCTCTTCCGACAGTTGGTATTTGAAGTGCTTTTGGGTTGTGATAGAACGGTTTTTGGATGAACATGTAACTGATGTGCATTTCATGTATACTGAATCAAACTGTCTCTGAATTGAAAGACTTTGTAAGGAAGCTCAATTCATTACCAGAAATCAGTGTAAGTCTATCCTCTGATGTATCCGTTAATTTGGTTCAAGTAGCCTCATGAATCTTATGCTGCACCTTCTGCTTAATTTGTCACAGAGGCACATAAATCTTGCTCAGCACTTGTCTACATTTACATCAAAGCCTTCATTCCTTGGACGACTTGACATGGAGCACCTGGTTGTATAGGGGGAGAGTTATGACATGTGAGTTGAATCATACTTCTAGCTGCACTTTTGGTAACATAGTATTATGTAAGATGGATTTCTTGCCTTTATAAGAAATTCCTAATGGAATGAGTGCATCATTCTTTTCATTAAATAAAGTAAGATTTTTCATTGATGCAGATGCTTTGAGTACATTGAAGAAATGATCCATAAGCAGGAACCTATTGTCAATGTGTTAAGGCTGCTGATACTGTTCTCTGTCACAAATTCAGGATTGACCAAGAAACACTTCGATTATTTGAGGTAAGATTTGCTCAATTACAAAAATCTGTGTATGTTTTTTTCCTCTAGTCGTTTGACATAATTGCTCAAGATGTGGATTTATTTTTTATTTTATTCTTGTGGTTTTCTTTCCTATTTTCCTTGAATCATATTAAACTCTATTGATTTTTCTTTTTGATATAGGTCAAAGAGTTATTTTGGGAATTACTTAAAGTGTTTTTTCACAATGTCGAGAATTTGCAAGGGCTACTATATCCAGGTCAGTGTGTCTTTATTTGTTCTCACTATCCGTTATCCAATATCAAACCTGAAGATTCTTTGTTCTCTCTCATTTGATCATCCCGTTGCATAAAACTCTTCATCCATAAAACTTGTGCTAGTCAGCTAGTTTGTGTGTGCCTGATAAGCTAGGTTGATTACTTTTCCAGTTTTTGTCAAGGGTGAGTCAGCCACTCTATAGCTGCAGATCCTAATCACAGGGACTGGATTAAAAGCCAACCCTGGTTTATAAACTCAGACCCGAGGTTATCAACCACTAAACTTCAGATTTTTTTTAGAGGATAAACTGAAAAATGGAGTGAACAGAACATATCAGTCATGCTCATTGTATTGCACTCGGCAAATGCATTTAGCATTTTTCTCATTCATAAACTTTTTCAAAACACACAACCACAACAGTAACCTGCTTGAGGACTCGCATACCCTGTTACCAGTTTTTCCTTCAGATAATTATTGGAAGCACAATTATCTGAAGATGAGCACCTAAATAATATGTCATCACTCATCTAACATAAGACACTACCTCATTAACAAGCTAGAGATGCGGAATACACCTTGTTAACTCATTTGAAGTCTTTAACACTCTAAGCAACCCCCTCTCACTCTTAAAAAATGATGGTTCTGCTGCCAAGTGACCTTGGTCTTAGATGATGGAGCTGGAGCAAGTTATTACCCAAGTGTACTCATGGGGTCACTCTAGTAGGATGGTCAGTTTTGACAATGATGGACGTGTTAACCTAGGTGGAAACTGTGAGACATGTGGGATTATTCCACACCTAAGTTGAAGTCTGTCATGCATCTTGGATATAAAGTGTATTACCCCAACGGGAAATTCTAATTGGCGAGGAAACGGGCGAGGGAGGGTTCCACCCCCCTCCCTCGCCCGTTTCCTCGCCAATTAGACAAACTCTACCCCAACTTATGTGCAGACATAAATATGACTTTTGCATAAATTCCCCAAAGCCCCAATATTTGAGTATTAAAATTGAATACTGCTTCCCTGTATATCTCAATTACAAGCATGCCAAAGGGAAATCTTCCTGCTTTCATCAAACGAAACCAGAGACTCGTACCAAAAACAGGCCAGGTAGAAAAAACATTTACCCCATATGACGAGAATAAGTAACCTAGTCCAATAGATAACCCAAAAACATTGCCCTACCTTCCCTTCATCTGGAAAGGAGAGGCCACAATAACTCATCCCAAATACCCAGAATGAAACCCCACACAGGCTAAATGACACATCACATCCAGGACAACCACAATGATTTTAATCTGGAAAATGCTTTGGACGTAGTCCTACCTGATGCTGTTTGTCTCTTCAGTCATGTATACGAATTCATGTATACATATATTAATGATAAATATATTTTAAACTCATGTATACGAGTTTTCCACTGTTAATGATAAATATATTCTTAGGGTGTGTTTGGTTGCATATCCTATGCCATGAGAATTCATGAGGGGACTCCTATATTTTAGGCTAATTTGAGGTATCACTCCACATCCACCATTTGATTTTGTGATCAATGGTGGGAATGGAAGTCCTATGAACATGAGAATCACATGCCTGGAGGGACCAAGGAGTGAGATTCCCATGTTCATGGGACTTTTATTCCCACCATTCATCACAAAATTAAATGGTGGATGTGGACTGATACATCAATTTAGCCTAAAATGTAGAGGTCCCCTCATGAATTCTCATGGCATAGGATTCCATGCAACCAAACACACCCTTAGAGATATGGGAAAAACCGTGAATAAAATTTGGCCAAAGCCTGAAGATGATTTGAAAAATGCTCCCCAGCAAGGTTGTGATGCTCTCAATGATCTTTCTGGGTCTTCATGCTTAGATGTTTCTGTTGTAAAATGTACAGATAGCTTGGTTACTGATTGTGCAAGCATAGACAAAAAGTCTATTATGAAGTCCAAGAAGAAGAACAAAAAGAAGGGAAAGAAGAACGAGATAATGTTGTTTCCAAGAGAAGACCAAATAAAAGTGATCAAGAAACGACATCTTGCCAGTCGTTTATGGAAGGGACTGGACCTCTGAAAGTTGATTATGTCACAGCCAATTGTGATGGCACAATGGTTAATTGTCAGAAAAGCATCCGAACAATTCCAACAGCCGATATTGCACCCTTTTTGGCATGTGAGCTAATAAGTGACGAACGTAATTGCTGTTGGAATAGTATTGGCTTGAATAGTCCCACATCAAGTAAGGAGTTGTCACAAAGGTTTATAAGGAATGGTCTATTTCCTAATGGTGGTGTTTAAGCCGATGGTTCAGCAGGGACTTGGCAAGGTGGAGGTGCAGACGGCACATCATTCAAGGAGGAGCGCAGTCGATACTTGGGATAGTAGCAGTGGTGACACACTGAGCTGTGACAGTTTCAAATGTTATCAGGGAAGAGGTACCTCTTGGAGACTTGTTTCAGCGTTCATCCTGTGGAACAAACAGTATAATATCTTCTAGTTCTGAGATTTGAAGTAGTGATAGCAATGTCAGAACCAAATCCAACATTCGCCATGATTTTTCAACTAATACTTATGCAGATGCTGTTGACTGTACCATACAAGGTGATATAGTGAATAAGTCAAGGTGTCGTCAAAATGTCAAGACTGGGAAAGCAAGCAGTAACTTAAGCTGAGCAGAAGAGCGGGAAAAGCAACAGAGATGCACCCAACCACGGGGCAAAAAGATTGAATCATATATGTGCGGAAGGATGTCAAGTTGCAAGATCTGCAGTTACAGGAGAAAGACAATTCATGTTCAGGTGATGGATTGCTACCCACTCCCAGAGTTTCATCATCCGAGCACAATGGCTATGCTCATCCAGCGACAAACAATAAGAAAAGTGTACGTGGTAGAATTCATTGCAATCTGTTGGTCAAATCTTCTCGATGGGTTGCTCAGAAGAGCTGTGACAGTGACTAATCAATTTATCTCTGAGTTGAGGCAAGGTGATGCTGTGTGGAATAAGGACTGGGGGCACTTAAAAGAGAAGCAGAATTTTTCATATGAGCATAAATATTTCAGCACCAATAAAATGGCTGTTGCAGACTATAAAGAGAATGGTTTGCATTTCAGAATAGGATAACTCTCTCACCAGAAGAAGTACTAAAGGTTTCAGGAGATCTGCATCGCTATGCACGAAGAAGTATAAAGACTAAACAATTTACTAAAACTGATGAATCAAATTGTGAAGAAAATGGCAGATGCAGCAATTGGTTTTCTACTAGAAGCGATTGGCACTAAACTGCTAAAGAGATTAAGGAGGGAACTTTAATCCATGGAGAGCTACTTCAAAGATGTTGACATGCTACGGTAAAGGATAAAAGAAATACTCTTAAGAACATTACAGAACTGACAGAGTTGTACACTACAAAGAACATCATAGAAGATTGTGAGTCTTTTCTCACAATGGGAAAGAGAGCCTGAATGGATAAACTTCTTCATTCCTAATTTCCTATTTATGCGCTGTCAAATGACACAGGATTCCTAATCAACCATCAAAGGTTGGTGTTCTTCAATCCTGCAAGCTTAACTAGCTGGTGTATTCATTGCAGCTCCTAAATCTGAAGACCTCCGTACTCATTGGAAGCTTCCCTTTTTGTTTGGTAACGAGTGTTGTAACATGACGAATAATCTCATTGCTTCATTTGTCTCTCTTAAATTGTTGTAAGAAGACTCATGCATAATAAATTATGTGAATGTATGAAAACTGCTAGTCTTGAAACCTTGCATATTCTTTGTTTTACAATATGAAAAAAGAATGCCAGTTAATTAACTTCGGTGTTTGTTTATTCCACTCAGCACAACCACATGTTCTGAATTAATAGGACTTCTACTTCTGATTAAAAGTAAAAACAAACATCCGATTTATGATCAGATGTCAGAACAGAAAAACACTAATCTTTAAAACCCATTAGCAGAACTAGAGATTCAAAAGCAATATACAAACATATAAACTTCAAAACATTATACAAAGAAGTAAATATCAATACAACTTAAGGAAACAGATATTCAAAGCAAACTTCCAGCGAAGAACTGTTTGAAAATTACTTCTTTATTGGACGTCATACATATAATGATATACACAACTCTCCATCTGAGAAGTAGTAGCAAGAGTATCATTTCATGCTCTTCAGCTATTGACTCAAGGGCTCCAAGAAGAACTGTAATTGTCTATCACTTTCCACAAGATCCTGGAGAGATCTTGGGATTGGAGGAGGTTTAACGTCTAGCATCCCTTCAAGGATCTGCACCACCTGCCCCATAGATGGCCTATGAGACTCATCATCTTGTATGCACCAACAAGCTGCTTTGAATGCGTTTGTAAGTTCAATAACATCTGCTTCACCCTCCAACCAGGTGTCTATCAATGTGAGCACTTCTTTGCCTTCAGCTATTTTGCTTGCAGCCCAAGTAGGAAAGAACATCTTTGATATCTCAGAGTTTCTTCTGCCTGAGATGAGTTCAAAAAGCATCATTCCATAGCTGTATACATCAGCTTTGGCAGTTATAGCTAATCCTGAAATCCATTCTGGTGCAAGATAGCCCCTAGTTCCCCTCATTGTTGTCAGGACCCGGCTAAACTCCTTACCAACAAGTTTTGCAAGACCAAAGTCAGCAACCTTGGGACAAAAATCAGCATCTAATAGTATGTTCTCTGGCTTGATGTCACAGTGAATAATGCAGTCTCTGCATTCGTCATGCAGATAAACCAATCCTCTAGCAGTCCCGAGCGCAATTCCGAACCTTGTCTTCCAATCTAAGATCTTGGATTTATTTGGTTGGAATAGATGTGAATCCAGAGAGCCATTAGGCATGTAATCATAAACCAACAATCTTTTAGTACCTTCAGAGCAGAACCCGCGTAAACGAACAAGATGAACATGTTGCTTTATCCCAATAGTGCTTATTTCAGTTCTGAATTGCTTCTCTCCTTGACTCGGGCCTTCAAGCTTCTTCACAGCAATGGTAGTTGAGTCAGGTAATGTCCCTTTGAAGACAGAACCAAAACCTCCACCACCCAACTTTTCAGAGAAATTCTTTGTCGCAATCCGCAAGTCTTTATATTTAAAAGCCACCAAGGATCCCCCAACTGTATTTGTTGAGAAAACTGAACGTCTCTTCCACCACCTGCAAAGTAGTACAAAAATAAGGCCATAGGAAACTACATTACCTGAAACAGCTCCTACAATATTCCAGGTATTGAACCCCTTTTTATCACCAAGAATACTCTCCAACTCAGAAACTGCAAGTCTCAGATACAGATCTCTTCCTTCACTATCACCACCATATAGTTGTTGAAGATTTAGAAGATCTCCATACCATATCAGACACCCATTCCGGAAACTCCAAGCCTGGCAAGAACAATTGTTTGAGCAAGCAGATTCACATTCTTCAGCGCTTCCAACTCTCAAAGAAACCTCCATTTCTGGCAACTTCATGTTCGACACTAACAGAAATCCATCTTTCCCCCCACACTGCAAAGAAGTCTTCCTCACACACCCACCAGAAGTATGACTAAGATCATTCCAGTCTCTGGAAAAACGCGGTTGGAAACCTGGTAAACACTGACAGAAGGGCAAGCCTCTTTGATTGCAGCTACCAAAAGCGCCACAAAAGCCATATACCTCACATTGCTGTCTTGGCTGAGACCAAAACAAGTTCCACTGTTGGGTATTATCCAACCACGTAAATTGCTTAATTTGCCCAGAGATGTCTAAGACGGTTCTTGTTATTATTGACTTGTTATAAATATTATAAATGAAGTAAGTTTCGTTTTCATTATCAATGTAACTGAAATAATAAATATAGGTTTGCTTCATCTCAGGACTTGAGCTGAATATCTGCCCATTCCAAGGCCCACTGCTCCAATACGTTTTAGAGTGGTTTCTGTTATACAAAAAATACTGTTTTCCAATTGGATCTGGTTGCACAGAAAAGATCCCTTGAGCAGGATCTTCTATATTTTTCCAAGAAGTGGGTGCTATAGGTCTCTTGGTTATATTATCATACCCTATCTTTGCACCGGGCAACCATGTATCAGTTGGGTGATCAAAACTCTGCCAAAACACAATAGATGTATTCGACCGTTCTCTCAATACAAGATTCCCATCATCCCTGAGAACTAATTCAGAGGAATTCAGAGCATTGCAGGTCAAGTTTGTGGACCAGATTAAGTTTTTTGACTGGTTTAACAAAACTAGATTCCCATTTTCTAAGAGTTTCAACTCTGAAGAAGATGGGTCAGTAAACGGATCGTCTCGGTTTGCAACCCAAACATAAGTTTTGTTTTGAAGAGAGATTTTGTTGTACCAGATTCCTATATAGTAATTGGGAGAGGATATACCTGGTCTGAAGAAACCCAGTGCGAAGCTACTATCTTTAGAGATAAGCTTCTGGTTTGAATAGAGAGATTCGCCTGAAGAGAGGATGCTGACTGCAGAGCAGAGATGGCTATTGGTGGAGAAGAAGAATAAGAGGAGAATGAAGGACAAGAAGAACCACAATGATTCGCTTCTTCTGGCATCCATCTCTAAACTATGAGACTCAAGTCTTTTGGTTTCAGCTTTTAACAAGAAGAAATGATAAACTATTAGACACAAGTAGGCTTCAACTTCTATCAAGACTGAAGAAGAAACGAGAAACTATGTAGATTTCTATGTTGAAAGAGACAGAAGTCAATGGTCTTTGATAAGGAACCACAATAATTCCACATACCACATAGCTCTCTGCTAAATTTTCTACAAATATAGCCAAAATACATGGATAACATCCATACAGGATTGAAAGTTAGTGTCTGTGAACACTCCCCAATTTCTACTCCATAGCAATATGCATATCTTAATCTCCCTAAACTGCTACAGCCTAGAACACCTTGACTTTTGAAACACTCTCCTATTTCTCTCCTTCCACTTCATCCAGATAAACGGAAATGGAAAAATCTTCCCCAAATCCATTTTGCTTTCCCAACACAAGAGAATTGCAAGTTTCCAACTGCTCATCAATCCACTCTTGGAGATGCTTACATTGGGGCAAAGCAGTGCCAAACTTAGCAGCAGATCTGCTCCAAAGCCCAAACCTACTTGGCATACACACACTCAAAGAAAAGGGTGTTGGATTTATTCCTCATATCACAGAAGGCACAATAATTAACAAGGCAGAGTCCCCTTCGCATCACATTTTCAATACTAAGCATCTTACCTTTTGCAACACAACAAACCAAAAAGTTAGCTCATGTGGGGACTTGCTTTTCGCCAAAAGAAGGGGCTCCTGAAATCGATCAACTGCTGAGAATTGGTATCTACTACCACTAAGGGAGCAGAAGAAATATTTATCATTTCTTGTTTACAGTAATAAGCAATCCAATTTTAATGCTATTCTTTTTCTAAATTTTGTGAGAATCACCCAAATTTTCAAACATACATCTGAACAAATGCATTCCACAATTTCAGAAGTAACCTCAAGTCCTATGAGTCCTTCTAGGGGTCGAGGGAAGGAGCGAGGAAAGGGAGCGAGGGATGGGTGTAACCACCCATCCTCCTCGAGACAATCGTCAGCGCGCATCTTGAGGGGGATGGGTGCTTACACCCATCCCTCGCCCCCTTTTCCTCGCTCCTTCCCTCGACCCCTAGAATTTCCGCAAGTCCTATAGTACCAATAGTTTAAGTACAGAACAAATGGCACAAAAATATTTCAGTTTCTTCAGAATGACAGGGAAATCTTGGTGCTTATAGGTTCACCCATCATTTCAAGTTTGTATGATCAGGCAGATTTGAGTTTTGGGCATCACCACAACCGCTTGGCTCATACTTTTGTTGAACATTGCAAGCTTCACTAAAAAATGCTAGATAAAAAGTTTATAGTTGCAGAATAAGTTATATTACTGGCACTACGTTTTTTCAGGACAATTTGAAAAAGGGGAATGTATACTCTTGTATGGTCATCAGACGTGATACACCTAGTAATATGGGACGTCGCTCTACTCTTGATATGGGACCTAGTTGAGGTATTGTTGGATCTCACAAGTCTTAGCTTGGGAAGACTCAGAAGAAATGAATCTGATTCTTGATTTCCACAAGAACTAGGAGAGTTCTAGGAATTGGAGGACTGTATGGCTATTCTTCCTGCCCCAAGTGCAGTTTGTGATCTTCTCTTCCAAATCTAAGATCTTGTTTCCTTTTGATGGAAAGAACGTGAATCTGAAAAGACATTAGGCAGTCTCTGCACTTCTCTATGGAGATTGGGTGATGATCTTACCATTTCGTAGTTATTCTTGTTCGAAATAACCAATGGCGATTCCTGATTTCTGATGCAGTTCCGATAAAATATCAGGAATTAATAACTTTTGTTCATTGATGATTATAGTTAGTGCATGAATTTCATCGTTTGTTGTAAATTACTCACCAAATTTCATAGTTCATACACAATTAAACAACATTGATTTGTGATTTTTCACTCTACACCCTTTATTATTATAAGGGTATACGATTAAAATTGTTGGGTAGGTTTAACATGGCAATGTCATGACTGCAACTCAAAGAAGGGGCGGAAACAGAAGAGAGGAAGCTCAGAAAGAAGGCGCGAAGAAACTGAAATTTTCAAATTCAGATAAAAGGGTATATTTGTAATATTAGATGAAGGGTTCGTTAGGTTTACTATTAAGTGACACATGTTATGATCTGAACAGCTGTTTCCAAATTTCTGTTACGACTTCCTCTTTAAAAGGGGGAGAGTTTAGTGAAAACAACAAACAGTATTTTGAGAAGAACTCACATGCTCCAATCATTTCGATTGAGAGAAGTTTCTCTAGTTTTATAAATCCAATTGTTCTACTCTTCAATTCTATTTTTCTCTGACCAATTGCTTGTCTAACAGTGACAATTGGTATCAGAGCGCTCGATCCAAACCCTAGCATGGAAACCAGATCTTGAGAAATCGAAAATGGAAGCCAGTGAATCACAGGAGAAAATTGATCAATTGATACAAATGTTTCAAAACACTCGAGCGAGGAACGTGGAAGGAGAATCCAGCAACTCTTAAGTAACCAGAACAACCACTAGCCAAATACAAACACCCTCCCACCCTCCCGGTGAAATTGGAGGTAATTTGTTTCATTTCCAAAACTTGATTTCCCTTGTTTTGATGGTTCAAACCCTAGATCATGGGTGAAAAAGTGTGATCGTTTCTTTGCACTACATAATGTGTTAGATGAATCGAAAGTTGTTATTGCCTCCATTCATGTAGATCTGATACATGGTTCCTTGATTACCAAATCAGTAAACCGTTTGTCCAATGGCCTGAATTAGTCAATGACACATGTCTACGTTTTGAGGATCCCATTATTGATAACTATGTGGTTCCTTCAACAAACTATCCCAAACCCAATCAGTAGAGGAATACTACGATAAATTTGAGGAGCTTAAGTCACTCATGATACTTAATAATCCAACTTTGGTTGAACCATATTTCATTTTCAGTTTCTTAAGTGGTTTGAAACCTGAAATAAAATTTGTAGTACATATGTTCAAACCATCATCAGTGGCTCATGCTTTTTCCTTGACTAGAATGCAAGAAACTTGCAATTCTAATACATCCATCCATCGTACACCAAGAAAACCTTATTCATCAGCTCCTTATTCTAATTTCCGGTCCAAAACATCCACAAACACTTCTTCATCCCAAGCCCCACCACATAATCCTATTACACAAAAGTCAGGCTCCACCTCCTCACACAAACAGTCACCCTACATCAGTTGTTAAGCCTCCATTCTCCACGCCTCCTATTAAACATCTATCTCCTTTAAAAATGAGGATTAGAAGGGATAAATGTCTTTGTTATAATTGTGATGACCTGTATAAACCCGGTCATGTTTGTAACAAATAGTTCCTTTATATGTTAGTCACTGAAGATGAGATCCAGGAAGATTCTGGCCCTGTCTATGAGATAACTGAGGACTTGTTCACTGAGCAACAGTCTGATATGGAGTTGTCAATACATGCTCTCCATGGCAGCCACTTTTCTAACACTATCCTACTTAAAGGCATGATAAAAAAAGAAACCTATTTCCATCCTTATTGACATTGGTAGCACCCATTCTTTCATTGACCCAAGAATTATCAAGGACACCCATTGGCCTACCATAATAACTCCTCAGATGGTTGTCAAAGTAGCTAATGGCCAGCATTTAGTCAGTAATTCCATTTGTCAACCTCTAGTTTGGAGCATGCAAAACCATCAATTTGAAGGGGTAGTTAGAGTTCTTCCACTAGGAGGTTATGACATGGTGGTCCTAGGCGGGGATTGGATTAAACCTGTAGGAGAAATCATCATCAATTTACAAACACTTCTACTGTCATTCCATTATCAAGGCCAACCTATTACCCTACAAGGCACAATAGATTCAGCATCACTTTGCCTCATACAACCTTCTAAGTTCTCAAAATTTCTAATGAAACACTCCCAAGTACTTATAGGCCATTTTTTTTTTCTATAGCATCAGTATCCATTAATCAGCCCATGCATCCTAATATTTCATTACTAATTGATACTTTCCAGGACATCTATCATCCCCCTACTTCTCTCCCTCCCACTAGAGCTCGTGACCACAAAATTCCCTTGAAATTTGATGCCAACCCCACCTCTCAAGCTCCTTACAGAGTCCTTCATATGCATAAGAGTGTTGTTGAGCAATTGGTGAGAGAAATGCTAGAATCAGGGTTCATTCAACATTCCCACAGCCCATATGCAACCCCTATTTTATTGGTAAAGAAAAAGGATCATCCATGGAGATTTTTTGTGGATTATAGGAAGTTGAATGATATTACCATATGAACCTAGTTTTTCAGCCTCATTTAAGAATATTTCTTCTTGTTTTCTTTGATGACATCATCATTTACAACACCTCATTAGAACAACACCTCCAACATCTTACCATTACCTTCTCAACACTAAGATAACACTTTCTTTATGCCAAATTGTCAAAGTGTTCTTTTGGGCAAAAAAACTTGAATACCTAGGCCATATTATATCTTGTGATGGAGTGGCAGCTGACCCCTAAAAAATATCATCCATGCTCAATGGGCCTACCCCACATAACTTGAAAACTCTTCGAGGTTTCCTTGGCTTGACTTGTTATTATTGAAGATTTGTTAAAAATTATGGGCAAATTGCTAAACCTTTCACTGATCTGCTGAAAAATGATGCATTCATTTGGACTGAAACCACTCAAATAGCTTTCTCCTCTCTCAAACAGGCCATGACTGCCATCCCAGTTTTGCAACTTCCTGATTTTTCACTTCCTTTTTGTGTTGATGCATGCTCTATTAGAGTTGGGGTCGTGCTCTCCCAAAAAGGACACCCAATTGCATATTTTAGCATGGCCCTAGGTCCCAAGATTTTGGGCCTTTCCACATATGAAATCTTGGCTGTCCAAAAGTGGATAGCCTATTTGCTGGGTTCAAAATTATGTATACTCACTAATCACCAGAGTATAAAGCACTTCCTGGATCAGAAACTAACTACAACTCTCCAACAAAAGTGACTGACAAAATTATTGGGGTATGATTACACTATTAGCTACAAAAAAAAAGGAGTTGATGCTCTTTCCAGAAGTACTACTCCTGACAGTACATGTATGGCTATCTCTCATGTTACAGCTCAATGGCTCACTGAGGTACTCGATAGTTATACCCAAGACTCAGCTGCCCAATCACTCATTTCTAAGTTGTTGACATCTCCTACATCTGCTCCACCCTATTCTCTGCTGAATGGACTGCTGAATTATAAGAACAAATTGTATATTGGTGCTTTAGGCAGTCTTAGACAACAAATTTTGACAGCCTTACACTCTTCAACTGTAGAAGGACACTCATGTATTAATACTACCTTCAAAGATTGAAGGGACACTTCTTTTGCCTTGGAATGAAATCACAATTGTTCACCTTCATTACTTCTTATGATAGATGCCAAATAAACCAAAATGATCAATCAGGTTATGGGGGCTTGTTGTAGCCACTGCCTGTTCCCAATCATGCGTGGGAGCATATTACAGTGGATTTTATTGAGGGTCTACCAATTTCTCAAGGAAACTCAATAATTTTAGTTGTTGTAGATCACTTAACAAAGTATAGCCACTTTATGGCCCTTGCTCATCCATTTACTGCTGCAAAAGTAGCTGAAGTGTTTCTCCACACCGTGTACAAGCTCCATGCCCTGCTACAATCCATTGTATCAGATGAAGATAAGGTTTTCTTTGGCACATTCTGGCAGCAACTTTTCAAGGCTTTGGGAACGACACTTTATATGAGCACATCATACCACCCCCAATCTGATGGTCAGAAGGAGCGTACCAATGCATGCCTTGAGACATTCCTCCGTTGTATGACCAACAATACACTAACAAAATGGGCACACTGGCTCTACGTCGCTGATCACTGGTTCAACATCAATTACCACTCTAGCCTCAAAACTTCCCCTTTTCAAGCTCTATATGGGTATGCCCCTCCCTTGTTAGCCTTACCACCAATTTCCGCCATAACGATATCAGATGTACAAAACCTATCTGAAAGAAAAAGAAGAAATGGTGCACATCGTAAAGGAATGTCTCCACAGAGCGCAAGAACGTATGAAACATTTTGTTGATCAGAATAGACAGGAAAGATCATTTGAATTAGGTGACTGGGTCTACCTCAAGCTCCAATCCTATCACCAAGTCTCTGTCCAACTGCACAAGAATTTGAAACTATCTTCCAGGTTTTACGACCCCTTCAAAGTTCTGGCACGCATTGGCACAGTTGCTTATCGTTTGGAATTGCCACCCTATTCGAAAATACATCCTGTATTTCATGTATTTCAAAGTTCTGGCACGCATTGGCACGGATGATCCCTCGCAACAATAGAGTTGTCACTCAGCTTCTAATTCAGTGGTCCAACTCTCCAACTGAAGAAGCAACATAGGAAGACCGATCCTTCATATCCTCAACATTTCCTTCTTTCCATCCTTAAGGACAAGGATGTGGTGATGGGGAAGATATTGTCATGACTGCAACTCAAAAAAGGGGCACGGACAGAAGAGATGAAACTCAAAAAAAGGCGCGAAGAAACTGAAAATTTCAAATTCAAATAAAAGGTAGATTTGTAACATTAGATGAAGAGTTAGTTTGGTTTACTATTAAGTGAAACGTGTTATGATCTGAACGCCTGTTCCCAAAATTGTTACAACTTCCTCTTTAAAAAGGCAGAGAGTTCTCTGAAAACAACAAGCAGTTTTTTTAGAAGAATTCACAGGCTCCAATCATCTTGATTGAGAGAAGTTTCTCTAGTTCTATAAATCCAATTGTTCTACTCTTCAATTCTCTTTTTCTTTGTCCAATTGCTCATCTAATCGTGACAAGCAAACTTACTTCATATCAATATTGGGACGATTAGTTTTTGCACACACTGTTAGATTTGATGTGTAATAGAAACTTAGACATATTTACATAAATGTAGATTCATGGTCAGCATGTCCACCACTTTGTAGTTTTGTTAAGTGGATTGATTACTTGTTGAATTTTATTGTTCTTGCTTGTTGTATTAACATTGGGTTTACTGCTTCCAGTGTACTATAAATTGGAAACTATTTCTAGATGATGGATCTTGAGATTTTAACTGGATAATTGTTACTACAGATCAAGTCAAAGAAAGTAAGAGCAATGTTTACGGATTCCGGGTGCTGTACCACTACACCATTATTGGCAATCTGTAACCATAATTAGCATCATATTTTTAGTGATACTCATTGTATTATATTGTATCATGTATTTTCTGTTACTATTCAAAATTGTGACATTATTAAATTGTCATGTGATATGCACGTGTAAAACAAAGTGTTACTGATTGGGAGAAAAACTCTTAAAGCACTCACGTTAGACTCCAAACTCTCGGTGTTTAGAGTTTTCATTTGATAAAAAATTCTTTATATTTAAAAGCCACCAAGGATCCCCCAACTGTATTTGTTGAGAAAACTGAACGTCTCTTCCACCACCTGCAAAGTAGTACAAAAATAAGGCCATAGGAAACTACATTACCTGAAACAGCTCCTACAATATTCCAGGTATTGAACCCCTTTTTATCACCAAGAATACTCTCCAACTCAGAAACTGCAAGTCTCAGATACAGATCTCTTCCTTCACTATCACCACCATATAGTTGTTGAAGATTTAGAAGATCTCCATACCATATCAGACACCCATTCCGGAAACTCCAAGCCTGGCAAGAACAATTGTTTGAGCAAGCAGATTCACATTCTTCAGCGCTTCCAACTCTCAAAGAAACCTCCATTTCTGGCAACTTCATGTTCGACACTAACAGAAATCCATCTTTCCCCCCACACTGCAAAGAAGTCTTCCTCACACACCCACCAGAAGTATGACTAAGATCATTCCAGTCTCTGGAAAAACGCGGTTGGAAACCTGGTAAACACTGACAGAAGGGCAAGCCTCTTTGATTGCAGCTACCAAAAGCGCCACAAAAGCCATATACCTCACATTGCTGTCTTGGCTGAGACCAAAACAAGTTCCACTGTTGGGTATTATCCAACCACGTAAATTGCTTAATTTGCCCAGAGATGTCTAAGACGGTTCTTGTTATTATTGACTTGTTATAAATATTATAAATGAAGTAAGTTTCGTTTTCATTATCAATGTAACTGAAATAATAAATATAGGTTTGCTTCATCTCAGGACTTGAGCTGAATATCTGCCCATTCCAAGGCCCACTGCTCCAATACGTTTTAGAGTGGTTTCTGTTATACAAAAAATACTGTTTTCCAATTGGATCTGGTTGCACAGAAAAGATCCCTTGAGCAGGATCTTCTATATTTTTCCAAGAAGTGGGTGCTATAGGTCTCTTGGTTATATTATCATACCCTATCTTTGCACCGGGCAACCATGTATCAGTTGGGTGATCAAAACTCTGCCAAAACACAATAGATGTATTCGACCGTTCTCTCAATACAAGATTCCCATCATCCCTGAGAACTAATTCAGAGGAATTCAGAGCATTGCAGGTCAAGTTTGTGGACCAGATTAAGTTTTTTGACTGGTTTAACAAAACTAGATTCCCATTTTCTAAGAGTTTCAACTCTGAAGAAGATGGGTCAGTAAACGGATCGTCTCGGCTTGCAACCCAAACATAAATTTTGTTTTGAAGAGAGATTTTGTTGTACCAGATTCCTATATAGTAATTGGGAGAGGATATACCTGGTCTGAAGAAACCCAGTGCGAAGCTACTATCTTTAGAGATAAGCTTCTGGTTTGAATAGAGAGATTCGCCTGAAGAGAGGGTGCTGACTGCAGAGCAGAGATGGCTATTGGTGGAGAAGAAGAATAAGAGGAGAATGAAGGACAAGAAGAACCAAAATGATTCGCTTCTTCTGGCATCCATCTCTAAACTATGAGACTCAAGTCTTTTGGTTTCAGCTTTTAACAAGAAGAAATGATAAACTATTAGACACAAGTAGGCTTCAACTTCTATCAAGACAGAAGAAGAAACGAGAAACTATGTAGATTTCTATGTTGAAAGAGACAGAAGTCAATGGTCTTTGATAAGGAACCACAATAATTCCACATACCACATAGCTCTCTGCTAAATTTTCTACAAATATAGCCAAAATACATGGATAACATCCATACAGGATTGAAAGTTAGTGTCTGTGAACACTCCCCAATTTCTACTCCATAGCAATATGCATATCTTAATCTCCCTAAACTGCTACAGCCTAGAACACCTTGACTTTTGAAACACTCTCCTATTTCTCTCCTTCCACTTCATCCAGATAAACGGAAATGGAAAAATCTTCCCCAAATCCATTTTGCTTTCCCAACACAAGAGAATTGCAAGTTTCCAACTGCTCATCAATCCACTCTTGGAGATGCTTACATTGGGGCAAAGCAGTGCCAAACTTAGCAGCAGATCTGCTCCAAAGCCCAAACCTACTTGGCATACACACACTCAAAGAAAAGGGTGTTGGATTTATTCCTCATATCACAGAAGGCACAATAATTAACAAGGCAGAGTCCCCTTCGCATCACATTTTCAATACTAAGCATCTTACCTTTTGCAACACAACAAACCAAAAAGTTAGCTCATGTGGGGACTTGCTTTTCGCCAAAAGAAGGGGCTCCTGAAATCGATCAACTGCTGAGAATTGGTATCTACTACCACTAAGGGAGCAGAAGAAATATTTATCATTTCTTGTTTACAGTAATAAGCAATCCAATTTTAATGCTATTCTTTTTCTAAATTTTGTGAGAATCACCCAAATTTTCAAACATACATCTGAACAAATGCATTCCACAATTTCAGAAGTAACCTCAAGTCCTATGAGTCCTTCTAGGGGTCGAGGGAAGGAGCGAGGAAAGGGAGCGAGGGATGGGTGTAACCACCCATCCTCCTCGAGACAATCGTCAGCGCGCATCTTGAGGGGGATGGGTGCTTACACCCATCCCTCGCCCCCTTTTCCTCGCTCCTTCCCTCGACCCCTAGAATTTCCGCAAGTCCTATAGTACCAATAGTTTAAGTACAGAACAAATGGCACAAAAATATTTCAGTTTCTTCAGAATGACAGGGAAATCTTGGTGCTTATAGGTTCACCCATCATTTCAAGTTTGTATGATCAGGCAGATTTGAGTTTTGGGCATCACCACAACCACTTGGCTCATACTTTTGTTGAACATTGCAAGCTTCACTAAAAAATGCTAGATAAAAAGTTTATAGTTGCAGAATAAATTATATTACTGGCACTACGTTTTTTCAGGACAATTTGAAAAAGGGGAATGGATACTCTTGTATGGTCATCAGACGTGATACACCTAGTAATATGTTATGTCATGCTATAGTAAGATTTAATCAAGATTTCCACTGATGGGGTATCACTGATGCATAACAAAAACATGAACTAATGTTTTCCACAACAACAGAACTGGAATTTTAAAAGCTATTGCCTACATGTGAACATACAAACTACAAAGCATCATAGATATGAAACTAATATAACTTACAGTATATATCATTCAAAACAGACCGTGGCAGAAGTCCCATGATGAAAATGGTCTGGTTGAAAATTCCTTCCGAAATTATTTTCTATCCAACGCAGAACTTGTGACGTCGCTCTACTCTTGATATGGGACCTAGTTGAGGTATTGTTGGATCTCACAAGTCTTAGCTTGGGAAGACTCAGAAGAAATGAATCTGATTCTTGATTTCCACAAGAACTAGGAGAGTTCTAGGAATTGGAGGACTGTATGGCTATTCTTCCTGCCCCAAGTGCAGTTTGTGAACTTCTCTTCCAAATCTAAGATCTTGTTTCCTTTTGATGGAAAGAATGTGAATCTGAAAAGACATTAGGCAATCTCTTTAATCACAGAATAACAACCTTTTAGTAACTTGTGTAAGCAAACAATACTAACATGCTGTAACTCAATAGGAGCTCACCTCAGTTCTGAATTGCTTCTCTCCTTAAATGAAGCTTTTGAGCTTCTTCACAGCTGTGGCAGTTGAGTTTGGTAATGTCCTTTTGAAGACAAGTAATACATAGGTCCACCCCACACCTGATAGATTACATTTGTTAAACATTGTTGGTATGTCCTCTCCTATACATAGAAAACAATACTAAAACACAACAACATGAATTCAAAGAAATTATTTTGTATTAGAGTATATGCCAAAATATACCTTTCCACTTGTACTATTCCACCACCTCAACCCTCCGCCTCTTGACTCACTTCATCTCCTGCTGCCTGTCGAATGTCAACTACCCAGGGACCCCCCACCATCGGGAGCCTCAAGACCTCTTGAACTTCAGCCACCTGGGCATTCCTACCACTGTTTGATTCACTCCCTGAACCGAACTAGTTATGAGAAAAAAAAAAACAAAAACACTTAATATGAACAATCGGGTATTAATTTAAAAATAGGAAAAAAAATGATACAATGAGAAACTGTTGGGATCGAACATGATGATCAAATACTTTAATTGCGAATTTGAAACATTGCAACTTGATCATCAATACCGTCAACTGCTGGAATACTATTGTGGACATGCTGCTAATAAAAGACAAAAGGGATGCCGTAAAGAAGGTCAACCAAGATGATTCCGAGAGGTTCCCCAGTAAATGGGAAGGAGAACATGCAAGTCTAAACTTCTTATCTCCTCACTTCCTCTTTACCAGCGGGCAAATGGCAAAGAGGATTCAAGAGATATTTCAAGAAGTGATATAGTGAGCAGGGTGTAGAGATTGTGTCACCTCCCAAAACATGAAAATAAGACTACAGAAAGCTACCCAGTCATACTAGATTATGCTAAAATAGTTAGCCTGGATGATGGCAAGTTATTGCCCCTTCATGGTGGCATTGTTGATATGGGAGGAAAGCACCTCCCCATGTACTAACTACTAACTAAATGTTCTGAATTAACAGGACTACTACTTCTGATTAGAAGTAAAAACAACCACCCGATTATGATCGCAACGCAAAACAAACACCACCTTGATCTTTGTAACCAGTGGCAGTTAGAAATTTAAAAGCAAATGCTCATATACAAACATGTAAACTTCGAAGCATTACAAAGAAGTAAATATTTATAAAACTTAAGGAATTAAATATTAGCAGACTTCAAGTTAAGCCACATAATGGAAAACAAATTGTTAGAAAATTACTTCCAACATTATTCTCTATTGAACATCACGGAGATCTTGGGATTGGAGGAGGTTTCTCCTCAAGCAACCCTTCAAGAATCTGAACCACCTGCCCCATAGATTGCCTATGAGACTCATCATCTTGTATGCACCAACAAGCTGCATTGAAAGCATCTGTAAGTTAAACAACATCTGCTTCACCGTCCAACCTGATGTCTATCAATGTGAGGACTTGTTTGCCTTCAGCTATCTTGCTTGCAGCCCAAGCAGGAAAGAACATGCATGATATCTCAGAGTTTCTTCTGCCTGAGATGAGGCAAAAAAGAATCATTCCATACCTGTATACATCAGCTTTCGCAGTAATGCTAATCCTGAAATCCATTCTGGTGCAAGATGGCCCCTAGTTCCCCTCATTGTCGTCAGGACCCAGCTAAACTCCTTATCCTTACCAACAAATTTTGCAAGACCGAAGTCTGCAACCTTGGGACAAAAATCAGCATCTAATAGTATGTTCTCCGGCTTGATGTCCCAGTGTATAACACAGTCTCTGCACTTCTCATTGAGATATGCCAGTCCTCTAGCCGTCCCCACTGCAATTTGGTATCTTGTCTTCCAATCCAAGATCTTGGAATCTTTTTGCTGGAACAGATGTGAATCTAGAGAGCCATTAGGCATGTAATCATAGACCAACAATCTTTTAGTACCTTCAGAGCAGAACCCATGTAAACCAACAACATTAACTTGTTGGTTTGTCCCAATAGTGCTTACTTCAGTTCCGAATTGCTTCTCGCCATGACTCTAGCCTTAAAACTTCTTCACAGCTATGGTAGTTAAGTCAGGTAATGCCCCTTTGAAGACAGAACCAAAACCTCCACCACCCAACTTTTCAGAAAAATTCTTCGTCCCATTCTACAAGTCTTGATAAGTAAATGCCACCAAGGATCCCTCAACTGTCTTTGAAGTTCTGACCCAGCATCTTTTCTTCCAAATGCAGATTAGTAACAAGACAAGACTACGGCAGGATACAACACCTGCAACTTCTCCCAGAAAAACTGCAATAGTTTGTCCTTTCTTTCTACCACTAAGGCCCTGGAGCTCAGAAGCAGCAAGTCTGAGATAGAGATCTCTTACTTCACTGTCATCAGATAGCTTTTGAATATTTAAAAGGTCTCCATTCCATATCAAACACCCCAAGTGATAACTATAGGCATTGCAAGAACAGTTGTTCGAAAAAGCGAATTTGCAATTTTCAGCACTTCCAACAGTCAGTGACACTGCCTCTACAGGCAACTGCATATTTCTCATAAATAAAAACCCGTCTCTATCCCCACACTGCAAGGAGGTTTTTCCTCCTACATCAGCCAGAAGTTTCGCTCAGATTCCAGTCTCTCAAAGAGCGTGGTTCAAACCCTGGTAAACAATGACAGAAGGGCCCACCCCTCTAATTGCAACTACTGAAAGAACCAAAAAATGAGAGAATTTCACATTGCTGTACTGGTCAAGACCAAAACTGGTTCCATTTAGGTATTATCCAACCATAAAAGTTGTTTAATTTACCCAGACAAATCCAACACTGATCTAGATAATCTAAATACTTTAAACTCGGTATTAACAACATAAGTGAAGTAACTCCCGTTCTCATTTGAAATGTAACTACAATTATAAATATAGTTTTCTTACATCTCAGGAATTAAGCTGAATCTCTTCCCATTCCAAGACCCGCTGGACCAGTACCTTGTAGTCTGATTCCTTAGTATAACACACTATTTCTTGATTGGGTTTAATTGCAGAGAGAATAACCCTTCAGCAGGACCTTCTAAACTTTTCCAAGAAGTGAGAAGTACAGGTGTCTTGGTTATGTTATCATATCTTAGCTTTCCACCAGGCAACCAGGTATCAGTGGGGTGATCAAAGCTCTGCCAAAACACATCAGAGGGATTCCAACTATCTCTCAAGACAAGAATACCATCATCACCAAGCACTAGTTCTAAGGAATTCAAGGTGTTGGAGGTTGAATTCATAGACCATATAGGGATTTTAGACTGATTTAACAAGACTAGATTTCCATTTTCTGAGAGTTTGAACTATGAAGAAGTTGGGTCAGATAAGGAATCGGTTCTGTTGGCAAACCAAACATAAGTTTTGTTTTGAAGAGATATATTGTTGTACCAAATGCCTATATAGTAGTTGGGAGAGGATGTACCTAGTATTAAAAAACCCAGTGCGAAGCTACAATCTTTAGAGATAAGCCATAAGCGTGTGGTTTGAATAGAGAGATTGGCCTGAAGAGAGGGTACTGACAGCAGAGCAAAGATGGCTATTGGTGGAGAAGAAGAATAAGAGGAGAATGAAGGGCAAGAAGAACCAAAATGAGTCACTCCTTCTAATGTCCATCTCTGCATACACTGTGAGACAAGAAGAAAGGAGAAACTATCAGACACAAGTAGACTTCAACTTCTAAAAGACAGAAGTAGTCTCTGACTCTGTTTCAGCTTTTGACAAGAAGAATAGAGAAACTATGTGGAGTTCAACTTTGAGAAAGACAGAAGTCATGGTGTTCATTGGTCATTGATAAGGAACGCCTACATTCCACACATACCTCATACCTCTGCTAAATTTTCTACAAATACCACTAACCTCTCCACTAAGAACTAAAATTTCCTACACATACCATTTACCTCTACACTAAGAAGTTTTCAAAAGGACTATTTCAAGCCCCTTTAGAATGAAAGTAAAATTAGATTTGCTTCATAATTAGTTGATAATCACTGCGCATGAGATTTTACATGTTACTTTTTTTTTGTACACATTTTAGGGGTCACTAAGTCGTGTCATGTTACAATCCCATGTCAAAACCCCAAATCCAAATACGACCTAGCATGGGACAGGTCATTTGACACAACCCATTATGACAGCTTACCATGTCATGATGAATCACCAACCCATTATGACAACATGTACTTTGGTGCATGTTTTTTGCAGATGAAATTGTCTTAATCGATGAGAATAGTGAAGGTTTAAGTCGAAAATTAGATAGATGGCGGGAGGCATTAGAGAGTAAGGGTTTTAGAATTAGTCGTTCGAAGATAGAATATCTAGTGTGCAACGTTGGTTGTGAATCACGAGAGATGAGTAATTCAATTGAGATCGAAGGCGTGGAGTTTTCAGTGTGTGAGGCTTTTCGATATCTAGGATCTATAATTCAAAAGAATGGGGCTATTGGACAAGATGTATGCCATAGAATTAAAGCTAGTTGGACGAAATGGAGAATGACGTCATGAGAATTATGCGATAGAATGATGCCTGCAAGGTTAAAAGGGAAATGCTATAAGACAATTGTTCGACTAGCCATGCTCTACGGTTCAGAATGTTGGCTATTACGAGACAACATAAGCATAGGATGGCAGTAGCAGATATGCGATGGATGTGTAATAAAACCCGTAAGGATAAAATTAGGAATGAAAGAATTAGGAGATATTTAGGTGTAGCACCCACAGAGGACAAATTAGAGAAAGACGCTTAACGTGGTTTAGTCATGTGCGGAGAAGACCAAACATAACGCCAATTAGAAAATGTCTAGATTGACAAGTTAGTGGAAAATGTAGACAGAGGGGACGATCGTAGAAAACTTGAATGAAGGCGGTGAAGAAAGACATCATTGAGCTTGATTAGGTGAGGATATGTGGGAAGACCGAAGACCGCATTGCTTAAAAACCAAAATATGTGTAGCCGACCCCAAGAGTATCAAGAATGGGCTTTGATGATGATGATGATGATGATGATTAAAAACAAATGGGTCATCTGTGTCAACCTTGACACAATTAGCCATCTAGTGTTCAGTGTCAAACGATTTTGGCTACCTAACTCAAACACAACTCTTAATTTCATGTGTCGGGTCAACACAATACGATTAGCAATTGTCATATTTTCCAAATCCAAACATGCTAACTAGCAGGCTGTATCGCGTCAGATCACTTATTACCACCCCTAACGTGTTCTTTACACGAGGATATTGGCAATTTATAATTGTTTCAAGCCAAATATTGGTTTTTTTTTTAATGAGCAGACAAGCAAATAATTCATTGAAAATGTGGTCTGACAAAAGTCACATAGAGAAATCTATATTACAATTCATGTTTTACTAGTCATCGTTGACTGGGACAAACGTCAAATCATAAAGATTGGAGATAAAATATAGTTAGGATTGAAAGTTGAACTTGGCTAACTGGCGAGGAAACCAGCGAGGAAAACAGCGAGGGAGGGAGGTGCATGCGTCCCATCCCTTGCACGTATCGCGAGGGGGATGGAGGGTCCTCCCTCCCTCCCTCCCTCGCTGGTTTCCTCGACAATTAGAATTGGGGTTGAAAGTTGGGAAGTGTATTTAGGGTTAAGATTCATTTTCTATGATGACATGCTTGTAAATATAAAACATGTAGAAGGGCAAAGAAAATGAAAAATTGTGAAATAATTGGTGAAATGTACATGTGACGGAGAGAGAAAGTATTGTATTTTCCTCTCTTTTTCAATGATATCATTACTATCTACATAGTTGATGGATTTTGGTAAAGAGAGGTTATCACTCACATCAGGTTTTCAATGATAAGAATCTTACCTTTTGCAGCACACCAAACCAAAACGTTAGATCTTGCAGCGACTTTCTTTTCGCCAAAAGATGGGGCTCCTGAAATAGATCAACTGCTGAGAATTTGCTGCAAGGTTTCGAGCCATGAGCTGATCATTAGATAAGTATTGGTAGCTACTACCCCTAACTGATAACATACTCGTCTCATCATCCCATCTCTATCCATCCTCTGATACACCAAAAACATTTCACTATAATTAGAAATTATAATTAAAAACTATAGTTAAAAACATTTCACTACAATTAGAAACATTTCACTATAATTAGAAACTATAATTAAAAACATTTCACTATAATTAATTAGAACCATTTCACTATAATTAGAAACTATAATTGGCTAGTCGTGAGAGTAGTGCATAATGCATATGGTACTCCTGACCAAGTTTATCGACCAAATCTCTTTAGTACTAGAAATCCTATGAAATTTTCACTTATTAATTAAAACTTAAGTAACTTGTAAGCATAGGTTGCCCATTGTTAGTAAGTTACTTTATCAAAATTCATGTACGTTGATATTTGTCGTTCAATTTATTTTATGTCACGACCCGATAAACTCGTACATATATAGCACATCTCCATCTCTCACCCCAACGATGTGCGATTGTAACACCGAGGTAACCGGTCGACACAAGGTAGATCGTAATCCTCATAGACCGTCCACACAAGATAGCTCGTCAACCTCAGAGCCCGCCCACCCAGGGTATTACATTTTATTTTATTTTCCATATTATCTTTCAATTTATGTTATTTTTGCAAGTTTATTCTATATCAACCGAACGATTATAGTTCGTTCCATTTGAAAAAAAAGTTTCAAGAGGAAGAAAAAGATTAAAATCAGTGAAGATTCCAAGAGTTGACAAGAAATAGAGAAGAAGACGGAAAGAACTTGGACCTGTCGTCACAACAGCTACCGCGACGTCGCAAGATTCTCACCGTCGTTATCGCAGCCAACCCCTGTCACTGTCGCAGGCAAACCCCTTGCATCGATCGACGCCCTTCCTTGTCGATCGCAACCCTCCTACATCGTCGCAGCTACTCCTGTCAGTCCTTCGCAGTCAGTCGCAGCCCGTTGCATCCAGTCAAAGCCGCCTCACCTTCGTTCGTCGCAGCCCGTTGCATCCAATCAAAGCCCCCTCACCGTCGTTCGTTGCAGCCAGCCGCAGCTCCTCCCACTCTCACCGCAGCCCCTCAAAGCCAAGTCGCAGCCACCCCTGTTCCCTTGGTCGATCGCCCCCCCCCCCCCCCCCCCCCCCCCCCCCTCCCGGGCCAAGCGCCGCTGCAACAATCACGTTGGCTGTTTCCACCCCAATCCTATGAGAGTACCCCTACATTTGAGCAAAATTTTAGGGGGGTGTATTGTATCTGAATTTTGTAGACAATTTAATAAATTCAATGGATTCTGAAAATTCAAGTGTATTCAATTTTGATTTTAAAAAGTCCACAAAAGTCTAGGGGTATTCAATTAGGATTTTAAAAAGTCTTTCTGAAATCCACAAAGTCTAGGGTATTCAATATGGATTTCATAAAGTCCACAAAAGTTTTAGGGTATTCAAAATATCATTCATATTTATGGATTTGGAAAATTATGGATTCTCATGATTTTGTAGTGTTAGGTATAAATAACAAAGTTCAATAGTTTGTCAGCCTCTTATCAAAGATTTCAACGTGGAAAAAAATCTCCCAAAGTTCTTCCTTGTGCCAGCAGCGAAGAGGTTGGTTCACATCCTCTTGCTTTCTCGATTCTTTTTCTATCTTTGCATAGTGTTCATAGTTGCATCGTTGATGATTTTGGGTTTGGGTTTGGATTATTTTAGGGTCTATAAATCTGGAAGTTGTGTTAGGGTTTGGATTAAATATATATAGTATATTTGGTTGGATCATTATGGCTTACAATCCCTTGCATATATGTTTTTTACGCCCGTTATCTTCTCAGGTATGTTTTTGATGGTTAATTGGATCATATATGTTATATACAAACCAAACCAAGAGAAGATCACTGAACAAAGGATTTTGGACAGACCCATGGGACAAACAAATTTTCATAAAAGCAAGAACTAACACTTCCTTGGCCCATATCCAAAACCAATCTTCTGATCCTCCTCTGAAATACTTATGTGAAATGAAAGCATACAATCATAAGCCTTCAAAAACAAAGGTTCCACCCCACACCTTCCTCCCCCACCCATCACAAAGTCCTTAACCACCATTCTGGATACAAGCGAACTCTAAAGAGTTTTAAGGAACAAACTTTTTAACAAGGCTCCCCTACCCACACATCAAAGCCAAAGGGTCCAAACTTCAACTTAACACCATTCCCTAAAGAAAAAGATGCCCCTCAATAAAACTCCATCCTTGTGTCAAATATACTCCTACAAAGACTCCTGATATGGTCCTGATAGTCTAGCAGGAGGGTGGCAGCCTAGGCCTACAACCTCAATTTCCAAACCACCACATGCATTTTTTCTTCCCATCTTTCCAGAATTCCAGTTTTCCCTTAATCAGACAAGGCTTACTGGGCACTACAAGATTTGGAAGATGTTTCAGAGTGGCTACCAAACATCAGATGGCATAAGTTTGACAAAAAACAAACTAAAGATTGAATAAGATTTACTGACTGCATTTTAATACAAAAAGAGTTACTACTAGAAGGGAGCGATATTCAAACCCAAGAGCAGCAAAGAGAAAATGCTAATCAATGGAGAATGAGTATTGCTAATCAAATGTGGGCAGCAGCTCAAACAAACATCAACGTTGCTAACAATGATAATGAAGAAAGTGACCATAAAGGAGAAGAATGATCATAATACAATTTTATAGACGTTTACTTCTTATTTTAAAGATGCTAATTAACGACCTTTTCTTTTTCTAGTTTTTTTAGCACATGTATCTCTATTTTATGGACTTTTTTTGTTTCATCACTATTTACCAACTTCTTTTTTATCTTGCAAATAATTAGAAATCTGTAAAAGTCGTTCATACAAAATCCGTGGATTTTCATAAATCTCTAGAAAGTCTGTAGCAAAAGTCTATGGATTTAAGAAATCAGCAGAAGTCCGTGGACAATTTAAAGAGTCTGTGGACAATTTAAAGAGTCCGTGGACTTTTCAAATTATTTATCAATTCCATAAGAATCCATATACAATACACCCTCGTTAAAAACAAAAAAACAAAAAAGAGTTTATCCGTATTATGACTTGCACCCATCGTATACCCATCCCTACCCCCCAAATGCAAGTGATGTACACCCTACTACCCCCTTCATTGTGATGTAGGTTGACACAAACTCGACTACAACTTGAAATGAAATTGAAGAAATATAATGAGAATCATGCAAGATAGCTACCGACAAGCTTCGAGAGCTTCAGGCACTATTGGATGCAGATGAACTTGCTCGGATGCGCGAAGAGTCCCTACTGTTTATCAAAGTCCATCCCACTTTTCGAGGAAGTTCAGGGAATCGTCACACCCACTCGATTTCTAACTTGTGGGTCATTTGACTTGTGCGATTTCTTTCCTATTTTTGAGCAAATAGATGGTGTTCTTACAGAGGCAGACAGATTGATTGATGAGGATTATGTTGATCCATATTGGAACATTTTTGTAGCACGTGCTAAGTTGGTTCCTCAAATTTTATCCAGTGTATGTCACAAGTTTCAGGAAAGACTACTTCAAGTGCACTTCGCCTTATGTTTAGTGACCGATTACTTATGTTCATCAAACTTTTTTTACTTTAAGCTCGAGGACGAGCTTCTTCAACCCGGGGAGGTTGATGTAATTAGAACATTTAGTAATATTAACAACAATAATATTTTAGGCATATTAAGAATTCTAGTATTATTAGGATATTGTTTCCTATTAGGTGCAAGGTGTGTTTTGGAAGCAGATTACTTATAAATAAGGTATAGTTGATTGATGAAAAGAAGTTTATTTAATTTATTTATCGTTGATTTACTTTGTCGTTCAACTTATTTTATTTGATTTCCTGCATTACCTTTCAATTTTCGTTATTCTCCAAGTTTTATTGTATCACACTATAACATAATGGTAAGAATCTTAGAAAAAGTTTTTGATCAGTACTTTTTTACATAAGCATGTTTGAAGGATATGTGATGTGCTTATTCCCTTAAGATATGACTGCAACTAGGTGAGTGGGCTCCACATGGCAAGCAAAGGTTGTTCATGACTTGATTTCAGTGCTAATTACGAGAGTTTCCTAGTTTGTTAGGTTGCTTATTTTCCTCTTTGAATTCAATTCTCAGGTTTTGTATACAGAAATAATGTGCAAAAATTCTACGATGCCTGGTCTGGCATGCCTGGTGCGTGCCTGAATGGTACCGGCACGTGCCTCTTCCCCTTTTTTAGGTTCAAATTAGATCCTTTTTTTGCCAAGCCATTCACGTGACTGGTACCATCCAGGCACGCACCAGGCATGCCAGACCAGGTACCGTAGTCTTACTCAATAATGTTATTCCACTTTCTTTTTCATGTTCAATGTAAAGAGTTGGTTGAAGTTTTATTTTTGAAAGATCAATAGTACATGAGTACCTCTAGAGTATAGAAAAAGTGAATCTAGTCCTCATCTAGAAGAAACTAAATTGAAGATTTGGAGTATTACTTAGGTGCTTTAGCCAGTAAAGAAGTGGGAATCGGAACTGCTAAGCTAAAGCATAGTCCAAATCTAATATAAGACCGCAAGAAATCTTGTTTACCATTTCTTGTTTAAAAGTATTAAGAAATTCAATTTAATGCCCATCTTTTTCTAAATTTTGTGAGAATCGCCAAAATTTCACACGCTCTGAATTAATGCATTCCACAATTTCAAAAGTAACTTCAAGTCCTATACTACAATTATTTTAACTGGAGAACAAAGGGTATAACTATATTTTTGCTTATTCAAAACACCAAGCATTTTTCGGTGTTCACCCATCACTAATCAATTTTTATGGTCAGACAGATTTGAGTTTCGAACTACAATCACTTGGTTGGTAAAATTTTGTTGAATATTGCAGCTTCATCAAAATTTTAAAATTTTAAAATAAAAATGATAAAAGCGGGTTAATTAGGATTATTTAGGTAGTATTAATTGTAATTGAGTCTAGTATAATAAAGCCCATATTAGTTAAGGTTAGGTTAGTTACTTGCCAAAGACGCCATTAAGCTTATAAATAAGGCTTGAGAATAGATTGTAGGGTGTTGATTAATTGATTAATGAAATCTGAGTTATTTTAATTTATTTATTGTTTATCTCTTGCTAGGGTTTATCATAGTTTAGTGTGTGTAGCTTTAGATCTAGCATAGAATCTATCAGTCGGTATCAGAACCAAAATGTTCTTTTAATTGTTTGGAAAGAGTTTTGAAAAAGAGATTTGATCGACTTGAAGAAGGAGATTGAAGAAAAAGAAGAAAGAATAAAAGAAACAAAGCTTAATTGAATATTGTTAAAAACAAAAATAAGGTCAATATTATTCATCGTCACTGTTCACATTTATTATTCATCATACTATTCATCGCACTGTTTTAGAATATCCTGGTACCTCCCTAAACTATCCAGTAAATTTTGAAAACTCCACAAAAATTACAAAAAAAATGCAGATCCCTGCCTGACCCAGAACAACAGTTATGTGCACCCCATAATCAGTGAAAACACCCACCAGAGTGACTCATATTATAACCAATATCCATACCCCTTTTATTCCTACCATACCCATATTATTCGTTGTCTCCATACCAATATCTATACAAGCCTAACCCAAAGTCAAGTCCAATTTTCTATGGTATGCCAATGGCATGACAGCTCAACGGTTAGAGCTTGGCGGATGGTACCACTAGGTCATGGGTTCAAACCCAGCTTGCGACATCTTTATGGGTTCTGGGATCCTATAAAAACTCTGCTTGCCTTTAAAAAAAAAACTCCCCATGGTGTCCAATACCCATATCCAATTTTACTATCCACAACCACAAACCACCTATGTCCCCATTACAGCAAACCTGAACGAGTTTTCCCTACACCACCACCACCCCCCATCTGCTAGTAATGTACACCCTCCTTCCAATCTCACTGGCTAGAAGGAGTTTTGGAGAGATTTAAAAGAAATGAGAGAGTTAGAAGAAGCAAGGGCGCAGAACAGGTACCAGTGCATGACCAAGATATTTGATGACATGATAATAGCGCTTCAAGAAATATTTGAGGCAAATGTGAAAAGTGCAAGACGAGCCATTTTGTTTGTCAGTCCCTCCAACTTTTTGAGAAAGTTAAGGACACCATCACATGTACTCGATTTTCAAAATATGGGCTATTTGGCTTCTGCGACTTTTGTCTCAGTTTTTAGCAAACAGAGAATGTTCCCAAAGCAATAGACATTGTGAGTGATGATTATTATATTGACCCATTTTGAAAATACTTTGTGGCACGAACTTCTGTGCAGGAGTCTTCTCAGCGTGTTTATTGCAACTTTTGGTTATTTGAGTCACCTTGTTCAATTTCTGAGTTAGTTTCTAGTTTTTAGCAAGTGTATATCGTACCAAGGTTTTAGGCCGACTACTTCTAGTGCACTTCGTGTTATGTTCTTTGACTGGTTGCTTGTGTGCATTAGACTTCTTCAACTTCAAGCTCAAGGACGAGCTTCTTCAACCAGGGGATGATGATGTAAGTAGACTAATTAGAATTACTTAGGTAGTATTAATTGTAATTGGGCATAGTATAGTAAAGCTTATATTAGTTAGGGTTACGATAAGTTACTTGCCAAAGAAGCCATTAGGCTTATAAATAAGCCCTGAGAATTAGATTGTAGGGAGTTGATTGGTTGATTAATGAAATTTGAGTTATTTTAATTTATATATTGATTATCTCTTGCTAGGGTTTGTCATAATTTAATGTATTGTAGCTTTAGATCTAGCGTATAATTTATTATAAAAAGTTTATAGTTATTGAATAGATCTACTACTAGCACTATGTTTTTTTTTTCAGGACAATTTCGCTGAGAAGAGGAAAAAACTGAAAAGGGGAAAGGATACTCTTATATGTTCAGCAGACCTAGTACACCTAGTATTACATATATGTTGTCATGCTAGTACAGTTTAAAGATTCAATCAAGGTTTCCACTAATGGACTGATGCATAACAAACATAGGATAAATCTTTGCTACAACAACAAAACTGGAACCATACAAACTCAAAGCGTCATCTATATGAAACTAATAGAACTTACAACATATATATTTCAAAATAGACCAGAACGGATGTCCCGTGATGAATGATCTGGTTGAAAATGCTAGAAATATAAGGGAATATTAGCAAAGATACTTAATGTCGTGAGTCAAATTTATATATACTAATGTAATATATCAAACATATAAGAAGAGTGTTTCGCACAGTTCAAACACTTATAAAATTTTCCTTAGTAAGGAATATGTATATCAAATCAACAGATGATTGTATAGAATGAAATAGTAAAGATTGAAAGTACAGTTTCACTAACTTATTTGAGAAAGGCTTGTTTTTGCTATCTCCTAAGACAAAAATACGTCCACACACTTGTTGTAAAACTTTGTGGACGTCTGTCGTGCAGGATACAATTCTCAATCTAAGGCTAACAGTGTTGCCTTGGATTCTATCTTGAACTTCAATCTGTGTTTTTCTCTCAGAGTTTTGAATGAAAAGAAGAGTTGAAAACACTAATGATTTTTGTGGGATGAAAGTTGGGGGTTTTATAGAACTTGGAATATGAAAGGTTGAGTCTGCAGTTTCTTGTGATCAGTTACAACTGTTTGAATTCAAATGAATAGTTGTATCTGTTGTGTCTAACTACAACTCTATTTCATTCAACGAAAAAAGGATAGTTTACCCAAAGTTCCAACAATACCCCACATTTTCTATTCAAATTTCAACAATACCTCACATTTGAATAGAAAATAAGATTGGTTGATGTAAACAGACTTGATGTTTGAAAAGGACAATTTTGAGAGAAAAACAAGACTCGATACGCATCCGGAGAGTTGTCTTCTGGACTTGAACCTTACGTAGTGAACATTTATCTGATTTACTTTGCGAAGTAGTGTATATAAATCTTGAACTATTTGCATTTATAGAAACCAAGACAAGACGTGTCAGACGTACCAAATCTAACACATTTCATTTTATAAGGTTGTATTTGTTTTGGTCCTGAACAAATTCTGACTTCATGAGAGCTCTAGAGAATGTAGCCATGTAATTCTCATAGATGCTTTGGCGATTCGATGCGCCCCCTAAGTTAGATCCTACCTGACCTCAAAGAGAATAGAATGAGTCGCCCTAGATGGAATGAATTGCTATGTAGGATAGCAGGGCGAATGAATCACATTAGTGTGATTTGGGTAGCTGAATCACCCAACGAAAAAATCACTCATATAGGTGACATTAATTAAGAATATCCTTCCATATTCCTCTTAAATATACATTATTAGTATCATTGAGAATATTAATTACTCACCCTACATTTTTGGAGGCAACACACCTACACATTGTAGGAATGAGTAATAGTGTGTTCAAATTTTGAATCTTCCTAACCAGTTTGCCTATTGATCCTAGACCATGGGATCTCCAATCAACTACGTGAGGTTTCCGCCAGGTTTCATTGAATTGGCAATAAACCCATTCCCCTTGATGTAAACACAACCTGCTCTTTTGATAGGCTTTTTGTCAAAGAATTTGCGATATTTTCCTTCGACTTCACATAATTTATGGAAATAATTCCATTATTGAGCAATTGTTTGATTGTGTCTTGTCTTCGCCTTATGTGCCTTAACTTCCCATTGTATATGCTATTTTTGGCTCTAGCTTGAGTGACCATATTATCACAATGAAAACAACTAGCTATCATAGGCTTAGGCCACAATGGAATATATATCATCTAAGACATTTTGAAGCCATTCCGCTGCCTTGTCTAGGGCTATAAATTTTGATTCTGTTGTCGAACGTGCAATGCAGTTTGTTTGGAAGATCTCCAAGACATTGTTGCCCTTCCAAGAGTTAATACATATCCACTTGTTGATTTGGATTCAGTGTTATAAGAAATCCAATTAGCATCGCTGTATCCCTTTAACGCTCCAGGATATTTCTTATAATTAATGGTATATTTTAAATATCTTAATACTCTTAAAGAGCAATCCAACGATCCTTTCCATGATTACTTGTATATCTACTGAGCCTGCTTACCGAGTAGGCAATATAAAGTCTAATACTATTCATGATATACATTGAGCTTCTGATCACTTGTGAATAATTGAAATACTGCTTCACCTACATTCTTTACAAGTTTAAAGTTGGGATAAAAAAGAGTTGTAACGGGTCTGTCATCATAATGTCCAAACTTCTTTAATACCTTTTCCACATAATGGGATTGAGTAAGTGAATACCCATCATCACCCCTCTAAATTTTGGTTCTGATTATTACATCTACTTTGCTCATATCTTTCATGTCAAAACAAGAACTCAAAAATCTCTTTGTAGAATTATTTATATCCGTATTAGTTCCCAAATGAGCATGTCATCTACATAAAAACATACAATGACACATGAATTATTTTGATAATTCTTAGTGTATACACATTTATCACATTCATTAATCTTGAATCCATTAGTCATAGTAAGATCAAATTTTCCGTGCCATGGTTTAAGTGCTTGTTTTATCCATATAAGGATTTTACAAGTTTATACACCTTTTTCTCTTGATCTTTAACCACAAAACCTTTTGGTTGTTCCTTATACACTTCCTTTTCTAATTCACCATTTAAAAATGCAGTTTTTTCATTCATTTGGTGAAATTCCATATTATAGACAGATGCAATTGCTATAAGCATCCTTATTGAAGTGATTCTTGAAACCGGTGCATAGGTATCAAAGAAATCTAGCTCTTCCTTTTGACAGTATCATTTGGCTACTAATCGAGCCTTAAATTTATCTATAGTACCATTTGACTTTAATTTCTTTTTGAAAATTCATTTAAATCCAATTGTTTATTATCGGGAAGTAAATCCTACCAATTGCCATGTATTGTTTTGCATAATGGATTCCATTTCACTATGAATTGCTTCCTTCCAGAAGATGGCATCGGAAGATGACACATTCTCTTTATTGGTTCTTCCTCTATTAAATATGTTAAGAAATTAGGTCCAAATTTTTTGGCGATTCTCCTCCTTTTACTTCTTCTAGGTTCATTTTCTTGAATACTAGACGATGACGATTGGTCCACATTACTGACATCACATACTCTTTTGTTTATAGTGCTAGTTTTATCTTCCTTGTATGAAAAGATATGTTAAAAAAAACTCAACATCATCATTTTCTATTATTGTATGAAAAAAAACTCAACAACCTATCATTTTCTATTATATGTTAAAAAAAACTCAACAACCTCAGATTTGAAAACCAAAAATCTATATGATGCACTATTTGCAACATAGTCAATAAATACACAATTTATAGTTTTTGGTCCCAAGTTTAGTTCGCTTTGGAAGAGGTACTCGAACTTTAGCAAGACAACCCCACATTTTAAACTTTTTATATGAAGGAATTTTTCCTTTCCAAACTTCAAATGGAGCAAGGGTGGGCACAGTCTGGATTGGTTCCAAATTTTGAAGAACCTAACTCGAACCATTTCAATTTCACGGATCCGTTCCGGTCCGAATTCCCTCATTTTGAATGTTGGGACTGAACCTAACTCGAAAGTTAGAATGGTCCAGTTCATATGGTTCCATTGAATTTATTGACTTAATAGATTTAGGTCAAAACTCACATATGCATTTTTAAAGCACAAAAGAGGGAATATTGTAATTAAAATCATAAACTGAAGAAACCCCAAATAAAAAGATTGAACAAACTTTTAGGGGGTGGTATTCAATTACGAATTTTAATGGATTGTAAAGGATTTTAAAATCCATTAAAATTCAGGGGTATTCAATTAAGGATTTAAAATAATACATGTAAATCTAGGGGGTATTCAAATACGGATTTTAAATGATTGTTTTAAAATCCATCAAAATTAGGAGGTATTCAATTCATGATTTTCAAAGGTCCACCAAAATAAGGGAGTATTTAAGAAGTAATGGATTTGTTAAAGTTGTGGATTTTGAAGGATTTGTGAGTGGAAAGTATATATAACAAGAGTTATTCAAAATCCAACATTCCCCCCATCATATTTCAACGTATTTGTATTGGCCATTGTTAAATAACATCACCATTTTCGCAGAAGGACACCATCACCCTACTTTTTTGGATCTGCTGAAGGACACCACCACCTTCCCTTTTCCACCTTCTATTTTCTCTTCATAGGAGTAGCACCACCTCGCCCCTCAACTTTCGGCCACACCACCACGCCCTACAACCGCTGGCTGCACCACCACCTGCACTTCCTCTTCTCTTTTGTTCTTGTTCTTATTTATTATTATTATTATTATTATTATTATTATTATTATTATTATTATTATTATTATTATTATTATTATTATTATTATTATTATTATTATTATTATCATTCTCATTCTCTTTCTCTTATTTTCTCTTCTTCTTGTCCTTTCTTCTATTCATCTTTGTTTTTTGTTATTCTCCTTTTTCCTTATGATTTTTTCCCATGTTTTTTTTCTCTCATTCGCCCTTGCGGAGGTTCCTGTGAGTAGAGGTTCCCCACTTGTCAGAACCTTCGCGAGGGAAAAAAGAAGAAGAAGAAAAATAATAAGAGATGAGAAAAAGAATAAAAGAAAAAAAAATGGATGAGGAGAAGAAGAAGAAAAAAAAGAAAAGAAACGGAGAGTTTAGGGTGGCGGTGGTGATTAATGGAAAATACGAAGAGGTGAGAGGGAGGAGAAGGTGGCGGTGGCGGTGGTGATTGATGAAAAAGAAGAAGAAGAAGAAGAAGAAGAAGAAGAAGAAGAAGAAGAAGAAGAAGAAGAAGGGGAGGAGGAGAGGTGGCGGTGGTGGTGGTGATTGATGAAGAAGAAGAAGAAGAAGAAGAAGAGGGGGGAGGAGGAGAGGTGGTGGTGGTGGTGGTGATTGAAGAAGAAGAAGAAGGGAAGAGAATGAGAGATGGTGGTGGTGATTGATGGAGAAAAAAGTGAGAGATGAGAAAAGTGGAGAAGAGAATTTAGGGTTTAATTGATGTTTTGAGAGATGTTTTATGATTTGTTGGCATGGATAATAATATAAGTGATTCTCTTTCATTGCTTCCGATGACTAATAATATATTTATAAGAATCCATTGAATTTATAAGAATCAATAGAAATCCATAACAAACCTTTATAAAATTTACAAAATCAAATCATTTAAAATCCATCAAAATCTAATAAATTTTGTAAAATCCTTTTAAAGCTTTTAAAATCCACGAGATTTAAAATCTTTAAGAGTCCATTCAAATCCTGAATTGAATACACTCCCCAGAAAATTTAAAAAGAAAGAAATAGCGATTGTGAGAGTAAACCGAGAAGGGAGAGGAAGAAGAAGTTGTGTTGAAGGAACGGGTAGTAGTTAGGATTAAGAGGAGGTTGTTCAAAGGATGAGCAACATCGTGGAAGCACTGGAAGAGACGAGGGATGAGCAAGTGAGATTGTTGATCATGACAACAATTCCAACTCTATCGTTCATCACACTCACCTCCTTAGCGACTATAAACACTCAATCGAAAACCCCATCGAAGAATTTGTTGTTGAAGAAGGCGGCGACCTCTGGGCAGGCTTTAGTGATTCGACCCATTCTGGGTCTTTGCAAATTCGGGTATCAGATGAGTTTATATCAAATTTTATGCAAGAAGATAAGATTAGAGGTGTTAATGATGAAATAAAAGAAGAACCCAAAGGTTGGATTTGCAGTTATGCTCAGTTGCAAAAGGATTACACGTAACTTGCTCTTTTTTCAAGGCAATGGAAAGCCCAAGTTGGAGGCGATTGCGGAGTGTAAGAGGAAGAAGAGACACGTTTCATTTGGAATTAAGAAGAAAAGTCGAAAACATAAAAGAAAATAACAGAAAAGAAATTTGAAAAGAAATCGGCTAAGAAATTAGAGAAAAAGAAAGTTAAAAAAACATAGCATCTTCATGTGAGTTCTTCGTCTTCAAAGAACAAAAGTAGTGGTAAGATATATAACATTAAAGTATTCTTGCTTTTCTAGTGGTAGTGAGATCATCTCAAGAATGAAGAGGAGAAACCAA
This sequence comes from Berberis vulgaris, assembly GCA_963556465.1. Taxonomy (NCBI): domain Eukaryota; kingdom Viridiplantae; phylum Streptophyta; class Magnoliopsida; order Ranunculales; family Berberidaceae; genus Berberis; species Berberis vulgaris. The sequence continues at coordinate 66,886,388 of OY747135.1, forward strand.
CACACTGATTGATTAAAGGGTTATTTGTGAAGAGAAAACTTATGAGTTATGATTGATGTGATGTTGTTGATTATGTAATAAAATTTTATAACCCTCAATCAAGATAAGACACGTGTGTAATGTTTTTTTTTGAAAAATGAGCGGGGGACACGTAAGTAATGTTATACAAACGGTTGGAACCGAACCGTTTTAATTCAAACATTTGGAACTAGACTCGAACCATTCTACAACATATCCGGACCGTTTATTAATATACATAATAAGGACCGAACCGTTTGGAGCAAAACGAGCTAGTTCATTTTGGATTCTCGGTTCCTTGACTCGTTTTCCCACCCTTAAATGGAGACTTATTAGTCTTTTTATGAGAAGTTCTATTTAAGATAGAATTTATAGTAAATAGAGCATCACCCCACAGATTATGTGGAACTCTAGAACTATTAAACATAGAATTGATCATGTCTTTGAAGGTTCTAGTCTTACGCTCTGCAACTCCATTTTGTTCTGGAGTCTAAGGTGCAGTCGGTTGATGGACAATACCATGAGAAAAAAAAATTCCAAAAATTCATTGGAATCATATTTTCTTCCTCTATCTGATCATATGATCTTTATTTTTTTGTCAAGTTGATTCTCAATTTATGCATTGTATATTTTAAACATATTCAATGTTTCATCTTTGCTATGTATTAAATATCATCATCATCGTCAAAGCCCATTCCCGATACTCTTGGGGCCGGCTACACGTATTTTGGTTCTCTAAGCAATGCGGTCTTCCCATATATCATTGCCTAATCCAATCTAAAAGATGTCTTCCTTCATTGCCTTCATCCCAATTTTCGATGATCGTGCCCTCCGTTTACACCCTCCACTAACTTGCCAATCTAGATATTTTCTAATAATTAGCACCGTGTTTGGTCTCTTCCTTACGTCACCAAATCACGTTAAACGCCTTTATCTAATTTTGTCCTCTATGGAGGCTACACCTAAGTATCTCCTAATTCTTTCATTCTTAATTTTATCCTTATGGGTTTTACCGCACATCCATCTTAACATACGCATTTCTGCCACTGACGTTCTAAGCATATGTTGTCCTGTAATAGCCCAACATTCTAAACCATAGAGCATGGTCGGTCGAACAATTGTCTTATAACATTTCTCTTTTAACCTTGCAGGCATTTTTTTCGCAAAATACTTCTGATGTCATTTTCCATTTCGTCCAACCAACTTTAATCCCATGGTCTATATCTTCTCCAATAGCCTCATTATTTTGAATTATAGATCCTAGATATCAAAAAACCTTACACTCTGTAACCTCCATGCCTTCGATCTCAATTGAATTACTCATCCCTCGTGATTCACAACCAAAGTTGCACACTAGATATTTTGTCTTCGAACGACTAATTCTTACTCTCTAATGTCTCCCGCCACCTATCCTTTACTAGTCTCATCAATTAAGACAATATCATCTGCAAACAACATGCACCAAAGTACATCTTGAAAATGTCTCGTCAACTCATCCATGACAAAAGCAAAAATGTATGGACTTAAGGCCGACCCTTGATGTAGTCCACTGATACTGGGAATTACTAAACATCCAGTCCATTGAGTGAATACTTGTTAAAGCTTCTTCATACATATCCTTAATGATATTGACATAACATTGAGACATTTTCTTCCTTTCAAGCACTCACCAAATGAACTCTTTGGGGACTCTATCGTAGGCTGACGCCGGGCAGAATAGCGATTATTCTGTAGGCTAATAGCAACAGATAATTGACAGGGAAGAACACAAGATAATAGCCCAAAACACAGATAAATAACTCTAATGTTCAATCAATTACTCAAATCAAAGGTCTATTACAATATTTAGGAAGAGCTCTATTTAGAGTGCTCAAATAACTTGAATAATAAGCATAAGCAGCCTTTTCCTAAAAGAAAAAGTAGAATCAAATCCTAAAATAAAAAGCAGTCTATTTCTAAAAGAAAAAGTAAAGCCTAATCTTAAAATGAAACTAAAAAGGCTCATAATTAAATTGAAAGATTACGAATAAGTTATTTAGTAAATAACTTTGAGAGCAAATTAGGAACCCTAGAAACCCAAATTAGGAACCCTAGAAACCCTTTTGCATCAGTCGCCCCAGGTTGGAAAGAACTCATCCTCGAGTTCATAACAGCTTCATCGGAATCCTCTGGCGGCAGCCCAGGAGGAAGATCATCTGGTATCAGGTCAGAAAACTCTGCTAGCTGCTGCACCTCCACTGGGAAATCTGGATTCACGTCTGCAGCACTATTCCCACAAGGCAGCAGAGCATAGACCACGTCTCCACGCTCAATCTCACCCAAAAACTTGGACATAGAAAGCAGATTAGTATTATTGGCTACCGGGGTAGGAGTGGTCCTTTCCCGACGAGGTGCCAACACAATCTTCTTCCCTTTGATGCTAAGGGAAAATGTATTTTTTCGCCCATCATGAATAACACTGCGATCATACTGCCAAGGCCTGCCTAACAATACATGACAAGCATTAATAGACACAACATCACACCAAGCATTATCAAAATATTTCCTGCCGATCGAAAAAGACACTAGGCATCGCTTATCCACTGTTACCTCACTGCCTTTATTCAGCCACGACAATTTATACCGCTTGAGATGACGATCTGTCTTCAACTGCAATTTCTGGACAGCCTCGTCGGACACTACGTTCTCACAACTGCCACTGTCAATGATCATCTTGTAGACTTTATCTGCAACTGTGCAGGTCGTGTGAAAAATATTGGTTCTCAACCAATCGTCCCCTGAATCACCCTTTGGAGTCAGTAGACTCTTACGAACAACCAGAGTCTCATGGCCATCCCCATATAGCACATTTCCATCTTCATCATCGTCATACAAAGGCTCTCCAAGCTCCTCAGTTTCGTCTACCACGACTTCCTCAATCAGGAGATTGTTGCTCTTCTTAATAGCAGGCTTCCTGCACTCAGTTGTTCCATGTCCCTGTTCACCACATCTGAAACATCTAATATTTGAGTTAGAATTACTTTGCGATGGCTGTCGGGTAGGAGGGGATTCTTGAAGGCGAACTGACTTACTGTTTTGATCATTTCTGATCATAAGCTTCCTGTTTTGCTGTTTTTCCACAGCAAGTGCACGCTGTTTTTCCACAGCGAGTGAAGGCTGAGGACATCCTGCAGGGGCTGTCGTAATCCCCCCAAATACCATGCCATCATCTGCTCTTCCGTTTCAGATAAGTCATTACGGGCTATCAATTGATAAAACTCTTCCGTGTAATCATCAACCGATCTCGTGCCTTGCCTCAACGAATGAAGTCGCTGAAACAAAGTTTGAGTGTAGCCGAAAGGAAGGAAGTGACCCTTTATCTTCTTTATCTTCATATTTTCCCAATCATTGATCTTGGCTTTGCCCTGCCTGTCGTGTGATCGCTTCAACTGCTCCCACCACGCAGATGCTCTACCTTTGAGTTTGATGGCAACCAAATTTACTTTGACATGATCTAGAACTTCCTTATACTCAAAAATACGTTTTACTTCATTCAACCAATCCACGAATCCTTCGTCCTGTAACGTACCAGAAAACTCGGGTAGATCCACTTTGAAACCGAGATTTCCATGATGATCCTCCCGACCACGACTCTCCCAGAATCGGGCACGATTGTGATACGGGTTTTCGAAACTGGAATCAGAATCATGATCTTCCATCTCACGATTACCAAAATCCTGCGCCGTTAGACGCTGGGTTAGCTCTGCAACTTGCCTCTGTAAATCCTCAATCATCACATCCTAAACGCTACGATCACGGTGAGGGGATTTCTCGTTCGGAATCTGCCCGCGACGACCACGACCACCAACCATAGAAACTGATGAAATCTCACCCCAAGAAGATGCTGACGCTCTGATACCAACTGACGCCGAGCAGAATAGTGATTATTCTGCAGGCTAATAGCAACAGATAATTGACAGGGAAGAACACAAGAGAATAACCCAAAACACAGAGAATTAACTCTAATGTTCAATCAAATTACTCAAATCAAAGGTCTCTTACAATATTGAGGAAGAGCTCTATTTATAGTGCTCAAATAACTTGAATAATAAGCAGCCTATTCCTAAAAGAAAAAGTAGAATCAAATACTAAAATAAAAAGCAGTCTATTCCTAAAAGAAAAATTAAAGCATAATCCTAAAAGGAAACTAAAAAGGTTCCTAATTAAATTGAAAGATTACGAATAAGTTATTTAGTAAATAACTTTGAGAGCAAATTAGGAACCTAGAAACCCTCCAACATCATAGGCTTTATCCAAATCAATAAAAACCATATGCAAACTCTTACATTCCTCTCAATATTTTTCTTTAATTTGTTTAAGTAAGAAGATGGCCTCCGTACTAGACATACCCAACATAAATCCAAATTAATTCTCCAAAACAATGGTTAAACTCCTAAGTCTTTTCTCTATGACCCTCTCCCAAAGTTTCATTGTATGACTCATAAGCTTTATCCCTTTATAATTCAAGCATTTCTAAATATCCCCTTTGTTCTTATAAATTGGTACCACAAAACTCTGCCTCTACGAATCTAGCACTTTTCTAGTTTTCAAAATCCTATTAAAGAACTTAATTAGCCATTGAATCCCAACTTCTCCCAAACATTTCCACACTTCAATTGGTATATCACCCGGTCCAACTGCCTTCCCTTTCTTCATTCTTTTCAAACATTCACTTACTTCTTTGACACAAACTCTATGATGGAACACGCGATGCCTCCCTTTTTGTGAAACGTACCCTTTCAAGTTTACTCCCTTACATGTGTCTCATTGAGTAGGTTCCAAAAGTAATCCCTCCATCTATCTAAAATAGATTTATCATGCATTAAAACTCTTCCATCCTCATGCTTAACACATTTAACATGATTCAAATCCTATTTTTCCATTCTCTCACTTTAGATATCTTGAAGATATCATTCTCCCTTCCTTTGTATGTAACCTATTATACAAATCATCATATGCTTTCTTTTTAACTTCCCCTAGTGGTTTACTACTCAACCTTTTGGCTTGCTTATAGAGCTCATAAGACTGTAGGCATCTATTTCTTTGCTACTCCTAAAAGCATATATAAATGATATGTAATAATTCTTTTCTCCACGAGATGGAGTTGCTTTAAAGTCACAAAGATTTGTATGGATTAAGCCTAACACTTCATATGATCTTTCTACTGACTTGAAAGATTGTCTTACAAACTTAGATTTTGAGCACACTTCCCATTTATGTGCATCAGCAGCATTAGGATTGCACTTTGGTTGCAATCCCGAGTTTACCATTTTGTTTAAAGAACGATAATTCACATGGCTTAATCTAGCATGCCATAAATCAACAGATACATACAAGTAGGTAGAAGCCTTATTTATATTATTACACCCATCAGTTGGCGATACATTGAGTTTAAAGAACCCATCATCAAGATAGCCTTTTCCAACAAATATCCCACCCTTGGTGAGTACTAATTTATTAGGTTCAAAGAAAATTTTAAAACCCTTATTGCTTAAATTAGGACCATACACTAGATTCTTTCGAATTTCAGGGATGTGAAGCACATCGATAAGAGCCAATTAATTTCCAGAAGTGAGTTTCAGTATCACTTTTCCTTTTCCTTCTACAACAGATGTGGATGCATTTCCCATGTATAAATTCTCGCCTTCAATTGCTTGGTAGGTAATGAACAAGTTTCTGTCAGCGCATATGTGCATTGTTGCACCAGTGTCAACCCACCAATCTTTTGTGCCACCAACAATACTAACCTCAGTAACCACAACAACGAACTCAATGTCAATAGCCACATTTGCTTGATTTTTGTTACCTTGGTTTCCAATGACATTTTGGTTTTTTCTGTGGTGACAAACCTGTGCTATATGGCCTGGTTTCCCACATACCCAACACCCACCTTTTATTTTGAAATTTTTACCTTCTGGAGCATAGGATGAATTCTTTGCTGGGAACTTGCCTTTGTATTTCTTTTGAAAATTAGGCTTAGACTTGGATGAGTCTTCTTCCACAATGTTTACCTTGGCTTCAAAACGACGAGACATCGTGCTTCTCAGTCATTCTATTTTCTTCTTCAACTAGAATCTTTAAAACCAGTTTCTCTACTGACAAATCTTCAGTCAGATGCTTCAAGATTTGCTTGAAATATTTCCATGGAAGAAGTTCTCTATAAATGCACCAACTTGAAATTTTTTCATCAAGGTCCATGCCTTCAATGTGCAATGCGTGGATTATGATATGGAGTTCTTCAACTTGGTTGAGAACCTTCTTGTTATACCATCCTATAATTTAGAGACTTGCAAATGATGAATTTGCTTGCACTTGCAGCTTGTGATAGATATTTCTTCTCTAATGATTCCCATAAATCTTTTGCAGTCTTGCATGTCACATACACGTCATTGAGAGTATCATCCAGTCCATTAAGGATATAGTTTCTGAATAGGAACTCACTGTGTGTCCGAGCATCTATTGCATTCAAAATTTCCTTTGAGATTGGAAGTTCTTCTGCCACAGGTTTCTCTTGAGAGATCACATGGGCCAAGTTCAAGGTTGTAAGATAAAACAACTTTCTGTTGCCAGCGCTTGAAATCAACCCCTTTGAACTTTTTGGTTTCTCAACATGAGTAGTCGTAACAACATTCACAAGTTGATACACAAATATTTCTGTCTGAAAATGTTAGAAATATCAGGGAATGTTATCAAAGATCAATCTTAATGTCGTGAATCAAATTTATATATATATACTAATGTAATATATCAAACATATAAGAAGAGTGTTTCGCACAGTTCAAATACTTATAAATTTTTTCCTTAGCAAGGGAAATATCTATGAACAATATAAGTATAAAATCAAATCAATAGATGCTTGTATAGAATGAAATAGTAAAGAATGAAAGTACAGTTTCACTGACTTGTTTGAGAAAGGCTCGCTTTTGCAATGTCCTAAGACAGAAATACGTCCCTACACACTTGTTGTAGAACTTCGTGGACATCTGCCCTGCAGTATACAATTCTCAATCTAAGGCTAACAGGGTCACCTTGGATTCTATCTTTAAATTCAATTTGTCTTTCTCTTTTGGAGTTTTGAACGAAAAAAAGAGTTGAAAAAAATAGTTATTTTTGTGGAATGAAAATTGGGGTTTTATAGAACTTGGAATGAAAGGTTGTATGTGCATTTTCTTATGATCAGTTACAACAGTTGAATTCAAATGAACAATTGTATATGTTGTGTCTAATTGCCACTCTGTTTCATTAAATGGAAAAAGATAGTTTACCCAAAGTTCCAACAAAAAATTCCTTCAGACATAACTTCTATCTGTTGTGAGTGATGATACACTGCTCTTGATATGAGACCTAGATGAGGTATTGGTACGAGCTCACGAGTTTTTGCTTGAGGAAGATTCTGAGAAGAAAAGTATCTGATTCTTGACTTCCACGAGAACTAGGAGAGTAATTGCGATTTGGGGATGATGGGGCCAGTCATCTAGATGCCACAAGTGCAATTTGTGATCGTCTCTTCCAAATCTAAGATCTTGTTTTCCTTTTGAAGAAAAGAATGTGAATCTGAAAAGCCATTAGGTATCTGTGTAATCACAGAATAACAATCTTTTAGTACCTTATGCAGGCAAAAAAATATTAACATGCTGTATAGCCCAATAGGTGCTCATCTCAGCTCTGAATTGCTTGTCTCCTTAACCGAAGCTTTTGGGCTTCTTCACAACTATGGCAGCTGAGTTTGGTGATGTATCTTTGAAGGCATGTAAATCATAGGTCTACCACATAGCTGATAGATTACGTATGTTAAACGTTGTTGAGTATGACCTTTCCTAAACATAGAAACAAAGTTAAACAATAGTAAAACACAACAACATGAACCCAAAGAAATTATTATTTAATCATTTCAAGTGTTTAGTTTGTACTGGTCCAATTCCAGAAGTATGTTTGGTAGATCAATCAGTCTGGTAGCCAAAGCTCAATAAGGAGGAGAGAGATGGGTCAAACTAGATGAGGAAGTGTTCTTGTAATGGATTGACCCCTCTCTCTCCTCTTCCTCTTTTTCATTCTATCGGTAACAGTTTAACCACTCATTCAACACCTTTTCATCTCCCTTCTATTACTAGCACTTACTCTCCCTCTCATTATCTTATTCTTCTCACTATCCGTCTCACCTTCTCACTTTCAATTTAAAATAAATATTAACGTTTTATGTTTCAAATATGCTTAGCTTGATTCATTCTATCAAGGTAATCTTGCACTACACCATAAATGACAATTTGTAAAACACTAGCTTTGTTACCAAAAAAATTTGTAACACCACAAAAATCTTGCAAATCATGGCATTACAAATATTATTAACACCTTGACGTATTACAATCTTCAACTTTCGTAACAGTTGTCCAATGTTTGCTAATGACATTGTAGCATGTTACAATGTTCAAATATTAGCAACACCTAGACGTGTTACAAATGTTTTTTTTTACAAAAATCAATATGAAAATTTTTATTTATTTTAAATTAAATAAATTAAAAAAGTATCAACAAATGAATGACATCTAATGAGATTATAAAACTCAAATATTCAAACACCAATGTTAATACCCAAATTAAAATAATCTTTCAATCATTATAAAGTGAAATAATTGCAATCAATTACAACATCGTTTTGCATATTGGATCAATATTTTAAAAAATTACAATATGTATCAAGTACATCATTATTAAGCTAACAACTACGGAAAAAAAAAAAACTACGAAAACAAAAAAATATCCCACGCTCTTGATAATTTCATATTAGGAACACCTTGGAAATTGTCCTCAAATGAACTTTTTGTTGGACATTTTGCTATAGCCAAGTCAAATTAGTCCTAAAATATCCTCTTCCATATTTGTTGGACATGCATATTGTTTTATTTGGCTGTATCGACTCCTGGAAGAGATCAATCCATGTTTCTGCAATAAACAAATTCGAAGAATGAAGTATGAAATAGACAAGCCAGAGATGACATCATAAAAACCAACTCTTCGATCTAAACCCAAGCCTTGTAAAAAAATGGTGGATTGGATTGAGTACAACAAACATAAGAACACAAAATGTCCGATGTGTCAACAACTGAGGAGGCCACTGCTAAGAAAAGAAAAATACAAGTAGCTCCATTGTCATAGTTTCATATATACTCTTACTATTATTACGATGGCAAGTAAGACCCACTTACTTTACTTACCAAAAGTACTACAAACATTGGGCTTTTTCTAAGTGCACCGGCCTTATGCCTGGTGCAAACCAGGCACCGTAGATTTGCATTGAGATATGGGTTGTCTCTTATCTCGATGCAGATCTACGGTGCCTAGTAGCACCAGGCACAACACCAGACACCTGGGCCAGGCACCGTAGCATTACTCACAAACATTTAAAACCAAAACCTTACTTTAAAGAGGCCAGAGTAGAAGAAGTTGAGCTTTGTATCTGCTTCAAAAATTGGGGAAAAAAGAAGAAGGGTTTTCTCTGTGTCTCTCTCTTTTCTTCTTGTCTGAACTTTAAACTCTAACAAAACAAACTCTCTGGGGCTGAAAGAAGTGGACCCAAATCTAAATAGAAATCTGAATAAAACAACAACACGAGTGCTTGATTTCCAGTAAGCTTCAACTCTTCCATTGTATGCACTGAAATAAACAGTAAAATGTGCACAACTAAGCAACTCTTGACTAAAAAAACTAAAAAACTTTACATAACAGAGTCCATCATTGTTGCCTAACAAAAACCACTGAAACATGAAGAGAAAACTACTTGGGAAAAGAAAACAGAATAATACCTTAATTAACAAAATCTTTACGGGGCTCCATTAGAGCACTTGGACATCTAAAGGTAAATATATTTCTGCTTCCTGCACTGGAAGGATAAAATAAACTGTATGCATCATCAAAACATGAGAACTTTAGTACTACACTGGAATGACAAAATAACCATATGCATCGTCAAACCAAGAGAGTTGAATACTAAAGAACAAATACTGACTTGATTCAGGTTTTACAGGAACTACAACTCCCCTTACCCAAGTGACACCATGGGTTCTCCTTTCCAAACCAGTAAAGTTGAACTTCAGTCCATACAAAAGTGTTGACCTAAAGATCATCTCTCTTAACGAGATGAGCCACAGCCCAAAAGCTGTTATAAGGACCTTGAACCTCTCAATGACCTGACTATGCATTTCTTTGTATTAAACTTATGAACCAAGCACCCCAAAACTATTAAAACACAACTGATCATAATAACAATACCCAAACCAGTCAAAATCTTCTTCATATGTAACTGGTCCAGTTCTTAAAAAGGAAATGGCACGGATACTAGTAGTGATTATAAGTAAACAAACCAAACTAACAGGAAGTAGAAATAAATAATTAGAAAATTCATTATCAACGAAACAGAGTTGAAGACACTCCCATGCAATTGCAAGGTGCATTGCAAGGTGCATCGATACTGGTAGTGATTGTAAGTAATCAAACCAAACTAACTTTAAAAACTAATACATTAGCACTACAATCTTAAAAGCCTTGTGATGATTTATCAGCATATTGATTGAACGACACATTGATTCTGTTATTTATTTATTTATTTTAATTAAACCTCCAAGGAGGAGGGGCAACTATGGGATGCCAGACTTTTATTACTTGTCAAAAAAAGATGTACAAAATTATTCGGGGGTTCGTTACAACTTTACCCGATAAAAACCAAAATACTTGCTTGAATTCTTGCCGAAAGCAATCAGCATAAACTGACCTTGAAGCCTCGCCTTTGTCTACCTCTGCCAAATCTAACATTACCAATTAGGGATGGCAACAGGGCGGATTTGAGCAAATCCATCCCCGATCCGTCAGGAATAACGGATCCCCAAATCTGCCCGCCAATCCGTTTACAATTTTATTTAAAAATCGTAACCGCCCCGTGCGAATTGGCGGATATCCGCCCTGCCCCGCCAATCTGTTTACGGTTTGCAATTTTGTTACTGGATTGCCGGATCTCCGCCCCTAATTTAGTTATTCCTCTTCCTAATTTGCTAACTCCAAGCTGGTTATCCATTTAACTATAGTAAACTTAATTCATTAGATCAGTAACACAAAATTACAAAGGATCCATACAAATTACAACAAACCATACAAAAAATTACAAAAAAAAAAAAAAAAAATCGATTTAAAGAATCTCAAATCTCAATCATTCATTAGATCAGTAACACAAAATTACAAAGAATCCATACAAAAATTAAAACAAACCATACAAAAACAAAATTCGATCCAAAGAATCTCAGATCTGAGATCTAGGGAAAGGCGGGGAAGGGAGGGGAGAGGGAGGCGGCCAGGAAGAAGGGAGGGTCGGCCTCCGCCTTCCTGTGAGAGAGAAGAAGGGACGTCGGCCTCCACCTTCGCTGTGAGAGAGAAGAAGGGACGATCGAGAGAAGAAGGGACGATCGAGAGAAGAAGGGAGGGTCGGCCTCCACCTTCACTGAGAGAGAAGTTCGCTGTGAGAAGAGAAAAAGAGAGGGTCGGCCTCTGCGGCTCCGCCTTCGCTGTGAGGAGACTGGAGACGAGAATGAATCTGTGTGTGAGAGGCCGAGAGGGTGTGAGAAACTTAGGGTTTAATCCTTTATATAGGGGAAGGGTATTTTTGTAAATTTATCGGATAAACGGATATCCGTGGGGCGGATATGGCCAAATCCGTATCCGCCCCGATTAATAAACGGATACAGATTGGAAATCCGTATCCGCCCCAAGATCCAGGGACCCTCTACCAAATCCTCCCCAAACGGGGCGAGTGGGGCGGATATCCGAAAAAAACCACCCCACTGCCATCCCTATTACCAATTGCAATTGAAGTGATTAACAAAGCAGCCCAACTCTGTTTCAAAACAACAACACAATTTGTTACTCTTAATCAGCTTAAAAGCAACAACACTGCCCAAAAACAGAGTACTCTGTATCAAAACCAGAGTAAACAATAAGCTGCCCACAACCAACTTCCTCCTACTCACAAAAAACTTGCAGAAATAACAAACAAAACATCAAACTACTGAGCTCTATTTTCAACTGAAACAGAGACACTGATACCCAATATTAACTTGACACAACCCTGCCGCAACATGCCAAATGAGCTGCAAAAAACTGCCTGCAAATGGGCCTGATCCATCCACACCAAGACGAAAAATTCCATTCTTGATGTGACCAAATTAATACAAAACCAAAAGACACAATCACCCAGCTCAAGCTACACGAATATAAGCTTTATCAACTGATCTTGCCTAACCAATCCTTTAGTTTCGGATGGCAAAGTAATACCGTCATAGAGTTTAGAACTTTTATCCTTATGCGCCTTGCTTGCCAATGAGTCTGCAACCGCATTTCCCTAAAAACATGAATACATTGGAGCTTCAACCCTTCCTTAGCCATGTTTATATTCTCCACACGTCTTCAAGGAACCAAGGTATTTTAAACTATTCATAGAACTAGCCTTTGACTATCTTTGAGTTCGTTTGGACAATCACCTTCTTTGCACCTAGTCTGTTACATAACCGTAAGCCTTCTAACAAAGCAAAAGTTAGAACCTTCTCCGAAATATACTTGTTTAGCAATCAAACAAACACCATTAGCATCTCTAATGATTGCTCCACCTGCTGCACAATTCTTATCCGAAGAACCATCCACATTCAATGCCACAAAACCATTTTGCAGAAAGGCCCAATACACGATTCTACTTTCCTTCAACGGGACGGGGCGCACTTGGAAACCAAGCGCTCTAATTACATCATTATTCGAGCTGGCCTGTTTTGGCATAAAAACTGAATTGGCAATTCTTAGCCATCTACGGACAACCATGATTATGCCAAAGGTGCTAGTTTTGATATCTTCAAAAACGCTTTTACAACATTGCTTCCAAATCTCCCTTAGCACAACAAGAGGCGCCAACAAAAACAAAAACCCGGATTGGAATTTCCCATTGGCACGACGGAACCAAACAGAAAGAATAGTCAGAATTTCAGCTGGTCTTCTCACATTAATATGAAAAATACCTTCAAAGTGGCACCAGACATGCGAGGCCAAATTTCCATCCACAAATAGATGGGACAAAGTCTCAATTTTTGGATCCGGGAAATGACATCTAGACGCCATGCTAATGAACGCGCCAATTCCCCATCAATTGGGATACCTCTAAACAAGACTTTGCAGATGAAAAGTGAAATTCTAGATGGCACTAAAAGTTGTCAAATTTTCTTGTACAAAGGGGACATCGAACCCTTTCCTCTTAGTACCTCGTACGCAACCTCGAAGTAAACATACCATTACCTTCAGGCATCCAAACACAGGAATCCAAACCCGTTCCTCGTAATCTGTTCTCAAAAAGCTCATTCGCCAAACCTCGCAATGAAGGGTCGACCAATCGAAACCACCACTTCGTGCTTCCTCAATAGATGGCCACTCGCCTATTTCCGTTAACTCCGAAGGCCTCACAAAAACTACATACTTGTTCCAATTTTCCTCAAAGAAACTGATATTTTCCAAGCCAATTCTCCAAACTGACTTAGACAAGAGGTCATTTTTTATTTTCATCAATTCCTTCATAAAAGGGGACGCCCCACTTTTCTCCACTTGTTTACTAAGCAGCACACCACTTTTCCAATATTTATTCCTCATAAATTCAGCCCACAATGATTGAGAATTCAACATATTTCACAATGCCTTCATTCTAAAGGTCTTAACAACCAAAGAGAAGTCTCACATGCCTGGGCCTCCTTCCCTAATAGGCGAACAAAATTTTCCCCAACCAATCCATTTCTTCTTGAGCCTACCTTCACAGTCTCCCCAAAAGAAATCCGCCATAATTTTCTAAACTCTAGATATGATCTTTTTTGGCACATGAATTGGGCTTAGAATATAAACCGGGATGGAACTTAAAACACTTTTAATCAGAACCAGCCTACATCCGGGGGAAATCATCTTAGCCTTCCATCCATCCAACCTTCTTTGCACCTTTTGCACCAATTCTTCAAAATAAGCAATCTTACAACGACTCTGATACATGAGGCCTTCTAGGTACTTCATCGGATAACTTTTGAAATTGAAGCTCGTACATGTTTTGGTTACCACCAACCGCTTAGTTGTCTCCTTATTGTCTAACATGAGGGAACTTTTGGTTTCATTAATTTTCTGGCCCGAAAATAAGCAATATTTTTCCAAGAAATTCATACATCCTACCAGAGAAGTTTTCCTTCTGTTCAGAAATATCAGGGTGTCATCCACATAAAGGAGATGAGTGATCGGTTTGTAGGCTATGGGCAAGAAAAATAACCAATTTTCCCTTGCTGAAAAGCCCGAGAGAGACCACTATTAAGCACCTTAGCAGCAATTATGAACAGTAGTGGAGGTCTCTCTGCCTCGGACCTCTGGTAGACTTAAAATATCCATTGTAAACCCCTTGTAAGAGCACCGAGAATCTGCAGTTGGCAAAATAATTAGAGATCACATGACAAACCTTGTTGTTGAAACCAAATCTTCTAAGCACTGCTAACAAAAATCTCCACTCTAATCAATCATATGCTTTCTCCATGTCAAGCTTCAACACCATATTTCCACCAAAATAATTTTTTCCTATATTTCGGACCAGTTATTGCACCAACCCTAAATTCTCAATGATAGACCGTCCTCTAAAAAACGCGCCTTGTTCCTGAGAGATCATGCCCGGCAATAGCAAAGCTAATCTACTACAAAGAATTTTGCTAAGATTTTATAAATGACATTACAGGCTAATAGGTCTAAAATCTGAAAAAAGAACTTGGATCATCCACTTTAGGGATCATAGCAATCAAATTAGCCGAAAAGGCTGCAGGAAGCGCCTCGCCCCTAAGAAACTCCAGCGTCGCTGCCCAGATATCCATGCCAAATGTATCCCAACATGCCTGAAAAAAAAGGGATGTAAATTCATCAGACCCTGGAGTACTATTTCTTGGGATATCAAATACCACAACTTTCACCTCGTCCAAGGACGGTTGAGCTAACAACATATTACAGTCCTGCGGGGAGATAACTAACGAGATACAATCCAATAACTCCTGGTCCACAGCATGATCCCCTTGTGACGAGAGCAAAACACGAAAAAATTTGTTAGCTTCACACAAAATCTCTCCTGCATCCAAAATATCACACCCAGGCTGAAGCCTAATTTTACCAATCGCCCTCTGCTTCTGTCTAGATTTAACTGACGCAAAGAAATACTTCAAACTCGCATCCCCTTCCTTAAGTTCTTTCTCTTCTGCCTTTTGCCACCAATACATTTCCTCCTAATTTAGTGCCAATCTATATTCTGCTTGACAATGATTCAGATTACAAACAACATTAGTGTCCCAGTGAGCATTGACATTTAAACCATTACCATCCCCATCATTCCATCCTGCAAGTAAAACCGATTCTCATTGCTGCATTTCATCTTCAAGAGCCTGAATCATATTAAACACATTGCCAAAAACTTCTCTATTCCAAGTAATAAGTTCTCTGCAGAGAGTCTTAAGCTTAATATCTACCTTATCCAGTGCACAGATACTACCCAAATCATGCGACCAGACAGAATCCACCACACCAGCAAAAGAGGAATGAGTAATCCACATATTCAGAAATCTAAAAGGCGAAGTACCTGATCTCACCAAAACTGGCAATGACGACAGCATAGAAGCATGATCTGAGAAGGTGCGGAGCAAATGATCAACCTTCAGATTTGGCATACACACAGACCACTCTGAATTAGTCATAATCCTATCCAATCTGGCCTAGATACGGTCACAGCCTCTTCTATTATTGCACCAAGTAAGACGGGGACCAGAAAAACCACAATCCTGCAATCCACAATTCGAAATACAGTCTGAAAAATCAGAAATGCTAGATAAAGATGGCGGAGAGGCACCTACTTTTTCTTGCCCGCATAACACTGTGTTGAAGTCCCCTCTTATCATCCAAGGCTCAGTACAGTTAAGAGAAAATTTTCCAAGTTAGTCCAAAGCTTGCGCCTCTCTTCCACTGAGCATTTAGCATACACAAAGGAAATTAAAAAAGACCGTGAGCTGGTATTATCCGTTATCCTACCATGTATAACTTAGTCTGACATCCCAAGGATAGAAAAAGACATGTCATTGGCCCAAAACACCCAGATTTTACCACCCACCATCTCATTAGAAACAAAACCTGGCAACCTGACCTTATTACCAACTTCTAAATATCTACTAGCATCAATCATTGGTTCAACAATCATTAAAATCCTGACATTATGTTCAGCAACCAGTTTTTTTAATCTGCAACGGGTGGCCCTGTTCCCGACTCCCCGAGCTTCAATCATTACAAACCGTGGGGGGGACTGACAAGGTCCCTTGGTAGCAAAGCCACTTTAGCCTGCTTTTAGATTTTCCGCCATGTTCTTTTTCAGAAAGTGCCCCCAGTTCTACATCTCTAATCAATGCTGGGCGAGGTCCCAATTATGAATCTAACAAGGTATCCTGACTATCAACACTAACACATTCAAGAGTGTTCATATCAAATACCTTATTTTTTTATTATTTTTTTTAAATTTCTACGACTTTTCGGTCCCCTGTCCTCTTCTTCTCCCAGTTGAACTTCATTAGCCAAATGAGTTCCAGCGAGAGGCTCATGAACCTCTCTCATGGCCTGATCGTTGCCCTCCCTCAGCAACATCGCAACATTACTTCTACTCCTTGATGCATCCATAACAATTTTTTCAACACGATTTGCCTGTGCACTGTCCAAACAAGTAGCATTAGCCTTATCAACATGCTCATCAGCTCTATGTTCACCCTTACTCAGCAACAAAAAGACTTTATCAATTGCACTAGGAGAGAGCCCCATCCGCAGGCAATCTTCCTTGAGCTTCTGTAACAAGTTTTCCTGCAAGTTGCCAACATGAGGCATAAGGACATCATCCCTAGCCTCAGACATTTGGATTGAAGGCAACACATTAACAATCTCAATTTCTTTCATTCGATCAGTAGGAGTATCAACCCGCTATGCAGAAATCGTCTCCCTCCATTCAACAGCCTGTTTTGCATCTGACTGTTCGCCATCAGCAGTTTGCTGACTTTCTTCGCTGTGTGTCACCTCAACATTGGCTTAGGTGTTGAAGTAGAGCTTTGAGACTCTGTTTGCCAGAAGTACTCTTTCAGTTTCACTAAAAGTGTAGCCAGCCGCAACTAATTATGTCTGGTCAGACTCTACTCGGTGCTCGCCATCCCCACCATTCACTACTACCTGATATTTAATATTCTCACCAGGGGAAGAAGTTAATTTGTGGTTTGAATCCTCAGTTTCTTCCGTCGGGGCATCTACAAAAGCCGCGTATTTGTTCGTCAAATTGACATGTGTTTCCTCCTCGCCTAAAGGCTTTTTCCACTCTACTCTCTTTTGAATCTCTGCCCCTTGGCTGTCTTTTGCCCCACTCGTACCAATACCTTGTTTGCATCCTTCAATTTTTTGACAACCGACACATATGTTTGTGTAACCACTTTAGCCTCCACGTTATTCCTCTCCATTTTTTTCACTTTCTTTAATGGAATTACGAGGATTTTTCCTTTTCGACCCAGAAGTCTCCGAAAATAAGCATCTTGGTGGCCAATCATAGCACAATGTTCACAATATTTAAAACCCGGATACTCAATTTTCTGCCAAAAACCTCTGTTATTCACTCTGTCTATCCAAACACGTGTGGGGAGTTTCTTTGCCAGAAGCACTCTTTCAGTTTCACTAAAAGTGTAGCCAGCCGCAACTAATCCTATCTTGTCAAATTCTACTCGGTGCTCGCCATCCTCACCATTCACTACAACCTGATCTTCAATATTCTCACCAGGGAAAGAAGTTAATTTGTGGTTTGAATCCTTAGTTTCTTCTGTCGGGGCGTCAACTAAATTCGCGTATTTGTTTGTCAAATTGACATGTGTTTCCTCCTCGCCTAAAGGCTTTTTCCTCTCTACTCCTTCTTGAATCTCTGCCCCTTGGCTGTGTTTTGCCCCACTCGTACCAATACCATTGTTTGCATCCTTCAATTTTTTGACAACCGGCACATATGTTTGTTTAACAACTTTAGCCTCCACATTATTCCTCTCCATTTTTTTCACTTTCTCTAATGGAAATATGAGGATTTTTCCTTTCCAACCCAGTAGTCTCCGACAATAAGCATCTTGGTGGCCAATCATAGCACAATGTTCACAATATTTAAAACCCGGATACTCAATTTTTTGCCAGAAACCTTTGTTATTCGCTCTGTCTACCAAACACATGTGGGGAGTTTCTATTCCAGATTCATCTTGATGCAAATGTGAGCAGACCCCGGGCGAGTTAAGCATCTCGTATTATCATCCATACAAAGGAAGCCACCAAGGGAGTCCCCTATGGCTTTCAGAAATGGGGGATGAAATAGATGCAAAGGTGAGTTAGGCAACTCAACCCATAACGGAGTTGATACAAGATCTTCTTTCAAGCTAAAGCCATCATGCCAACGAAAGGCTTTAAATCGGACACCGCGAATAGGAGCGAATCCCTTGAGAGAACTTTTTTCGCTTCCGTCTCGTACTGTAACCTCACCAACACATGACAGGGATAAAAAAGACCCATCAAAAAATTTCCCAAAATTCCCCACATTCGATGGATCGAGTCGCGGATCTCTTCCAACGTAGGCCGGTAGCTTGAGAACTTAAAAACTATAACGTGTTTTTCCATGAAGGAGTCTCCGCGAGACTCATCCGTGGCGGTGATGCCAATGGCTGGGTCTCCTTATTTGCAAAATTGAGTTCCTTCAACCGGTGAATCATTGCCTTCCTCCACGCGAATCTTCCCTAGAATCTGTGCAAAAGAAGGTTTAGGCACCTCAACTGCACCAGCCCCAAGTCCGACTGAGGGAGGCGTCTCCTTGACGGCTGGAGGAGCCACCATGGGAGACACTGATGGACCTAGAATAGGTGGTCCAGATCGCTAGCTGCTGTAATCTCACGGCTAGGAAAAGAAAGAAATATTTCTGACTAAAAGGCCCCAAATCGCCGTGTTTTGCAGTTAACAAAGGAAAAAAAGAGGAGGATTTGCATGATTGTAATGGTGTTTAATTTCATCATGTGGTTACATCTTGCAAGTTTTTATTCTGCTTTAGATGTGGGGAACCGTATAATGCAAAACTGAGAGTAGTCATAAGTTGTTTGGTATAACAATTAACAAGCTTCTTCACCACTTACACATTCATATTCATCCGTACCATTTACATTCACTTGAATTAACTTCATAAGAAACACATTTATTTGGCATCAACAATACATATAGAATAAGAACCCTCTTATCATGTAATTATAAAAATCTTACCAATTGCTTCAACTAATCGTAAAACCATTTGCCCCATGTGAATCCCCTGGACACAACTTGTCAAATAAACTTTTTTTTTTTTGGAAGGCGAGCATTTTTTATAGGATCCCAGAACCCATTAAAGACCAGAACTGGTCAACACACCATAAACTGATGAAGATGCCGCAAGCTGGGTTTGAACCCATGACCAAGTGGTACCATCCGCCAAGCTCCAACCGTTGAGCTGTCATGCCATTGGCTTGTCAAATAAACCTTGAAAGCCTCGACAATGTAAGTACAACCCTAACAAGGACAAGGATTAAATGTTGTCATTTAACAACATCAAGTAGAGTGGACTGCAATCTTTAGTTGAGCTTATGACCCTTTTGGGGATTTTGTTAACATTTTTGAAATCTAGAAAATGTTACACTTAACCAATACATACAGATGATGAACTGGGACATGCAACAGAAAGTATCATTGGCCTTAAACTTTAGACCAAGAAAAACACTATAGAGGTATGAGGTATTATGGTTCAAACAAATAGAGAAATACAATGCAGACAGATTACTGGAACATGTAGTCGTTGAGTTTGTATTGATCCTCATACACAAAGACTTCGAAATAATAGAAAATGGAGTTTAACATATACTCTTATCCACCATCCAGATAAGATACATCAGTGTGATCAAGCAGAAAAATGAAACATGGTACATTAGCTACTAATCTATGCAGTCAATGCGAAAAACGGTCGCAATGCGGTCAGGACCGCATTACGATTTTTCATAATTAGTCGGGACTAGTCGGAATTATGCAGACAATTTTTTCAAAGTATATATTTTTATAATTTAATCATAGTCATAGATTACAAAATAAATAATTATTCAAAAGGGTGTAAATATGTAATCATAGTCATATATTATTTTACTAACTAATCAAATGAATTTAATTTTGCAGGTTGGAACACTTATAGTTACCTGGACTTGTTTACAAACAACCAACACAGCAAAAACAACAGTAAGTGATAACAACAGCAGCAACTCATAGCAATAACCCCAACAGCAAGAACTACAAGCAATAAGAGCAAGAAGTCAAAAGTTGCAAGTAACCACAACAAAAAATAAAGCAACAACAATAACAAATGGATACAACAACAAAAGTAGCACATTATAGAGTTGTAGCAATTGTATAGTCGTATAGAGCAACAAAAGTAGCATAAGAAAATGATGTGATCATGTTCACATCACATGAGTATGAAGTATCAATCTACTTCTATAGCAAAAGTAACATAAGCAAATGTATAGTCACTACACCAAAAGGCCTGTTTAGCTACACGGAGATGGCCACGGCTCTAAACCGTTGGTTTATTTGCCACGGCCAAAAACCGTGGATAGCGTGGCCAACGGCCTAAAAGCGTGGCTATAAAAATAACTGGCCACGGCTCTAAACCGTGGGTGCATTAGCCACGGCAAAAAACCGTGGCTATAATTGGCAACGGCCAAAAACCGTTGCTAAACAAAACCGTTTTGCACGTGCCACGCTCTTGCGAGTGATTTGGGGAGTGGATTTCGCGCTCTGGCGAAAATGGGTTTCGCACTTTGGCGAAAAAAATTGGGGAAAATATTTGGTGCTGTCATTGCGAAAAATTGGCGAAAAAGAATTTGCTATTTCGACCTAAATCAGTTTGCGCGGTCATTGCAAAAAAAAATTCGACCTAAATCAGAGTCAGAGAGAGGTTTGGCGCAGAGGAGAGATCGAGGAGCTTGAGAGAGCTTCAGAGAGAGTTAATGGAAGATAGCAAGTGATTTCAATCCAGTACTGTAAAGGAGAAGAGAAGATTAGCCACAATGGTTCTCAAGTGAGTTCATTTTCGATTCTTGATATGGGTTTTTCCTTCTATCTCTCACTGTTCTCTTTTTGTTGTGTTAGTTTTCTGTTTTATAGTTGGTTTTAACATTTATCATCTAGTTTCTGATCTGATTTGATATGTAGAGTTGAATGAAATCGTTTTATACTGAAGTGGGGTTTGAAAAATCATAATTGTTCGTAATGGGTATTCGTTATTTTTCATGGGTTTTGGCTTGTTAGATCTGATTGGATGTTAGGGTTCATTTTGATTGGGTATATGACTTGTTTTCTGAGATTTATGTGTTCTGTTTCGAGAATGTATATCTTAGTTTTCTGAGATCGTTGTCCCATGGAAACTAGTAGGCGCAACCATAGGACTTGTTTTATTGCAAGTACATTATGTATGCACTTGATGTGTAGGACTTGAAACTGTGTGTACATTATGTATCGCGGGAATGTCAAATATTTTGTTGTATGAGCATACCATATAAAATTTTGTGTGTGAGATATGGGGTACTTATCTCTTGTTTATGATTGCAACTTTCAGAAAGTTTTGAATTGAATGATTCTTTATTGTCTGTTCTTCAAAACTGAACTCTGCCGTTTTAGTGGTCAAAAGATTTACCCTGGAAAGGGTATAAGATTTATTCGATCCAATTCACAGGTACCATATGAACTATTTGTTTCCCAATACAAGAGTGATGTAGTTTTCTAATATGTTCGCATCATAACAATATGAAACTCTAAACAATTTCATAAATGTAGGTTTTCCTCTTTGCAAACTCAAAATGCAATAGGTACTTCCACAACCGACTCAAGCCATCGAAGCTTACATGGACTGCCATGTACAGAAAGCAACATAAGAAGGTGCTTATCTCTTATAGTTGTCACCTATTCAAGTTGAACGTCATTTTTTATGTGGCATTTTATTTCTCTTTAATTTATGTAATTGGATTGAACTTGTGATGTTTGCAGGACATTGCTGCAGAGGCTGTGAAGAAGAGGCGCAGGGCTACCAAGAAGCTTATTCTAGGTCTATTGTTGGCGCTACCTTGGAATTTATCCAGAAGAGACAAAACAAAACAATATGGTGCTTCCGTCTTGGATGGCGTCTATGTTATTTAATATCTTTTGTTTTACTTTACTGTTTTTCATGATCACTATGAGTATCAACTGATGAAATTATAAAATATGTTGCTACAGACGATGAGATGGTAGCTAAGGCTGCAAGTGAAATTAGAAATGGGACTGACCTGAACTCTTGTGACCAAGAGAAAGTTAACGATAAAGAGATAGAAAAAAATCAGATAAGCTCCCGCCTTCATCTCCTTGGGAAAAAGCTTTCTTCAGTTTTTTGTGGACTTAGGTCTCAGAAAAAGCTACTGTTAGAAAAGGTGCATAGTTTGATCCCTTCTCTTACTATTAGATTGAGGATTATTGCATTTTATGCTGTAGTTTTATGTGAATAATGTTACTGCTGCATCTGATTATTGTTGGTTTTATGGCTTTTCATTAAAAGAGAGATCAAAAGTTTGCATAAGTGGTGTTGTTGTGGTATGTTGTATGTAGTTAATACTATATGATCTTTTGCTTCTTTGCTTATCTCTGTCATCAGTGAGGTTTTATGGCTTTTCATTAAAAGAGGGTGGTACTCTTCTGAGGTTTCCCACCAAAAAACTAAAGGTACAAAACCCACTTTGGGGTGGAAACATTGATGTTGTTTTTGTGTTTTGTGTTTTCTTCTTCACCCATTCATGTAATTGTGTATATCTTTTCACTCAACTTTGTTTCTTGTAGAGTAGATGGTTTTTTGTGTTTAGAAGAAGTGATTATTGCATGGAAGGTCATAGAGTTGGAATGACTACTGATCTATCAGATTCAAGTCATCACCACAACATACCACCACCATATGCTACTATGTTACATGGACTCACCACCAACTCTCCTGCCAACAATTTCATGTAATGAAGTTTTTCTCTATTTTGTGTTAATGTCTTTGATTAATTCACTTGATTGAGATCATATCTTTAATGGGTTTTGGTTATTTTTTAAATCAGTCATCGACAAGGATCTGCAGCTTTTGATTTTGGGGAGCTAGAAGAGGCAATTGTGCTACAAGGAGTTAAGTTTGGAAATGATGAATACAAGAAAAGTGGTAAGCTCTATCTATCCTTTCTCCTTTTCTGACTTCTTTTCTTATACAACCAATTCCCAAAATATGACAGAGAGTGAAGTAACAAGAAGTTTGAAAATTTTATAGACAAGCTTTTCAAAGTGAGTTTGCCATTTTGAGGACTACAATCATAATCATATAGGGAAGCTTGAATGGTGTGAGATATCAAACATGGAAATATTGTCCTCTCATCACAACTATTATTTATTACTGACTCTTTAACTACACAAAAGGGAATATATCTGTCGTAAAATATAAAACTTTGAGCATCTAGAAAGGTAAGATTAGTATGTTTCTGAAATTTGGACTTCTTTTATCCTAAAAACATATCAAATGGAAGACTAACGTTACAAGTTAAAAGAAAAATCTAGAGAAAATGATAACTTTGGCCTGAAATTGGAGTATCGGACTAATTTTAGCTGTTCTCTAGGCAGCACTTAAAGGGTTACCACTTAACTTTTAGTCTAAAATAGAATAAACTTGGACTAAACAATTGGAGAGAATTATAATCGGTCAAAACTTTTCAATCCAACATTTAGACTTCTGCTGGAGTGGCTTAAGTTCAAAGCTCCATTTTGCATTGGAGATGCTGTACAAGGTAAAAGTCAGATCTCTACCACCATACCCCACATGTGTCGCTCCCATTTCATTGCAGATAGTATCTACGCGTTTTTTTTCTTATTATTCTTCTATATTTACCCTTTCTGGTGGACGGGGTTTCATTTAATAATCTGATGACGTTTCTGAACAGGAATGCGAGGCTGAGGCTTAAGCTTCAGTGTACAGATGATTCTGCTATTTGAATTTGCATCTGATCTTCATAAACAGAAAATGTAAAGAAAGAAAAAGAAAGTGTTCTGAGAATTTATAGATGTTCTATTGGTTCATAAATCACATTCATGTTAATGCCTTTCTTTCACCCATTGGACAAGCAAAAATATCTATATTATCTTCACTCTACAACTAATTACCACCAGCACTAATAATGAGTACCATATTGTAATGTCCTACACAATGCCTGTTATATGAGTGGAACAAAAACTGTTTGCAGTGTGCTGCTTCATTAGCACTGCATCTCTCTTTGAAAGTAGCGTATTGGGTCCTTTTCTCTCTCGTTATTGATATATTTTGATGTGACAGGTATCTATATTTCTTCATTCATGATGTCAAAATTCTTCCATAAGATGTTTTAATCTACAATAAGGGTTAAACTTCAGTCACCATCACTTATGGCATCTGCAGCTCTATGATGAATTGATAGAGACAGTGAAACAAAATACAGATGATGCATATTTTTGTTCATACTGTTCTTAATTTATTCAAATAATAAATTTTGCTTCACTTGGAAAATAATCTTTTGATGTAATTGGTTTATGCAGGAAAAATGGTTTCCAACTTTAAGAAATCTTGTTTCTCATATCAATGACACTTTCAGTCACAACTTCCAAGAGATGGCTGTTGCAGAGCAAACTTCTTCAAGGTAGAAATTATAAGTCAAGTAATAAGAACACCAAAACTTTCTTGTTTGGTTTTTGCTTCTAAGCATCTAATTGCAATGCATGAGTTTCATGTATGAAGTAATATCTTAGAATGTCTGATAAAATAGGGAACTTTCCATTTCATCTGGTTGTAGTAACTGTTGTCCTTCCTTTGTTGCCTAGTGAAATAAAATTTTCTTGTCTGCCTATAAAAAAGAGAGTAGGTTGAATTATGCAGCAGAAGTCATATTATGTGACAAGGTTAAAATTAATCAACCATATAGGAGAAAGAGTTACCTTCAGAAGTACCATATAAATGTACATATGAGCAATTTTTAGTGACTTGGTGCATATTGGGTGATTTGCTGAAGCAAAGTTTCAGCTACGCTTGAGTATTCAGTCCACGACAATTACAGCAAAAGAGTTTCGAGCTCTCCGCCTAAGGCCCATGTGATCTGAATTCTCAATCACATACGAAGAGAACAGGGCAGTGGCATTAGTCTAAAATATTGAGTGTTTACTAACACTATGGTGTTGTGCTTAAGGTTATCTGTTGCCTAAAATATCTGAGTGTAGAAACACCAACAGTATAGTATTGTACTTGAGGTTATTCTGTCACCCTATTAGTTCTGTTTCGCCATGTTTTTTTTACCATAAAAAGTGCTTTCTGAATCCTATTAACAATTATTGAGTTTTAAGTGGGCTTCAGTTTCATCTCTGCAGGAAGAACGAATGGAATACAATTATTGAGTTTTAAGTGGGCTTCAGTTTTGAAGATTGTTGGTAAAGATGGGAAAATCTGTTAGGACGCCATTATTAAAGGTGAGATCACATCTTTGGATTCTTTTGTGATTCTTTGCAGCTTTTTTCACTACCAGACCAGCTGCTACTCTGGACCAAAAACTCCAGCAACAACAAATAGTAGAGATGGCAAGTGATGTCTCCAGAGGAGTAGCAGAGCCACTACATCAGGATCAATTACCAAAAATACAA
The DNA here is from genome assembly GCA_963556465.1 of Berberis vulgaris. Taxonomy (NCBI): domain Eukaryota; kingdom Viridiplantae; phylum Streptophyta; class Magnoliopsida; order Ranunculales; family Berberidaceae; genus Berberis; species Berberis vulgaris. Next base: position 66,912,290 of record OY747135.1, read on the forward strand.
GAAAAGGTTATTTTTTTTCATTCTCATTTATCACTCACTCACTACTACTAGTACTACTACTAATCTTTAATTTTCTCTAAACAAATCCCAAACACTTGGGAAAAAAGTTGATGTTTTACATTTCTTAAACTAAGTGTTATGTCACTGATTTGGAGTGATAAAACCAATCATAGAAAGTTTTTGTTTTCCTTTTCTTGTTTCTGAAAAGATTCTTGTCAAATAGTTTTCTGATAAAACTTTTGACATCTTGAAAGAGGGTTCAAAACCCAAACTTCAAGAAAAGAGATATTATGTACAAACTCACTCACCATTGTTACTACTAGTCCCATCTTTTGTATAGTTTTCATGCCCACCACCCCACATGACATTTGATTTTTATCACTTTTTAAACCATTTTATCAGAATTCAAGACCTCCCCATCATTAAAAAAAAAAAACTTTGATTCAAACTTTTTTTTTGCTCAAATGTTGCAGAGAAAGGGAAGTGGTTCAACTTCTTCAGTATTTCAGTGTGTGGTAGTAGTGGTTTTTATTTATATGGTCTGTGTTGCTCCTGATTACAAACCTGTGCATTTTGGTAAAGTGTTCAAGTTAATGAGGGTTGATTGTACTTGAAAGATTAGTGGGTCTTCTTGGTTTCACCACTTGATTAAAAAATAGTTTACTATAGTTTTTGTTTCAAACCCCATCTTTGCAAGATGTGTATTTTTCCATCCTGATTTATGTTCTTTGGCTGATGGCAGTAAATCTTGTAGAAAAGTCAAGGAAGAGAGTTTGGGCATCTCACCAGAAGTAGTGTCTCATCTTCACAAGCTGGTAAGACACCCATTTTTCTCTTTCAAGGATTTTCTAATCTGCTCTTCCTCTTCACATTTATTATTATCGCACCAGTCAAGGTTTCACTACTACAAATATAGGCTTGCATAGCGCTTAAAAATAGGCTTAGATAGCGCTCAAAAAAGCGCTATGCAAGGCGCGTACTTGAATAGCGCTTCGTTAGATAGCGCTTTATTAAGCGCTATCTAAGCGTTGATTTTTTTTTAATTAACTTCAATAGCGCCTTAGAAAGCGCTATGTAAGCGCTAATTTTTTTTTTTTAAATTAGCTTGAATAGCGCTTTGACGAGCGCTATTTAATTTTGTTGATTTTTTTTTAATTAGCTTCAATAGCACTTTAGAAAGCGCTATTTAATTTCGGTGAATTTTTTTATTAACTACCATAGCGCTTAAAAGCGCTATTTAATTTAAATGAATTTTTTAAATTAGATTTGTTTATCTGCTAAGATAGCGCGTAAATAAGCGCTATGGAAGTAATTAGATTGTTCTTAGATAGCGCTAAAAGAAGCGCTATTGTAGTATATATGTTAAACTTAGATAGCGCTTATTTAAGCGCTATCTAAGTTATTTGATTTGTTTTTTCTATTTTTCTGATACCGATTTTCTCGGCTAAATATAATATTTAATATAATAATGACAACGTTCAATCAATCAATAAAGACACAACATGATAACTAACTGTTTCTCATTCATTCAAAATATAATTTAAGCATTCATACAAAGTGCAGCAGGTAACGGGACCCCTAGCTGTTTCTCAAATTTCCATCTACCAGTCAATATATAACACGATCGCACACACTTAAATGATCAACTGCACATCATTGATGTCCAAACCCCTAGCTGCCACATTTGTGGCCACCAATGTCATGAACTTTCCAGACCTAAACCCAGAAAGTGTGACCTACAAAGAATCACCCAATTATTAAGAAGAAAAAGATTGAGTGCTACATGTGTTAAATAAAAATAAGAACACAATCCAAAAGGAGCAAGTAACACCGGCGGCACGCTTGCCTTTCGAAAAAAAAAAGTGTAACAAAGAAAGAGAACTTTCTCAGAAATTGGAAGTACATATTTTGAAGATCTTAATCGAAGTGCAAACTTTGCAACCAAATTTAAGGAATAACAAAAAAGGGCATACTACCATGTAGCTAGTAAACTTACTTCACGTGTTGCCTGTTGTATATCTCCATGTAAAGCACGTGCACCAGGAAATAGGCCCGAAAGCACAGAAGCAGAATCCTTTGTTTCTGTGAAAATAATTGTTCGCCCACCACTTTATAAAATTAAGACCAAAAATAATACACCATTAGGTCACTGAAGATTATACAAATGATGCAAAAGATATTGTTTATAAACACTGTTACACATATACCAATAGAAAAATAGTGTGCAAAGGCAAACTATGAAGAGCCCAAAAAATATTATTTCAAGCGAGCAAAACAAAAATGCAGCAGAGAAAGGATCTGTCACATTGACCATTTCTATCCTTTACATAACTTTGAATTTTGGATAAATTTTCCCAAGAATAGCAATGGATACTAAAATTAGAATATAATTTCAGAAACCGTGTCGAGGCATGCCAAATTTTGTACACAAGAACAGCTTGTCGCATGAATGTTATCGTTTCCAGGATGCATGGCACCTGTATTGCCAATGACATGCTATGTGCTACCAACATAGCATGTCAAGTATGCGAAGGTCTGGCAATTTACTTTCAAATATGAAAACATAGGTTTGTGTGTGTGTGTGCTGGGGGATTCAAATCAATAAAAAAGAACAATCCAAAAATAACAAACCTGCTATAACAATGAATGATATCAGGGATAAGTTTCGATATGGCTGCACTAGAGCAGGGAAGAACAATATGTCTGACATTAGTACTAGCCTTCATTTTCTCGTTACCAACAAGATCGGCTGTTTTCTTATCAGATTTAAGAAACCTAGAAGAGATCTGCCAATAGATTAAAGAAAAGAAATACTAATTAGATAAAGTAGTTAAAATATAGATATATGACTATAAAATATGGATGATTTGGAAACATACATTCTTCACCCAGGGAGGCAAAGTAGCACTGAACAGAAGAGTTTGGACTTTTGTTACATCCGCAACTTTGCCTGCAGGAGGAAATTGCTAATTATAATCCTACTAAATCAAGATTTCAACATCAACAGCTGCTATAAAGACACTTAGAGATTTTGCATGATTTATTCAAAAATCCAAGAAAACAGTAAACATTAGCAAATTTTAAAACGACTGACTTACTTATGTAATAGAAATGTGCTACTAGCATGTCATACAATGGTCAGGTGTAAAGACTGCGTTCAACTGGAGCATGGTCACGTGGAGCAGTCAAACCCTTTTAATTACACAACTTCCCCACCACACATACTCAACTGCTGGATATCTCCCTGAGGGTGGACATACTATAACAGTTGTATTGGTCATAGTGGTATCAGTTAACTGGAAACAAAGTGTTCTGGACAAGCTTTCAGTGACCTATTCTAGTACAAGTCAACCTCAGATTTGAGACATTGCTAGCTAAGGAAAGTTTTCCTTTCAGAAACAAGCCAAGTTGGTAATAATTACTTTCAAGAATGCTCCACAATAATCAATTCAAGTAAACTATTTTATATGGAAGTACCTAGAATAAGTTCAACATCATCGACAAAACCCATCCTTAGCATTTCATCAGCCTCGTCAAGGACCCGAAATTGTAAAGAGCTCAAGTCAATATTTTCTCTTTCTATGTGATCCTACATAGAGATTTGCATGAGTTAGCATCCAAGTGAATCAGTTTAACAAATTTTTCACATTTACTATGAATTACCTTGACCCTTCCAGGTGTACCAATAACTATATCAACACCCCTTCTCAAAGCTGTCTCTTGAGGGCGGTAAGGAGATCCTCCATACAAACAACATGCAGACAATCCCACAGCTCCACCATAAACTTCAAAGTCCGCAAACACCTGAAAATAATAAGAAAATGAATTCCATATACTATGCCCGTTATAAAGATACATGAAGAAAGTCATAAAGTTCACAACAATCACCTGGTTGGCTAACTCCCTTGTTGGTAGAAGCACCAGAACGCTAGGTGATCTTCCAAATCCTGTCTTTCGTTTTGACTTTGCAGGACCATTGGTTAACGACTCCAGAATGGGTAGAACAAATGCCAATGTTTTTCCCTATACAAGTAAGGTTGATAAAATCAAGTTAATGAACCAACACCACATCATCCCCATCTAGTGAGTGCTAATGCTATGGCTAAATAGGGGATCAAATATCTTAGACAGTGTACACTAGAGAAGTGTCACTCATATACAAAACCACTGAATTTGAATGTTTCATCAACCGACTAATCACATAAGTTCATAAAAATATGAAATAATTTATAAATGTATTGGACTCTTACAAACGCACAAGGTGACTTTGTAATTGTCAAACACACAATTCTCCATACAGTCGAGCAACAAAAACAAATTGAAATTTGGATTTATGTGACACCCACCCACGCACACTTAATCTAGAGTAGACCATAGCTACTTCCCCCAAAGATATTGCCTATACTTATCCATCAAATCCAACCAATTCAAGAAACACTTGAAATAAAAATTAGAACTTGAAATGAAACTATCAACAAAACAAACTAAACAGACAAAACACACATGAAATCTTCATCATCACAGCAACAAAACAGATGTATGTACAATATACCTGACCAGTACGAGCTCTGCCGACCAAATCAGACCCATCAGAATGGTATCAAAGGTCATAGCTTGAATGGGAAACAAAGCCTCAATCCCATTAGCCTTCAACTTTTCCCTCAAAGGCTTAGAAATCCTAAACCTCGAAGTCGCATTCGGATCCTCTTTTACAGCAGGAGCAGCAACCACCTCTCCATTCTCCAGCAACTTCTGCTTCTTGACAGACTCCCCCACCAACTCAGTCTCAGTCTCAGTCTCCTCAGCGCTCCTCTTCTTCTTCGACTTCTTCAGCTGCGCAGAGTCATCGCTGCTTGGTTCCTCCACTTTGGGGCTCTTCTTCTCCTTGCTCTTCTTCTTGTCCGTCGATGTTGTTATCTCCATGGCGGCGGCGTCGCTTGTCTGCTTCTTGTCTTTCGAAGATTTCTTCTTGTCTTTGGGTTGCTCTTCGAAGATCATTGAATCAGTGATTGGGATTGAAGGCATTGGAATGATAAAATTAGGGTTGGGGAAGATATTAGGGTTTCTAAGTTGTTGTTCGTTCCTCTAATTCTACTTCTGCTGCTAAGGAGAGATGCGGCTCTGAGTTGCAGTTTAGCAGAGAAGAGAAGAGAACGAAAGAGAGATATTTAGGGGGTTAGGGTTTGGCTTTTATACAACTTTAGGAGGTGGACGTGCTCTATATAAAAAGCGCTATAGTAGTGATAATTAAATTTTTTTTTTTTTTAATTGCTAGACTAAGATAGCGCTATATAAGCGCTTTAGTAGTGATATATAGGATAGCGCTTCCGAAGCGCTATCCTAAATGTAAGTAGCATAGCGCTTCCGAAGCGCTATGCAAGCACTTTAAAAGCGCTATGGTAGCTTTGGTAACGTTTTTTCTCATAGCGTTTTTTAAAGCGCTATCTAAGACATAACTAAGATAGCGCTTAACTGAAAAAAAAAATTAAAAGCGCTATTGTAGTGTTTTTTTTTTTTTTTTTAAAGACAAATAAGCGCTATCCTAGTGCCCACTTGGATAGCTCTTTAAAAAAGCGTTATCTAAGTGGCGTTACCTAAGCTAATATTTGTAGTAGTGTTTGGCACATATTTCATGTAGCCCAAAAGCTTCTAATATCATGCAAATCATAACTGGAACAAGTTTCATAACCTTGGATCCAAAAATTAATTTTCTTATAACATTATTTTTTATATCTGTATTTGTTTATGTGGTTACACTAGGATACGAGACAAGTGTTTTTGTTTCACAGATTCCTCAGTTTGTTCTTGAAACTGGAGAATCAGAGACTCCAGAGAGACGCAAGAAGTTGGTTGCTTGCACTCAGCCACGTTGAGTGGCTGCAATGTCTGTTTCCCATCGTGTTGCTGAAGAGATGGATGTAACTATTGGTGAAGAAGTTGGTTATAGCATCCGTTTTGAAGATCGCAGCAGTGCTAAGACGGTTCTCAAGTAAGATATTTCTCCTTTCTATTAACTTCATTTCCCCCCTCAACTGATTCTTTCTTCTGAAATATTCGTTGCTTCCTTTTCTGCCTACGTTTATACTTATTCTGTATGTGATATGCGTGGCAGGTATTTAACTGATGGTATGCTTTTAAGAGAAGCTATGAATGATCCACTCTTGGAACAATATAAGGTTATAATTCTGGATGAAGCTCATGAAAGGACTTTAGCAACGGATGTTTTGTTTGGACTTTTAAAGGAAGTATTAAGGAACAGGCCAGATTTGAAACTGGTGGTTGTGAGTGCCACACTTGAGGCTGAGAAGTTCCAGGGTTATTTCAGTGGTGCCCCGCTAATGAAAGTTCCAGGAAGGCTTTTCCCAGTGGAAATTTTCTATACTTAGGAGCCCGAGAGGGATTACCTGGAAGCTGCTATTCGAATAGTTGTCCAGATACACATGTGTGAACCTGCAGGTGACATACTTGTTTTCCTTACAGGAGAGGAAGAGATTGAATACGCGTGTAAAAAAATTGCAAAAGAGGTAGGGAACTTGCTTTTAGGGCACCGCAACCTTCATGAAAGCATGATTTTTTTGGGCATGTGTTGTTATATGTTACTGTTATATATATATTTTTTTTTTTTGAGTGCATGGCCTTAGAAGGAAATTTGCCTAGTCCTGTCTCTGTGACAGTGCTTGTGCATCTACATGTGCATGCGTGCAGAGTTTATTTTAGGCAATTAGGTTATCATCAGCAGTAGCTTGTCTAGGTCCCATGCCACTGGTTGGAGTGTACCGTAGGAACTTTTGAGTAAAGTGCTGGTGCATTTAGTTGCAGTTTCTCAGTATTCTCTCATGAAGCAAATGGTGTCATCTCGCCTCTATGTCTGCTGACCACCCTGGGCCTCCTCTGTGATAACCATTTCTTTCTTTGGTACCCAATTGCTTTGTCCAGCCTAGGGAGGCTCAAAAAGCTGCGGATGAAGCTAAAGCTCAGTTCGGCCACATCGACGGGGATCACTTGACACTTTTAAATGTATATCACGCGTACAAGCAAAACAGTAAGTCCCAAAATCTGCTATTGTTTACTTCTTCTTTTTTTTGAGTCTGCATGGTCTAGTGTTCTTCGTTGAAATTGTTCTTCGTCTGATGGACTTTGTTCCACAGGTGTTCGATTGCCGTCTGCATGGTTGTTCTCAAGGCCTAATTACTTCAGTAAGCTGCAGTTGTTATTCTGTTGTTTATCGACTTGAAGTGCTCTGATTCTTTATCATGTAATCAAGTTCTTCTCTTACAGAGTGAAAAGCAATCAAGCTGGTGTGGACTTGAAGATAACAAGGATCCGTGTAGTGATCAATGCTATCTCCGGGTAACTTTTGTCATGTCTAAGTTTAAAATGCATATATACTTCCATGTTATCACTGTTGAAAATGAAGCTTAAGATCAACAAAATGGTTATGATATACTCTTCAACATGTTATAACACCTCCAATTCTAGAGGGTACATCACAAGGAAGGCTAACAAGTAATTTAAGAAGTAGTTTTTATGTGTCAGTGAAGTCCATTATGGTTATGGTTTCCGCAGTCTTCACAAGCACACACATACACACTAATATGCCTGACATAGTGACAATGGCAAAGGTAATTCATACGACTTTCCATGCAATTTTTTTAAAGAGTACCGTAAGTTTATCTTATTGTAGCATCTTTGTTAAGTTTTTCTACGGACATTTTGTGTTGTAAATGTTACTTTCAGTCTGCTGATATGTTTGTTGCTGTGATATGTTCAGGGTATTGGAAATGGCATTCCGCTTGGTGCTGTTGTTACAACCCCTGAGATTGCACAGGTCTTGACGCATCGTAGTTACTTCAACACCTTTGGTGGAAATCCCGTATGTACAGCTGCTGGCCATGCAGTTCTGAAAGTAATTGAGAAAAGAAAAGCTCCAGGAGGATGCAATGGACTACACAATGTCGAATTGTAAATGTTGTTGTTTCTGCTGTAATGAATTGTGAATGATCTAAATTTTTGCTGTAATGAATTGTAAATGTTGTTGCTGTAATGAATTGCTTGAAAGCAATTGCTGGAATTTGCTGATCAGAGGTTGTAAATGTTGTTTTTAAATTTAATAAAAAGTCATATTAAATTTTTTTTACTTGATGCACGTGCTGAATTATACTTACCTATAAGATGTAATCAAAAGTCATTTGATAGCAAAAAAAAATAAAAATTATTGCAACGGTTTAGAACCGTGGCTAACAATATTGCAACGGCTCATAACCGTGGCCATGACTTCCCACGGCTTATAACCGTGGCTAGGACTGGCCACGGCTAAAAACCGTGGCTAAAACTTTTGCAACGGCTTAGAACCGTGGCTAGGACTTGCCACCGTTTTAAGCCGTGGCTATTCCTGGCCACAACTTAAAACCGTGGCTAACATGTTTGCAACGGTTTATAACCGTGGCTAAATCATCAACCGTTCTCGAGCATAAAACCGTTGCTAATATGTTTTGCCACGGTTTTTAGCCGTTACTGGGGATTTAGCGACGCCTCTACAGCCCACGGCTCTAAGCCGTGACAATGGGTTACCCCCACGGTTCAAAACCGTTGCTAATGGGTATTTTTGGTGTAGTGAGTCCAAAACATTTAAATCAAAACAAATTTCCATCTTTAGTCTTCACAACTATCCATCTACTTCTATATCAGCATCTTCTTCAACATCCTCCTGGTCTTCTTCATCATGAAGTGAGTACGAAGTATTTTCATTTGATTTTCGTGCCATACTCCTCGTGTTTGGCCTAGGATTGGTAGCTCCTAATGCATCTCTAACTTGTGACCATGTGAGATCATCGCCTTCCCTCACAAAATCTTGTAGCTCATTATCCGTAGGAATGAGCCAATCATCATTCTCATCAACGTCCTTCAAGACAATGAGATCATGAGCTTGTGAATTTATGTTTGCATTCCTTTCCTTCATTCTCCGCTCTAACTTTTTGTCGTATTGAATGAAAACAAGATCATTCAATTTTGCTTGCAAAAGACAATTCCTTTTTTTAGAATGCAACTGAAATTAAATAAAAATATATTAGTCACAACTCACAAATATTTCAAATCATTGTGAAATAAAACTTGTAGTGATTATACTAATAATTGTTACTTACATGGTCAAATGCACTCCAGTTGCGCTCACAAGGTGAAGCGCTACAAGTCAAAGATAAGATTATTATCGCAAAACCTTGGAGGAGAGGAACTTCAAACCCATGATTAATCCACCATTCGACTATTCAATAAAATCATAAAAAATTATAAGTAAAAATTAATAAAGCGAATAAGTAATATTGTAGTTTATAAGTGTAAATTACTTATCAAGTGGGAATGTGTCTCTTTGGCGTTTCGCTGATGCAGCTCCAAATTGCCCCAATGAATCTCTATACATCCTCAATTCCATGCTAATACGATCATTCTCAGCATCCCCTGGTAACAACTTATCAATACATGCAAGAAGTCCTATTTTAATCTTCTTGTTCCCCAAAAGTTGAGCAAAAGATTGTTTATAAAATATTGAGGGGTTCAAGTAAAAGCCAACTGGACACAACATACTAGGATCTCAGTTCAATGTTTATTTAATAAATAACTAAATAAACAAATAAAACATAAAATGTAAGTTTAGGCTTTAATACCTACATGTAAAGGATGGTGTAATTGATCATTCCACCTGTCATCAATAATTTTTCCACCAATCCCAGAACTCTACTTTTATCATCTAGGCCAAGATTTTTTTTTTTATTCCTTCTTTTGCTCTATCCATGGCCTCATATATGTAACCCATACATGGTTTTTCCTCTGAATCCACCAACCGCAATACTTCCACTAATGGACCAAGAACTTTGCAAGCAAACTCTATATTTTCCCAGAAGTCACTTCTTGCCACTAGATTCTCAATCTTCTTTCCCTCGAGCTTGGTTGAAAAACTATTATGCCTCCATTGGGTTGAAACAAACAAGACTTGCAAATGACACTTATTATCCCAAATACTTTGCAATGTATAATAGGAGGTAGCAAATCTAGTCACACGGGATCTATGCAACTCTTTATTGTTCGCCAACTTCCTCATCATGTTCAAAACCCGCCCATGGTTATAAATATATACCACAATAGATCTAGCTTCCAGCAAAACTTTGTGTATCTTCAGTTACTTATGACCAAGATCGTGGAGGATTAAATTGATGCAATGAGCAACACAAGGTGTCCAAAAGATTTTGGGATGTTGCTTCTCTAGTTCCTTTCCCGTAGCCTTAAAATTAGAGTCATTATCGGTGACAAACTACAACAATAATAATATATAGTGCTCGATTAATAAAATTATAAAGCAATTAATAATTATTACTTGAATATACAATTATAAACTTACTTACCTGAACAATGTTTGCCTCTCCTACGTCCGCAATAACTTCATTGATCATTCCCACAATAAGTGCAGCGTCTTTGACATATTCATATGCATCAATTAACTTCAGAAACATTGTTCCTTGTAGACAATTCACTAAGAAGTTAATCAATGAACAACCCTTTCCATCAGTCCAAAAGTCAGACATTATGGAGTATCCAAAATTTTCCCAATGTTGCCTTAGAGACCTGACAAACAGTTTTGTCTCTTCCAACATATCTCTTAATAGTGTAATCCTATTATGATAGCTCGGAACATGCATACCTAAATAAGTAACAATAAATTAATAATAAAGTAAAGTAATAAACAATAGTAAATGAACTATAATGATCAAAACTTTGAAAGTCAAAATATTTACCTCTTCCATAGTCTCCAATAACATGGACCATAGTTTTAAATTTTGCAGTCCGAACGGCATTAAATTGGCAGTCCAACCTCATATGCCCAATCGGCTATAGCAACCCAAGCCACTTTTTTCAATTTTTATTTATGGGGGTTATTTCTATCCAAAGTTGTTTGCTTCATTTTGGACATGTCAGCCTTTAACAAGGTATCAAGTGGATATCTCAAATCACTAGCAACCTTCATGTTTTGGCTGCCTCTGGCTCCACCATTAATACATGTTTGTTGCCCCTCTTCTACACAGTGTTCTAAAAAATGCTAGACAGTGGGCGGGCGATGAGCAAGTGCCTAGCGTCCAGGGGCCTAGGCGGCACCTAAGCGATCTTAGGTTTTGTATTATAACTTTAATAATTTACAAAAGTTAAGAATAATACCTTATCAATTATATTCAATTTAATGCCAAGATACATATGCAAAATTTAAAAACATGAAAAATTAACAATCATGAACAAAATTTATTAAAACTCAAATGACTGAAGTTGGTCATGATGGGTACTTTATACAAAGTTGAATTTGTAGACAAATATCCAAACCTACTATTTTATTTTTCTTCAAATTGCATAAATGACCTCAGTCATGTTTGATCAAATCTACATTACTGAAATTGGTACCGACAGATCTTTTGAGAATTCCATTAAATAATCATCATTTGCTACATTCAGACATATACTGAATAAAAAACAATTAAATTGTTTATTTCCAAAAAAGAGGAAAGAAAAAACTAAATAAGAACACAATCAGCCTTAAAGTAAAATAAAATAAAAACTCGCCCAGACCCACCCAGACCCGTCTAGTCATTAATCTGGGTGTTTCTCTAACGCCTAGTGCCTAGGCAAATTTTTAGAACACTGCTTCTACATCATTATCCTCTTCGCCCATCAAAATATCACTTTCAAGAATTTGTTTAACTCTAGCCTTCTCGGATTTTGTTTTTCTTTTTAACTTGTAGTAATGTTGCAGAACACTTCATTCGCACATCATCCGACACATCCAAACTTGGTGCTACATTTCCTCTCTTGTGCGCAAGATGTTCTTTAAATCTTGAAATTTCATTAATTACTTTCCGGCAAAACTTGCACTTTACCCAAGTTTTATTGTTTGGGTCTGCACATGCATTCTCCCCATTCCCATGCTATGTCTTCGGATGCCCTTTTCAAGGAACTTGACGATGTTGAATTGGTAATAGGATTTGAACCTCCCAACGGCGACGACATAATTTACAAATACGAAACAAGAATAAGAAAAGCTTAATACAAAATAAAATACATAAAATAAATTAATTAAAGTGCCAAATTGAAAATAAATTCATATTTTTTTTCATACTAGGACTAGGTAAAAGAACAGTTATAAACATCTTAGACCATGGAGAGGCTATATCTACATCATATACCAAGGGAAAATCATCACACCAATCTATCACAGACCAACATATACCAAAATTTCCTTAAAACCAATAAAATTGTTAATTTAGGTTCCTCTACTTGTGAAAAAAGGATGAGTAAATTATTTTTTTTCTTCAAGGACTATCAGCGTATGTGACTACTGCCATATGGTATTTAATGAAAGAATTTCCAAATATTCAAAAGCATATCAATGACATTGTGCATCAAAGGTGGGTGTTAATGAAAGATGATATTACTGCGTATTCTCTCATTTTCCTTTCAATTTCTTGGTTGCTTCCTTTCAAAGGAGGACTTGCATACAACAATAACTGAGAGAAGCATAATTACGATACCAATCCTTTAGGTATAACTATATGAATGCAATTGAAGAAAAATAATACTACAAGGATCCCAAGTTTTGCTATCAAAACTTTGTGTCTGTGAGCTAGCAGTTTGAAGAAGAGAAACAGTTGTGAGAGAGTGAGAGATCCCATCCATTCTTTGTAATTCGTTTCTTGTTTGAAGAGGGAAGAAGAGGGACTGGGAGGAAAGGGAAGAGGGCCGATTAAGCGCTAACTCGCCGATTTTGCTGGTTCCGCTAAATGCCAACCGAGTCGACCCTATGCATTTCGGTCCAACCCCGCATAGCGCTTAATCGTCGATTATGCGGTAATTAGTCGTCGCATTAATAGCACAGCTACTAATGCAATGGTTACTTGTGCACACAAAACAAGTTGATTAGTTGATAAATTAGCTACTAATGCAATGGTTCCCATCTATTTTTCCTTTTTTTTATTATATTTTATTTTTGAAAAGCAAGTGTGCCGCCGCCGGTGGGTATAGAACCCAATATGTGAGGTTTAAACTACCACAACGACTACCTTTGGCCATCTATTTTTCCTTCATTTCAGATAGATAATTATTAAATAAATTATTAAATGAAACAAACCACATACCCTGTTTTAGAAGTTCTTGTAGCCGCTTATTCGTGCAAGTGAACAAATCCTACAAATAGTTAATTCAAATTCATTAAAAGAAGAAAACGCAAATAAATAATAAAAACTATCAATCAAAGACAGCAATCTCATATATTGCGCTAGTGATATCGTACACAATAATCACAGCAGCGGCTCCTTTGTTAATACATTGGAGCCAAGCTATGGTACCTCTCATGCCTTGATGTATCCCAAATCTAAAATTTAACTGTTGCATCATTCACCGCCAATGTTTGAGAGAAGAACGTGGCTCCGATTGTCGATTCCTGCAACCAAATTCATCAAAAACCCCACTTTAAACCTAGAAACCACAACATCATCGAAAATTCTTGGCACAAAACTTGAAATTCAAGAAACTGGCCCATGCCATGACGAAGCGCAAGACAAGACTCGACTTTCCCGCGCCCATATCTCCAAGAAGAACCTGCGGTCGGATGAAATCAAAGAGAGAAATGGAAATTTCACCTTAAAAGCTGCAAATAACACTCCAAAATTTGACAACGAGGATAGTCGACGAGTAGGTTCGAAACTCTGCTTGAATCCATCCGATCTTGCCTTCTGAAACTTGGAATCTAGTTCAATTTGTCTTGTTATTATTGGATTTGGAAAAACTTTAGAGTTTTAGAAGAATTTTTTTTTATTGATCCATCTGTTAACAAGTGAAATTGTTGGAGCTCATTCAGCATTCGCTTAACTTGCTCAATTGCATACCTTCCTTGCCTTTGATTGAGATTGAGTTATGAGATTCTCACCTCATTGACGAAGTTCAAAACGATTCCTGAAATCAAACAGTGAATCAACGATTAGATCAGGTGAAGTGACGAAACGAAGATTACTTGCTAACTCAATCAAGAGAGTTGGATTGTTAACTCAATCGAAGCTTAGAGTACAAATTCAAGTGGAAATGTGGTTTTCTGATGGATTAGGGTTCAGATCTGTTGATTTTGCTGGAATTTACCTTCTGCATGATCTGAAATCTAAAAGTGAGTTTTGAGAACTCAGACAGCCTTTGTTGGAAGATATACACATTTTGTTAAAAGTTTTATTCAAATAGTATTTATTATCAAAATAATAATAATAATAATACTCTAATTATTATTTCTCATTTTACTAATTAGTAATTTAACTAAATTTTTATTTTTTAGTTATTTTTATAAATAATATATTTATAAAATTATTAATAGTAACTTAAGTCAATAATTAGTATCTTTTTGGGTTACAAGACTTGTAACACAATGAAGAGATAAATTAAAAAATATTGATGTTACTGATTACTCATTTTGATGTAGTGATTTTTGCTTATTTGTAAATATGACATCTAAACGTAGAAAGCTGAAGAACACAATAACTACATTGTCACGTTAGAAAAAACGATTTACAGACCCTCAGACTAGGGGTGGGCATCCCATCCTGCGATCCCGATCCCGTCCTGATCTCGTCCCGATTTTTCCGGGTCTTAATGGGATTGAATAATTTCATCCCGATCCCGTCCCGTCCCGATCTAGAATGGGATGGGATGAGATGAAGATTTTCAATCCCGCCAATCCCGTCCCGTCCCGAGCTAATTTTTTAATATTTATTATTAATATTTTATTTATTTATTTATTTTTATTCATATAAACTTAAAGATGACTGACAGAAACTCATGGTGTTTGCATTTGAATTTCATTTATTTTATTTTGGGTTTTATATATTATGTAATATCGATTTAGACTATATATGAGTGTCTATTGAGGCTATCATTTCTAGGTTTATCTGAAGTTTCAAGGAGAAAACAGATGAAAACAAAAGCAAATTGAACTCTCCCAAACATCCCAACTAGATTAGCACTTGAGAGAGGTTTGCAATCAATCACGTGCTCGTTATATATACAATGTTATAAGCATCTTGAGAGACATATTCAGACATGTCTTTTTTATCCATTATTAATTTGGTTTAAGACTAAAGTCTGCTAGGTAATATGCTACTCACCCTCGGGCAATATGAGTTATCTTGTAGTGTCAGAGAACGTATATTCAAGAGCTGATCTGGTTTACGAGACCTTGGGTTTTCCATGGGGTCGCCTCTATATTGGTGGGTATTTCACTGCTTAGGTGTTATCCATAACTATTTCAGATTCCTGCAATTTGCTTATAGGTTTAAGAAAGTTATTTTTCACGCTCTATATCTAATTATAAGAAAGTTATTTTTCACGTTCTTATATGATGATAATCTTTGCAGCAGTCACAGGCAGCACACTGATCCCGTCCCGTCTCGTCCCGTCCTGAACCCGTTTGGGATGGGACGAGGTCGGGATGAGATTTTTCCCATCCCGTTCCGTCCCGATTCCGTATGAACGGGATGGGATAGGGATGTGTATATCTCATCCCATCCCGTCCCATGCCCGCCCCTACCTCAGACTCATTTTGCCAAAACATCAAGATGCCTACAAATTTTTTAATATATTTTTCCAAAACGTGGCCCTGTCAGTGTGAAAGGCATTGAAGGTTTTGTAATTTACATTATGCATAAAGATACATTTTGGCAACACGTTTTTGCAAACTGTGAGCACCACCGTGTTCCAATTTGCCAAAAAGTGAAACAACAATTTATTCTGAAACTTTTTTTTGGCCATTTGATGGTTGAATGATGCTAGGAGTAGTGTCTGAGTTTGGAAGTCATATATATATGAGTGATTCTATGTGTCGAGGGAAAGGGCGAGGAAAAGGAGGTGGGGGGGGGTGAACCGTTCACCCCCTCGAGATGCGCGCGCCAAAAAAATGGGCACACATCTCGAGGGGGGTGAACGGTTCACCCCCCGCCACCTCCTTTTCCTCGCTGGTTTCCTCGCTCTTTCCCTCGACATTTAGAATTTCCCCTATATATATATTTATTTTTAATTTTTGTTTTGGGGGGGGGGGGGGGGAGTAAAATACCTGGCTTTGAGAGGTTCCCATCATCATCAAAACATGCATTGGTAATAGGAAGGTGAGGCCTTGGGGAAAAAGAAGCAAGCTGCAGACCTACAGCTTCTTAGAAATCAGCAGTTTGCCTGAAGTGCTCCTTGATTTGCTGATCAACAATACTTAAGGTTTATTGCTCCTCGACCTGTTGACGATAGAAATGCATATTCGCCTTAAAAAGATACTTCAACCTAAGCTAAACAGTAACAGCAGAAGAGAGGCCAAAATAAATTGAGAAAAAAAGTAAAGGTAAAATATACTTATTCCAAACTCCTACCTTGTGCTTGAAAAAAACAAGAGACTTTCTAACAGAAGGTTGCAAAGAGATAAACATAAAGATAATCAAACTATGTAAGTATCAACTGATCATTGTTATTTTCGACAAAAACGAAGATAACGCAAACTTGATTTCAGAAATACAACTAGAGAATTGGTTTCTTGTTCGAGTCTGTATTTTGAAATATTCATAATTGAGCTCGATCTCTTCCAAGCAGAATGAAGGGGAAGATTCCAAAATGAAGGAGAATAATAAAAGATGGTCTAATAACACTTTTGAGCATAGAACTAGAACCGGAGAATATTGATTATCAAAATTGATTAAATTTTAACCATAATACCTCCCTTCTCTTGTTCCAAGAAAAAATTACGAATCATCTTTCTACATTCTCGATGCAGTCCATTGCCCTCGGCAAATTCATAATCATAGACGCTTCAACAGTTGGTAAGAAACCTCTTTCAACCATCAAGTTGAGATGTTCAATTGCACTTTTGTCCATTAACCATAATATTAAACGCGATATCATCTGGAACACTTGTTTCCTTCATTTATATGAATAGATTGCGTGCTTCTTTCAACATTCCTTCATTTGCATTAGGTTGCAACCCCTTGCCTCATTCAGTTTCCCAACTTTGCACAAATTGCAAAGTATAATGTTTTAAATTACAATGTTGGCTTTGACTCCACTGCTTTCCATGAATGATACAACTACATTGTTGTTGAAAAACAAAGTTTAAAACTAGAGGAATTGGACATACATGCTGGAATTTGATATAACTTGATGGAGATCGGCTTGTCGGCAACAGATTGGTGGCATAGAAGAGGAAAGAAGCTGGCAACAACCGAAATCGTTGAAATTGCTGGTTGGAATTCACTGGGTTTGGTGGTGAAATTGGTTGGGAGTAGAAGATGGAAAATATGAACAACTGGAAGAGAAGGGAGAAGAATGCGGTGGAAACTCTTCCACATCCCTCCACCACCACCATTGAAGGATATAAAAGGAGAAGAAAGGTTTCCTCTTCTTCATCCTCCAAATCGAGTTCTTCCATGTTGTTGATTTTTTAGTTAGGGTTCTTCAACTCTTTTTTGTCTGTATGTGAGAGAAGAAAGAAGGGGAGGTGAGAGGAGAGGAGAGAGAGTGTTTATTGTTTTATTGTGATAAACGCACCTATGTATTTGTGGTGTCATTTAGACATATGTGTAACATCGCTGACGTTTTGTAGCTCTCTCCAGTTGTATTTTTTTGATTTCACTGGTAAAACTATTCTCTTTGCCTGTGGACATAGGCAAATTGCCAAAACACGTAAATTTGTTATTTTCGGTATTAGTTGTATTTGTTTTATAACTTCACATTTAGGTATTTGTGACTTTTCCGCTCGTAGCAAAAATCACCAAGCTCGTTTTGCGCCTAAATGGACACTTACAAGAATGGTGGATTAACCTTGGAGAATACAGGCAACTCATAGTTCTCCAATCTAGCTCCATTGACGCTTTTATGACGTTTCTTCACACAGAGTTTCTAGGCTCTCCTTTGCACCATACTGAGCAAGCCAGATATGAATTTATCAAAATGACCACTTAATGCGCCCCCAATTTTGAAGGATGCCCCACCCCTGTAGCGTTTGTCTTTTCACCTTTGTGATTTCTTTTCCCTTTTTTTTTCTTTCTTGTATTCTTTCCTGTGATAGTATGGATATTCACCTTTATTATGATTATAAGGTGGTTGGTGCTTGGGTAGGTCTATTTACATTCGAACGTGACAGGGAAGTCGGGAGGTTCAGGGACATAGCCAACCAATTCATTCCCCATCCTGCACTTAACCGATGAAAAAGAGGGGGACGCAACATGTCGTTCGTCATGGGGTCAGTGGAATGAATAACCGATCCGCTATTGGATTAATTTCAAGGGTACGGCCAGGGAGACGACTCATAGCCACTCAGGGAAGGGGACAACCTGGAGAAGCGAAACACCACTAGGAAGGTGGGAGGTACTTGTGATCAAATGAATCGGTCGAGTAGTGCGAGTTGAGTGCGCTTTCCAGACATCGTGAATGAAGTCGGTATGGAATCTTAAGAGGGGGACGCCTTAAATCCGCCCCAGCTCATTCAGTTACCCCTTTTTATGACTAGTTTGCCTTATCGTCCTTATTTATTTGCTTTGATTTCACACATGTCATGTCAAAACAACTAATGACAGGAAGTAGGGACCCACATCCAACATTTTGAATCTGAATAGGCACTAAGGAAACTATCTGTTTATTTCATTGTAAAATACAAACTAGAAGACGGTGACTCGTCTTTTTAGGGAAAACGGCAGGCTGGAGAGTTTCCCACAGTTGGAGGGAAGGAAGGGCAACTAAGAGAAAAACAAGCAAGCTCCCAGTGGCATCAACACAATAAAAGCTCGACCGCGTAAGATCCTCGAACCTACCAAGGCCACAATCTGCAGCCTTTTTTCGTGCTCTTCCCTACCCGGGAAGGTAGATCAAAGAAAGGTAGCCTGCTTTTCTCCTGGACGAATGACGACTTATGTAGTGGTCGGCCTTCCTACCATAATGCCTCCTTGGTTGAAGAGAAGCAAAATAACACGTAAAAGGAGAGGGATGAAGTGAGAAAGAGCTTAGCCTACCACATAATCAATGGCATCTTCCTCCAACAAAAGCAATTCTCTCTCCTGCGGATCTTCCTCCAACATAATCAATGGCATCGGATCTAACTCAACTCTCTCCCTTTCTGGCTTAGCCTACCACTCCGTGGGCTTCTATCCCTTGGTCACCTAAAGTGGCTGCACCATTGCCACTTCTTCCATCCTCTGGGAACGAATTAAAGCACTCCTTTCCTGCCCAAGGCGCCAAGCAGAATCTAGATCAAAACCCTTGTCTTCTCTATCGAGTTCATCTGAGTAGGGAAGAAGGTAGAGTGATAAGCACCAACTCTAGCAGTCGAAGAAGGTGATTCCTCGTCTCTATCCATCCCTGGATGCAATGAACCAAAACTAACTAAAGTGTTAAGGAAAAAGTTGAAAGACGAGTACATGACGAAGAGTACCCAGAATAATATCTTCCTCACGAAACTACTTTTTCAGATGAATATAAAACCCAAGATTACATTGCCAGAACATTTAGATGAGTTCAATAGGCTTATTGCCGACCTATTGAATTTTGAAGAAGATGTTCCAGAAAATTACAAGGCTTTGTGCCTTTTAAATTCCTTCCTGAAAAATACGAGCATGTCGTTACAACGTTGTTAATGGGAAAATAAAAGTTGAATTGTGATGAGGTGCTGGGAAAAAGGTAGAGTGAGAAGCACCAACTCCAGCAGTTGAAGAAGGTGATTCATCATCTCTATCCATCTTTGGATGGAATGAACCAAAACTAAGGTGTTAAGGAAAAAGTTGGAAGACGAGTACATGACGAAAAGTACCCAGAATAAACTCTTCCTCACGAAACTATTTTTCGGATGAATATAAAACCCAATATTACATTGCCAGAACATTTAGATGAGTTTAATAGGCTTATTGCCGACCTATTGAATTTTGAAGATGTTCCAGAGAATTACAAGGCTTTGTGCCTTTTAAATTCCCTTCCTGAAAATTATGAGCATGTCGTTACAACGTTGTTAATGGGAAAATAAGAGTTGAATTATGATGAGGTGGCTACAACATTGCTCAATTATGAATACAGGAGGAAGGATCTCAAGATCCGTAGAGATGCAACGTCAGAAGTATTGGTAGCGAGGGGAAGATCTGAAAACAAGAATGATGGTGATAGAGGAAGATCACAGTCAAGAGGAAGATATGTGGACAACAAGTTTTTGCCGAGGGATGAATGTGCCTTCTGTTATAAGAAGATCAATTGGAAGATTGACTGTGAGGAATTGAAAACTGTAATAGAAAAGAGAAAGAAAAAGTCAAATGCGAATGTGGTGTACAATTTGGATGAAGATGAGGACGAGGATGATGCGTATTCGTTGTCTGCAACTTTAGCATTGGTGAGTCATTCTGATGAATAGTTGTTTCCCCGTAGGGATTGGTTTTCTAACTTTAGAGAGATGGATGGTGGTGTTGTCCATATGGGCAATACTGATGAATGCAAAATTGCAGGGTTATGTAAAATCAAGTTGAAGATGCATAATGGACTTTTTCGAGTTTTGAATGATGTTTGGTATATACGCGATTTGAAGAAAAATCTCATATTTGTTAGTGTTTTAGAGTCCAAAGGTTACAGGTTGTGGTAAATGGTGGAGTTCTAAAGGTCGTTTCTGGTGTACTGGTAGTTCGGAAAGTTGTTCAGAGGGTAACTTGTACTTCTTGTAGAGGAATATGGTTACAGGTAATCGTAAAGTTGAATTTGGTGGAATAACTTGTGTTGTTGAAGGCCCTGTAGATGTTGCTTCTAGTAGAGTTATTGATAACTCCAAGGATGTTTGTATGGATACCTTGAGGGCTTGGCATTGCGTGCAGGTAGCAAAGGTGAGAAGGTTCTACACGAGTTGTTGAAGAAATGTTTGGTGGAAGATATGAAAATGTGCTACGTGGATGTTTGTGAACATTGTGTTTCCAGAAAGTCTGGTTGAAACTCCATCCTAGTCAAGGCGGAGTTTGATTGTTAGCTTGAGCATGCTTACGTGGATGACACCTTTGGGTGTATGCGCCTATGAGCGCATTTGGAGGGGTGAGACCCTCAATCTTGGAAACGTCAGTATTGATTTGATTATGTTTGCTAGAAATCGGTTGCTTGTTTTTGTTCGTGTTTGTTGTGGCCAACTCAAATTTTGTGAAATCTTCACCGAGGTGGAAAATTGTTGAAAAACAAAGTTTGAAACCCGAGGAATAGAATATACCTGCTGGAATTCGATAGAACATGATGGAGATCAGCTTGTCGGCAACAGATTGGTGGCATAGAAGAGGAAAGAAGTTGGCAGCAACCGAAATCATTAAAATTGTTCGCTGGAATTCGTTGGATTGTGGTTGGAATTCCCTGGGTTTTGTAGTGAAATTGGTTGGGAGTAGAAGATGACAAATATGAACAGCTGGAAGAGAAGGGAGAAAAAAGGCGGTGGAAGAGTTTCCACCGCTATTGAAGCCTATAAAAGGATAAAAAGGGTTTTCCCTTCTTCATCCTCCAAATCGAGTTCTTCCCTGTTGTTGATTTTGTGAGTTATGGTTTCTCAACCCATTTTTGTTTGTATGTGAGAGAGAATGAAGAAGGGGAAGTGAGAGGAGAGAGAGTGTGTTTGTTGTTTTATTTTAATATACGCACCTGCGTATTTGTGGTGTCATTTAGACACGTGTGTGTAACATCATTGACGTTGTGTAGCTCTCTCCAGTTGTATTTTTTCAATCCCACTAGTAAAGTTCTATTTGCCTGTGGACGTATGTAAATTGCCAAACCACGTAAACTTGTTGTCTCTAGTATTAATTGTATTTGTTTTATAACTTCGCTTTTAGGTATTTGTAAAGCTTCCGCGCATAACAATTGCCTCATAGAAACGGCCATTGGTATATAGCCCATTTATTAGAGCAACATAGGGGACAATATTTGGAATTTGGCCGCGTGCTTGTATATCTTGGAAAATATCTTCTGCATCCATTCACATCATCCCCAAGCACCAACTCAGAAGAATTCACATTGTTGGAGGTCAAATATGTGGATTTTGGGCTGATTTAGCAAGACTATTTTACCATTTTCTAAGAATTTCAAATGGTTCAATTAAGGGATCGTCTCTGTAGGCAACCCAAACATGAGTTTTATTTTGCAGAGATTTTCTTGTACCAGATTCCTACGTAGTAGTTGGGAGAAGAGGTACCGGGTTTGAAGAAACCAAATTCAAAGATGCCATCTTGAGAGACAAATGTCTAGTCTGCAGAAAGATATTGGCCTGGATAAATGTTAGTGGCTACAGATCAAATATGGCTATACACTACACCAAATGAGTCGTTTTGTAACAACTCCCAAACAATATCACTTTTGTGATGTAATAGTCCACCAAACAATTTCAAGTCAAAACTAAATTTAGGCTTATCACTTCATTTGTAAAACTGTTAAAGCACAACAGTCATACTTTTTTGGGGTTGTTAGAAATATGTCAATTTGGTGTAGTGATAAGTAGAAAAGAATACAAAAGGCAGAAAAAAGAAAAATATGAACCATAATATGTTGTTTCTATTGGTTTCCATTGGTGCTCAAAATATTTCAATTGAACTTTCTGCATTTCAACATTTAAAAAGAAGGGGTCTTCAAAGATAACATAAACAACTAACTTTTTCTACATATATCTATCACACATGTACTATAATTTCCTCTTCAATTAAAGTCCAATAAACTTTTGAAATGATCATTAAGGATTTTTGTTTTGAGAGGGACCGTGGGTCCAACTCTTTTGTGTGGCAAGAATAAACCTATATTTTGCATTCATTGGTAAATAATCGCACAAGTCATGGTGTTCTTAGTCTTTGACAAGAAGAATCTACATTTTGACTTTTAGTACAGGATTTCATTAATGTGTCATTAGTCTTTGATGGAAACCAGATTTTCTATGCACACCATTTCAACACATTGTGAATCTTCTAAATCAGATTTGCTGAATTGCTAATATTGGTTGATAGTTCTCAAGGAAGATCACTAGTGCATATGCAATTTCAACCCCTGTGCTAGTGAAGTGTCAAGACTCTCCTCCTATGCCTTTTAATGATAATTGATGATACACCAAATTGTCCTCTGATCAGCATCGTATATATGTTATGATAATTTCGTCAACAAATAAAGGAGGCCCGATTGCATGCACAATTCAGCGAGGCCCAGATAGCAGCAAACCTACTATTGACAGATTTCAGAATGTTAGACCCAAATTGCAATGTGCCACTAAGCCCACACGTTATACGGTCAAGCCCAATACTTTTAAGCTTTGATAAGACAAAAGTAAGCCCTGATAAGACAAGTATCTGAGGGATTGATCCAAGATAGACACGTACATAGGCCTATGAAAATTATCATTTTTCATCATAAATGTATAGTTTTGATCTCGAAGATCAGCCCATCAATATCAGTGATAGGCACATACATAGGCCTGAATAACTTAATATTTTCTCTTTTATCAAACACATCATCAGAAAAATCAAAAGCTAATGCAAACAAAGCATATATGTAAACTTAAAAAATTATCCGATGACATACAAGAAATACAACTTATGTAATCCAAACTTTAAGTAGATGTCAAGCGAAGCCCCTTGCTCTAAAATGAACAAAAGGAAAATTCCTTACCACCATTTATTCACTATCAGACTTCGCACCTGTGAATGGTGTTGTGCTCTTGGTTTGAGATCAAGTACATATAGAATTGATTCGTGCTCCTGAGCTTTGGCTCATTGAAGACTTTGAGAAGAAACATTATGGATTCTCATTTTCAAGTTCCTGGAGAGATCTGGGGACTGAAGGAGGTTTCACATCAAGCACCCCCAAAAGCCATCTGCCCCATTGATGGTCTATGAGACTAATTGGACCAACAAATCGCTTTTAACACACTTCCAAGATCACTATTATCGGCTTCACTGTCCAACCTGGTGTCAAATAGTGTGATGACTTATTGGCAATCAGCTATTGGCAATCAGCTATTCTACTAACAGCCCAAATATGGAAGAACACAAGGAAATTGAAGACATTTTTTCTCTTTTTCTCTCAATTGTGAGTTTTGCCGATTTTCAAAAATGCATCAGATTAAACTCATATTACAGTTTCTGTTATAATATACAGGGCTTGCACTCAACATAGCCAAGCCCAAGTCCAAGACTGATTCACCTCTATAAGAAGCAAAATCAGAATATCTACAAAATAGGAAAATCAGAATAGGAAAGTCAGAATAAGACACCATTAGAATATCTTGTATAAGAAGTTTTAAGTTTCTTGTTTCCACAATATTAGGTCTAACTTATACTTAACCTTGTGGAAACAAGAAACTTAAAATTTCTTATACAAGATATTCTAATATGTCATATTTTGACTTTCCTATTATGTAAATATTCTGACTTTCCTTATCGTAGAGGTGAATCAATCTTGGATTTGCGCTTGAGTATGTTGAGTGTAAGCCCTACATATTCTAACACGCCCCTGCAAGCTGGACATGTAGACGAAGATGAAATGTGCAGCTTGAAAGAAACTTTGAAGTCCAATTCGAGGAAGATAAGTGAATGCAAAATCATGACTGTCGAGTGAAGCTGCTAATGGTTCGATTCGAGTCAGCGTGATTGCCGCATCCTGATAATTCTGGTATGAATCATGATTACCGAGTGAAACGGCTAATGGTTTGACTCGAGTCAACATTACTGCCCTATACAAGATATTCTAATGGTGTCCTATTCTGACTTTCCTATTCTGTATATATTCTGACTTTCCTTCTTGTAGAGGTGAATCAATTTTGGACTTGGGTTTGACTATGTTAAGTGCAAACCCTACATATTCTAACAATTTCAAAGTAACTTCAAGTCCTACATATACTACAGAAAATTTGGGCTTTGGTGATGAACGTTGTTCCTCATTAAAACATGTTAATTCATCATCGTTCAGCAACGGTGACGAATTTCAGTCGTCACAACATCCCTCACATAAGAGGCATTAAAGAAAGTATTAGGTGACGAATTCACAACTCATCACGGAAAGTTCGCTTACGTGGCGTGTGGTTCCTCACATAAACTTAGCGCGCGAATATACAATTACAACATTGGTGACGAAGATGTCATCATTGTAGAGTGTTATACGTAACGAAAATTTGGCGTCACGTTTGGTGACTTTATGTAACAAATCGTTTTTCACTTATGTTATTTAAATATCTACTATGAACTTTCTGTGAGGAATTCATACATTAAAATTTTCTACCCGTGACGAATTTTTTGTCATACTTTCACCCATTTATTGTAGCTATCTACTAGCACATACTCTTAAATAACACCACCTATTGTTTTTTGTAATGCATAATCTAAAATCAAAATATTAAAATTTCCATTCATAAAAAAAATATTGCATTCTTTCATTGCATATGCAATGTCACACAACTGAATACAATAATGATATCAAGTTACACCATTTTGATGTTCAAAAAATAACTTAGTCTACTCTAATAACACTAAGCTCCTTAACTCATCATCTATTTATTGTAGCTATCTACTAGCACATACTCTTAAATAACACTACCGATTGTTTTTTGTAATCCATACTCTAAAATCAAAATATTAAAATTTCTATTCATAAAAAAATATTGCATTCTTTCATTGCATATGCAATGTCACATAACTGGATACAATAATGATATCAAGTTACACCATTTTGATGTTAAAAAAATAACTGAGTCTACTCTAATAACACTAAGCTCCTTAACTCGTCATCTATTCATACCCACGCCTCCTTGAATCATTCTTCATCACCATCATGGTCACCAAGCTCATCAAAATAAGGATCATTTGGATATACATCACTACTGTTAGAACTGTTTGGATCGTGGAGGGAGGAAACATTGTTGATACGACCTGAACGCATTGAAGTTGCCAAAAAAGTAAAAAAAATAAGATACAAACAATTTGAAAATTAACACTAACCAGAACTTTATAATAGCACGAGGACTAGATGTTTACAAATAGTTCCCATCATTAACAAGGTTATCTAGTGAGAACTTTCGATGTTTCCACTTGGGGACTTTGCCAGTGGCTATGAAGACTATAGAGGCAATGTTGTTTGCGTGTCTAGTAAAAGCACCAACAGACCAGTGAGCATGTTTTGCAAAAACATTAGTTTTAGGACCTCTGCTTCTGCATAACTTCTGCCTTGATGATTGCCTCGCAAACAACTGAGTTGCACTGACCTTCAATTTATAGGGGGGTATTCAATCATGGATTTTAATAGAGTCTGAAAGACTTTAAATCTCATGGATTTTAATAGAGTCTGAAAGACTTTACAGAATTCACTGGATTTTAATGGATTTTAAGTGACTGAATTTTGTGGAATTTACAGAATCCACTGGATTTTGATATATGCCATATGCTAAGAACACAATACAGTATGCTCCAACCTATGATCAATATTTAGGGAAGAATATAGCATCATCAAGATTAACAACCTAACACATGTCAAATATAGCTAGAATAGTCATGGAGTACAATGTGATACTAGAGACCACCTAGAGGAAACTGTTAAACTATACCTAAAACCCTCTTTGTAAGCAGAAAACAGATATGATACGTAAAAATTCTCTTCAGAAACAGAAAACTGATATATTTATGGACCTCTAAGGCTGGAGGAGAGTTGAACTGACATTGGATTCACACTAATTTCAGATAAACGTAGAACAAATTAGGATGGAGTTTTCATTGAGAAATTAAAGATTCACTAGTTTTGATTACCTGAGTTGGGTAACAGACACAACTCACATTTAGCTCTAAGCCTCTAATTTGCATTATTTCAACCAAAGAAGACAAAGCCCAAAGTGACCAAGCACATCAAATACTATCCGAAACAAGATAGAATAGATTGCAGTAGTTTTTAATACACAAAAACCTAGAAACCCTCAAACCCAGAAGCCTAATTTAATTTCAGATCGGTTACATGACCCAATGGACGAAGTTATCGGGGAAGAACAGGAGGGGTGCCGAGCAAGCTGGCCTGCTGCATCACGAGCTCGTTGAGCTGTTGTTCGCGATCCATCTCGATGATGAGAGGAACGACGAGGATCAAGAACGTGGTTCCAGCGATCCAAGCTGCCTTTCCAGTGCTCTAGAGAAGCTTTTTGGATACAAAGGCTGCATCTGAGGCTGCTTGCTTGCCTTTGTGAACGATCGGTGATTGGGAGATTGTGCTCGAAACCCTAGCTAGGATTTCGCCTTCCCCTTCTCCTCCCCTGCTTCTGCTTGGAAGAGACACTCCAGGCAACGCCATTGATGCGAGACAAAGCATGGTGTCACTCCTATCTCCAGGATGGAAACGTACCTGGTTCCACTGCTGAGAATGGAGACAGTGTTGATGGAGACACAGAGTTGGTGGGAGCAGAGAGATTGAAATACGAGGGTAATAGGCTGGATTTGGAAATGACTTTGATATTTATATCAATCACAAATAAATCCTTCAAAGTCCATCAAGTCAACAAATCCATTAAAATTCCCTTTTGTTTGAATACCCCTAGATTTCATTGTATTGTTTAAAATCCATGATTGAATACCCCATGATTTTAATGGATTATAAAACAATCATTTAAAATCTATATTTGAATACCCCTAGATTTCATTGTATTGTTTTAAATCCTTAATTGAATACCCCTATATTTTAATGGACTTTAAAATCTTTCAGAATCTATTAAAATACATGATTGAATACCCCCCCCCTTAGTTTGCAACAAGTGGCTTCTAATCTGAACAAAAAGTTCCTGCAGAGAATCGCAAAATTTAATAGATCAATTAAAACATGAACAGGGTAAAGGGTAGTAGAAATCGAAGAATTAGTAACCATACCTAACTGGAGTGGGAGAAGGGGGATGAATTTCTAACTTTTCAAGAGCGGGTTTGGCCACTCGTTGTTGAGTCTCTGATTTTGGTACATAGTTGAAGTTGAAATCTTTGTTTGCAGCTAAAGCAACGAGCTCAGACTCCTCCAGCCCTTTTGGTGGTTCAAGATTACACCTGTCTGTATTGTGTTTACCCAATGCATCTTTAAATTTCTTGATCTGTGAAGATCATAAAAGGGTATCAGATTCAATACATTGTAAACACAAGTACTAAAAGGGAACTCTTTAGCAAAAATATATTTTGAGAACATACAGTGGCATTGGTGCAGTTGAAGCTGCAAAGCCGACCATAGGCACCCTTATAGAACCTGAAGAAGGAAAGAACATGTATATGAAGACTATAACACATTGATTTGTGCTCTTCATGGTTTACTTGAAGGAATGGAATATCTGGGTTCATTTCTGCAAATTGACAAATCAGTAACAACAACAAACAATTCTAAACAACATATCCCAATTCCCACAAAAAAAAAAGTACTTGATCTTGTTTGCATACCTTTGGATGAAGAGCTTTGCAACCCACAACCAGGAGAAAAAAAAATCCACTATTACTAGCTTATCTCCTGCTCTCAATAATAATTCATGAAGATCTTGTGCAGAAGTGATTTCTTTCATGTTGGGTTGAACCCCTTTTTGCCACCATCTCTGAGCTTTTCCAATACAAAGACTCATTCGCAATCCGAAACATAGAATCCAATCTTAAAACAAATTTCAAAGAACCCCAGGAGAAAAATTTTGAAAGAGTACCGATATTTCTTCTTTTGCTTACACTGATATACTGACTATCAAATATAAAATCAAAACATCTAAGCTCTAACAAGCGTTCTTATAAACAAAGAGAATCCCAACCTAAAACTGTCACTTCCTGGAGCAGTTTTGCCACCAATCAGGAGTTCCTTTTTACCCCACGAAACCTAGTCCATAGATAAAATATATAAACAAACAAATTCAGAAAATAAAGGCATTTCAACATCAGTATCAGAGCAACTACATTACATTTCAAAGCATCATGTGAATATAAATAATGAAAATCAAAACAACAGAACAAAAAAATTAGCTGTTATAGGTAGATCGTGTTTGATAATGATATTGCATGCAAGTCTGAGGGCATTATTGTAACATTAGATGATCATTCCATATAGATATTTGCCAGAACTTTAGTGATGACTTTAAATTTTTAATGCAAAGTGACTTATTCTGGAATCAAAGCCAACATATGCCATGTAAGAAGTAGCTTAATTGGCTTTATTAATATAAAAATAGAGATCGTGCTAGAATAGATTCCGCATTTGTGACCTTGGCATCTATCTTTAACTGTCCATCCACGTTGTTTGGCGATGTTAGTGTACAGCTTATATCGCTAACTCCCCATGTGGAGAGTTTGAAGTGTATGCTCATTTTTCATTGAGTACATCATAGACATTAAGAAATTGTCATTACACGTGTAAAAAACATCATTAAACTGCAAAAAAAAAAAAAAATCATTCAATTGCCTTTTGAGATTGTGATTGTCACATGTCCAAGCTGAATTATAAAGATGGTATAACATAGTGCATGCCATAAACTTGAGGGAAAAGCCAATAATAATTTAATGTAAACACTTGCCAAAAGTCACAAACCTTAGCAAGTATGAGAAGCTGACTAGGATTTATACCAGAATATGATCTTAGAATGCAAGGATCTTCAATGGGAGACTTGCAGGCGACAAATAAAGTATCAAAGAAGCCTTTGCCCAGGTGTATTTCTCCAAATTAAGCACCTGAAAAAAAGAAACAGATTACACTAAATATCAATATCCAGTAAGACAATTCTAGTGATATACAATTCCATACTGCATCAATAGCGATCCCAATTTGAGCCATTACTAGGCAAACACCTATTCATTTAATGACAATTAATATTCAAAGACAATTAATATTCAAAGAGAAACACGGGACATTTTATTACATGCAAGTCTTCTAGCAATCACTGACCAGATTCAACACCAACCACTATCATTTTGTTCCCAACCACAGTCGTCGCGTGCTGCATTGAGAAACAAGTCGATTACTCACTTTCTAAGACTAACTTATTACAAGTATTTATCAATCAAAAGTCAATTCATAGATAAAATCAATCACATTAAACCTAGGTGTAGGCAAGTCTCCTGTGGTAGACAACACTATCCAACTCTCCGATTTCCCTGCAGTAGGTTGTTTTTGAAAGTTTCAGGTTGATAAAATTCAGGAATAGCCATACACTTTTCAAATATGGTTCGAGCTTGATCTTCACCTCAAAAGAAACATAAACAAACAAAGAGAGTTGGGAAGTTCCTATCAATCTCATAGTTTCCACTATTTGTCAACAGTCAGTATCTTAACTCCATCTTTATATATTTCCTTGCTTACCCAAAACCTTACCAATTAACTCAGTCTCCAGTGCCGAGGTCTTGCAATTGAGCTCATCCAAATTATCAGTCGCCAATGCAACATCTTCTACCTGCAAAAAACACCAATCAGATCAACCACATTCATCATATCCAACCTAAAATAAATTGGAAACAACCCAAATTAGAAAGTCCATTATCTTGAATGAAATTTCATGCTAAACAAATTAATCACATAATGAATCTCAACACTGTAATCTATGAAAGAACCCAAAATTGGAAACCAATATTTATCTTGAACCATAGAATGAAATTTTTGTGAACTTGTGCTATGAACCAGTGGCATACAAAAGCATTTTTTTTATGAATGCAAAAAACCACCCTATATTTCAAATGGCATTAACATGTAAGTGAGAAAGACACGACAAACAATACCAACGTTAGAATGAATGCAGAGTATACCCATTTATTGGTATTTGGTAACAAATGAATACAGACTCTTGCCCCACATTAGACTACTTACTCAACAAAAAACAAAAAGAATATAATCTAAGAAATTTAGTGCATAGCGGTATTAATCTGACCTCAGTTTGTGGTTCCATTTCTGCAACTTCCTTCTCAACTTGGGCATAATTGTTGTTCTCTAGAAAATACCAAACCTCTAATCAAAGGACAAACTCAAAACCTATTAAATCCTCAACCACCAATACAAGCATGAAGTTGAAAAACAAAAAATCAGAAATGAGTGAACTCAACTCCATCCTTCAAAATCGAAGAAATTTTAAAACAAATGCCTACCACTTCTCTTCTGATTTGGCTTTTTCCAAACGTTCGAAGGATCCAATTTCCTATCTTCAAGTCACCTCACGAGCAAAAGGGAGAACACTATTGATTGACATGCAGCTTAAAATCCTAAAACAATTTCATAACCTGATAAGAACACAAAATCTGAAATTACCTCATCTGTGACCTTAAATGCCTCCAAAACTCTAGAAATCTATCTGTAGCGAAGAGATCCAAAACCCTAGATTTGAAGAGATAATGTTCGAATCGCCATTAAAGAAAGGGATAAACATTCAGAGTTGTGTAATTACACAGGGTTCGAAATTA
Organism: Berberis vulgaris; assembly: GCA_963556465.1. NCBI lineage: Eukaryota > Viridiplantae > Streptophyta > Magnoliopsida > Ranunculales > Berberidaceae > Berberis > Berberis vulgaris. The sequence continues at coordinate 66,943,732 of OY747135.1, forward strand.
ATGAGAGGGATAAAATTCAAGGTTGTGCGACGCGACGCAGGGTTCGCCATTAACGAGAGCTTTCTCCCACTCTTCTTCTCTGGATCTCTCTCATTAACAAATAAAAACAGAACCAAGGGTCACGATATCGCGAGGTTAATATTATTGGAAAAGTCCACATTTGTTTTATTATTTTTTAACTAAAATATTGTTTCATTTTTGGGCAGTTACTAATTACCAGGTTTAAAGAAACTCAATTCAAAGGTGACATTCTGAGATATAAAAGTGTCTGACTTGAAGAAAGAGATTGGTTCGGAGAGATTTGGCTGCAAAGCAGAGCTATGGGTAGAGAAGCAAAAGATGGGTAGAAGAAAAATCACGTCTTAGAGTTTGTATAGCAAATGACAAACTAGAACTCAAAATAATGTATTTATAAGTGTTGGTTTTCAATATTGATTAAATTATTAAGTAACATTTGGCCTACAGCTTATTACCTAATAAGGACACATTATATATATTTGGGCAGTCTGGGCGGGTCTGGGCGAGGTCTAGGCGGGGTTTAGTGGTCTGGGCGCTTTTTTATATTTTATTTTATTTTAATAAGGCTGATTGTGTTCTTATTTTATTTTTCTTTCCTATTTTTTAGAATAAACTATTTAATTGTTTTTTATTCAGTATATGTCTAAATGTAGCAAAGGAGGATTACTTAATGGAATTCTCAAAGGATCTGCCAGTACCAATTTTACTAATGTAGATTTTATCAAACATAATTGAGGTTATTCATGCAATTTGAAGAAAAATAAAAGAGTACACAAATTCAAATTTATATAATGTACCCATCATGACCAACTTCAGTCATTTGAGTTTTAATAAATTTTGTTCACGATTGTTAATTTTTCATGTTTTTAAATTTTGCATATGTATATTGGCATTAAATTGGATGTAATTGATAAGGTATTATGCTTAACTTTTGTAAATTATTAAAGTTATAATACAAAACCTAAGACCACCTAGGCACACCCGCCTAGGCCCCTGGGCGCTAGGCACCTGCTCGCCGCCCGCCCAGCGCCTAGCGATTTTTAGAACACTGCTAGGAAGTAACTAGATCTGCATTCATTGTCCAAAGACTCTTTAGCATTTGAAGAAGGGTAGATACGAAAGTGAAGATCAAAATCAAGATTAACCTATCTTGTGAGGCTTTCTAGATTATCGTATCTGGGACAAACTGGCACCACATTGGGTATTTGGTGTAGAAACGAAGTTTGAATTTCTTACATCACCTGACGAATGAGAGTGAAGACAAGCCTAGCATCCACCAAAAAAATGATAAAACAATTGAATCCAAAAGGGAGAAAAAATAAAACGAAAATTCTAAATGTCGAGGAAGTGGGCGAGGAAAACAGCGAGAGAGGGAGAGAGGGGACCGTCCATCCCCTCGAGATGTGTGCCGTCATTTTACATACGCGCATCTCGAAAGGGGATGGACGGTCCCCTCCCTCCCTCGCTATTTTCCTCACCCACTCCCTCAACAGGTAGAAGCGCTCAAAATAAAACTAACAAAAGGAAATAAATTGTGTTGATTGATGAATTGAATAGATAGATCCTTTTGGTGCATGCTTATATAGATAGCTGTCACCATCATACAACATTGGAACCTAGTAAAATAATAACAATTATTTTTTAAAGTTACTATGACACAACAACCTTCAAAATTGATATAAAAATGGCATAGGCAGGGGTGTCGTTGTCAAAATTAATATATATGTACTACGAATGCTTGTAACATTTATAAAGAATTGAAACATTTGGAAAATATGTGAGAAAGTTCATGATATAAGCATATGGTGCCCAATACATGTCCGAGTGTCTGAGTGTCCAACAAATGAAGTGTTTTTTAGCTTAAAACTCAATCAGACTAAAATTGGACATACTTCTGGACTCCAACTTATAACCTAACTAATAAAACCAGGATTGAGCGAAGGTAAAACTATTTCCTAATCACTGTAAAGTCTAATCTCTAATAATAAATAGCCTAAAACTACTAAATAACCATTAAAATACTTCACATATCCTGAATTAGAAATTTGATGGATATTTGATATCCCGCGCCAAAAAAGGCACTTGATTGATTCAAATCTTTTCAAATCAAATATAAGAACTAGAATTTCAAAAGCTAATGCCTAGGTAATTGTATATGTAGGGGGGATTTCTATGAAATGTCCACCCAGTCCATTGTATAAAGTTTATAAACCAATCCAATAGTCTAACGATGAGCAACGTGAAGAGTATAGATTTATTGTAGCAGTATCAAGATACATGCATGATAAAACGACGTGAATCGTGAGTAAACAAACATAGAAACACTGGGACTCTTCTCTATAAATACATAATGCAACCAGTGGTGGATCCAAGATTTGAGTAAAGGAGTGGCGAAACGGTAAGGGATTGTTAGTTGATAATAGGATTTATCGGGGGTGAAGCTACAAAATTTTCTACTCCGGATCAAGGATTGTGATTTCACGAAATGTTACAAAATTTCGTGACATATTTCTTTTTTGAGGTCTCAAAATTTAACGCGCTGAAAAAGAAAAGTACGTTATTTCAAAATATTTCGTAAATTTCGATAATTTCATGTAAAACTCAAAAAGCTTTGAAGCAAATTACTTTTTTTGATTAAAAAATTTCGTCATTTTTTGTAAATTTCAATTTTTCTTGTAAAACGTAGAAAATTATGAAGCAAATTACATTTATAGAGATACTTAGTATTTAGGCCTTATTTTATGTATTTATTATGTTAATTTAGTTGTATACTTGTCCACATTATATGTGTTTGACATACACTCAAAATTTTACGTTTTCTTTGTATACAATGAAATATTTTTTTAAATCAGGAGACCGAAATTACTTAAAAAATGAAAGCACAATCCTTACTCCGGACTAATAATTTAACAACAAATTTCTACTTACATCTACAGCTAAAAACTAAAATCAAAAATATAATTTTGATTGTATTCTTCATGGACTTAATCTAATACTGTGCATTTATCTGTACAACTATAAAAAGTACATTGTATATATCAAACTAAATCGGGTATAATATCTTAAGCCAAATTGTGATCAAGTCGTCGATAACTTAACAAAGTTAACAAACCTAATAACTAGAATACATAATTAAAATTGAAAAACAATTAATATAAGTATGTTTGTTTAACCTGGAAAAATCTGAAATGTGCAAACATAATAAAATCCTAATTACAAGTTTATTAAAAAAAAAATGAGGGTTTGAGGGGAGGGGGGTTTATGAGCTAATCAAACCCTCAAATTTTATATGAGTTGATGAATAATGATATATGTTTTCATTGAGTACTATAGTCTATTATCTTAGATTTTATTTACAAATTTTTTTTTTTGTGGATTTCATTTTATGACATTGTTTTTTTGTTTAGGTAACAAGTAGTTTTTCTTCTCACACACCAAAATTGAAATGATGTCTTTCTATAGTTGCCTCTTCCAAAACTATTATTCACGACCACAAATACCATCTCCATCTCTTCTTTATTGATGTGTTGTATTTGGGGGGTGTAGCGATCCGTATAAAATGAACATGAACGGTGCATATTACAAGCTGGACCATCCATCTCTTACGTACCGATGTGTTGTTTGGGGTCGCCATCCAAATAAGATGAACATGAACGACACATATTACAAGTTGGACTATTGTGATGGTTTGTACATCCTCCAAAACGTTTATAACACGATGGTTGATTAAAGCATCCATGTGCTCTCTTCTCTCTTCTCTCTTCCACGCAAGAATGCAGAACAAGAGTTCCACATAAGAAAATGAAGAAGCTAAAGCTACTGCAGTCAGGTTTATCAATTTTTTGCCAAGTTTCATCCATGCATGTTCTTCTTCTCTGTAATTTTCGTTTTTCAAAAAAAAAGAGAAATTTGTTGCCATTCTCTTTCTTCTTTGGTGTGACCTCTGAAAAGTCACGTGGATAAAACTCTTGCAACTAATAGTTCCCTAATGAAACCTCTAAGATTTATCCTCTTTGAGTTTGATTCTTTTTATTTTGATATTGATATGGTCATAGGTTTCTTATCATGTCTAAGAAGAAGATAATAATTGGGACTGTACCGTGATCTTTCTTTTGGTTTTGTTTGTATTTACGGTGAAGATTACAGATTCAACCATCATAGTTGTTTGTACAAGACTAACTGTCATTAAATTCTCACAAAGAGTAGTTGAGATTAGATGTGACCATTAAGGGAACTCTTGATAAAGGTGTTACTCAAAAACGTAAACTACTTCATCGATCAGGCAAATGTTTTGTACAATTCACAATATTGTCATGGTTTGATTATCTTCATGCTTGAGAAGGGGAATTTGGGAGAGGGTGATCGACTGAAGGAGAGACTTTGATGGAGGAGGGAGAGGCTTCGATGGTGGATGAAAGATGACGAGAGTTTGATAGACCGGGGGTGGAGATTGGGACGAAGAAGGAGTGAGTGGAAGGAGATGACCTACTCTCGATCATGTCAGTGGCTATTAACTGCTGTGGGAGAGAGAACATAGAGAGGTGTGGATAGCGAGATGGAGTAAGGTGCAGTGGCCCGTGCTCTGCTCTATGGTGCGTTGCTCTGCTGAGGTTGTTTGTGGTGATCTTGAAAGAGAGATGCAAATGGACTGGTCGGCGATGGCTATTGTGTTTGGTCGGTGGCTGATTTGTTGCGAAAAAGGCTGCAAGATAGTGGGAGGAGACGATTGGTGTTGTTTGGCGATCAGGTGTGGTGATGACCCTTGGGAAGTGGCGAACAACACCAGCGACGAGTACGCAAGTCCTTTCCTCTTCACGAACTAATTTTCCGCTATTTTCTTTTGTATCTATTCTTGTTCTTCCTGGGAGTTGGTTAAGTTGGTCTGAGGCGCTGTGACGACGGTGCTGGGTATGAGCCCCTGCGGCGCTGCCGATGATTTTGGCGCTGCTTGGGTCTGTCCCCGGCCTTTGCGTTCCCTGATAGGTAGTTGTCCATCCTCTCTATTTTTATATCCATTCTTTATTCCATCTTCTAAATCTCTTGTAATAATGTCTTTGCCTTCTTCATCTTTGTAATATTGCAATAATGTCTTTGCCTTTTACATCTTTGTAATAATGTCTTTGCCTTCTGCTAAAATCTTGTTTCTTCAATCAACTTCCTTTAAACGTTTTTTTAAATCAAGCCAAATAAGAATTGGTAGATTCTGATACCAATTGATAGAATAAAATAATGATAATCGAAATAAACTGAACAATAATTAAATAAACGAAATAATGCGAAATAACAACCAAAATAAAGGGAAATACTAATAAATAAAATAAATTTTCAATTAATCAACTAACTAACAATGGACAACCTATGCCTTATTTATACTAACCTAATTTCTAAAATCAAGCTCTAAACCTAATAGAAAACTGATGATACATAAAAACGGTCACGCCCCTGAGCCATACACGTGTCGTGATAATCTCGAGCAAATACAGACCCCAACATCAGCCTAACACTAAACAGGCCCAAACGGTTCTAAGCTCGCTCAATTCAGTCTGCCAGGCGGACCCGAACTCACACAACACGCTAGGCCCACATGCCTCACAGCTGTCTTCAATACCCGTAAGCCCTCCTTAGGCAAGTATCTCGAGGATCTGCTTCAGACGGGCAACAACAACTGCTCTTTGCTCCCAATTAGGAAACAAATTGCCTATTACAACATTACACCTTCCTCAGATCTATAAATAAGACATGAGGTTGGTAAGCTAAGGTATGCTACAAATTGCCTATTACAACATTACACCTTCCTCAGATCTCTGTCTGACTTTATCATCAGAGTACCATCGGCCACCCACAATGGTCTGTGGCTCACGTGTGCTACTTGCGCTGGTCAACAAGTCACCAGAGAGCGAAAATTGATTGCATCAGAAACAATGTCCTAAGAATACTAGAATTCTTAATATGCCTAAAAATTATTATAGCTAATATTACTAAATATTCTAATTACATTAGATATAAACTTAATTAGGAACTTAATTTTTTTTTGGAATATCAACAATATATATTGTTTATATTACTCCTTAAACTGTAAGCTTCGTGCAAGCATTCTATGCAAAGTCAACTAGTCATAATTTTTAGGGTTATTTTGACTTTAGTCCCAAATGATACATCAAACCGTCCTCCGATCAACACCGTACATGTGTCATGATAATCTCTTCAATAGAACAAAGCAGGCCCCAATTGCATGCACAATCCAGTGAGACCTAGACAACATCAACCCATTATTGGCAGATTCCAGAACGTTGGATCCAAATTGCAATGTGCCATTAAGCCCACACGTCACGCGGTCAAGCCCAATACTTGTAAGCCTTGATAAGGCAAGAGTAACCCTGATAAGGAAAATATTTAGGGGATCGACCCAAGACAGGTAGGCCAACAGTACATCGGTTATAACTAGGAAACAAATACTAGAGTATAAGTCGGGCAATGAAACTTCATTCTATGGACAACACTCAGAAAGGAAACCACTCTCGCAGATATAGGAGCACAAGTCATCTAGGAAAACTATCCCACATGGACAACTCCCAAATAGGAAAGGATCTCTAGCAAGATCTCTTTCCCTAAACTACGCCACGAAATACCTTGTCGAACAATGACTCCTACACTATAAAAGGAAGATAAGGTCGATGAACTTAAGATACACTACAGAATACCAATTTATAGCTTTAAGCCTCTTCTAAGTCTTATCTAACTTAAGCATCGGAGTGCCATCGACCGCCACATGATGGTCCTTGGCTCACGTGTGCTACCTGTGCAGATCTAGGTAAGCAGCGAGGAATGAGAGCATGAATCGACTACATCAATTTGGCACTGTCTGTGGGAAGCGACATAGTTCCTTAGAAAAAGTAGTAGCACCATCCTTCCCAGATAACCAAAAAGATGGTGACAACAAGGTCTCGCAATAATGGAGATGCTGCAGAACCCTCAAACGCTCGAACTAGCAGAACGCTGGCTGTTCCAGCTCCACCACTGCCACGGGAGGAACCTTCTCAGACCCCCGCGCCGATGGCAGCCATAGTAGACCCAAGGGTGGACCTATTGTCAACCTAGATGCAGCAAATCGTAGAAGCACTTGAGACACTCAAACAACAGAATCCTTCACTTGCAGAAGAAGACTGCAAGCAACAAAGAGCCCAGTCCTCGGTGAGCTCCAAAGAGCATGTTTAGGTGAGCCGCACTGCCCCAACAACTTCTTAGTGGACCAAAGGTGGAGGAGCGGCCAATAGAAACCCAACGTCTAGAGCTGACAGACACGTCTCGCACAACCCCATCCGTAATGGGGCCAAGAACCAAGACGTGTTGTTTAATCTCACGGTCCCTCCGTTCATGGATCATATCATGGACACACCGTTACCAAAAAAATAGACACCACCGAAGGTGGAGTTTTACGACGGGACACGATTCTTGTCTGATCACTTGTGCCATTCCAGCACGTTATGGCACTCAAGGAAGGGTTTAATGCGATAATGTGCAGATCATTCCCTGCTAGCCTGATGACGTCAGCACTGACATGGTTCCACATCCTCCCTCCAAAGTCTATCGATTCATTTCGGACGTTTGCGATGACGTTCCTCACACACTTCGTGGGCAGCCAATGACTCAGAAAGGGCCCACATTATCTGTTGACCCTAAAATAAAAACATAATGAAATGTTGAGGGAGTATGTCACTCGTTTCGATGATGAGTTGACCCTCATTGATGGCTATAATGACGACACCACCATCACAGCTTTCACTTCGGGTCTGAGAAGGGGAAAGTTCTACGACTTCCTTACCTTGGACCCCCAACCAATATGACTGACTTGCTCAGAGATGCCCAGAGATATATCACTCTAGACGAGATGGTGGTCGCCAAGAAGGAGGCGGAATCGTAAAAAAAAAACCCTCTATCCCCAGAGACAAGAAAGAGGACGATATGGGAAAATGAGGAAGCACACTAATAGCAAGTTCGATTCGAGTCGCACCAGGCAGGACAAGGCCTCGAATTATGTTGGGTCCAAATTAGTCACCCCTCTCAACACCAGTCTGTTCGACATCCTTGATTCCATCAAGGATCGGGAAGAGTTGAAGTGGCCGCATAAACAACAAGGAGACCTCGCTTGGCACGACAATAGAAAATATGGTGCCTACCATAAGGAAGGCAACCATAATACTAAGGATTACCTCAGAAGTGAAGTAGAGTACTGGATCAGAAAAGGAAAGCTCAAGGAGTTTCTAGGCTCGAACAAAAGGCAGGGCCGAACAAGGAAAAAACATACGCTGTAAAGGAGATTTAAAAGGAAGCTCCTGACGTCATTTATGTCTTCCACTGTGTCGGTCCCAACAGGGAACAATCTAACAGGTTCCACAAAAGGACACTGACCGAGATGCGGACACCATCTTAGTTTGAGGACCGGCAAGTGCAGCATGCACGAGTTCATAGCCCTGGTCATCTCCGTCCTCATTGCTAAGTGGGAGGTAAATAGGGCCTTAGTGGACACAGGAAGCTCACTGAATGTCCTGCTCCTCAATGCATTCCTCAACATGCAACTACAGGAGAAAGACTTTACTCTCACCACCCACCCCATGGTCGAATTCAGTGGAGAAAAATGTTTTCCCTCATTGGAAACATCAATCTAATGGTGGTCGTGGGAGAGCCGCAGTTACGGAAGTACCTTGTCCAAGAGTCCATGGTGGTTGATGCTCCGTTTACCTAAAACATTATTCTGGGAAGGTCGTGGCTTTATCATATAGAGGCAGTGGTTTCCACTCTGCACCAATGCATACAATATACAACCAACCAGGCACAATGAACTATCCGAGAAGATCAACCAGCAGCAAGAGACTGTCATTATGCATCCCTAAAAAACCTGAATTGTTGCCAATTACATCTCGGGCCTATAGAACCAACATGTCAGGCACCAGGCCTAGACAAAATAGGAGAATCACTCTATAAGGGCGGGAAAGTCCCAATAACCAAAGTGCAGCGATAAGGAGAGTCTGAAGTCAGAGCTAGCAGCGCAATCCAGATCAATAAAAAGCTAACTAACAATACTTCAACAAACATGCACCTATTCCAAAAGTTGTTAATAAGCAAAAAAATGCTCGTGCAAGCACGAAGTCCACCATTCAGTAACTTCGCTAGTTTTGGCAAAACAAAACACTTCGCTAGAATGACTATGCAATCCGAGCCAGGACCATATGAGCCTCCTTCAGGGTCGGATTATTTTAATCCTCAATCGGAGTTAAATTATTTTGTTGCTTTGATTTCATTTTTTGTTTTCTATTTTTCATTTCAGTTTAGAAGAATTGTTAGTACAAGACAAACTCCATAAATAAAACAGAGCTTATTGTTTCCAATGAGAGTTATTACAAAGCTTGCCGACCAACTAGTACACCAGTTCATACACTACAGGTATCTAAGTTTGATGCAAGTATCTATTCGCTGAAACAAGGGTAGAGATTCCAATTTACTATTCCGCCTCCAGAAGGGTGGTGGTGAAAGTAAAGCGTCTCCGACGAAGACGAAAGAACACACTCAATTCATTGCTTTATCGAGTCACCTCGCAGTGATTATTTGAAAGTAGCAAGAAAAGTACTTGAAAATGGCTACGAATACTTCCTCAATTCTTTGCTCTGCCAATCTGTCTCGTGAAGAGGAATAAAAGGAAACCACAAAAAGCTGATGAAAACGTCCCTGAACAGCGGATCATTGAGGTTTTACAATGCTGCCAAATGAGGACAACTCTCAAATGTCTAATGCGAGGGGTGACGCGAAAATACCACCCCAAGAACGAGAGTCGTGACCTCTAGCACTCCCATCAACCATAAACTATCTACGAGGACCATCCCCCGACAGAAGTAACGGATGAGAGAGTGTTTGAGGACCAGAATATGGAAGACAGACCTGACCCCTGGAAGGAAGTCTGTAACTCTTCTTCGCAATGTAAGATGTTACAAAATTTCATGACAATCAAGTGTTCACCCAGATCAGGCGGCACTGCATAATAGCAAGTCTTATCAAGGCTCATCGGCGCAAATGTTAGAACATTCGAAGATTCCAGTGAGGGAGATCTTTCTTCAGCCTTTGGAAAACCCAAAGCAAATTCTCTAATAAGATGCATTTGATTAACATGCTCTACTATTCTCATTGTAGTGCTTGAACACAGAATAGCTAGCCTATATATAGGCATAATGGTTTACGAAGCAGCGTCAGTCAACAATTACTTCAACATTAAATGCCGTATGGGATATCGGGAAAACGACGGATCCAATTGCAACTACACAAGTCCACATCTTTCGAATTAATGACCTTGCAAGTAGCCCATTAACTGGGGGGAGTAATCGATACTGAACCGTCTCGCAGTATGCGCCGTATCCCTAGCATGCTGATCCATAAAGATTTTTTCTAATTGGGCCACTCCACTAATGGGCCCAACCTTATGCCCTGCTAGATTCAACCCAGCACATGCAAAGGAGCGAACAATAAAGGCCCTGAGCGCCCATGGAATCAGGAACATGCCTACATAATATTGTCATTAAATCTAAGGTATCAACTCTATTATTATTCCGCTGCTAGCTGTTAAAGCCGGTCAATTTATTATTAGTTTGATCATTGATCCGACTCTGGAATAAGACCGCCAGGCGAACTAAGTAAGTTAGGACACCCAAGTTATGCTTACACACCCACTACAACACACATAGGTATCTAAGACGTGTCAATACGACTTGCATTTAATGCATGTCTTCGTTAGTCTTTTTATGGTCGTGCATATGTTGCACGTCATCAACCAAGTCGTGGTTGACATAGTTGTATGAATAATGGCTCGTACAGGCGAATGACTTTAAGGCTAAGTAGTCATTAGTTAGTCGTTTGGCATTTACTAATTAAAAAAATATTAAGTACCCAAAACTACTATGAAACCTTGTATGGAGTGTAGTAAATGGTTTAACCCAAAGTTGGTTGTCTTCTTATCCACCCTCCCCACTCCACCCCCACTTTTGGGGTAACATGACTCTTGAGTGAGAATTGCACGACACATCAGAACCTCTGCTTATATTGGGATGCACCACCGCTTGGAAACTATTTTATAAGCAAACAAACATAGCATAGCCAACCTGAACGTGATACTAACCTGCTCTCTTCAACAATTCCCAGCGATTTCAAAAAACACACCCAAGAGAGATATAGATAGAGATTTGATTCTCTTTCTTTCATTTTGATCAAAATCAGGAGAAGGAAAATAGGGAGGTTTGTGTGCTGAGGAGGCTCAAAGTTTGAATATTTAGATGTTGATTTTTGAGGTATTTGAAAAATAGAGATATTAGAATCAAAACCTAGCCACAACAACAGTTGCAATGGTGAACAACAAGAAGAGGACGACGAGGCCGCTCCAAAATTTCAACCTCTCTCGCTTGAAATGGGGGACTCACAAGACACTTCGCTGTATGAAGTTCAACTCAACACCCTGTCTTGGTGCTGGTGGTGAAAGGTTGGGTTTTGATCGCAGATCGTCTCCTTTGAAATTCTAAGGCACAATTACGGATTTGTTGGAGCAACCATCATAGAAACGGATTTCTCCACCACCACCACCACCACCACCAAAGGGATCTTCTAGAGTCTTTTGAAGTATCACCCATTGGAGGATTTGGATTTGGAGGAGGGAAATTGAAGATCAACAAAGGGGTCCCCTTCCTCGCTTCTCATACCTAACAGAGGATAACATCTCACTTAACCTACAGGATTGAAAGTTAGTGTATGTGAACACACCCCAAGTTCTACTCCATAGCTATATGCATATCTTAATCTCCCTAAACTGCTGCAGCATGGAACACCTTGACTTTTGAAACACTCTCATATTTCTCACCTTCCACTCCATCCAGATAAACGCTATGGGAATTCTTTCCCAAATCCATTTTGCCTTCCCAACACATGAGATAATTGCAAGTTTGCAACTGCTGATCAATCCACTCTCGGAGATGCTTACATTGAGGCAAAGAGTGCCAAACTTAGCAGCAGATACACACACTCAAAGAAAAGGGTGTTGGATTTAGTCATCACGTCATAGAAGGCACAATAATTAACAAGGCAGAGTCTCCTTCGCATCACATTTTCATTGATAAGCATCTTACACTTCGCAACACAACAAAACAAAAAGTTAGCTCTTGTGGGGACTTGCTTTTCTTCAAAAGAAAGGGCTCCTGAAATTGATCAACTGCCGAGAATTGGTATCTACTACCACTAAGTCAGCGCAAGAAATCTTATTTATTATTTCTTGTTTACAGTCATATGAAATCCAACTTTAACGCTATTCTTTTTCTAATTTTGTGAGAATTACCCAGATTTTCAAACATACATCTGAATAAATGCATTCCACAATTTCAGAAGTAACATCAGGTCCTATAATACCAATAATTTAAGTACAGAACAAATGGCACAAAAATATTTTAGTTTCTTCAGAATGACAGGCAAATCTCAGTGCTTGTAGGTTCCTCCATCACTTCAAGTTTATAAGATCAGGCAGATTTGAGCTTTGGGCATCACCACAACCGCTTGGTTCGTAATTTTGTTGAACATTGCAAGCTTCACTAAAACAAATGATAGAGAAAAAGTTTATAATTGTTGAATAAGTTATAATTGTGTGGTCATCAGACCTCGTAATATGCTATGTCTTGTCATAGTAAGATTCAATCAAGATTTCCATACTGATGCATAACAAAAACATGTACTAATGTTTTCCATGTTAGAGATGTTGGCGAGAATTGAAAAGTTAGTCTCAAATCGAGTAGTGAGCCAAGTGAAGTCAACTTAATAAGTGATTGGATATGTCTCAAATAGAGAAGAAGCCTTTTGGGGGCAATTGAATAGTTGAGCCCCGTTCGTAGTAAAAACCTCACACCCGAGCGCAGCAGATGTCTAAGTTGGAGACAGTATCATTGTTTGAGACATGTGAGGTTGTGGTGTAGGGGGCTTCACCCCTGAGCACAACAAGTGGTATCAGAGCCAATGGTTCGGCCTTGGGCTTGGCAAGTTAGAAGTACACGTTGAGGTGGAGCTTATCCCTGGCCAGGATAGGCTCAAGTCTCGGCAAGGGTGAGATTGTTAGAGATGTTGGCGAGAATTGAAAAGTTAATCCCACATCAAGTAGTGAGCCAAGTGAAGTCAACTTAATAAGTGATTGGATATGTCTCAAATAACGACGAGGCCTTTTGAGGGCAGTTGAATAGTTGAGCCTCGTTCGTAGTAAAAACCCCACACTCAGAGGCGGCGGGTGTCTAAGTTGGAGAATGTATTGTTGCTTGAGACATGTGAGGTTGTGGTACTGGGAGGCTTTGCTCCTTTACCCCGAGCACAACAGAAGTGGAATTTTAAAAACTATCGACATTATTTTCTATCCAACGCAAAACTTGTGATGTCGCTCTACTATTGATATGAGACCTGGTTGAAGTATTGGTCGATGCTCACAAGTTTTGGCTTGGGAAGACTTTGAGAAGAAAAGAATCTGATTCTTGATTTCCACACACTACACCAAAAATACCCATCAGCAACGGTTTTGAACCGTGGGGGTAACCCATTGTCACGGCTTAGAGCCGTGGGCTGTAGAGGCGACGCTAAATCCCCAGTAACGGCTAAAAACCGTGGCAAAACATATTAGCAACGGTTTTATGCTCAAGGATGGTTGATGATTTAGCCACGGTTATAAACCGTTGCAAAAATGTTAGCCACGGTTTTAAGCCGTGGCCAGGAATAGCCACGGCTTAAAACCGTGGCAAATCCTAGCCACGGTTCTAAGCCGTTGCAAAAGTTTTAGCCACGGTTTTAAGCCGTGGCCAGTCCTAGCCACGGTTATAAGCCGTGGCAAATCATGGCCACGGTTCTGAGCCGTTGCAATATTGTTAGCCACGGTTTTAAGCCGTTGCAATTTTTTTTTTTTTGCTATCAAATGACTTTTGAATACATCTTATAGGTAAGTATAATTCAGCACGTGCATCAAGTAAATAAAATTTAATATGACTTTTTATTAAATTTAAAAACATCATTTATAACCTCTGATCAGCAAATTCCAGCAATTGCTTTCAAGCAATTCATTACAGCAGCAACATTTACAATTCATCACAGCAGAAATTTAGATCATTCACAATTCATTACAGCAGAAACAACAGCATTTACAATTCGACATTGTGTAGTCCATTGCATCCTCCTGGAGCTTTTCTTTTCTCAATTACTTTCAGAACTGCATGGCCAGCAGCTGTACATACGGGATTTCCACCAAAGGTGTTGAAGTAACTACGATGCGTCAAGACCTGTGCAATCTCAAGGGTTGTAACAACAGCACCAAGCGGAATGCCATTTCCAATACCCTGAACATATCACAGCAACAAACATATCAGCAGACTGAAAGTAACATTTACAACACAAAATGTCCGTAGAAAAACTTAACAAATTGCTACAATAAGATAAACTTACGGTACTCTCTTAAAAAACTGCATGGAAAGTCGTATGAATTACCTTTGCCATTGTCACTATGTCAGGCACAACATCATGAGCCTCAAATCCCCAGAAGTGACTTCCTACACGAGCAAAACCTGACTGGACTTCATCAGCAATACAAAGTCCTCCAGCTTTCTTTACAATGTTGTATGCAGCAGGTAAGTAACCTGGTGCCAATTCTTTAATCCCACCAACACCCTGTAGACGATCATACTGACATTTCAATACATATGAAATAATGGAAGGAAGATGAAAGCAATACCTGTATGGCCTCCGAGATAAAACCACCCACACGACCAGAAGTTCCATAGTCAATGATATCTTGGACATCTTTGGCATACTTCTCTCCATCTGAACCGAACGCACCTCTGTATTGATCTGGGTTCAACACATGGTGAACCCCACTCTGAATATGAAACAAATTATTGTAAGTTTATAGGAAACTAAAAGCCAAGCTTTATTAGATAAGAAATTTGGTATTTTTTTAGATCCATTATTGCATTTTCCAACAAAAAACAAAGACTGGTATTTATAATTTTGGAAGATATCAAAACATATACTGAAATATTCATCACTTCAATGAAATAGCGAAAAGACAAATAAAGAAAAGTTCAAAAAGAAATAATTGGAAACATTTCTAAATCTTGACAAGCATAAACTGAACTATGAAAAGATAATATAACAAATGGGATAATCACAACAAACACTAACTCAAGCAAACCATAAATTAAAGGATTGATTGTAGAAGAGGTATACCTGTACAATGTTGAACTTCCAATTAGATTGAGCAGTAACTCCCAATGTTGTGGTGATGACTTGAATCTGATAGATTAGTAGTCATTCCAACTCTATGACCTTCCATGCAATAATCACTTCTTCTAAACACAAAAAACCATCTACTCTACAAGAAACAAAGTTGAGTGAAAAGATATACACAATTACATGAATGAGTGAAGAAGAAAACACAAAAACAACATCAATGTTTCCACCCCAAAGTGGGTTTTGTACCTTAACACTCTGCATCTTACACTAAAAAATTGCAAATGGCAAAGAGCAAAACTTGCAACTTACAAAAAAAACCAGGCAGCAAAATATGTAAGCAAAACAGGCAGCAATAAGGCAGAGTACTCTGTAAAAACAGAGCACTCTTGTCACAATCCAGAGACAGCGCGCAATGCACCGAAATGTGCAGCCCAGATTTCACTGTTTCAGCAGAGTTTCAGCCCTGATCTCTGCTACAACAATCCAGCAGAGATCGACAAAACGAGTCATGCTACAACAAGCCAACAGAGATCGCACCTAAACACTGGAGTAGAATGCAGATTGCATACTCTGCCCTATCTATAACACCTCCACTATCAACATTCCAGTTCCAGTCATTGCAGAGCACGCCACCTGCAAACCCCATTCCTTCGCAGCAAATCCATCCCCGAGCGATACAAGCCTAGATAAACATGTTCATTTAGCATTCCCTTCTACCATTGGACCAAGTTCAACCAATATATTAAGATTTTCCCAAGTTGACAGTAAATGTTGAAAAATGTTTAAATTCCCTAATGTTCGAATCACTTTATGACCAGTCACCATTTTCTCTAATTCTACACAGTTTTTTATAGGGCCTACATTGACTAGAGATAAGAGCTGCCTTTGATGATGATGATCAAGTATGGAGAATATCCTCGCAAAAATTTGACTTATTTTGACATGTATATCTACTTGAACATCATTTTTCATGGTCGTCAATATTTTCAAAATTGAACTAACATTTGATATAGCTAACAATGCTTTCAATTTTTTTTTTTTTTTTTTTTTTGATAAATCAAACACTTGCATTAAGAAAGAGAGGAAGAAAAAACAAGCTGAGCGAGAAGCTCAGAGGCAGAAAGGAACACAAAACAGATTAAAGAAAAATTGGAAAAATACAATCAACTACGTTTCACAAATCACAAAATATCAGCACTAAAATCTACTCCGTGTTGGTCCCATCCAAGTGTTATAGATGAGTGTCATATAAACAAATGTCAAAATAACCAAGCACATATACCTTCCTTATTGAATTTCAAGAAAGAGTTTCAACAACTTACAAAGGCTTTAAATGCAGGTTTTAGAGCAGTCATTTCATATATACAACATCCTGCAGAATGCAAAAAATTCCACATATAAACAACTTAAAAGGTCATTGCAAAACATATGTAGAGTAAAGGTAATGTACCTAAGCAGGTTGAGCAGCTTGAAGTAAAAACCCTTAGCACTCTGCATCTTACACTAAAAAATTGCAAATTGCAAAGTGCAAAATTTGCAACTAACAAAAACAGGCAGCAAAGAGTACTCTGTAAAAACCTCAGAAGAGTATCACCCTTGATGTTGGCCCCTTTATAATGGAGAGGGAAAAATGTTGACCTCAAGAGTAACCAAACCCCGTCACCACACTTGACCTCAAGCTTAGGCCCGACCTTTTTTGAGGTGTTTTGAGTTCAGCTTCCCTCAAGCTTAGAGCACACCAAGGCACTAACCTCAAAGTGATCGGTTCTCAAATTCACATACGGACATCGTTTGTATGAATGGAGTGTTTACATGAGTTGTTTAGAAAGAAAAAAAAAAAAAAAGACAAATATTGAAAATAATGACTTGTGCACGTTTAGAATAATAAGAGTAACAAATATTTTGGAAATTTGTTTGTAAATTACAAAGTTATATGATAATAATAAATAGGCAACGACTACGCCACATCACTAAAAGTGTTTTCTCACAACATTCAACTCTCTCACACCACCTACTTTTTTTCCCACATCACCTATATAAACAAAAAAAACAACATTTTTCCCTCTCCATTCAAATTGAAACGCAATCCCCTCCCCTCACCCTTGATAATAATCAAAGTACAACATACCTTGGGGACTGGTGTCTTGGGTCCTTCATGTTCACATCTTGATGTTGGCCCCTTTATGTTGCCTTCTCTCTACCAACAACAACCCCACCAAACTCAATTATTAGAAAATGATAGAAAATGGGATTTTGTTGCAGAAAAAAGTGGGTTTAAGTAGTTTATACTTTATACCTTGACTACTTTAGATTGTTCTTGATGAGGTCCGATGCAGCCTTGTTTCTTATGCTATTTGCCATCTTCATGGATGGTTCTGAGGTCTTCTTCAAACCACTACTTGCTGGAGAGCACATACAACCACCACTAGATGTCGCCGGTTATTGCAAAATGCAAAGTAACTCAGCCAAACTCAGAATCCAAAAGTTTTTAGAGAGGCAATTTTGCAACCATTTGGCTTAAAAAAAAAAAACAATGAATGCAGTGCCATATAACTCACCAGTTTGCATGCAGGATAACATTGATCATTGACTGGTTGATCAATAAGAGAATGCAACTTCTGCTTAATGTCTAGAATTGTCTCTGTTGGATCAGGTTGCACAAAATAGGTAGTCTTATCGCTCTTGACACGATACATAGCCTACAGTACAGATACAAGTTCATCAACTCGAACTCCATAGTCATAGGTTAGTTGATCCTTCTCCACTAACAAGTATTTCTTTCATCCCTTGATAACTTTTTGTTTTACTTTGACAATAATAAGCAAACAGGCCATTGTAGCAAAATAAGCACATATCTTCATTTAAAATTTAAAAAAAAAAAAAAAAAAAACCCACCAAAGATGGGTGGTTTTCCCTTTTAAGGTGCTTCAATGATTGTTTCTTGTATTTATTTACATTTTACACATTAAAATAAAATAATTTAGACAACTTTGATTGTGAATGATTTTAGATGCTCTAATAAATCTATTACATTTAAAAACCTCTGTAAAATTAGAGGGGGGGGGGGGGGGGGGAGATCAGCAAATTGAACTGAATCGGAAGGACAAACATATACATTGTAGCAGCCAGCTACTTTATCTTCCAATAGGTCTTAATTAGATGCAGCAGTAACATTATTCACATAAAACTACAGCATAAAATGCAATAATCCTCAATCTAATAGTAAGAGAAGGGATCAAACTATGCACCTTTTCTAACAGTAGCTTTTTCTGAGACCTAAGTCCACAAAGAACTGAAGAAAGCTCTTTCCCAAGGAGATGAAGGCGGGAGCTTATCTGATTTTTTTCTATCTCTTTATCGTTAACTTTCTCTTGATCACAAGAGTTTAGGTCAGTCCCATTTCTAATTTCACTTGCAGCCTTAGCTACCATCTCATCGTCAGTAGCAACATATTTTATAAGTTCATCAGTTGATACTCATAGTGATCATGAAAAACAGTAAAGTAAAACAAAAGATAATAAAGAACATAGACGCCATCCAAAACTATTATTGGATACCTTCAAATTTCCTTTTTGAGGCCGCCCGCTGATAGCTAAATGCCCTCCATGTATTAGGTTTCAAAGATATTGCACCAGAGTCATCTAGAAATTCCACACTGGAGCTTTCTGACATCGATGGTTGGCTTCTTTCATTCTCACGAACTGTATTTGAATGAAATCAATATAACACGCCGGGTCAGAGAATCCCAACTTGAGGAAATAACCTCAAACATAACAAAATAAAACTGACACAAAGATCTCAACCCCTAACTTGAAATAAAAACTAGATGTATATGCCAGCCCAAATATGTCTTAGACATTAATTGAATACAGATCCAACATATGTTCAAAGTGGAAAATAATTTAGGAAGAAAAAGACCAATCACCAAACATATCTACTTGTTTCAAGAAATTACTGAATGTAATAAGATGATTATCAAAATAATAAAAGTGAAAGAGAATCAATGGGACAGCCTGAATCAATGGGACAGACTGGATGGATCAAATTTTATAACCTTGGTGGACTCAAAGATTACAGAAATAGTTACATATGCAATTATGATAATGTTTCACTAGCTGAAGTTCTCAAAATCTTGAAGAACTATAGAGCAAAATGCAGCTACTTACCCTCTGAGTGTAACTCATCTTGGTCGTCACTACTTCGTTTCTCTCTCAAACTAACACCAAAGGATTGATTTCGTTCTTTCTCCAGCCGTCTCAAGATACCTTCAATTCCTGCCTCTTCTTCACTCTCCTTCCATCTGGAAGAAAGAAAGAAAATGAATAGTTCAGCATTCTGAGAAAACTATTACTGAAATAGATAAGATATAATAATCAAATGTGTATTATAGGCAGCATTACCTGCTCGGCGATGAAGGCACTGAAGAAGAAACACCAAAACTTTCATAGTCAACATTCCCCAAAGAACCATTTATACCACCATCAAATCTCCCTTGATGGATTCTACTATCAGTACTCAGAAACCCATCGTCAAGTTCCTTTAGAAATCCTAAATTCAACTCCAAAGCTTGAACGCCATCTTCTTTAATGGTCTGTTCCACATCCAAATCCCACCCAGATGAAAGCCATCCACCTTGTTTCATAATTCTATCCACTAAATCCATCCTTCCCCCTTCAATCAAATCCTTCTTGCTCGGGAAAACGTTGGGTTTCTTAGAATTCTGCATGAACTCCAAAATTTCCGCTTCTAAAGCAGAATCCCCTTCACCCTCCCAACCCTGGCCCCTCTGAGACAAACCAGAACAAGAACTTCTGTCAAACAAAAGAACTGAACTCCCAAAACTCAGCTTCTCAAACCCAAACGAAACTGTATCTTTAGGAACAACAAATTTTAGGGTTTGAAACAAAAAAGTGCAGAGTTGGGGGGAGATGGAGCGGGAACCCAAATTTTTTTGCCCGCGAGAAATCGAATCGACTTCTCCACACATCCACATGGAACACACGTGCAATTTAGCAACGGTTTTAAGCCGTTGGGCACTATAGCCACGGCTAAAAGCCGTGGCAAACACACCAACGGTTTAGAACCGTGGCCAAGCCTTTTTTTAGCCACGATTTAGGCCGTTGGCCATTATAGCCATGGTTTTTGGCCGTGGCAAATAAACCAACGGTTTAGAGCTGTGGCCACCTCCGTGTAGCTAAACAGGCCTTTTGGTGTAGTGACAAGAACTAGGAGAGTTCAAGAAATTGGAGGATTGTATCGCTATTCCTCTAGCTACCCCAGGTGTAGTTTGCAATCTTCTTAATTTCCAAATCTAAGATATCCTTTTGATGGAAAGAATGTGAATCTGAAAAGACATTAGGCATCTCTTTAATCACAGATTAACAATATTTCAGAATGTGACTCTGAAACAATATTAACATGTTGTAACCCAATGGGTGCTCACCTTGGTTCTGAATTACTTCTCTCCTTAACTGAAGCTTTTGAGATTCTTCACAGCTATGGCAGTTGAGTTTAGTAATGTCCCTTTGAAGATAGGTAAATCATATGTCCACCCCACACCTAATAGATTACATTTGTTAAACTTTGTTAGTATGTCCTCTCCTATATACATAAAACAAAGTTAACAACACTAAAACACAACAACATGAATACAAAGAAATTATTTGTGTCAGTAGAGTATGCCAAAATATACCTTTTCACACTTACTGTTCCACCACCTAAACCCTCTGCCTCTTGACTCACCTCATCTCTTGTTGCTTCTCGAATGTCAACTACCTCGGGACCCCCCTCACTGGATCCTTTGCCTCTTTAACTTCATCCACCTGAGCATTCCTACCACTATTTGACTCGCTCCTTGAACTGGCCTAGTTATGAGAAACAAAATAAGCACTTAAGAAATATGAACAATCGAATATTAATTTAAAAATAGGAAAAAAATGAAACCATGTGAAATTGTTTGGATATAACATGATGATCAAGTACATTAATTGTGAATTTGCAACTTGATCATCAATACCGTCAACTGCTGGAATACTATTGTGGATATGCTGCTAATAAAAGACAAAAGGGATGTTGTAAAGAAGGTCAACCAAGATCTGAGAGAATTATTGTACAATATATAGAATGTCGTAGATGATTGCGAGAGGTTCCCCAGTAAACGGAAAGGAGAACATGAAAAGCTAAACTTATTATCTCATCACTTCCTCTTTACCAGTGGCCAAATGGCAAAGAGGATTCAGAAGATATTTCAAGAAGTGATATAGTGAGCAAGGTGTAGAAACTGCAACCCCTCCCAAAATATAAAAATAAGCGCTTACAACAAGCTACCCAGTCGTGCTAGATTATGCTTAAATAGTTGGCCTGGAAGATGTCAAGTAATAGCCCCTTCATGTTGGCGTGGTTGGTATGGGAAGAAAGTACCCCCATGTACTAAATACTAACTAAGTGTTCTGAATTAACAGAACTACTACTTCTTATTAGAAGTAAAAACAAACAACCAATTATGATCGCAACACAAAACAAACACCACCTTGATCTTTGTAACTAGTAGCAGTTAGAAATTTAAAATCAAATGCTCATATACAAAAATGTAAACTTCGAAGCATTATACAAAGAAGTAATATACAACTTAAGGAATTAAATATTAGCAGACTTCAAGGCTTCAAGCAATGCCATATAATGGAAATGTTAGAAGATTACTTCCATCATTATTCTCTATTGAACATCTCACTTTAAAATGATACACATGACTCTTCATTTGAGAAGTAGTAGTCAGAGTATAATTTCATGCTCTTCAATTTTGGGTTAAGGACTTCAAGAAGATCTGTACCTGTCTCCCATTTTCCACTAGATCCCGGAGTGAGCTTGGGATTGGATTTCACCTCTAGCACCCCTTCAAGGATCTGAACCACCTACCCCATGGATGGCCTATGAGACTCATCATCTTGTATGCTCCAACAAGTTGTACACATTGAAAGCATTTGTAAGTTCAACAACATCCGCTTCACCATCCAATCTGATATCTATCAATGTGAGGACTTGTTTGCCTTAAGCTATCTTGCTTGTAGCCCAAGTAGGAAATAACATGTTTGATATCTCAGAGTTTCTTCTGCCTGAGCTGAGGTCAAAAAACATCATTCCATACTTGTATACATCAATTTTTATAGTAATGGCTAATCCTGAAATCCATTCTGCGGTGCAAGATGGCCCCTAGTTCCATTCATTGTCGTCAGGACCCAGCTAAATTCCTTACCAACAAGTTTTGCAAGACCGAAGTCTGCAGCCTTGGACAAAAATCAACATCTAATAGTATGTTCTCCGGCTTGATGTACCAGTGTATAACACATTCTTTGCATTTCTCATGGAGATATGTCAGTCCTCTAGCCATCCCGACTGCAATTTGGTATCTTGTCTTCCAATCCAAGATCTTGTAATCTTTGTGCTGGAACAAATGTGAATCTAGAAAGCCATTAGCATGTAATCATAGACTAACAATCTTTTAGTACCTTCAGAACAAAACCCATGTAAACAAACATGTTAATATTAACATGTTTTGTCCCAATAGTGCTTACTTCAATTATGAATTGCTTCTCGCCTTGACTCCAGCCTTCAAGCTTCTTCACAGCTATGGTAGTTAAGTCATGTAATGTCCCTTTGAAGACAAAACCAAAACCTCCTCCACCAAAATTAATAGAAAAGTTCTTGTTCTCATTCTACAAATCTCGATACGTAAATGCCACCAAGGATCCCTCAACTGTCTTTGAAGTTCTGACCCAGCATCTCTTCTTCCAAATGCAGATTAGTAACAAGACAAGACTAATGTCACGACCCGATCCACAGAGTACTATATTGTCCGCTTTGGGCCCAAGGCCCGCACGATTTTAAAACGCGTAGTACTTTGTAGATCAAACCTCCTACATATATAGTACATCACCCTCCCGTACTCAAGCGATGTGAGACTATGATCTCCCCTTTGTAGCTTGCCAACCCTCTTGGGATCCATGGTCTCTTGGGCTTCTACCTCACCCTCCCCCTCAGATCCGCCCACACAAGGGTATCACAGTCCACCAACCTTGGGAACCCAACATCCTCGTTGGCACACTTTCGGCTGGGTCAGGTTCTGATACCATTCTGTCATTGACCCAATCCACAGAGTACTATATTGTCCGCTTTAGGCCCAAGGCCCGCACGGCTTTAAAACACGTAGTACTTTGTAGATCCAACCTCGTACATATATAATACATCACCTTCCCACACCTAGGCGATGTGGGACTATGATCTCCCCTTTGTAGCTTGCCAACCTTCTTGGGATCCATAGGCACTTGAGCTTCACCCCCACCCTCCCTCTTAGGTCTGCTCAGACAAGGGTATCACAGTCATTTCTGTCATGACCCGATCCACAGAGTACTATATTGTCTGCTTTGGGCCTAAGTCTCGCATGGATTTAAAACGCGTAGTACTTTGTAGATCCAAACTCGTACTTATATAGTACATCACCCTCCCTTACCCAGGCGATGTGAGACTATAATCTGCCCTTTGTAGCTTGCCAACCCTCTTGGGATCCATGGGCTCTTGGGTTTCTCCCTCACCCTCCTCCTCAAGTCTGTCAACACAAAGGTATCATAGTCCACCCCCCTTGGGAGCCCAACTTCCTCGTTGGCACACTTTCGGCTAGGTCAGACTCTTATATCATTTTGTCACAGCCCAACCCAAAGAGTACTATATTGTCCGCTTTGGGCCCAAGTCTTGCACGACTTTAAAACGCGTAGTAATTTGTAGATCAAAATTCGTACATATATAGTACATCACCCTCCCTTAGCCAGGCAATGTGGGACTATGATTTCCCCTTTGTAGCTTCCCAACCCTCTTGGATCCATGGGCTCTTGGGCTTCTCCCTCAGGTTCGCCCACACAAGGGTATCACAACTAAGGCAGGCTACAACACCTACAACTACTCCCAGAATAACTGCAATAGTCTGACCTTTCTTTTGGCTTGGAATGAAATCACAATTGATCACCTTCATTACTTCTTGTGATACATGCCAAATAAACCAAAATGATCAATCAAGTTATGGGGGCTTGTTGCAACCACTGTTTGTTCCCAATCATGCGTGGAAACATATTACAGTGGATTTTATTGAGGGTCTACCAATTTCTCAAGGAAACTCAATCATTTTAGTTGTTGTAGATCGCTTAACAAAGTATAGCCACTTTATGGCCCTTGCTCATCCATTTACTGATGCAAAAGTAGCTGAAGTGTTTCTCCACACCGTGTACAAGCTCCATGCCCTGCTACAATCCATTGTATCAGATGAAGATAAGGTTTTCCTTGGCACGTTCTGGCAGCAACTTTTCAAGGCTTTAGGAACGACACTTTATATGAGCACATCATACCACCCCCAATTTGATGGTCAGAAGGAAAGTACCAATGCATGCCTTGAGACATTCCTCCGTTGTATGACCAACAATACACTAACAAAATGGGCACACTGGCTCTACGTTGCTGAAGAAGCAACATAGAAAGATTGGTCCTTCATATCCTCAACATTTCCTTCTTTCCATCCTTAAGGACAAGGATGTGGTGATGGGGAAGGTATTGTCATGACTGCAACTCAAAAAAGGGGTACGGATAGAAGAGAGGAAGCTAAAAAAGAAGGCGCAAAGAAACTGAAAATTTCAAATTCAAATAAAAGGTAGATTTGTAATATTAAATGAAGAGTTAGTTTGGTTTACTGTTAAGTGACACGTGTTATGATATGAACGGTTGTTTCCAAAATTGTTACGACTTCCTCTTTAAAAAGGCGGAGAGTTCCATGAAAACAACAAGCAGTTTTTTGAGAAGAATTCACAGGCTCCAATCATCTCGATTGAGAGAAGTTTCTCTAGTTCTATAAATCCAATTGTTCCACTCTTCAATTCTGTTTTTCTCTGTCTAATTGATTGTCTAACTGTGACAAGCAAACTTACTTCATATCAATATTGGGACGGTTAGTTTTTGCACACACTGTTAGGTTTGATGTGTAATAGAAATTTAGACATATTTACATAAATGTAGATTCATGGTCATATTCAGCATGCTCACCGCTTTGTAGTTTTTGTTAAGTGGATTGATTACTTGTTGAATTTTATTGTTCTTGCTTGTTGTATTATTGGGTTTACTGCCATCCAGTGTACTATAAATTGGAAACTATTTCTGGATGATGGATCTTGAGATTTTAACTGGATAATTGTTACTACAGATCAAGTCAAAGAAAGTAAGAGCAGTGTTTACGGATTCCGGTGCTGTATGAGTTTTCCACATTGACTGTAATCAGTTCATCTCTGAGTTGAGGCAAGGTGACACTGTGTGGAATAAGGACTGGGGGCACTTAAAAGAGAAGCATAATTTTTCATATGAGCACAAGTATTTCAGCACCAATAAAATGGCTGTTGCAGACTATATAAAGAGAATGGTTTGCATTTCAGAATAGGATAACTCTCTCACCAGAAGAAGTACTAAAGGTTTCAGGAGATCTGCATCGCTATGCACGAAGAAGTATAAAGACTAAATAATTTACTAAAACTGATGAATCAAATTGTGAAGAAAATGGCAGATGCAGCAATTGGTTTTCTACTAGAAGCGACTGGCACTAAACTGCTAACGGAGGCTTGTCATGTGCTGGACTTCCATAGGCAGTACATGAGATTAAGGAGGGAACTTTAATCCATGGAGAGCTACTTTAAAGATGTTGACATGCTACGGCTAAAGGATAAAAGATATACTCTTAAGAACATTACAGAATTGACAGAGTTGTAAACTACAGAAAACATCATAGAAGATTGTGAATCTTTTCTCACGATGGGAAAGAGAGCCTGAATGGATAAACTTCTTCATTCCTAATTTCCTATTTATGCGCTATCAAATGACGCATAGGATTGTAGATATGTTTCACGAAATAAAATATTTTTGAGAGAGGATGGGGCAGAGCATAGGTACCCTCCGAAAACTAATACATGATGAAACTAGGCCTCCAGTGAGACACCCAATCTTATTAGATGATACTGAAATAGTTGGTCTAGATGATTATGCAGAGAAGATAGAGTGGGGGATCGTGGTTCGAATGTGCCCTTCAGGGTTGTTAGCATTGTTGGCATGGGAGGAATTGGCAAAACAACACTTGCTCTTAAAACCCTCAATAATCGCAGGGTGCATGAGTTCTTCATTCACGTTTTGTTTGTCACAGTTTCTCACCATTTCAAGTTGGAAGACATATTCAAGACTCTTGAGAAACCTGAATGCCAGAACAAACTTATCAAACATGAGTGTCTTTGAGATGCTCAGAGAAGTAAAAAATGAGCTATCTGAGAAAAGGTACGTGGTTATCTTGGATAATTAAGGAAACTTGATGACGGATCATGGTGGGATAGCTTGAAATCAGCTTTCCCTCAAGGGAGGAAAACTTCTTGTTCTATCATTGTTTGAACTCGGAATAGAGATTTAGCTCTATCCATGGGAGCACATGAGAAGCATATACATAGCCCACAATTTCTTCCTGATGACCAGCTGGTCTATATTTGCAAATACAACATTTGCAAACAAGGCAGGCCAGTGTCCAGATGCAAGGATAGGGGAGATCAGACACATATACATATCATGTATTCTCTCTTTAACAACCAGGAACTTTATGTCAATATGATCTAACCTAGATGAGCTCCTGTTGTTGTTGGCATATAAAACTGCTGAGTTATTGTCACAATATAACTTTAGCGGTCTTTCAATACTCCTCAGAATGCGCATCCCGGTGACTAAATTTCGCAGCCATAATCCATGAGTCTGTTTGGCACTCCTCCAAGAAATAGCTCCTCCAGCTAACAGATAAATGTAGCCCGATTGGATTTCCTACCATCTTGGCATCCAACAATATCAGAATCAGAATACCCTATGATTTCCAACTGTTCTGATTTCTTATATGTGAGTATGTAATCCTTAGTTCTCAGTAAATATATATCTCATAACCCATTTGGCTGCTTTCCAGTGATCCATCCCAGGGTTGTCTAAATATCTGCCTAGCATTCCAACAATGAATGCTATATCTGGACGTGTACAAACCAGAGCGTACATTAGACTCCCAACAGCTGATGCATAGGGAATCTCTTGCATTTCTTTAAGTTCAAATTTATTCTTAGGGCATTGTTTAAGACTTAATTTGTCTCCTTTAGCTATAGGGGTGTTTCCTGGTTTACAATTTTGCATGCCAAATCTTTTAAGCACATTTTCTACATAGCTCTTTTTCGATAATCCAAGAATACCCCGAGAGCGATCTCGGTGTATCTGAATTTCTAAAACAAAAGAAGCTTCACCAAGATCTTTCATATCAAATTTCTTTGATAGAAATATCTTAGTTTCATGCAACATGTCTTTGTTATTAGTGGCAAGCAGTATGTCATCAACATACAAAACCAAGAAGATATGCTTACTCCCACTGAACTTATGATACACACAATTATCAACTACATTTGTCTCGAAACCAAATGAGACAATTACTTGATGGTACCATTGACGAGAAGCTTGCTTGAGCCCATAGATGGATTTCTTTAGTTTGCAAACCATATTCTTTGGGTCTCCTGACACAAAGTTTTCTGGTTGCACCATATAAATTATTTCATCAATGTCGCCATTGAGAAATGTTGTCTTAATATCCATCTGATGTAGCTCAAGGTCAAAGTGTGCAACAAGTGCCATCATTGTCCTAAATGAGACTTTCTTTGAAACCGGAGAGAAAATGTCTTTATAGTTGATGCATTCCTTTTGAGTGAAACCTTTAGCTACAAGACGAGCCTTATATCTCTCCACATTACCTTTGGAATCCCTCTTGGTTTTGAATATCCATTTACAACCAATGGGCTTTGTATTTTTAGGTAATGGGACAAGATCTCAAACTTGATTGTCTTGCATAGACTTGTACTCCTCATTCATAGCATTTATCCATTGTTGAGAGTTAGAATCTTGCATGGCTTGATGGAAGTTGATTGGATCATTTTCCATCAATCCATCGTTTTCCTCATGTTCTTGGAGAAAAACTATGTAATCATCCGAAATAGCATTTCTCTTTTCTCTCATGGATCTCCTCAATGGCATTTGTCCTTGAGGTTGTTGAGTTTGCTCCTCTGGAACATTTACTTCAATTTGAGAAGGGAGTTGTTCAACATTGTCTTGTTGAGGTTCCAGATTTTCCATCAATCCATCGTTTTCCTCATGTTCTTGGAGAAAAACTATGTAATCATTCGGCATGGTGTACTGTGGGACGATTCCACATTCCTCTAGAAATTTAGCAAATGGCCCTGGACGTTGTTCTCCCGAACGGTCATATCTGTCGTAGTACTCTCCACCACGATCAGATCTAACGCACTTAATTTTCTTACTGAATTGGTTTTCAACTTCAGTTTTGAAAGACTTGAATACATCCAGTGACTCTGATTTCTCATGAATGAGATAAAGGTACCCATAGCGTGAGTAGTCATCTATAAATTATATAAAGTATCGTTGACCATTCCAAGAAGCCGTAGGGAATGGTCCACAAATATCCGTATGTATCAATTCTAAGACGTCTGAAGATCTATTAGCACCTAATCTCTTTTGTTTGGTCTGTTTTCCCTTGATGAACTCAACACAGACATCTAAGTCTGAAAAGTCAAGTGAATCCAAAATGCCTTCTGACACAAGTCGTTCAATTCTAGATTTGGATATATGACCCAAACGCTTGTGCCATAATTTTGCTGAATTTTCTATGTTTAGCTTGCGTTTAGTACCTTGTGAATCCACATGCAAGGTTTCATTATATGATGCAATAGTATCAAGCAAATATAGGTTATCAAACTTTCTTAATGAACCAGTACCAACAATATTTGAATTCAATGAAAGACTAAACTGATTGTTTCTAAATGAACAATTATAACAAGATTTGTCCAATAAAGAAACAGAAACCAAATTCCGTCTAAATGATGGTAAAACAAAAGTGTCTTTCAAATCCAAATAAAAACCAGTTCTCAACACTAGCCTAAAAAATGACCTATTGCCTCAACATCCGCCGACTTTCCATCGGCCACAAAGATATATATTTCAATATCATTTGGCTTTCGGTAGCTCAGGCAACCCTGCATAGAAACACTTATGTGAGTGGTAGCACCATAATCGAACCACCAAGTGCTTCTAGATATTGAAGCTAAATTAACCTTAGAACAGACCAAAGTAAAGAATGTACCTTTCTTGGCAAGCCAAGCATGATATTTATTACATTATTTCTTTCCATGTCCTAGCTTTCCACAAAAGAAACATCTTTGATTTTCCTTAGGTTTCTTTCGCTCTGGACCCTTAGCAGCTTCATTTTTCTTTCTTTTCTTGCCCTTATCTTAGAGGTACTTGCCAGATGAGTACTTTCAAATTTCTCTTGCTTCAGCTTTTCCTCTTCTTGCACACAATATGAAATGAGCTCGTTAAGAGTCCATTTCTCCTTTTGACAGTTATAACTGACCTTAAACTGACTGAAATGTGCAAGAAGAGATATCAATACTAAATGCACGAGCAAGTCATCAGACAACTCGAGCTTTAGTGCCTTAAGTTTGGAAGCAATGTGAGACATCTGCATGATGTACTCCCTTATGTTTCCCTTGCCTTTGCACTTCATTGAAATCAAGCTAGCTAAAAGCGTGCTTGTTTCAGCCTTATCATTTTTTGCAAAACGTTTTTCAATTTCAGCAAGGAAATCACTGGCCTTAGTTACCCCTTCAGATATTGCTTCTCTAAAGGCTTCCGGAATGTCGCGCTTAATGATCATTAGACTCGTGCGATTAGAGCGTTCCCACTTCTCAAAGTTCTTTTTTTCTTTAGAAGAACTTTCAGCCGTGAGAGTAGTGAATTGCTCTATCCATAGTGCAAGGTCTAGATCCATGCAGCCAAAAACGATTAAGACGTTCTCTTTCCAATCCTTGAAGTTTGTCCCATTAAGCATGGGAATACTGTTTGCATGAGCAGATATTGTAGTAGCAGACATAATAGCTGTACAGAGAATAAACCTAATGAGCATGCATGTTCACATCATAATCTTAATAAACAATATTTAAATTCAAACAATTATGGAATACATCTCAAGATACCTAGCACAACATTAATATCAAGTCTTTGGACAGTAATATTAACTTGTAAGTGGTACTCTTGGTGTGGTGATCAAATATTGACAATAAATCTTGTCAAACAATAAGTCTATCTTTGGATCGGCTTATTATTCACATGGAAACCTTATAATTGTCAAATATTTGTCACCACAGGTGTGTATGCGATTCGGCCAAATATTATCCTTCCTTTGGGCCGGGTAATATCCGCATGAACTCACAAACACAAACATCTTAACATTCTCAATAAATTAATCTACATAAGAGAGGTCACTTTGGTGACATCTTATTTCAATTAGTTCAATCAAATGTTAGACAAACTAAATCAATCATTAGATGCATCCCAAAAAACATTTAAATTTAAAAATTCCAAATAAATCGTTTTGAGAAAAATTATAAATAAATAAATAACGGACCTAAGTAATGTACCTGATTTACTTGATTTAAGGTCCATTATTTAATTTCCTGAAATTTTTTTATCACGGTGGCTCAGACAAATTC
This sequence comes from Berberis vulgaris, assembly GCA_963556465.1. Taxonomy (NCBI): domain Eukaryota; kingdom Viridiplantae; phylum Streptophyta; class Magnoliopsida; order Ranunculales; family Berberidaceae; genus Berberis; species Berberis vulgaris. The sequence continues at coordinate 66,974,676 of OY747135.1, forward strand.
TACTGGGTGCAAATAGTCAAAATAGGATGGACCGATTTTCTGAACTGGACCAGGGTGACCCATCTGACCCAGCAGGATCTGACCCTGTCCTAGCAACCCATCAGACCCAGACCCAATAGCCCAAATACTTTTCAATTAAGTTGTGGCCTAATGAAAATTTCAAATAAAACTAAAGAGTCAAATGCAGGCCTTAACTTAAAACTTGTTATACACATTGGCTTAATTCTGGTCAAACAACCTAACAGATCAAAACCTGATTCAGGCCTTAATAAAATTGAAGGGTCCAATGCACTAGCAAGTCCAACAAGCTAAACTAAACCCTATTTTTTTAATCAAGATCAGAACGAAGCAGATCACGATGCAGATCTGAACGAACCAGAACGATCTTAACGAAGTAGATCACAATGAAGATATGAATTAATCAGATCATGCAGATCTGACGAAGCAGATCACGATGCAGATCTTAACGAAGCAGATCACAATGCAGATCTAACGAAAAAAAACCCTTTAAATAAATCCTACCAAAGAAATATTAAAAAAAACCTTAATTTTATGCCAAAAGTTCATCATAAATTCCATAATCTCTCAAAGAATCAATCATGGAGTTGGCTCTGATACCACTTATTAGATCTTTATTCTACAGATACAATTATGCTCCATATTGATTCAATGAGAAGAATAATAATAAAAAATAAAGCGGAAGCGTACCTTGATCCATAATCGCACTTCAAGGAAGGGATGAGTCTTGATTTTCCAGTTGATAACCTACGTTTTCTATATATCTCTCTGTAGAAGGGAATTCCAGAAGAAACAAAACTTACGCTCAACTGGGGACCATAACCTTGTATTTATAACTGATTGGGTTATCAGTTATTCTTACCAATTTCTAATTTGGTCCCTCATCAAATTAGAAATTGCTTAAGTGTATCTACACATTAAGCCCATGACATCTTAATACCCTAGCCCAATTAGATGACAATTCATTGGGCTATACTTTAAGATAGCAATACACATTAAATAGATATGTGTGCCCACTCATGTTGGATTTTTCCAACATCAAAATCTTCGAATTCTCTCTATCATGATTTCCCTCATTTGATTAAGTTGTCATTGCAAGTAACCTTGTTGAAGAAACTCATTGTTTTGGAGTTAAATGATCGTGACTCTATACATACTTACCAGCTGGACTCAGAAATCTTTCCAACCTCAGTCACTATCAGAATTCAAATATGCACCTTCAAATGTTATGAATGGGTGTCACATTTCCAAGTTGAAGATGTTAAAAGAAAGAAAGTCAACCTATGTTACAGAAGAAGAAAGTGTTAAAGAATAGAAAAATCAGTATAGAATATGTTAGGAAAGTCATAATAGAATAAGAAGTCTTAGGTTTCTTATGTCCACATGGTTAGGTAAAGTTAGCTTATATAAGCTTGTATTTAGTCAAAGCTAGAATAACACAAAATACACAATAATATTTCAATACAATTCTTTACATGGTATCAGAGCGCAAGGTTTTTTGGTGACCTAAAACAACTATCAGGACTCATACTCTTTTCCTCCTCTGACTATTACGCATGCACTTTGACCGTAGACAAAGAGGCGGGGAAGAGAAATCACAAGTCATCACCTTGCTTAGCTTCCGCACACACAACACTGCAATCAGAAAAAAATTAATTGCTTGCAACATCAACACTGCAATCATCACCATCAAAACATCATAAAAAACCATCATCCTTCAACAATTGGAAAACCAAATGTCACAAAAACAAACTTATCGAACACCAATCACAATCTCAAATTGTAGCCAAAAGCTCAAACACACAGAGTAGCGAGAGAGTGTCCTCACCTTCTCTTTCACGACTCTTCAAACAATCAACCGAGCTCTCTTACTCACAAACCAACATCACGACCTTCCTTTGTCTCTCTCTCTTGCAAGCACAAAACAAATCACACAGCAAAATAGATCACACACACAATCTCACGCAATTCACGCTGAAGAACAGATCACGCACACAGATTTCTCCCATTAAAAACCACGCCCTCTCCTTCTCAATCGACCGCAAGCAATTAGCTCCCAGATGCAACCTTTCTTCCTCTGAATTGCAACAAGTAGAAGAAGGAAATAATTCTCGACAGACGCCATTGAAAGGCAGTTTTGGTTGATGCTGCCACAAAAAATTGAAGTTTACCAAGATTAGAAAAGTTGAACTGCAGCAATGGCATGTATTTTCTCTCGCAGCTTCTGTGTTACAACTACCCGTACAGTCATGACCGCTGTTGCTGGTCCTCTGAGTCGAACTTTCACAATTGGCTCCTCAATTCCAACAAGTTTAGCCAAATTGAAGGGAAATTGCATTCTACAACAACTTCATGCAGAACAGCCACACGCAGACAACCTGCAACTCAAACAAGGAAGGGAAGACAACAACAATAGCCTGCCTCAATCAAGAAACAAATGATGAAGAAGAAACAGAGGGAAAAGATAGAAATTTGAATATCTTTCACTCTGCTATTCACACCCACCATCTTTGGTCACTACCAAAATTTGTGTTGACTCGAATTGAGCAATACCAAGACTCAAATTGAGTCACGATTTCTTCATACAAGAATCATCCAAAATCTATGTTGACTCGAATTGAGCAATACCAAGACTCGAATTGAGTCAAGATTTCTTCATACAGGAATCATCCAGAATTTTCCAGAATTCGACAATCATGATGCCTCGAGTCGAACCATTAGTAGTTTCACTCAACAGTCATGATTTTTTCACCAAATTGGACTTCAAAGTTTTCGCCAAGCTGCATATTTCGTCTGCGTCTACATGTCCAGCTTGCGGGGGAGTATTAAAGAAAGAAAATCCACCTATGTTAAAGAATAGGAAAGTGTTACAAAATAGGAAAGTCAGTATAGAATATGTTAGGAAAGTCAGAATAGAATAAGAAGTCTTAGGTTTTCTATCTCCACAAGGCTAGGTAAAGTTAGCTTATATAAGCTTGTATTTAGTCAAAGAATAACACAAAATACACAATAATATTTCAATACAATTCTTTACAGAATAAGCTAACCAAACTAAATGGCTTGATGTGTTGATAGATTATATCAGTCTTTTGTGTTATCTAAACTCAAAACAGTTAAACGTTTTGCTAATAAGGTTTGGAGGCAACATCACAAGACAAATCATGTGGAAAGTGGATTTCATTTTCCAACCTGTTCAGCGTCTGCAAGATGTACGGCTCTATGGTTTTCCAAGAGGAAGACTCCTACTTGGCTCAACCAAGGTACTGGTGAAAGACTTTTTACTGAATTTTCGTTTAGGTTCTATATATTTTGATATTCTCTCTGAACAGTGCTTTTATGTTTAATGAATTTTTCTTTTTCTAATAAAAATTCTTGGTACTTTCTTGATCTGCGGTCTCTCCATATCGGTGGAAGAAAAATAAACTGCATGAATGAAATTTTTTTGGAAAGAGCCAAGAAAACAATGCCATAGCTGAAATGACTTACAGTTGTCCGTTGTAGCAAGAGGTCACCTAACCTGCCTACAATGTTGCTACTGGTGGCGTCACTTGGAGGAAAGAAGAAATGGTGGATGACTGCCCCTCTGATCAACTTGAAGAGGAGACCTGACTGAAGTGAAGGTCATGGAAGAAGCAGACGAGAATAAAACATCTTATTGGTCTCGTGGGTTCAATCAACCATCAAAGGTTGGTGTAGTTAAGGAGATGCCCATATGCGTTCTTCAATCCTGCAAGCTTAACTAGCTGGTGTATTCATTGCAGCTCCTAAATCTGAAGACCTCCGTAATCATTGGAAGCTTCCCTTTTTGTTTGGTAACAAGTGTTGTAACATGACGAATAATCTCATTGCTTCATTTGTCTCTCTTAAATTGTTGTAAGAAGACTTATGCATAATAAATTATGTGAATGTATGAAAACTGCTAGTCTTGAAACCTTGCATATTCTTTGTTTTACCATATGAAAAAAAGAATGCCAGTTAAATAACTTAGGTGTTTGTTTATTCCACTCAGCACAACCACCCCTTAGCACTAACCACGTGTTCTGAATTAATAGGACTTCTACTTCTGATTAAAAGTAAAAACAAACATCCGATTTATGATCAAAAGTCGGAAAAGAAAAACACTAATCTTTAAAACCCAATAGCAGAACTAGAGATTCAAAAGCAATATACAAACGTATAAACTTCGAAACATTATACAAAGAAGTAAATATCAATACAACTTAAGGAAACAAATATTCAAAGCAGACTTCCAGCGAAGAACTGTTTGAAAATTACTTCTTTATTGGACGTCATACATATAATGATATACACAACTCTCCATCTGAGAAGTAGTGGCAAGAGTATCATTTCGTGCTCTTCAGTTATTGACTCAAGGACTCCAAGAAGAACTGTAATTGTCTATCACTTTCCACAAGATCCTGGAGAGATCTTGGGATTGGAGGAGGTTTAACCTCTAGCACCCCTTCAAGGATCTGCACCACCTGCCCCATAGTTGGCCTATGAGACTCATCATCTTGTATGCACCAACAAGCTGCTTTGAATGCGTTTGTAAGTTCAATAACATCTGCTTCACCCTCCAACCTGGTGTCTATCAATGTGAGCACTTCTTTGCCTTCAGCTATTTTGCTTGCAGCCCAAGTAGGAAAGAACATCTTTGATATCTCAGAGTTTCTTCTGCCTGAGATGAGTTCAAAAAGCATCATTCCATAGCTGTATACATCAGCTTTGGCAGTTATAGCTAATCCTGAAATCCATTCAGGTGCAAGATAGCCCCTAGTCCCCCTCATTGTTGTCAGGACCCGGCTAAACTCCTTACCAACAAGTTTTGCAAGACCAAAGTCAGCAACCTTGGGACAAAAATCAGCATCTAATAGTATGTTCTCTGGCTTGATGTCACAGTGAATAATGCAGTCACTGCATTCGTCATGCAGATAAACCAATCCTCTAGCAGTCCCAAGCGCAATTCCGAACCTTGTCTTCCAATCTAAGATCTTGGAATTATTTGGTCGGAATAGATGTGAATCCAGAGAGCTATTTGGCATGTAATCATAAACCAACAATCTTTTAGTACCTTCAGAGCAGAATCCGCGTAAACGAACAAGATGAACATGTTGCTTTGTCCCAATAGAGCTTACCTCAGTTCTGAATTGTTTCTCTCCTTGACTCGAGCCTTCAAGCTTCTTCACAGCTATGGTAGTTGAGTCAGGTAACGTCCCTTTGAAGACAGAACCAAAACCTCCACCACCCAATTTTTCAGAGAAATTCTTTGTCGCAATCCGCAAGTCTTTATATTTAAAAGCCACCAAGGATCCCCCAACCATATTTGTTGAGGGAACTGAACGTCTCTTCCACCATCTGCAAAGTAGTAACAAAACAAGGCCAAAGGAAACTACAATACCAGAAACAGCCCCTACAATAATCCAGGTATTGAACCCCTTTTTATCACCAAGAATATTCTCCAACTCAGAAATTGCAAGTCTGACATACAGATCTCTTCCTTCACTATCACCACCAGATAGTTGTTGAAGATTTAGAAGTTCTCCATACCATATTAAACACCCATTCTGGAAACTCCAAGCCTGGCAAGAACAATTGTTTGAGCAAGCAGATTCACATTCTTCAGCGCCTCCAATTGTCAAAGAAACCTTCATTTCTGGCAACTTCATGTTCGACACTAACAAAAATCCATCTTTCCCCCCACACTGCAAAGAAGTCTTCCTCACACACCCACCAGAAGTATCACTGAGATCATCCCAGTCTCTGGAAATGTGCGGTTGGAAACCTTGTAAACACTGACAGAAGGGCAAACCTCTTTGATTGCAGCTACCAAAAGCGCCACAAAAGCCATATACCTCACATTGCTGTCTTGGCTGAGACCAAAACAAGTTCCACTGTTGGGTATTATCCAACCACGTAAATTGCTTAATTTGCCCAGAGATGTCTAAGACGGTTCTTGTTATTATTGACTTGTTATAAATATTATAAGTGAAGTAAGTTTCGTTTTCATTATTAATGTAACTGAAATAATAAATATAGTTTTGCCTCATCTCAGGACTTAAGCTGAATATCAGCCCATTCCAATGCCCAGTGCTCCAATACGTTTTATTAGAGTAGTTTCTATTATACAAAAAATACTGTTTTCCAATTGGATCTGGTTGCACAGAAAAGATCCCTTGAGCAGGATCTTCTATATTTTTCCAAGAAGTGGGTGCTATAGGTCTCTTGGTTATATTATCATACCCTATCTTTGCACCGGGTAACCATGTATCAGTTGGGTGATCAAAACTCTGCCAAAACACAACAGATGTATTCGACCGTTCTCTCAATACAAGATTCCCATCATCCCCGAGAACTAATTCAGAGGAATTCGGAGCATTGCAGGTCGATTTTGTGGACCAGATTAAGTTTTTTGACTGGTTTAACAAAACTAGATTCCCATTTTCTAAGAGTTTCAACTCTGAAGAAGATGGGTCAGTAAACGGATCGTCTCGGTTTGCAACCCAAACATAAGTTTTCTTTTGAAGAGAGATTTTGTTGTACCAGATTCCTATATAGTAGTTGGGAGAGGAATTACCTGGTCTGAAGAAACCCAGTGCGAAGCTACCATCTTTAGAGATAAGCGTCTGGTTTGAATAGAGAGATTCGCCTGAGGAGAGGGTGCTGACTGCAGAGCAGAGATGGCTATTGGTGGAGAAGAAGAATAAGAGGAGAATGAAGGACAAGAAGAACCAAAATGATTCGCTTCCTCTGGCATCCATCTCTAAACTATGAGACTCAAGTATTTTGGTTTCAGGTTTTAACAAGAAGAAACAATAAACTATTCGCTTTTTCTAAATGACGAGGGAACGCTTCAACTTCTATCAAGACAAGAAGAAACGAGAAACTATGTAGATTTCTATTTGAAAGTGTCAGAACCCGTCTAAGTGTCGAGGAAAACAGCGAGGGACCCCACCGGGGGGAGGGGCGCTTGACTTTTCAGCGCAAGCATCCCGAGGGTCCAAACACGAGTTTTATTTTGCAGAGATTTTCTTGTACCAGATTCCTACGTAGTAGTTGGGAGAAGAGGTACCGGGTTTGAAGAAACCCAGTTCAAAGATGCCATCTTGAGAGACAAATGTCTAGTCTGCAAAAAGATATTGGCCTGGATAAATGTTATTGGCTACAGATCAAATATGGCTATACACTTAGGGGTGGGCACGGTCCGGATCGGTTCCAAATTTGGAGGAACCTAACTCGAACCGTTTAAAATTAACGGATCCGGTCCGATCCGGATCCCCTGATTTTTAACATTAGAACCGAACCTAACTCGAACCGTTTGAAACGGTTCGGTTCCAATTGAATCAAGAACAGAAAAAATTGCCTTCAAAAAAAAAAAAAAAAACAGAAAAATAAATTTGGTAAACAGATCCATCATCTATCCATCATAAACAGATCATACAAAAACATACAAATCCATCATACAGATCATACAAAAGAGATCCATCATCGATAAACTCAGATACAGATTCATCATCGATCCATCACTCCAAACAGATTCATCATCTAATCTCACCTAATCTGTTTGATCGATCACCTAATCTGTTTGATCGATCATCCAAACAGATTCATCACTCCAAACAGATCCATCCAAACAGATTCATCACTCCAAACAGATCCAAACATTCATCACTCCAAACAGATCATCCAAACAGCCTCCTCTTGAGACAGAAACAGAGAGAGAGAGGAGGCTGCTTCTTCTTCTCGAGACAGAGCTGCTTCTTCTTCTCGTGCTGCTGCTTCTTCTTCTAGTGCTGCTGCTTCTTCTTCTCGAGACAGAGACGAGAGAGAGAGAGAGGAGCTCGCTGCTACTTCTTCTCGTGCTACTGCTGCTTCTTGACTCGACAGAGACAGAGACTCGAGAGAGAGAGAGGAGAGGGAAACAGAGACAGAGAGAGAGGGGGTTTTGGTGATTCCATATGTCTCCTCCTCTTCTTTTTCCTTCTGCTGCTCCATCATCTCAAAGTCAGAGACAGGACAGATATTTAAGTTTTTATTAAATGCAATTTGAAACGGGTCCAATCCGGACCGTTTCGTTTTAAAAAATAGGAACCGGAACCGGACCGTTTTATAACGGATCCGGACCGATCCGAACCGTATCAAAAAATTCAAAATTAAAATCCGGACCGTTTTGAGCAAAACGGTCCGGTTCGGTTTGAACCCGCGGATCCTCGACCCGTTTGCCCACCCCTATATACACTACACCAAATGAGTCGTTTTGTAACAACTCCCAAACAATATCACTTTTGTGATGTAATAGTCCACCAAACAATTTCAAGTCAAAACTAAATTTAGGCTTATCACTTCATTTGTAAAATTGTTTGGTGAACTGTTAAAGCACAACAGTGATACTTTTTTGGGTTTGTTAGAAATATGTCAATTTGGTGTAGTGATAAGTAGAAAAGAATACAAAAGGTAGAAGAAAGAAAAATATGAACCATAATATGTTGTTTCTATTGGTTTCCATTGGTGCTCAAAATATTTCAATTGAACTTTCTGCATTTCAACATTTAAAAAGAAGGGGTCTTCAAAGATAACATAAACAACTAACTTTTTCTACATATATCTATCACACATGTACTATAATTTCCTCTTCAATTAAAGTCCAATAAACTTTTGAAATGATCATTAAGAATTTTTGTTTTGAGAGAGACCGCGGGTCCAACTCTTTTGTGTGGCAAGAATAAACCTATATTTTATTTTGCATTCATTGGTAAATAATCACACAAGTCATGGTGTTCTTAGTCTTTGACAAGAAGAATCTACATTTTGACTTTTAGCACAGGATTTCATTAATGTGTCATTAGTCTTTGATGGAAACCAGATTTTCTATGCACACCATTTCAACACCTTGTGAATCTTCTAAATCAGATTTGCTGAATTGCTAATATTGGTTGATAGTTCTCAAGGAAGATCACTAGTGCATATGCAATTTAAACCCCTGTGCTACTGAAGTGTCAAGATTCTCCTCCTATGACTTTTAATGATAATTGATTATATATCAAATTGTCCTCTGATCAGCACCGTATATATGTTATGATAATTTCATCAACAAACAAAAAAGACCCGATTGCAGCAAACCTACTATTGACAGATTTCAGAATGTTAGACCTAAATTGCAATGTGCCACTAAGCCCACACGTCATACGGTCAAACCCAATACTTTTAAGCTTTTATAAGACAAAAGTAAGCCCTAATAAGGCAAGTATCTGGGGGATTGATTCAAGATAGACACATACATAGGCCTATGAAAATTATCATTTTTCATCATAAATGTATAGTTTTGATCTCGATGATCAGCCCATCAATATCAGTGATAGGCACATACATAGGCCTGAATAACTTAATATTTTCTTTTTTATCAAACACATCATCAGAAAAATCAAAAGCTAATGCAAACAAGCATATATGTAAACTTAAAAAATTATCCAATGACATACAAGAAATACAACTTATGTAATCCAAACTTTAAGTAGATGTCAGCCCCTTGCTCTAAAATGAACAAAACGAAAATTCCTTACCACCATTTATTCACTATCAGACTTCGCACCTGTGAATGGTGTTGTGCTCTTGGTTTGAGATCAAGTACATATAGAATTGATTCGTGCTCCTGAGCTTTGGCTCATTGAAGACTTTGAGAAGAAACATTATGGATTCTCATTTTCAAGTTCCTGGAGAGATCTGGGGACTGAAGGAGGTTTCACATCAAGCACCCCCAAAAGCCACCTGCCCCATTGATGGCCTATGAGACTAATTGGACCAACAAATCGCTTTTAACACACTTCCAAGATCACTATTATCGGCTTCACTGTCCAACCTGGTGTCAAATAGTGTGATGACTTATTGGCAATCAGCTATTCTACTAACAGCCCAAATATGGAAGAACACAAGGAAATTGAAGACATTTTTTTCTCTTTTTCTCTCAATTGTGAGTTTTGCCGATTTTCAAAAATGCATCAGATTAAACTCATATTACAGTTTCTATTATAATATACAGGGCTTGCACTCAACATAGTCAAGCCCAAGTCCAAGATTGATTCACCTCTATAAGAAGCAAAATCATAATATCTACAAAATAGGAAAATCAGAATAGAAAAGTCAGAATTAGACACCATTAGAATATCTTGTATAGAAAGTTTTAAGTTTATTGTTTCCACAAGATTAGGTCTAACTTATACCTAACCTTGTGGAAACAAGAAACTTAAAATTTCTTATACAAGATATTCTAATATGTCATATTTTGACTTTCCTATTATGTAAATATTCTGACTTTCCTTATCGTAGAGGTGAATCAATCTTGGATTTGCGCTTGACTATGTTGAGTGTAAGCCCTACATATTCTAACACGCCCCCGCAAGCTGAACATGTAGACGGAGATGAAATGTGCAGCTTGGAAGAAACTTTGAAGTCCAATTCGAGGAAGATAAGTGAATGCGAAATCATGACTGTCGAATGAAGCTGCTAATGGTTCGATTCGAGTCAGCATGATTGCCGCATCCTGATAATTCTGGTATGAATCATGATTACCGAGTGAAACGGCTAATGGTTTGACTCGAGTCAGCATTACTGCCCTATACAAGATATTCTAATGGTGTCCTATTCTGACTTTCCTATTCTGTAGATATTCTGACTTTCCTTCTTGTAGAGGTGAATCAATCTTGGACTTGGGTTTGACTATGTTGAGTGCAAACCCTACATATTCTAACAATTTCAAAGTAACTTCAAGTCCTACATATACTACAGAAAATTTGGTATTTGGTGACGAACGTTGTTCCTCATTAAAACATGTTAATTCATCATCGTTCAGCAACGGTGACGAATTTCAGTCGTCACAACATCCCTCACATAAGAGGCATTAAAGAAAGTATTAGGTGAGGAATTTACAACTCGTCACGGAAAGTTCGCTTACGTGGCGTGTGGTTCCTCACATAAACTTAGCGCGCGAATATACAATTACAACATTGGTGACGAAAATGTCATCATTGTAGAGTGTTATGCGTAACGAAAATTTGGCGTCACGTTTGGTGACTTTATGTGACAAATCGTTTTTCACTTATGTTATTTAAATATCTACTATGAACTTTCTGTGAGGAATTCATACATTAAAATTTTCTACCCGTGACGAATTTTTTGTCATACTTTCACCCATTTATTGTAGCTATCTACTAGCACATACTCTTAAATAACACCACCTATTGTTTTTTGTAATGCATAATCTAAAATCAAAATATTAAAATTTCCATTCATAAAAAAAATATTGCATTCCTTCATTGCATATGCAATGTCACACAACTGAATACAATAATGATATCAAGTTACACCATTTTGATGTTCAAAAAATAACTTAGTCTACTCTAATAACACTAAGCTCCTTAACTCATCATCTATTTATTGTAGCTATCTACTAGCACATACTCTTAAATAACACTACCTATTGTTTTTTGTAATGCACACTCTAAAATCAAAATATTAAAATTTTCATTCATAAAAAAATATTGCATTATTTCATTGCATATGCAATGTCACATAACTGAATACAATAATGATATCAAGTTATACCATTTTGATGTTAAAAAAATAATTGAGTCTACTCTAATAACACTAAGCTCCTTAACTCGTCATCTATTCATACCCAGGCCTCCTTGAATCATTCTTCATCACCATCATGGTCACCAAGCTCATCAAAATAAGGATCATTTGGATATACATCACTACTGTTAGAACTGTTTGGATCGTGGAGGGAGGAAACACTGTTGATACGACCTGAATGCATTGAAGTTGCCAAAAAAGTAAAAAAAAAAATAAGATACAAACAATTTGAAAATTAACACTAACCAGAACTTTATAATAGCACGAGGACTAGATGTTTACAAATAGTTCCCATCATTTACAAGGTTATCTAGTGAGAACTTTGGATGTTTCTACTTGGGGACTTTGCCAGTGGCTATGAAGACTGTAGAGGCAATGTTGTTTGCGTGTCTAGTAAAAGCACCAACAAACCAGTGAGCATGTTTTGCAAAAACATTAGTTTTAGGACCTTCTGCATAACTTCTGCCTTGATGATTGCCTCGCAAACAACTGAGTTGCACTGACCTTCAATTTAGTTTGCAACAAGTGGCTTCTAATCTGAACAAAAAGTTCCTGCAGAGAATCGCAAAATTTAATAGATCAATTAAAACATGGACAGGGTAAAGGGTAGTATAAATCGAAGAATTAGTAACCATACTTAACTGGAGTGGGAGAAGGGGGATGAATTTCTAACTTTTCAAGAGCGGGTTTGGCCACTCGTTGAGTCTCTGATTTTGGTACATAGTTGAAGTTGAAATCTTTGTTTGCAGCTAAAGCAACGAGCTCAGACTCCTCCAGCCCTTTTGGTGGTTCAAGATTACACCTGTCTGTATTGTGTTTACCCAATGCATCTTTAAATTTCTTGATCTGTGAAGATCATAAAAGGGTATCAGATTCAATACATTGTAAACACAAGTACCAAAAGGGAACTCTTTAGCAAAAATATATTTTGAGAACATACAGTGGCATTGGTGCAGTTGAAGCTGCAAAGCCGACCATAGGCACCCTTATAGAACCTGAAGAAGGAAAGAACATGTATATGAAGACTATAACACATTGATTTGTGCTCTTCATGGTTTACTTGAAGGAATGGAATATCTGGGTTCATTTCTGCAAATTGACAAATCAGTAACAACAACAAACAATTCTAAACAACATATCCCAATTCCCACAAAAAAAAAAGTACTTGATCTTGTTTGCATACCTTTGGATGAAGAGCTTTGCAACCCACAACCAGGAGAAAAAAAAATCCACTATTACTAGCTTATCTCCTGCTCTCAATAATAATTCATGAAGATCTTGTGCAGAAGTGATTTCTTTCATGTTGGGTTGAACCCCTTTTTGCCACCATCTCTGAGCTTTTCCAATACAAAGACTCATTCGCAATCCGAAACATAGAATCCAATCTTAAAACAAATTTCAAAGAACCCCAGGAGAAAAATTTTGAAAGAGTACCGATATTTCTTCTTTTGCTTACACTGATATACTGACTATCAAATATAAAATCAAAACATCTAAGCTCTAACAAGCGTTCTTATAAACAAAGAGAATCCCAACCTAAAACTGTCACTTCCTGGAGCAGTTTTGCCACCAATCAGGAGTTCCTTTTTACCCCACGAAACCTAGTCCATAGATAAAATATATAAACAAACAAATTCAGAAAATAAAGGCATTTCAACATCAGTATCAGAGCAACTACATTACATTTCAAAGCATCATGTGAATATAAATAATGAAAATCAAAACAACAGAACAAAAAAATTAGCTGTTATAGGTAGATCGTGTTTGATAATGATATTGCATGCAAGTCTGAGGGCATTATTGTAACATTAGATGATCATTCCATATAGATATTTGCCAGAACTTTAGTGATGACTTTAAATTTTTAATGCAAAGTGACTTATTCTGGAATCAAAGCCAACATATGCCATGTAAGAAGTAGCTTAATTGGCTTTATTAATATAAAAATAGAGATCGTGCTAGAATAGATTCCGCATTTGTGACCTTGGCATCTATCTTTCACTGTCCATCCACGTTGTTTGGCGATGTTAGTGTACAGCTTATATCGCTAACTCCCCATGTGGAGAGTTTGAAGTGTATGCTCATTTTTCATTGAGTACATCATAGACATTAAGAAATTGTCATTACACGTGTAAAAAACATCATTAAACTGCAAAAAAAAAAAAAAATCATTCAATTGCCTTTTGAGATTGTGATTGTCACATGTCCAAGCTGAATTATAAAGATGGTATAACATAGTGCATGCCATAAACTTGAGGGAAAAGCCAATAATAATTTAATGTAAACACTTGCCAAAAGTCACAAACCTTAGCAAGTATGAGAAGCTGACTAGGATTTATACCAGAATATGATCTTAGAATGCAAGGATCTTCAATGGGAGACTTGCAGGCGACAAATAAAGTATCAAAGAAGCCTTTGCCCAGGTGTATTTCTCCAAATTAAGCACCTGAAAAAAAGAAACAGATTACACTAAATATCAATATCCAGTAAGACAATTCTAGTGATATACAATTCCATACTGCATCAATAGCGATCCCAATTTGAGCCATTACTAGGCAAACACCTATTCATTTAATGACAATTAATATTCAAAGACAATTAATATTCAAAGAGAAACACGGGACATTTTATTACATGCAAGTCTTCTAGCAATCACTGACCAGATTCAACACCAACCACTATCATTTTGTTCCCAACCACAGTCGTCGCGTGCTGCATTGAGAAACAAGTCGATTACTCACTTTCTAAGACTAACTTATTACAAGTATTTATCAATCAAAAGTCAATTCATAGATAAAATCAATCACATTAAACCTAGGTGTAGGCAAGTCTCCTGTGGTAGACAACACTATCCAACTCTCCGATTTCCCTGCAGTAGGTTGTTTTTGAAAGTTTCAGGTTGATAAAATTCAGGAATAGCCATACACTTTTCAAATATGGTTCGAGCTTGATCTTCACCTCAAAAGAAACATAAACAAACAAAGAGAGTTGGGAAGTTCCTATCAATCTCATAGTTTCCACTATTTGTCAACAGTCAGTATCTTAACTCCATCTTTATATATTTCCTTGCTTACCCAAAACCTTACCAATTAACTCAGTCTCCAGTGCCGAGGTCTCGCAATTGAGCTCATCCAAATTATCAGTCGCCAATGCAACATCTTCTACCTGCAAAAAACACCAATCAGATCAACCACATTCATCATATCCAACCTAAAATAAATTGGAAACAACCCAAATTAGAAAGTCCATTATCTTGAATGAAATTTCATGCTAAACAAATTAATCACATAATGAATCTCAACACTGTAATCTATGAAAGAACCCAAAATTGGAAACCAATATTTATCTTGAACCATAGAATGAAATTTTTGTGAACTTGTGCTATGAACCAGTGGCATACAAAAGCA
This sequence comes from Berberis vulgaris, assembly GCA_963556465.1. NCBI lineage: Eukaryota > Viridiplantae > Streptophyta > Magnoliopsida > Ranunculales > Berberidaceae > Berberis > Berberis vulgaris. The sequence continues at coordinate 66,989,726 of OY747135.1, forward strand.
TTTTTTTTATGAATGCAAAAAACCACCCTATATTTCAAATGGCATTAACATGTAAGTGAGAAAGACACGACAAACAATACCAACGTTAGAATGAATGCAGAGTATACCCATTTATTGGTATTTGGTAACAAATGAATACAGACTCTTGCCCCACATTAGACTACTTACTCAACAAAAAACAAAAAGAATATAATCTAAGAAATTTAGTGCATAGCGGTATTAATCTGACCTCAGTTTGTGGTTCCATTTCTGCAACTTCCTTCTCAACTTGGGCATAATTGTTGTTCTCTAGAAAATACCAAACCTCTAATCAAAGGACAAACTCAAAACCTATTAAATCCTCAACCACCAATACAAGCATGAAGTTGAAAAACAAAAAATCAGAAATGAGTGAACTCAACTCCATCCTTCAAAATCGAAGAAATTTTAAAACAAATGCCTACCACTTCTCTTCTGATTTGGCTTTTTCCAAACGTTCGAAGGATCCAATTTCCTATCTTCAAGTCACCTCACGAGCAAAAGGGAGAACACTATTGATTGACATGCAGCTTAAAATCCTAAAACAATTTCATAACCTGATAAGAACACAAAATCTGAAATTACCTCATCTGTGACCTTAAATGCCTCCAAAACTCTAGAAATCTATCTGTAGCGAAGAGATCCAAAACCCTAGATTTGAAGAGATAATGTTCGAATCGCCATTAAAGAAAGGGATAAACATTCAGAGTTGTGTAATTACACAGGGTTCGAAATTAATGAGAGGGATAAAATTCAAGGTTGTGCGACGCGACGCAGGGTTCGCCATTAACGAGAGCTTTCTCCCACTCTTCTTCTCTGGATCTCTCTCATTAACAAATAAAAACAGAACCAAGGGTCACGATATCGCGAGGTTAATATTATTGGAAAAGTCCACATTTGTTTTATTATTTTTTAACTAAAATATTGTTTCATTTTTGGGCAGTTACTAATTACCAGGTTTAAAGAAACTCAATTCAAAGGTGACATTCTGAGATATAAAAGTGTCTGACTTGAAGAAAGAGATTGGTTCGGAGAGATTTGGCTGCAAAGCAGAGCTATGGGTAGAGAAGCAAAAGATGGGTAGAAGAAAAATCACGTCTTAGAGTTTGTATAGCAAATGACAAACTAGAACTCAAAATAATGTATTTATAAGTGTTGGTTTTCAATATTGATTAAATTATTAAGTAACATTTGGCCTACAGCTTATTACCTAATAAGGACACATTATATATATTTGGGCAGTCTGGGCGGGTCTGGGCGAGGTCTAGGCGGGGTTTAGTGGTCTGGGCGCTTTTTTATATTTTATTTTATTTTAATAAGGCTGATTGTGTTCTTATTTTATTTTTCTTTCCTATTTTTTAGAATAAACTATTTAATTGTTTTTTATTCAGTATATGTCTAAATGTAGCAAAGGAGGATTACTTAATGGAATTCTCAAAGGATCTGCCAGTACCAATTTTACTAATGTAGATTTTATCAAACATAATTGAGGTTATTCATGCAATTTGAAGAAAAATAAAAGAGTACACAAATTCAAATTTATATAATGTACCCATCATGACCAACTTCAGTCATTTGAGTTTTAATAAATTTTGTTCACGATTGTTAATTTTTCATGTTTTTAAATTTTGCATATGTATATTGGCATTAAATTGGATGTAATTGATAAGGTATTATGCTTAACTTTTGTAAATTATTAAAGTTATAATACAAAACCTAAGACCACCTAGGCACACCCGCCTAGGCCCCTGGGCGCTAGGCACCTGCTCGCCGCCCGCCCAGCGCCTAGCGATTTTTAGAACACTGCTAGGAAGTAACTAGATCTGCATTCATTGTCCAAAGACTCTTTAGCATTTGAAGAAGGGTAGATACGAAAGTGAAGATCAAAATCAAGATTAACCTATCTTGTGAGGCTTTCTAGATTATCGTATCTGGGACAAACTGGCACCACATTGGGTATTTGGTGTAGAAACGAAGTTTGAATTTCTTACATCACCTGACGAATGAGAGTGAAGACAAGCCTAGCATCCACCAAAAAAATGATAAAACAATTGAATCCAAAAGGGAGAAAAAATAAAACGAAAATTCTAAATGTCGAGGAAGTGGGCGAGGAAAACAGCGAGAGAGGGAGAGAGGGGACCGTCCATCCCCTCGAGATGTGTGCCGTCATTTTACATACGCGCATCTCGAAAGGGGATGGACGGTCCCCTCCCTCCCTCGCTATTTTCCTCACCCACTCCCTCAACAGGTAGAAGCGCTCAAAATAAAACTAACAAAAGGAAATAAATTGTGTTGATTGATGAATTGAATAGATAGATCCTTTTGGTGCATGCTTATATAGATAGCTGTCACCATCATACAACATTGGAACCTAGTAAAATAATAACAATTATTTTTTAAAGTTACTATGACACAACAACCTTCAAAATTGATATAAAAATGGCATAGGCAGGGGTGTCGTTGTCAAAATTAATATATATGTACTACGAATGCTTGTAACATTTATAAAGAATTGAAACATTTGGAAAATATGTGAGAAAGTTCATGATATAAGCATATGGTGCCCAATACATGTCCGAGTGTCTGAGTGTCCAACAAATGAAGTGTTTTTTAGCTTAAAACTCAATCAGACTAAAATTGGACATACTTCTGGACTCCAACTTATAACCTAACTAATAAAACCAGGATTGAGCGAAGGTAAAACTATTTCCTAATCACTGTAAAGTCTAATCTCTAATAATAAATAGCCTAAAACTACTAAATAACCATTAAAATACTTCACATATCCTGAATTAGAAATTTGATGGATATTTGATATCCCGCGCCAAAAAAGGCACTTGATTGATTCAAATCTTTTCAAATCAAATATAAGAACTAGAATTTCAAAAGCTAATGCCTAGGTAATTGTATATGTAGGGGGGATTTCTATGAAATGTCCACCCAGTCCATTGTATAAAGTTTATAAACCAATCCAATAGTCTAACGATGAGCAACGTGAAGAGTATAGATTTATTGTAGCAGTATCAAGATACATGCATGATAAAACGACGTGAATCGTGAGTAAACAAACATAGAAACACTGGGACTCTTCTCTATAAATACATAATGCAACCAGTGGTGGATCCAAGATTTGAGTAAAGGAGTGGCGAAACGGTAAGGGATTGTTAGTTGATAATAGGATTTATCGGGGGTGAAGCTACAAAATTTTCTACTCCGGATCAAGGATTGTGATTTCACGAAATGTTACAAAATTTCGTGACATATTTCTTTTTTGAGGTCTCAAAATTTAACGCGCTGAAAAAGAAAAGTACGTTATTTCAAAATATTTCGTAAATTTCGATAATTTCATGTAAAACTCAAAAAGCTTTGAAGCAAATTACTTTTTTTGATTAAAAAATTTCGTCATTTTTTGTAAATTTCAATTTTTCTTGTAAAACGTAGAAAATTATGAAGCAAATTACATTTATAGAGATACTTAGTATTTAGGCCTTATTTTATGTATTTATTATGTTAATTTAGTTGTATACTTGTCCACATTATATGTGTTTGACATACACTCAAAATTTTACGTTTTCTTTGTATACAATGAAATATTTTTTTAAATCAGGAGACCGAAATTACTTAAAAAATGAAAGCACAATCCTTACTCCGGACTAATAATTTAACAACAAATTTCTACTTACATCTACAGCTAAAAACTAAAATCAAAAATATAATTTTGATTGTATTCTTCATGGACTTAATCTAATACTGTGCATTTATCTGTACAACTATAAAAAGTACATTGTATATATCAAACTAAATCGGGTATAATATCTTAAGCCAAATTGTGATCAAGTCGTCGATAACTTAACAAAGTTAACAAACCTAATAACTAGAATACATAATTAAAATTGAAAAACAATTAATATAAGTATGTTTGTTTAACCTGGAAAAATCTGAAATGTGCAAACATAATAAAATCCTAATTACAAGTTTATTAAAAAAAAAATGAGGGTTTGAGGGGAGGGGGGTTTATGAGCTAATCAAACCCTCAAATTTTATATGAGTTGATGAATAATGATATATGTTTTCATTGAGTACTATAGTCTATTATCTTAGATTTTATTTACAAATTTTTTTTTTTGTGGATTTCATTTTATGACATTGTTTTTTTGTTTAGGTAACAAGTAGTTTTTCTTCTCACACACCAAAATTGAAATGATGTCTTTCTATAGTTGCCTCTTCCAAAACTATTATTCACGACCACAAATACCATCTCCATCTCTTCTTTATTGATGTGTTGTATTTGGGGGGTGTAGCGATCCGTATAAAATGAACATGAACGGTGCATATTACAAGCTGGACCATCCATCTCTTACGTACCGATGTGTTGTTTGGGGTCGCCATCCAAATAAGATGAACATGAACGACACATATTACAAGTTGGACTATTGTGATGGTTTGTACATCCTCCAAAACGTTTATAACACGATGGTTGATTAAAGCATCCATGTGCTCTCTTCTCTCTTCTCTCTTCCACGCAAGAATGCAGAACAAGAGTTCCACATAAGAAAATGAAGAAGCTAAAGCTACTGCAGTCAGGTTTATCAATTTTTTGCCAAGTTTCATCCATGCATGTTCTTCTTCTCTGTAATTTTCGTTTTTCAAAAAAAAAGAGAAATTTGTTGCCATTCTCTTTCTTCTTTGGTGTGACCTCTGAAAAGTCACGTGGATAAAACTCTTGCAACTAATAGTTCCCTAATGAAACCTCTAAGATTTATCCTCTTTGAGTTTGATTCTTTTTATTTTGATATTGATATGGTCATAGGTTTCTTATCATGTCTAAGAAGAAGATAATAATTGGGACTGTACCGTGATCTTTCTTTTGGTTTTGTTTGTATTTACGGTGAAGATTACAGATTCAACCATCATAGTTGTTTGTACAAGACTAACTGTCATTAAATTCTCACAAAGAGTAGTTGAGATTAGATGTGACCATTAAGGGAACTCTTGATAAAGGTGTTACTCAAAAACGTAAACTACTTCATCGATCAGGCAAATGTTTTGTACAATTCACAATATTGTCATGGTTTGATTATCTTCATGCTTGAGAAGGGGAATTTGGGAGAGGGTGATCGACTGAAGGAGAGACTTTGATGGAGGAGGGAGAGGCTTCGATGGTGGATGAAAGATGACGAGAGTTTGATAGACCGGGGGTGGAGATTGGGACGAAGAAGGAGTGAGTGGAAGGAGATGACCTACTCTCGATCATGTCAGTGGCTATTAACTGCTGTGGGAGAGAGAACATAGAGAGGTGTGGATAGCGAGATGGAGTAAGGTGCAGTGGCCCGTGCTCTGCTCTATGGTGCGTTGCTCTGCTGAGGTTGTTTGTGGTGATCTTGAAAGAGAGATGCAAATGGACTGGTCGGCGATGGCTATTGTGTTTGGTCGGTGGCTGATTTGTTGCGAAAAAGGCTGCAAGATAGTGGGAGGAGACGATTGGTGTTGTTTGGCGATCAGGTGTGGTGATGACCCTTGGGAAGTGGCGAACAACACCAGCGACGAGTACGCAAGTCCTTTCCTCTTCACGAACTAATTTTCCGCTATTTTCTTTTGTATCTATTCTTGTTCTTCCTGGGAGTTGGTTAAGTTGGTCTGAGGCGCTGTGACGACGGTGCTGGGTATGAGCCCCTGCGGCGCTGCCGATGATTTTGGCGCTGCTTGGGTCTGTCCCCGGCCTTTGCGTTCCCTGATAGGTAGTTGTCCATCCTCTCTATTTTTATATCCATTCTTTATTCCATCTTCTAAATCTCTTGTAATAATGTCTTTGCCTTCTTCATCTTTGTAATATTGCAATAATGTCTTTGCCTTTTACATCTTTGTAATAATGTCTTTGCTTTCTGCTAAAATCTTGTTTCTTCAATCAACTTCCTTTAAACGTTTTTTTAAATCAAGCCAAATAAGAATTGGTAGATTCTGATACCAATTGATAGAATAAAATAATGATAATCGAAATAAACTGAACAATAATTAAATAAACGAAATAATGCGAAATAACAACCAAAATAAAGGGAAATACTAATAAATAAAATAAATTTTCAATTAATCAACTAACTAACAATGGACAACCTATGCCTTATTTATACTAACCTAATTTCTAAAATCAAGCTCTAAACCTAATAGAAAACTGATGATACATAAAAACGGTCACGCCCCTGAGCCATACACGTGTCGTGATAATCTCGAGCAAATACAGACCCCAACATCAGCCTAACACTAAACAGGCCCAAACGGTTCTAAGCCCGCTCAATTCAGTCTGCCAGGCGGACCCGAACTCACACAACACGCTAGGCCCACATGCCTCACAGCTGTCTTCAATACCCGTAAGCCCTCCTTAGGCAAGTATCTCGAGGATCTGCTTCAGACGGGCAACAACAACTGCTCTTTGCTCCCAATTAGGAAACAAATTGCCTATTACAACATTACACCTTCCTCAGATCTATAAATAAGACATGAGGTTGGTAAGCTAAGGTATGCTACAAATTGCCTATTACAACATTACACCTTCCTCAGATCTCTGTCTGACTTTATCATCAGAGTACCATCGGCCACCCACAATGGTCTGTGGCTCACGTGTGCTACTTGCGCTGGTCAACAAGTCACCAGAGAGCGAAAATTGATTGCATCAGAAACAATGTCCTAAGAATACTAGAATTCTTAATATGCCTAAAAATTATTATAGCTAATATTACTAAATATTCTAATTACATTAGATATAAACTTAATTAGGAACTTAATTTTTTTTTGGAATATCAACAATATATATTGTTTATATTACTCCTTAAACTGTAAGCTTCGTGCAAGCATTCTATGCAAAGTCAACTAGTCATAATTTTTAGGGTTATTTTGACTTTAGTCCCAAATGATACATCAAACCGTCCTCCGATCAACACCGTACATGTGTCATGATAATCTCTTCAATAGAACAAAGCAGGCCCCAATTGCATGCACAATCCAGTGAGACCTAGACAACATCAACCCATTATTGGCAGATTCCAGAACGTTGGATCCAAATTGCAATGTGCCATTAAGCCCACACGTCACGCGGTCAAGCCCAATACTTGTAAGCCTTGATAAGGCAAGAGTAACCCTGATAAGGAAAATATTTAGGGGATCGACCCAAGACAGGTAGGCCAACAGTACATCGGTTATAACTAGGAAACAAATACTAGAGTATAAGTCGGGCAATGAAACTTCATTATATGGACAACACTCAGAAAGGAAACCACTCTCGCAGATATAGGAGCACAAGTCATCTAGGAAAACTATCCCACATGGACAACTCCCAAATAGGAAAGGATCTCTAGCAAGATCTCTTTCCCTAAACTACGCCACGAAATACCTTGTCGAACAATGACTCCTACACTATAAAAGGAAGATAAGGTCGATGAACTTAAGATACACTACAGAATACCAATTTATAGCTTTAAGCCTCTTCTAAGTCTTATCTAACTTAAGCATCGGAGTGCCATCGACCGCCACATGATGGTCCTTGGCTCACGTGTGCTACCTGTGCAGATCTAGGTAAGCAGCGAGGAATGAGAGCATGAATCGACTACATCAATTTGGCACTGTCTGTGGGAAGCGACATAGTTCCTTAGAAAAAGTAGTAGCACCATCCTTCCCAGATAACCAAAAAGATGGTGACAACAAGGTCTCGCAATAATGGAGATGCTGCAGAACCCTCAAACGCTCGAACTAGCAGAACGCTGGCTGTTCCAGCTCCACCACTGCCACGGGAGGAACCTTCTCAGACCCCCGCGCCGATGGCAGCCATAGTAGACCCAAGGGTGGACCTATTGTCAACCTAGATGCAGCAAATCGTAGAAGCACTTGAGACACTCAAACAACAGAATCCTTCACTTGCAGAAGAAGACTGCAAGCAACAAAGAGCCCAGTCCTCGGTGAGCTCCAAAGAGCATGTTTAGGTGAGCCGCACTGCCCCAACAACTTCTTAGTGGACCAAAGGTGGAGGAGCGGCCAATAGAAACCCAACGTCTAGAGCTGACAGACACGTCTCGCACAACCCCATCCGTAATGGGGCCAAGAACCAAGACGTGTTGTTTAATCTCACGGTCCCTCCGTTCATGGATCATATCATGGACACACCGTTACCAAAAAAATAGACACCACCGAAGGTGGAGTTTTACGACGGGACACGATTCTTGTCTGATCACTTGTGCCATTCCAGCACGTTATGGCACTCAAGGAAGGGTTTAATGCGATAATGTGCAGATCATTCCCTGCTAGCCTGATGACGTCAGCACTGACATGGTTCCACATCCTCCCTCCAAAGTCTATCGATTCATTTCGGACGTTTGCGATGACGTTCCTCACACACTTCGTGGGCAGCCAATGACTCAGGAAGGGCCCACATTATCTGTTGACCCTAAAATAAAAACATAATGAAATGTTGAGGGAGTATGTCACTCGTTTCGATGATGAGTTGACCCTCATTGATGGCTATAATGACGACACCACCATCACAGCTTTCACTTCGGGTCTGAGAAGGGGAAAGTTCTACGACTTCCTTACCTTGGACCCCCAACCAATATGACTGACTTGCTCAGAGATGCCCAGAGATATATCACTCTAGACGAGATGGTGGTCGCCAAGAAGGAGGCGGAATCGTAAAAAAAAAACCCTCTATCCCCAGAGACAAGAAAGAGGACGATATGGGAAAATGAGGAAGCACACTAATAGCAAGTTCGATTCGAGTCGCACCAGGCAGGACAAGGCCTCGAATTATGTTGGGTCCAAATTAGTCACCCCTCTCAACACCAGTCTGTTCGACATCCTTGATTCCATCAAGGATCGGGAAGAGTTGAAGTGGCCGCATAAACAACAAGGAGACCTCGCTTGGCACGACAATAGAAAATATGGTGCCTACCATAAGGAAGGCAACCATAATACTAAGGATTACCTCAGAAGTGAAGTAGAGTACTGGATCAGAAAAGGAAAGCTCAAGGAGTTTCTAGGCTCGAACAAAAGGCAGGGCCGAACAAGGAAAAAACATACGCTGTAAAGGAGATTTAAAAGGAAGCTCCTGACGTCATTTATGTCTTCCACTGTGTCGGTCCCAACAGGGAACAATCTAACAGGTTCCACAAAAGGACACTGACCGAGATGCGGACACCATCTTAGTTTGAGGACCGGCAAGTGCAGCATGCACGAGTTCATAGCCCTGGTCATCTCCGTCCTCATTGCTAAGTGGGAGGTAAATAGGGCCTTAGTGGACACAGGAAGCTCACTGAATGTCCTGCTCCTCAATGCATTCCTCAACATGCAACTACAGGAGAAAGACTTTACTCTCACCACCCACCCCATGGTCGAATTCAGTGGAGAAAAATGTTTTCCCTCATTGGAAACATCAATCTAATGGTGGTCGTGGGAGAGCCGCAGTTACGGAAGTACCTTGTCCAAGAGTCCATGGTGGTTGATGCTCCGTTTACCTAAAACATTATTCTGGGAAGGTCGTGGCTTTATCATATAGAGGCAGTGGTTTCCACTCTGCACCAATGCATACAATATACAACCAACCAGGCACAATGAACTATCCGAGAAGATCAACCAGCAGCAAGAGACTGTCATTATGCATCCCTAAAAAACCTGAATTGTTGCCAATTACATCTCGGGCCTATAGAACCAACATGTCAGGCACCAGGCCTAGACAAAATAGGAGAATCACTCTATAAGGGCGGGAAAGTCCCAATAACCAAAGTGCAGCGATAAGGAGAGTCTGAAGTCAGAGCTAGCAGCGCAATCCAGATCAATAAAAAGCTAACTAACAATACTTCAACAAACATGCACCTATTCCAAAAGTTGTTAATAAGCAAAAAAATGCTCGTGCAAGCACGAAGTCCACCATTCAGTAACTTCGCTAGTTTTGGCAAAACAAAACACTTCGCTAGAATGACTATGCAATCCGAGCCAGGACCATATGAGCCTCCTTCAGGGTCGGATTATTTTAATCCTCAATCGGAGTTAAATTATTTTGTTGCTTTGATTTCATTTTTTGTTTTCTATTTTTCATTTCAGTTTAGAAGAATTGTTAGTACAAGACAAACTCCATAAATAAAACAGAGCTTATTGTTTCCAATGAGAGTTATTACAAAGCTTGCCGACCAACTAGTACACCAGTTCATACACTACAGGTATCTAAGTTTGATGCAAGTATCTATTCGCTGAAACAAGGGTAGAGATTCCAATTTACTATTCCGCCTCCAGAAGGGTGGTGGTGAAAGTAAAGCGTCTCCGACGAAGACGAAAGAACACACTCAATTCATTGCTTTATCGAGTCACCTCGCAGTGATTATTTGAAAGTAGCAAGAAAAGTACTTGAAAATGGCTACGAATACTTCCTCAATTCTTTGCTCTGCCAATCTGTCTCGTGAAGAGGAATAAAAGGAAACCACAAAAAGCTGATGAAAACGTCCCTGAACAGCGGATCATTGAGGTTTTACAATGCTGCCAAATGAGGACAACTCTCAAATGTCTAATGCGAGGGGTGACGCGAAAATACCACCCCAAGAACGAGAGTCGTGACCTCTAGCACTCCCATCAACCATAAACTATCTACGAGGACCATCCCCCGACAGAAGTAACGGATGAGAGAGTGTTTGAGGACCAGAATATGGAAGACAGACCTGACCCCTGGAAGGAAGTCTGTAACTCTTCTTCGCAATGTAAGATGTTACAAAATTTCATGACAATCAAGTGTTCACCCAGATCAGGCGGCACTGCATAATAGCAAGTCTTATCAAGGCTCATCGGCGCAAATGTTAGAACATTCGAAGATTCCAGTGAGGGAGATCTTTCTTCAGCCTTTGGAAAACCCAAAGCAAATTCTCTAATAAGATGCATTTGATTAACATGCTCTACTATTCTCATTGTAGTGCTTGAACACAGAATAGCTAGCCTATATATAGGCATAATGGTTTACGAAGCAGCGTCAGTCAACAATTACTTCAACATTAAATGCCGTATGGGATATCGGGAAAACGACGGATCCAATTGCAACTACACAAGTCCACATCTTTCGAATTAATGACCTTGCAAGTAGCCCATTAACTGGGGGGAGTAATCGATACTGAACCGTCTCGCAGTATGCGCCGTATCCCTAGCATGCTGATCCATAAAGATTTTTTCTAATTGGGCCACTCCACTAATGGGCCCAACCTTATGCCCTGCTAGATTCAACCCAGCACATGCAAAGGAGCGAACAATAAAGGCCCTGAGCGCCCATGGAATCAGGAACATGCCTACATAATATTGTCATTAAATCTAAGGTATCAACTCTATTATTATTCCGCTGCTAGCTGTTAAAGCCGGTCAATTTATTATTAGTTTGATCATTGATCCGACTCTGGAATAAGACCGCCAGGCGAACTAAGTAAGTTAGGACACCCAAGTTATGCTTACACACCCACTACAACACACATAGGTATCTAAGACGTGTCAATACGACTTGCATTTAATGCATGTCTTCGTTAGTCTTTTTATGGTCGTGCATATGTTGCACGTCATCAACCAAGTCGTGGTTGACATAGTTGTATGAATAATGGCTCGTACAGGCGAATGACTTTAAGGCTAAGTAGTCATTAGTTAGTCGTTTGGCATTTACTAATTAAAAAAATATTAAGTACCCAAAACTACTATGAAACCTTGTATGGAGTGTAGTAAATGGTTTAACCCAAAGTTGGTTGTCTTCTTATCCACCCTCCCCACTCCACCCCCACTTTTGGGGTAACATGACTCTTGAGTGAGAATTGCACGACACATCAGAACCTCTGCTTATATTGGGATGCACCACCGCTTGGAAACTATTTTATAAGCAAACAAACATAGCATAGCCAACCTGAACATGATACTAACCTGCTCTCTTCAACAATTCCCAGCGATTTCAAAAAACACACCCAAGAGAGATATAGATAGAGATTTGATTCTCTTTCTTTCATTTTGATCAAAATCAGGAGAAGGAAAATAGGGAGGTTTGTGTGCTGAGGAGGCTCAAAGTTTGAATATTTAGATGTTGATTTTTGAGGTATTTGAAAAATAGAGATATTAGAATCAAAACCTAGCCACAACAACAGTTGCAATGGTGAACAACAAGAAGAGGACGACGAGGCCGCTCCAAAATTTCAACCTCTCTCGCTTGAAATGGGGGACTCACAAGACACTTCGCTGTATGAAGTTCAACTCAACACCCTGTCTTGGTGCTGGTGGTGAAAGGTTGGGTTTTGATCGCAGATCGTCTCCTTTGAAATTCTAAGGCACAATTACGGATTTGTTGGAGCAACCATCATAGAAACGGATTTCTCCACCACCACCACCACCACCACCAAAGGGATCTTCTAGAGTCTTTTGAAGTATCACCCATTGGAGGATTTGGATTTGGAGGAGGGAAATTGAAGATCAACAAAGGGGTCCCCTTCCTCGCTTCTCATACCTAACAGAGGATAACATCTCACTTAACCTACAGGATTGAAAGTTAGTGTATGTGAACACACCCCAAGTTCTACTCCATAGCTATATGCATATCTTAATCTCCCTAAACTGCTGCAGCATGGAACACCTTGACTTTTGAAACACTCTCATATTTCTCACCTTCCACTCCATCCAGATAAACGCTATGGGAATTCTTTCCCAAATCCATTTTGCCTTCCCAACACATGAGATAATTGCAAGTTTGCAACTGCTGATCAATCCACTCTCGGAGATGCTTACATTGAGGCAAAGAGTGCCAAACTTAGCAGCAGATACACACACTCAAAGAAAAGGGTGTTGGATTTAGTCATCACGTCATAGAAGGCACAATAATTAACAAGGCAGAGTCTCCTTCGCATCACATTTTCATTGATAAGCATCTTACACTTCGCAACACAACAAAACAAAAAGTTAGCTCTTGTGGGGACTTGCTTTTCTTCAAAAGAAAGGGCTCCTGAAATTGATCAACTGCCGAGAATTGGTATCTACTACCACTAAGTCAGCGCAAGAAATCTTATTTATTATTTCTTGTTTACAGTCATATGAAATCCAACTTTAACGCTATTCTTTTTCTAATTTTGTGAGAATTACCCAGATTTTCAAACATACATCTGAATAAATGCATTCCACAATTTCAGAAGTAACATCAGGTCCTATAATACCAATAATTTAAGTACAGAACAAATGGCACAAAAATATTTTAGTTTCTTCAGAATGACAGGCAAATCTCAGTGCTTGTAGGTTCCTCCATCACTTCAAGTTTATAAGATCAGGCAGATTTGAGCTTTGGGCATCACCACAACCGCTTGGTTCGTAATTTTGTTGAACATTGCAAGCTTCACTAAAACAAATGATAGAGAAAAAGTTTATAATTGTTGAATAAGTTATAATTGTGTGGTCATCAGACCTCGTAATATGCTATGTCTTGTCATAGTAAGATTCAATCAAGATTTCCATACTGATGCATAACAAAAACATGTACTAATGTTTTCCATGTTAGAGATGTTGGCGAGAATTGAAAAGTTAGTCTCAAATCGAGTAGTGAGCCAAGTGAAGTCAACTTAATAAGTGATTGGATATGTCTCAAATAGAGAAGAAGCCTTTTGGGGGCAATTGAATAGTTGAGCCCCGTTCGTAGTAAAAACCTCACACCCGAGCGCAGCAGATGTCTAAGTTGGAGACAGTATCATTGTTTGAGACATGTGAGGTTGTGGTGTAGGGGGCTTCACCCCTGAGCACAACAAGTGGTATCAGAGCCAATGGTTCGGCCTTGGGCTTGGCAAGTTAGAAGTACACGTTGAGGTGGAGCTTATCCCTGGCCAGGATAGGCTCAAGTCTCGGCAAGGGTGAGATTGTTAGAGATGTTGGCGAGAATTGAAAAGTTAATCCCACATCAAGTAGTGAGCCAAGTGAAGTCAACTTAATAAGTGATTGGATATGTCTCAAATAACGACGAGGCCTTTTGAGGGCAGTTGAATAGTTGAGCCTCGTTCGTAGTAAAAACCCCACACTCAGAGGCGGCGGGTGTCTAAGTTGGAGAATGTATTGTTGCTTGAGACATGTGAGGTTGTGGTACTGGGAGGCTTTGCTCCTTTACCCCGAGCACAACAGAAGTGGAATTTTAAAAACTATCGACATTATTTTCTATCCAACGCAAAACTTGTGATGTCGCTCTACTATTGATATGAGACCTGGTTGAAGTATTGGTCGATGCTCACAAGTTTTGGCTTGGGAAGACTTTGAGAAGAAAAGAATCTGATTCTTGATTTCCACACACTACACCAAAAATACCCATCAGCAACGGTTTTGAACCGTGGGGGTAACCCATTGTCACGGCTTAGAGCCGTGGGCTGTAGAGGCGACGCTAAATCCCCAGTAACGGCTAAAAACCGTGGCAAAACATATTAGCAACGGTTTTATGCTCAAGGATGGTTGATGATTTAGCCACGGTTATAAACCGTTGCAAAAATGTTAGCCACGGTTTTAAGCCGTGGCCAGGAATAGCCACGGCTTAAAACCGTGGCAAATCCTAGCCACGGTTCTAAGCCGTTGCAAAAGTTTTAGCCACGGTTTTAAGCCGTGGCCAGTCCTAGCCACGGTTATAAGCCGTGGCAAATCATGGCCACGGTTCTGAGCCGTTGCAATATTGTTAGCCACGGTTTTAAGCCGTTGCAATTTTTTTTTTTTTGCTATCAAATGACTTTTGAATACATCTTATAGGTAAGTATAATTCAGCACGTGCATCAAGTAAATAAAATTTAATATGACTTTTTATTAAATTTAAAAACATCATTTATAACCTCTGATCAGCAAATTCCAGCAATTGCTTTCAAGCAATTCATTACAGCAGCAACATTTACAATTCATCACAGCAGAAATTTAGATCATTCACAATTCATTACAGCAGAAACAACAGCATTTACAATTCGACATTGTGTAGTCCATTGCATCCTCCTGGAGCTTTTCTTTTCTCAATTACTTTCAGAACTGCATGGCCAGCAGCTGTACATACGGGATTTCCACCAAAGGTGTTGAAGTAACTACGATGCGTCAAGACCTGTGCAATCTCAAGGGTTGTAACAACAGCACCAAGCGGAATGCCATTTCCAATACCCTGAACATATCACAGCAACAAACATATCAGCAGACTGAAAGTAACATTTACAACACAAAATGTCCGTAGAAAAACTTAACAAATTGCTACAATAAGATAAACTTACGGTACTCTCTTAAAAAACTGCATGGAAAGTCGTATGAATTACCTTTGCCATTGTCACTATGTCAGGCACAACATCATGAGCCTCAAATCCCCAGAAGTGACTTCCTACACGAGCAAAACCTGACTGGACTTCATCAGCAATACAAAGTCCTCCAGCTTTCTTTACAATGTTGTATGCAGCAGGTAAGTAACCTGGTGCCAATTCTTTAATCCCACCAACACCCTGTAGACGATCATACTGACATTTCAATACATATGAAATAATGGAAGGAAGATGAAAGCAATACCTGTATGGCCTCCGAGATAAAACCACCCACACGACCAGAAGTTCCATAGTCAATGATATCTTGGACATCTTTGGCATACTTCTCTCCATCTGAACCGAACGCACCTCTGTATTGATCTGGGTTCAACACATGGTGAACCCCACTCTGAATATGAAACAAATTATTGTAAGTTTATAGGAAACTAAAAGCCAAGCTTTATTAGATAAGAAATTTGGTATTTTTTTAGATCCATTATTGCATTTTCCAACAAAAAACAAAGACTGGTATTTATAATTTTGGAAGATATCAAAACATATACTGAAATATTCATCACTTCAATGAAATAGCGAAAAGACAAATAAAGAAAAGTTCAAAAAGAAATAATTGGAAACATTTCTAAATCTTGACAAGCATAAACTGAACTATGAAAAGATAATATAACAAATGGGATAATCACAACAAACACTAACTCAAGCAAACCATAAATTAAAGGATTGATTGTAGAAGAGGTATACCTGTACAATGTTGAACTTCCAATTAGATTGAGCAGTAACTCCCAATGTTGTGGTGATGACTTGAATCTGATAGATTAGTAGTCATTCCAACTCTATGACCTTCCATGCAATAATCACTTCTTCTAAACACAAAAAACCATCTACTCTACAAGAAACAAAGTTGAGTGAAAAGATATACACAATTACATGAATGAGTGAAGAAGAAAACACAAAAACAACATCAATGTTTCCACCCCAAAGTGGGTTTTGTACCTTAACACTCTGCATCTTACACTAAAAAATTGCAAATGGCAAAGAGCAAAACTTGCAACTTACAAAAAAAACCAGGCAGCAAAATATGTAAGCAAAACAGGCAGCAATAAGGCAGAGT
This sequence comes from Berberis vulgaris, assembly GCA_963556465.1. NCBI lineage: Eukaryota > Viridiplantae > Streptophyta > Magnoliopsida > Ranunculales > Berberidaceae > Berberis > Berberis vulgaris. The sequence goes on from OY747135.1 coordinate 67,006,142, forward strand.
ACTCTGTAAAAACAGAGCACTCTTGTCACAATCCAGAGACAGCGCGCAATGCACCGAAATGTGCAGCCCAGATTTCACTGTTTCAGCAGAGTTTCAGCCCTGATCTCTGCTACAACAATCCAGCAGAGATCGACAAAACGAGTCATGCTACAACAAGCCAACAGAGATCGCACCTAAACACTGGAGTAGAATGCAGATTGCATACTCTGCCCTATCTATAACACCTCCACTATCAACATTCCAGTTCCAGTCATTGCAGAGCACGCCACCTGCAAACCCCATTCCTTCGCAGCAAATCCATCCCCGAGCGATACAAGCCTAGATAAACATGTTCATTTAGCATTCCCTTCTACCATTGGACCAAGTTCAACCAATATATTAAGATTTTCCCAAGTTGACAGTAAATGTTGAAAAATGTTTAAATTCCCTAATGTTCGAATCACTTTATGACCAGTCACCATTTTCTCTAATTCTACACAGTTTTTTATAGGGCCTACATTGACTAGAGATAAGAGCTGCCTTTGATGATGATGATCAAGTATGGAGAATATCCTCGCAAAAATTTGACTTATTTTGACATGTATATCTACTTGAACATCATTTTTCATGGTCGTCAATATTTTCAAAATTGAACTAACATTTGATATAGCTAACAATGCTTTCAATTTTTTTTTTTTTTTTTTTTTTTGATAAATCAAACACTTGCATTAAGAAAGAGAGGAAGAAAAAACAAGCTGAGCGAGAAGCTCAGAGGCAGAAAGGAACACAAAACAGATTAAAGAAAAATTGGAAAAATACAATCAACTACGTTTCACAAATCACAAAATATCAGCACTAAAATCTACTCCGTGTTGGTCCCATCCAAGTGTTATAGATGAGTGTCATATAAACAAATGTCAAAATAACCAAGCACATATACCTTCCTTATTGAATTTCAAGAAAGAGTTTCAACAACTTACAAAGGCTTTAAATGCAGGTTTTAGAGCAGTCATTTCATATATACAACATCCTGCAGAATGCAAAAAATTCCACATATAAACAACTTAAAAGGTCATTGCAAAACATATGTAGAGTAAAGGTAATGTACCTAAGCAGGTTGAGCAGCTTGAAGTAAAAACCCTTAGCACTCTGCATCTTACACTAAAAAATTGCAAATTGCAAAGTGCAAAATTTGCAACTAACAAAAACAGGCAGCAAAGAGTACTCTGTAAAAACCTCAGAAGAGTATCACCCTTGATGTTGGCCCCTTTATAATGGAGAGGGAAAAATGTTGACCTCAAGAGTAACCAAACCCCGTCACCACACTTGACCTCAAGCTTAGGCCCGACCTTTTTTGAGGTGTTTTGAGTTCAGCTTCCCTCAAGCTTAGAGCACACCAAGGCACTAACCTCAAAGTGATCGGTTCTCAAATTCACATACGGACATCGTTTGTATGAATGGAGTGTTTACATGAGTTGTTTAGAAAGAAAAAAAAAAAAAAAGACAAATATTGAAAATAATGACTTGTGCACGTTTAGAATAATAAGAGTAACAAATATTTTGGAAATTTGTTTGTAAATTACAAAGTTATATGATAATAATAAATAGGCAACGACTACGCCACATCACTAAAAGTGTTTTCTCACAACATTCAACTCTCTCACACCACCTACTTTTTTTCCCACATCACCTATATAAACAAAAAAAACAACATTTTTCCCTCTCCATTCAAATTGAAACGCAATCCCCTCCCCTCACCCTTGATAATAATCAAAGTACAACATACCTTGGGGACTGGTGTCTTGGGTCCTTCATGTTCACATCTTGATGTTGGCCCCTTTATGTTGCCTTCTCTCTACCAACAACAACCCCACCAAACTCAATTATTAGAAAATGATAGAAAATGGGATTTTGTTGCAGAAAAAAGTGGGTTTAAGTAGTTTATACTTTATACCTTGACTACTTTAGATTGTTCTTGATGAGGTCCGATGCAGCCTTGTTTCTTATGCTATTTGCCATCTTCATGGATGGTTCTGAGGTCTTCTTCAAACCACTACTTGCTGGAGAGCACATACAACCACCACTAGATGTCGCCGGTTATTGCAAAATGCAAAGTAACTCAGCCAAACTCAGAATCCAAAAGTTTTTAGAGAGGCAATTTTGCAACCATTTGGCTTAAAAAAAAAAACAATGAATGCAGTGCCATATAACTCACCAGTTTGCATGCAGGATAACATTGATCATTGACTGGTTGATCAATAAGAGAATGCAACTTCTGCTTAATGTCTAGAATTGTCTCTGTTGGATCAGGTTGCACAAAATAGGTAGTCTTATCGCTCTTGACACGATACATAGCCTACAGTACAGATACAAGTTCATCAACTCGAACTCCATAGTCATAGGTTAGTTGATCCTTCTCCACTAACAAGTATTTCTTTCATCCCTTGATAACTTTTTGTTTTACTTTGACAATAATAAGCAAACAGGCCATTGTAGCAAAATAAGCACATATCTTCATTTAAAATTTAAAAAAAAAAAAAAAAAAAACCCACCAAAGATGGGTGGTTTTCCCTTTTAAGGTGCTTCAATGATTGTTTCTTGTATTTATTTACATTTTACACATTAAAATAAAATAATTTAGACAACTTTGATTGTGAATGATTTTAGATGCTCTAATAAATCTATTACATTTAAAAACCTCTGTAAAATTAGAGGGGGGGGGGGGGGGGGAGATCAGCAAATTGAACTGAATCGGAAGGACAAACATATACATTGTAGCAGCCAGCTACTTTATCTTCCAATAGGTCTTAATTAGATGCAGCAGTAACATTATTCACATAAAACTACAGCATAAAATGCAATAATCCTCAATCTAATAGTAAGAGAAGGGATCAAACTATGCACCTTTTCTAACAGTAGCTTTTTCTGAGACCTAAGTCCACAAAGAACTGAAGAAAGCTCTTTCCCAAGGAGATGAAGGCGGGAGCTTATCTGATTTTTTTCTATCTCTTTATCGTTAACTTTCTCTTGATCACAAGAGTTTAGGTCAGTCCCATTTCTAATTTCACTTGCAGCCTTAGCTACCATCTCATCGTCAGTAGCAACATATTTTATAAGTTCATCAGTTGATACTCATAGTGATCATGAAAAACAGTAAAGTAAAACAAAAGATAATAAAGAACATAGACGCCATCCAAAACTATTATTGGATACCTTCAAATTTCCTTTTTGAGGCCGCCCGCTGATAGCTAAATGCCCTCCATGTATTAGGTTTCAAAGATATTGCACCAGAGTCATCTAGAAATTCCACACTGGAGCTTTCTGACATCGATGGTTGGCTTCTTTCATTCTCACGAACTGTATTTGAATGAAATCAATATAACACGCCGGGTCAGAGAATCCCAACTTGAGGAAATAACCTCAAACATAACAAAATAAAACTGACACAAAGATCTCAACCCCTAACTTGAAATAAAAACTAGATGTATATGCCAGCCCAAATATGTCTTAGACATTAATTGAATACAGATCCAACATATGTTCAAAGTGGAAAATAATTTAGGAAGAAAAAGACCAATCACCAAACATATCTACTTGTTTCAAGAAATTACTGAATGTAATAAGATGATTATCAAAATAATAAAAGTGAAAGAGAATCAATGGGACAGCCTGAATCAATGGGACAGACTGGATGGATCAAATTTTATAACCTTGGTGGACTCAAAGATTACAGAAATAGTTACATATGCAATTATGATAATGTTTCACTAGCTGAAGTTCTCAAAATCTTGAAGAACTATAGAGCAAAATGCAGCTACTTACCCTCTGAGTGTAACTCATCTTGGTCGTCACTACTTCGTTTCTCTCTCAAACTAACACCAAAGGATTGATTTCGTTCTTTCTCCAGCCGTCTCAAGATACCTTCAATTCCTGCCTCTTCTTCACTCTCCTTCCATCTGGAAGAAAGAAAGAAAATGAATAGTTCAGCATTCTGAGAAAACTATTACTGAAATAGATAAGATATAATAATCAAATGTGTATTATAGGCAGCATTACCTGCTCGGCGATGAAGGCACTGAAGAAGAAACACCAAAACTTTCATAGTCAACATTCCCCAAAGAACCATTTATACCACCATCAAATCTCCCTTGATGGATTCTACTATCAGTACTCAGAAACCCATCGTCAAGTTCCTTTAGAAATCCTAAATTCAACTCCAAAGCTTGAACGCCATCTTCTTTAATGGTCTGTTCCACATCCAAATCCCACCCAGATGAAAGCCATCCACCTTGTTTCATAATTCTATCCACTAAATCCATCCTTCCCCCTTCAATCAAATCCTTCTTGCTCGGGAAAACGTTGGGTTTCTTAGAATTCTGCATGAACTCCAAAATTTCCGCTTCTAAAGCAGAATCCCCTTCACCCTCCCAACCCTGGCCCCTCTGAGACAAACCAGAACAAGAACTTCTGTCAAACAAAAGAACTGAACTCCCAAAACTCAGCTTCTCAAACCCAAACGAAACTGTATCTTTAGGAACAACAAATTTTAGGGTTTGAAACAAAAAAGTGCAGAGTTGGGGGGAGATGGAGCGGGAACCCAAATTTTTTTGCCCGCGAGAAATCGAATCGACTTCTCCACACATCCACATGGAACACACGTGCAATTTAGCAACGGTTTTAAGCCGTTGGGCACTATAGCCACGGCTAAAAGCCGTGGCAAACACACCAACGGTTTAGAACCGTGGCCAAGCCTTTTTTTAGCCACGATTTAGGCCGTTGGCCATTATAGCCATGGTTTTTGGCCGTGGCAAATAAACCAACGGTTTAGAGCTGTGGCCACCTCCGTGTAGCTAAACAGGCCTTTTGGTGTAGTGACAAGAACTAGGAGAGTTCAAGAAATTGGAGGATTGTATCGCTATTCCTCTAGCTACCCCAGGTGTAGTTTGCAATCTTCTTAATTTCCAAATCTAAGATATCCTTTTGATGGAAAGAATGTGAATCTGAAAAGACATTAGGCATCTCTTTAATCACAGATTAACAATATTTCAGAATGTGACTCTGAAACAATATTAACATGTTGTAACCCAATGGGTGCTCACCTTGGTTCTGAATTACTTCTCTCCTTAACTGAAGCTTTTGAGATTCTTCACAGCTATGGCAGTTGAGTTTAGTAATGTCCCTTTGAAGATAGGTAAATCATATGTCCACCCCACACCTAATAGATTACATTTGTTAAACTTTGTTAGTATGTCCTCTCCTATATACATAAAACAAAGTTAACAACACTAAAACACAACAACATGAATACAAAGAAATTATTTGTGTCAGTAGAGTATGCCAAAATATACCTTTTCACACTTACTGTTCCACCACCTAAACCCTCTGCCTCTTGACTCACCTCATCTCTTGTTGCTTCTCGAATGTCAACTACCTCGGGACCCCCCTCACTGGATCCTTTGCCTCTTTAACTTCATCCACCTGAGCATTCCTACCACTATTTGACTCGCTCCTTGAACTGGCCTAGTTATGAGAAACAAAATAAGCACTTAAGAAATATGAACAATCGAATATTAATTTAAAAATAGGAAAAAAATGAAACCATGTGAAATTGTTTGGATATAACATGATGATCAAGTACATTAATTGTGAATTTGCAACTTGATCATCAATACCGTCAACTGCTGGAATACTATTGTGGATATGCTGCTAATAAAAGACAAAAGGGATGTTGTAAAGAAGGTCAACCAAGATCTGAGAGAATTATTGTACAATATATAGAATGTCGTAGATGATTGCGAGAGGTTCCCCAGTAAACGGAAAGGAGAACATGAAAAGCTAAACTTATTATCTCATCACTTCCTCTTTACCAGTGGCCAAATGGCAAAGAGGATTCAGAAGATATTTCAAGAAGTGATATAGTGAGCAAGGTGTAGAAACTGCAACCCCTCCCAAAATATAAAAATAAGCGCTTACAACAAGCTACCCAGTCGTGCTAGATTATGCTTAAATAGTTGGCCTGGAAGATGTCAAGTAATAGCCCCTTCATGTTGGCGTGGTTGGTATGGGAAGAAAGTACCCCCATGTACTAAATACTAACTAAGTGTTCTGAATTAACAGAACTACTACTTCTTATTAGAAGTAAAAACAAACAACCAATTATGATCGCAACACAAAACAAACACCACCTTGATCTTTGTAACTAGTAGCAGTTAGAAATTTAAAATCAAATGCTCATATACAAAAATGTAAACTTCGAAGCATTATACAAAGAAGTAATATACAACTTAAGGAATTAAATATTAGCAGACTTCAAGGCTTCAAGCAATGCCATATAATGGAAATGTTAGAAGATTACTTCCATCATTATTCTCTATTGAACATCTCACTTTAAAATGATACACATGACTCTTCATTTGAGAAGTAGTAGTCAGAGTATAATTTCATGCTCTTCAATTTTGGGTTAAGGACTTCAAGAAGATCTGTACCTGTCTCCCATTTTCCACTAGATCCCGGAGTGAGCTTGGGATTGGATTTCACCTCTAGCACCCCTTCAAGGATCTGAACCACCTACCCCATGGATGGCCTATGAGACTCATCATCTTGTATGCTCCAACAAGTTGTACACATTGAAAGCATTTGTAAGTTCAACAACATCCGCTTCACCATCCAATCTGATATCTATCAATGTGAGGACTTGTTTGCCTTAAGCTATCTTGCTTGTAGCCCAAGTAGGAAATAACATGTTTGATATCTCAGAGTTTCTTCTGCCTGAGCTGAGGTCAAAAAACATCATTCCATACTTGTATACATCAATTTTTATAGTAATGGCTAATCCTGAAATCCATTCTGCGGTGCAAGATGGCCCCTAGTTCCATTCATTGTCGTCAGGACCCAGCTAAATTCCTTACCAACAAGTTTTGCAAGACCGAAGTCTGCAGCCTTGGACAAAAATCAACATCTAATAGTATGTTCTCCGGCTTGATGTACCAGTGTATAACACATTCTTTGCATTTCTCATGGAGATATGTCAGTCCTCTAGCCATCCCGACTGCAATTTGGTATCTTGTCTTCCAATCCAAGATCTTGTAATCTTTGTGCTGGAACAAATGTGAATCTAGAAAGCCATTAGCATGTAATCATAGACTAACAATCTTTTAGTACCTTCAGAACAAAACCCATGTAAACAAACATGTTAATATTAACATGTTTTGTCCCAATAGTGCTTACTTCAATTATGAATTGCTTCTCGCCTTGACTCCAGCCTTCAAGCTTCTTCACAGCTATGGTAGTTAAGTCATGTAATGTCCCTTTGAAGACAAAACCAAAACCTCCTCCACCAAAATTAATAGAAAAGTTCTTGTTCTCATTCTACAAATCTCGATACGTAAATGCCACCAAGGATCCCTCAACTGTCTTTGAAGTTCTGACCCAGCATCTCTTCTTCCAAATGCAGATTAGTAACAAGACAAGACTAATGTCACGACCCGATCCACAGAGTACTATATTGTCCGCTTTGGGCCCAAGGCCCGCACGATTTTAAAACGCGTAGTACTTTGTAGATCAAACCTCCTACATATATAGTACATCACCCTCCCGTACTCAAGCGATGTGAGACTATGATCTCCCCTTTGTAGCTTGCCAACCCTCTTGGGATCCATGGTCTCTTGGGCTTCTACCTCACCCTCCCCCTCAGATCCGCCCACACAAGGGTATCACAGTCCACCAACCTTGGGAACCCAACATCCTCGTTGGCACACTTTCGGCTGGGTCAGGTTCTGATACCATTCTGTCATTGACCCAATCCACAGAGTACTATATTGTCCGCTTTAGGCCCAAGGCCCGCACGGCTTTAAAACACGTAGTACTTTGTAGATCCAACCTCGTACATATATAATACATCACCTTCCCACACCTAGGCGATGTGGGACTATGATCTCCCCTTTGTAGCTTGCCAACCTTCTTGGGATCCATAGGCACTTGAGCTTCACCCCCACCCTCCCTCTTAGGTCTGCTCAGACAAGGGTATCACAGTCATTTCTGTCATGACCCGATCCACAGAGTACTATATTGTCTGCTTTGGGCCTAAGTCTCGCATGGATTTAAAACGCGTAGTACTTTGTAGATCCAAACTCGTACTTATATAGTACATCACCCTCCCTTACCCAGGCGATGTGAGACTATAATCTGCCCTTTGTAGCTTGCCAACCCTCTTGGGATCCATGGGCTCTTGGGTTTCTCCCTCACCCTCCTCCTCAAGTCTGTCAACACAAAGGTATCATAGTCCACCCCCCTTGGGAGCCCAACTTCCTCGTTGGCACACTTTCGGCTAGGTCAGACTCTTATATCATTTTGTCACAGCCCAACCCAAAGAGTACTATATTGTCCGCTTTGGGCCCAAGTCTTGCACGACTTTAAAACGCGTAGTAATTTGTAGATCAAAATTCGTACATATATAGTACATCACCCTCCCTTAGCCAGGCAATGTGGGACTATGATTTCCCCTTTGTAGCTTCCCAACCCTCTTGGATCCATGGGCTCTTGGGCTTCTCCCTCAGGTTCGCCCACACAAGGGTATCACAACTAAGGCAGGCTACAACACCTTCAACTACTCCCAGAATAACTGCAATAGTCTGACCTTTCTTTTGGCTTGGAATGAAATCACAATTGATCACCTTCATTACTTCTTGTGATACATGCCAAATAAACCAAAATGATCAATCAAGTTATGGGGGCTTGTTGCAACCACTGTTTGTTCCCAATCATGCGTGGAAACATATTACAGTGGATTTTATTGAGGGTCTACCAATTTCTCAAGGAAACTCAATCATTTTAGTTGTTGTAGATCGCTTAACAAAGTATAGCCACTTTATGGCCCTTGCTCATCCATTTACTGATGCAAAAGTAGCTGAAGTGTTTCTCCACACCGTGTACAAGCTCCATGCCCTGCTACAATCCATTGTATCAGATGAAGATAAGGTTTTCCTTGGCACGTTCTGGCAGCAACTTTTCAAGGCTTTAGGAACGACACTTTATATGAGCACATCATACCACCCCCAATTTGATGGTCAGAAGGAAAGTACCAATGCATGCCTTGAGACATTCCTCCGTTGTATGACCAACAATACACTAACAAAATGGGCACACTGGCTCTACGTTGCTGAAGAAGCAACATAGAAAGATTGGTCCTTCATATCCTCAACATTTCCTTCTTTCCATCCTTAAGGACAAGGATGTGGTGATGGGGAAGGTATTGTCATGACTGCAACTCAAAAAAGGGGTACGGATAGAAGAGAGGAAGCTAAAAAAGAAGGCGCAAAGAAACTGAAAATTTCAAATTCAAATAAAAGGTAGATTTGTAATATTAAATGAAGAGTTAGTTTGGTTTACTGTTAAGTGACACGTGTTATGATATGAACGGTTGTTTCCAAAATTGTTACGACTTCCTCTTTAAAAAGGCGGAGAGTTCCATGAAAACAACAAGCAGTTTTTTGAGAAGAATTCACAGGCTCCAATCATCTCGATTGAGAGAAGTTTCTCTAGTTCTATAAATCCAATTGTTCCACTCTTCAATTCTGTTTTTCTCTGTCTAATTGATTGTCTAACTGTGACAAGCAAACTTACTTCATATCAATATTGGGACGGTTAGTTTTTGCACACACTGTTAGGTTTGATGTGTAATAGAAATTTAGACATATTTACATAAATGTAGATTCATGGTCATATTCAGCATGCTCACCGCTTTGTAGTTTTTGTTAAGTGGATTGATTACTTGTTGAATTTTATTGTTCTTGCTTGTTGTATTATTGGGTTTACTGCCATCCAGTGTACTATAAATTGGAAACTATTTCTGGATGATGGATCTTGAGATTTTAACTGGATAATTGTTACTACAGATCAAGTCAAAGAAAGTAAGAGCAGTGTTTACGGATTCCGGTGCTGTATGAGTTTTCCACATTGACTGTAATCAGTTCATCTCTGAGTTGAGGCAAGGTGACACTGTGTGGAATAAGGACTGGGGGCACTTAAAAGAGAAGCATAATTTTTCATATGAGCACAAGTATTTCAGCACCAATAAAATGGTTGTTGCAGACTATATAAAGAGAATGGTTTGCATTTCAGAATAGGATAACTCTCTCACCAGAAGAAGTACTAAAGGTTTCAGGAGATCTGCATCGCTATGCACGAAGAAGTATAAAGACTAAATAATTTACTAAAACTGATGAATCAAATTGTGAAGAAAATGGCAGATGCAGCAATTGGTTTTCTACTAGAAGCGACTGGCACTAAACTGCTAACGGAGGCTTGTCATGTGCTGGACTTCCATAGGCAGTACATGAGATTAAGGAGGGAACTTTAATCCATGGAGAGCTACTTTAAAGATGTTGACATGCTACGGCTAAAGGATAAAAGATATACTCTTAAGAACATTACAGAATTGACAGAGTTGTAAACTACAGAAAACATCATAGAAGATTGTGAATCTTTTCTCACGATGGGAAAGAGAGCCTGAATGGATAAACTTCTTCATTCCTAATTTCCTATTTATGCGCTATCAAATGACGCATAGGATTGTAGATATGTTTCACGAAATAAAATATTTTTGAGAGAGGATGGGGCAGAGCATAGGTACCCTCCGAAAACTAATACATGATGAAACTAGGCCTCCAGTGAGACACCCAATCTTATTAGATGATACTGAAATAGTTGGTCTAGATGATTATGCAGAGAAGATAGAGTGGGGGATCGTGGTTCGAATGTGCCCTTCAGGGTTGTTAGCATTGTTGGCATGGGAGGAATTGGCAAAACAACACTTGCTCTTAAAACCCTCAATAATCGCAGGGTGCATGAGTTCTTCATTCACGTTTTGTTTGTCACAGTTTCTCACCATTTCAAGTTGGAAGACATATTCAAGACTCTTGAGAAACCTGAATGCCAGAACAAACTTATCAAACATGAGTGTCTTTGAGATGCTCAGAGAAGTAAAAAATGAGCTATCTGAGAAAAGGTACGTGGTTATCTTGGATAATTAAGGAAACTTGATGACGGATCATGGTGGGATAGCTTGAAATCAGCTTTCCCTCAAGGGAGGAAAACTTCTTGTTCTATCATTGTTTGAACTCGGAATAGAGATTTAGCTCTATCCATGGGAGCACATGAGAAGCATATACATAGCCCACAATTTCTTCCTGATGACCAGCTGGTCTATATTTGCAAATACAACATTTGCAAACAAGGCAGGCCAGTGTCCAGATGCAAGGATAGGGGAGATCAGACACATATACATATCATGTATTCTCTCTTTAACAACCAGGAACTTTATGTCAATATGATCTAACCTAGATGAGCTCCTGTTGTTGTTGGCATATAAAACTGCTGAGTTATTGTCACAATATAACTTTAGCGGTCTTTCAATACTCCTCAGAATGCGCATCCCGGTGACTAAATTTCGCAGCCATAATCCATGAGTCTGTTTGGCACTCCTCCAAGAAATAGCTCCTCCAGCTAACAGATAAATGTAGCCCGATTGGATTTCCTACCATCTTGGCATCCAACAATATCAGAATCAGAATACCCTATGATTTCCAACTGTTCTGATTTCTTATATGTGAGTATGTAATCCTTAGTTCTCAGTAAATATATATCTCATAACCCATTTGGCTGCTTTCCAGTGATCCATCCCAGGGTTGTCTAAATATCTGCCTAGCATTCCAACAATGAATGCTATATCTGGACGTGTACAAACCAGAGCGTACATTAGACTCCCAACAGCTGATGCATAGGGAATCTCTTGCATTTCTTTAAGTTCAAATTTATTCTTAGGGCATTGTTTAAGACTTAATTTGTCTCCTTTAGCTATAGGGGTGTTTCCTGGTTTACAATTTTGCATGCCAAATCTTTTAAGCACATTTTCTACATAGCTCTTTTTCGATAATCCAAGAATACCCCGAGAGCGATCTCGGTGTATCTGAATTTCTAAAACAAAAGAAGCTTCACCAAGATCTTTCATATCAAATTTCTTTGATAGAAATATCTTAGTTTCATGCAACATGTCTTTGTTATTAGTGGCAAGCAGTATGTCATCAACATACAAAACCAAGAAGATATGCTTACTCCCACTGAACTTATGATACACACAATTATCAACTACATTTGTCTCGAAACCAAATGAGACAATTACTTGATGGTACCATTGACGAGAAGCTTGCTTGAGCCCATAGATGGATTTCTTTAGTTTGCAAACCATATTCTTTGGGTCTCCTGACACAAAGTTTTCTGGTTGCACCATATAAATTATTTCATCAATGTCGCCATTGAGAAATGTTGTCTTAATATCCATCTGATGTAGCTCAAGGTCAAAGTGTGCAACAAGTGCCATCATTGTCCTAAATGAGACTTTCTTTGAAACCGGAGAGAAAATGTCTTTATAGTTGATGCATTCCTTTTGAGTGAAACCTTTAGCTACAAGACGAGCCTTATATCTCTCCACATTACCTTTGGAATCCCTCTTGGTTTTGAATATCCATTTACAACCAATGGGCTTTGTATTTTTAGGTAATGGGACAAGATCTCAAACTTGATTGTCTTGCATAGACTTGTACTCCTCATTCATAGCATTTATCCATTGTTGAGAGTTAGAATCTTGCATGGCTTGATGGAAGTTGATTGGATCATTTTCCATCAATCCATCGTTTTCCTCATGTTCTTGGAGAAAAACTATGTAATCATCCGAAATAGCATTTCTCTTTTCTCTCATGGATCTCCTCAATGGCATTTGTCCTTGAGGTTGTTGAGTTTGCTCCTCTGGAACATTTACTTCAATTTGAGAAGGGAGTTGTTCAACATTGTCTTGTTGAGGTTCCAGATTTTCCATCAATCCATCGTTTTCCTCATGTTCTTGGAGAAAAACTATGTAATCATTCGGCATGGTGTACTGTGGGACGATTCCACATTCCTCTAGAAATTTAGCAAATGGCCCTGGACGTTGTTCTCCCGAACGGTCATATCTGTCGTAGTACTCTCCACCACGATCAGATCTAACGCACTTAATTTTCTTACTGAATTGGTTTTCAACTTCAGTTTTGAAAGACTTGAATACATCCAGTGACTCTGATTTCTCATGAATGAGATAAAGGTACCCATAGCGTGAGTAGTCATCTATAAATTATATAAAGTATCGTTGACCATTCCAAGAAGCCGTAGGGAATGGTCCACAAATATCCGTATGTATCAATTCTAAGACGTCTGAAGATCTATTAGCACCTAATCTCTTTTGTTTGGTCTGTTTTCCCTTGATGAACTCAACACAGACATCTAAGTCTGAAAAGTCAAGTGAATCCAAAATGCCTTCTGACACAAGTCGTTCAATTCTAGATTTGGATATATGACCCAAACGCTTGTGCCATAATTTTGCTGAATTTTCTATGTTTAGCTTGCGTTTAGTACCTTGTGAATCCACATGCAAGGTTTCATTATATGATGCAATAGTATCAAGCAAATATAGGTTATCAAACTTTCTTAATGAACCAGTACCAACAATATTTGAATTCAATGAAAGACTAAACTGATTGTTTCTAAATGAACAATTATAACAAGATTTGTCCAATAAAGAAACAGAAACCAAATTCCGTCTAAATGATGGTAAAACAAAAGTGTCTTTCAAATCCAAATAAAAACCAGTTCTCAACACTAGCCTAAAAAATGACCTATTGCCTCAACATCCGCCGACTTTCCATCGGCCACAAAGATATATATTTCAATATCATTTGGCTTTCGGTAGCTCAGGCAACCCTGCATAGAAACACTTATGTGAGTGGTAGCACCATAATCGAACCACCAAGTGCTTCTAGATATTGAAGCTAAATTAACCTTAGAACAGACCAAAGTAAAGAATGTACCTTTCTTGGCAAGCCAAGCATGATATTTATTACATTATTTCTTTCCATGTCCTAGCTTTCCACAAAAGAAACATCTTTGATTTTCCTTAGGTTTCTTTCGCTCTGGACCCTTAGCAGCTTCATTTTTCTTTCTTTTCTTGCCCTTATCTTAGAGGTACTTGCCAGATGAGTACTTTCAAATTTCTCTTGCTTCAGCTTTTCCTCTTCTTGCACACAATATGAAATGAGCTCGTTAAGAGTCCATTTCTCCTTTTGACAGTTATAACTGACCTTAAACTGACTGAAATGTGCAAGAAGAGATATCAATACTAAATGCACGAGCAAGTCATCAGACAACTCGAGCTTTAGTGCCTTAAGTTTGGAAGCAATGTGAGACATCTGCATGATGTACTCCCTTATGTTTCCCTTGCCTTTGCACTTCATTGAAATCAAGCTAGCTAAAAGCGTGCTTGTTTCAGCCTTATCATTTTTTGCAAAACGTTTTTCAATTTCAGCAAGGAAATCACTGGCCTTAGTTACCCCTTCAGATATTGCTTCTCTAAAGGCTTCCGGAATGTCGCGCTTAATGATCATTAGACTCGTGCGATTAGAGCGTTCCCACTTCTCAAAGTTCTTTTTTTCTTTAGAAGAACTTTCAGCCGTGAGAGTAGTGAATTGCTCTATCCATAGTGCAAGGTCTAGATCCATGCAGCCAAAAACGATTAAGACGTTCTCTTTCCAATCCTTGAAGTTTGTCCCATTAAGCATGGGAATACTGTTTGCATGAGCAGATATTGTAGTAGCAGACATAATAGCTGTACAGAGAATAAACCTAATGAGCATGCATGTTCACATCATAATCTTAATAAACAATATTTAAATTCAAACAATTATGGAATACATCTCAAGATACCTAGCACAACATTAATATCAAGTCTTTGGACAGTAATATTAACTTGTAAGTGGTACTCTTGGTGTGGTGATCAAATATTGACAATAAATCTTGTCAAACAATAAGTCTATCTTTGGATCGGCTTATTATTCACATGGAAACCTTATAATTGTCAAATATTTGTCACCACAGGTGTGTATGCGATTCGGCCAAATATTATCCTTCCTTTGGGCCGGGTAATATCCGCATGAACTCACAAACACAAACATCTTAACATTCTCAATAAATTAATCTACATAAGAGAGGTCACTTTGGTGACATCTTATTTCAATTAGTTCAATCAAATGTTAGACAAACTAAATCAATCATTAGATGCATCCCAAAAAACATTTAAATTTAAAAATTCCAAATAAATCGTTTTGAGAAAAATTATAAATAAATAAATAACGGACCTAAGTAATGTACCTGATTTACTTGATTTAAGGTCCATTATTTAATTTCCTGAAATTTTTTTATCACGGTGGCTCAGACAAATTCTACTGGGTGCAAATAGTCAAAATAGGATGGACCGATTTTCTGAACTGGACCAGGGTGACCCATCTGACCCAGCAGGATCTGACCCTGTCCTAGCAACCCATCAGACCCAGACCCAATAGCCCAAATACTTTTCAATTAAGTTGTGGCCTAATGAAAATTTCAAATAAAACTAAAGAGTCAAATGCAGGCCTTAACTTAAAACTTGTTATACACATTGGCTTAATTCTGGTCAAACAACCTAACAGATCAAAACCTGATTCAGGCCTTAATAAAATTGAAGGGTCCAATGCACTAGCAAGTCCAACAAGCTAAACTAAACCCTATTTTTTTAATCAAGATCAGAACGAAGCAGATCACGATGCAGATCTGAACGAACCAGAACGATCTTAACGAAGTAGATCACAATGAAGATATGAATTAATCAGATCATGCAGATCTGACGAAGCAGATCACGATGCAGATCTTAACGAAGCAGATCACAATGCAGATCTAACGAAAAAAAACCCTTTAAATAAATCCTACCAAAGAAATATTAAAAAAAAACCTTAATTTTATGCCAAAAGTTCATCATAAATTCCATAATCTCTCAAAGAATCAATCATGGAGTTGGCTCTGATACCACTTATTAGATCTTTATTCTACAGATACAATTATGCTCCATATTGATTCAATGAGAAGAATAATAATAAAAAATAAAGCGGAAGCGTACCTTGATCCATAATCGCACTTCAAGGAAGGGATGAGTCTTGATTTTCCAGTTGATAACCTACGTTTTCTATATATCTCTCTGTAGAAGGGAATTCCAGAAGAAACAAAACTTACGCTCAACTGGGGACCATAACCTTGTATTTATAACTGATTGGGTTATCAGTTATTCTTACCAATTTCTAATTTGGTCCCTCATCAAATTAGAAATTGCTTAAGTGTATCTACACATTAAGCCCATGACATCTTAATACCCTAGCCCAATTAGATGACAATTCATTGGGCTATACTTTAAGATAGCAATACACATTAAATAGATATGTGTGCCCACTCATGTTGGATTTTTCCAACATCAAAATCTTCGAATTCTCTCTATCATGATTTCCCTCATTTGATTAAGTTGTCATTGCAAGTAACCTTGTTGAAGAAACTCATTGTTTTGGAGTTAAATGATCGTGACTCTATACATACTTACCAGCTGGACTCAGAAATCTTTCCAACCTCAGTCACTATCAGAATTCAAATATGCACCTTCAAATGTTATGAATGGGTGTCACATTTCCAAGTTGAAGATGTTAAAAGAAAGAAAGTCAACCTATGTTACAGAAGAAGAAAGTGTTAAAGAATAGAAAAATCAGTATAGAATATGTTAGGAAAGTCATAATAGAATAAGAAGTCTTAGGTTTCTTATGTCCACATGGTTAGGTAAAGTTAGCTTATATAAGCTTGTATTTAGTCAAAGCTAGAATAACACAAAATACACAATAATATTTCAATACAATTCTTTACATGGTATCAGAGCGCAAGGTTTTTTGGTGACCTAAAACAACTATCAGGACTCATACTCTTTTCCTCCTCTGACTATTACGCATGCACTTTGACCGTAGACAAAGAGGCGGGGAAGAGAAATCACAAGTCATCACCTTGCTTAGCTTCCGCACACACAACACTGCAATCAGAAAAAAATTAATTGCTTGCAACATCAACACTGCAATCATCACCATCAAAACATCATAAAAAACCATCATCCTTCAACAATTGGAAAACCAAATGTCACAAAAACAAACTTATCGAACACCAATCACAATCTCAAATTGTAGCCAAAAGCTCAAACACACAGAGTAGCGAGAGAGTGTCCTCACCTTCTCTTTCACGACTCTTCAAACAATCAACCGAGCTCTCTTACTCACAAACCAACATCACGACCTTCCTTTGTCTCTCTCTCTTGCAAGCACAAAACAAATCACACAGCAAAATAGATCACACACACAATCTCACGCAATTCACGCTGAAGAACAGATCACGCACACAGATTTCTCCCATTAAAAACCACGCCCTCTCCTTCTCAATCGACCGCAAGCAATTAGCTCCCAGATGCAACCTTTCTTCCTCTGAATTGCAACAAGTAGAAGAAGGAAATAATTCTCGACAGACGCCATTGAAAGGCAGTTTTGGTTGATGCTGCCACAAAAAATTGAAGTTTACCAAGATTAGAAAAGTTGAACTGCAGCAATGGCATGTATTTTCTCTCGCAGCTTCTGTGTTACAACTACCCGTACAGTCATGACCGCTGTTGCTGGTCCTCTGAGTCGAACTTTCACAATTGGCTCCTCAATTCCAACAAGTTTAGCCAAATTGAAGGGAAATTGCATTCTACAACAACTTCATGCAGAACAGCCACACGCAGACAACCTGCAACTCAAACAAGGAAGGGAAGACAACAACAATAGCCTGCCTCAATCAAGAAACAAATGATGAAGAAGAAACAGAGGGAAAAGATAGAAATTTGAATATCTTTCACTCTGCTATTCACACCCACCATCTTTGGTCACTACCAAAATTTGTGTTGACTCGAATTGAGCAATACCAAGACTCAAATTGAGTCACGATTTCTTCATACAAGAATCATCCAAAATCTATGTTGACTCGAATTGAGCAATACCAAGACTCGAATTGAGTCAAGATTTCTTCATACAGGAATCATCCAGAATTTTCCAGAATTCGACAATCATGATGCCTCGAGTCGAACCATTAGTAGTTTCACTCAACAGTCATGATTTTTTCACCAAATTGGACTTCAAAGTTTTCGCCAAGCTGCATATTTCGTCTGCGTCTACATGTCCAGCTTGCGGGGGAGTATTAAAGAAAGAAAATCCACCTATGTTAAAGAATAGGAAAGTGTTACAAAATAGGAAAGTCAGTATAGAATATGTTAGGAAAGTCAGAATAGAATAAGAAGTCTTAGGTTTTCTATCTCCACAAGGCTAGGTAAAGTTAGCTTATATAAGCTTGTATTTAGTCAAAGAATAACACAAAATACACAATAATATTTCAATACAATTCTTTACAGAATAAGCTAACCAAACTAAATGGCTTGATGTGTTGATAGATTATATCAGTCTTTTGTGTTATCTAAACTCAAAACAGTTAAACGTTTTGCTAATAAGGTTTGGAGGCAACATCACAAGACAAATCATGTGGAAAGTGGATTTCATTTTCCAACCTGTTCAGCGTCTGCAAGATGTACGGCTCTATGGTTTTCCAAGAGGAAGACTCCTACTTGGCTCAACCAAGGTACTGGTGAAAGACTTTTTACTGAATTTTCGTTTAGGTTCTATATATTTTGATATTCTCTCTGAACAGTGCTTTTATGTTTAATGAATTTTTCTTTTTCTAATAAAAATTCTTGGTACTTTCTTGATCTGCGGTCTCTCCATATCGGTGGAAGAAAAATAAACTGCATGAATGAAATTTTTTTGGAAAGAGCCAAGAAAACAATGCCATAGCTGAAATGACTTACAGTTGTCCGTTGTAGCAAGAGGTCACCTAACCTGCCTACAATGTTGCTACTGGTGGCGTCACTTGGAGGAAAGAAGAAATGGTGGATGACTGCCCCTCTGATCAACTTGAAGAGGAGACCTGACTGAAGTGAAGGTCATGGAAGAAGCAGACGAGAATAAAACATCTTATTGGTCTCGTGGGTTCAATCAACCATCAAAGGTTGGTGTAGTTAAGGAGATGCCCATATGCGTTCTTCAATCCTGCAAGCTTAACTAGCTGGTGTATTCATTGCAGCTCCTAAATCTGAAGACCTCCGTAATCATTGGAAGCTTCCCTTTTTGTTTGGTAACAAGTGTTGTAACATGACGAATAATCTCATTGCTTCATTTGTCTCTCTTAAATTGTTGTAAGAAGACTTATGCATAATAAATTATGTGAATGTATGAAAACTGCTAGTCTTGAAACCTTGCATATTCTTTGTTTTACCATATGAAAAAAAGAATGCCAGTTAAATAACTTAGGTGTTTGTTTATTCCACTCAGCACAACCACCCCTTAGCACTAACCACGTGTTCTGAATTAATAGGACTTCTACTTCTGATTAAAAGTAAAAACAAACATCCGATTTATGATCAAAAGTCGGAAAAGAAAAACACTAATCTTTAAAACCCAATAGCAGAACTAGAGATTCAAAAGCAATATACAAACGTATAAACTTCGAAACATTATACAAAGAAGTAAATATCAATACAACTTAAGGAAACAAATATTCAAAGCAGACTTCCAGCGAAGAACTGTTTGAAAATTACTTCTTTATTGGACGTCATACATATAATGATATACACAACTCTCCATCTGAGAAGTAGTGGCAAGAGTATCATTTCGTGCTCTTCAGTTATTGACTCAAGGACTCCAAGAAGAACTGTAATTGTCTATCACTTTCCACAAGATCCTGGAGAGATCTTGGGATTGGAGGAGGTTTAACCTCTAGCACCCCTTCAAGGATCTGCACCACCTGCCCCATAGTTGGCCTATGAGACTCATCATCTTGTATGCACCAACAAGCTGCTTTGAATGCGTTTGTAAGTTCAATAACATCTGCTTCACCCTCCAACCTGGTGTCTATCAATGTGAGCACTTCTTTGCCTTCAGCTATTTTGCTTGCAGCCCAAGTAGGAAAGAACATCTTTGATATCTCAGAGTTTCTTCTGCCTGAGATGAGTTCAAAAAGCATCATTCCATAGCTGTATACATCAGCTTTGGCAGTTATAGCTAATCCTGAAATCCATTCAGGTGCAAGATAGCCCCTAGTCCCCCTCATTGTTGTCAGGACCCGGCTAAACTCCTTACCAACAAGTTTTGCAAGACCAAAGTCAGCAACCTTGGGACAAAAATCAGCATCTAATAGTATGTTCTCTGGCTTGATGTCACAGTGAATAATGCAGTCACTGCATTCGTCATGCAGATAAACCAATCCTCTAGCAGTCCCAAGCGCAATTCCGAACCTTGTCTTCCAATCTAAGATCTTGGAATTATTTGGTCGGAATAGATGTGAATCCAGAGAGCTATTTGGCATGTAATCATAAACCAACAATCTTTTAGTACCTTCAGAGCAGAATCCGCGTAAACGAACAAGATGAACATGTTGCTTTGTCCCAATAGAGCTTACCTCAGTTCTGAATTGTTTCTCTCCTTGACTCGAGCCTTCAAGCTTCTTCACAGCTATGGTAGTTGAGTCAGGTAACGTCCCTTTGAAGACAGAACCAAAACCTCCACCACCCAATTTTTCAGAGAAATTCTTTGTCGCAATCCGCAAGTCTTTATATTTAAAAGCCACCAAGGATCCCCCAACCATATTTGTTGAGGGAACTGAACGTCTCTTCCACCATCTGCAAAGTAGTAACAAAACAAGGCCAAAGGAAACTACAATACCAGAAACAGCCCCTACAATAATCCAGGTATTGAACCCCTTTTTATCACCAAGAATATTCTCCAACTCAGAAATTGCAAGTCTGACATACAGATCTCTTCCTTCACTATCACCACCAGATAGTTGTTGAAGATTTAGAAGTTCTCCATACCATATTAAACACCCATTCTGGAAACTCCAAGCCTGGCAAGAACAATTGTTTGAGCAAGCAGATTCACATTCTTCAGCGCCTCCAATTGTCAAAGAAACCTTCATTTCTGGCAACTTCATGTTCGACACTAACAAAAATCCATCTTTCCCCCCACACTGCAAAGAAGTCTTCCTCACACACCCACCAGAAGTATCACTGAGATCATCCCAGTCTCTGGAAATGTGCGGTTGGAAACCTTGTAAACACTGACAGAAGGGCAAACCTCTTTGATTGCAGCTACCAAAAGCGCCACAAAAGCCATATACCTCACATTGCTGTCTTGGCTGAGACCAAAACAAGTTCCACTGTTGGGTATTATCCAACCACGTAAATTGCTTAATTTGCCCAGAGATGTCTAAGACGGTTCTTGTTATTATTGACTTGTTATAAATATTATAAGTGAAGTAAGTTTCGTTTTCATTATTAATGTAACTGAAATAATAAATATAGTTTTGCCTCATCTCAGGACTTAAGCTGAATATCAGCCCATTCCAATGCCCAGTGCTCCAATACGTTTTATTAGAGTAGTTTCTATTATACAAAAAATACTGTTTTCCAATTGGATCTGGTTGCACAGAAAAGATCCCTTGAGCAGGATCTTCTATATTTTTCCAAGAAGTGGGTGCTATAGGTCTCTTGGTTATATTATCATACCCTATCTTTGCACCGGGTAACCATGTATCAGTTGGGTGATCAAAACTCTGCCAAAACACAACAGATGTATTCGACCGTTCTCTCAATACAAGATTCCCATCATCCCCGAGAACTAATTCAGAGGAATTCGGAGCATTGCAGGTCGATTTTGTGGACCAGATTAAGTTTTTTGACTGGTTTAACAAAACTAGATTCCCATTTTCTAAGAGTTTCAACTCTGAAGAAGATGGGTCAGTAAACGGATCGTCTCGGTTTGCAACCCAAACATAAGTTTTCTTTTGAAGAGAGATTTTGTTGTACCAGATTCCTATATAGTAGTTGGGAGAGGAATTACCTGGTCTGAAGAAACCCAGTGCGAAGCTACCATCTTTAGAGATAAGCGTCTGGTTTGAATAGAGAGATTCGCCTGAGGAGAGGGTGCTGACTGCAGAGCAGAGATGGCTATTGGTGGAGAAGAAGAATAAGAGGAGAATGAAGGACAAGAAGAACCAAAATGATTCGCTTCCTCTGGCATCCATCTCTAAACTATGAGACTCAAGTATTTTGGTTTCAGGTTTTAACAAGAAGAAACAATAAACTATTCGCTTTTTCTAAATGACGAGGGAACGCTTCAACTTCTATCAAGACAAGAAGAAACGAGAAACTATGTAGATTTCTATTTGAAAGTGTCAGAACCCGTCTAAGTGTCGAGGAAAACAGCGAGGGACCCCACCGGGGGGAGGGGCGCTTGACTTTTCAGCGCAAGCATCCCGAGGGTCCAAACACGAGTTTTATTTTGCAGAGATTTTCTTGTACCAGATTCCTACGTAGTAGTTGGGAGAAGAGGTACCGGGTTTGAAGAAACCCAGTTCAAAGATGCCATCTTGAGAGACAAATGTCTAGTCTGCAAAAAGATATTGGCCTGGATAAATGTTATTGGCTACAGATCAAATATGGCTATACACTTAGGGGTGGGCACGGTCCGGATCGGTTCCAAATTTGGAGGAACCTAACTCGAACCGTTTAAAATTAACGGATCCGGTCCGATCCGGATCCCCTGATTTTTAACATTAGAACCGAACCTAACTCGAACCGTTTGAAACGGTTCGGTTCCAATTGAATCAAGAACAGAAAAAATTGCCTTCAAAAAAAAAAAAAAAAACAGAAAAATAAATTTGGTAAACAGATCCATCATCTATCCATCATAAACAGATCATACAAAAACATACAAATCCATCATACAGATCATACAAAAGAGATCCATCATCGATAAACTCAGATACAGATTCATCATCGATCCATCACTCCAAACAGATTCATCATCTAATCTCACCTAATCTGTTTGATCGATCACCTAATCTGTTTGATCGATCATCCAAACAGATTCATCACTCCAAACAGATCCATCCAAACAGATTCATCACTCCAAACAGATCCAAACATTCATCACTCCAAACAGATCATCCAAACAGCCTCCTCTTGAGACAGAAACAGAGAGAGAGAGGAGGCTGCTTCTTCTTCTCGAGACAGAGCTGCTTCTTCTTCTCGTGCTGCTGCTTCTTCTTCTAGTGCTGCTGCTTCTTCTTCTCGAGACAGAGACGAGAGAGAGAGAGAGGAGCTCGCTGCTACTTCTTCTCGTGCTACTGCTGCTTCTTGACTCGACAGAGACAGAGACTCGAGAGAGAGAGAGGAGAGGGAAACAGAGACAGAGAGAGAGGGGGTTTTGGTGATTCCATATGTCTCCTCCTCTTCTTTTTCCTTCTGCTGCTCCATCATCTCAAAGTCAGAGACAGGACAGATATTTAAGTTTTTATTAAATGCAATTTGAAACGGGTCCAATCCGGACCGTTTCGTTTTAAAAAATAGGAACCGGAACCGGACCGTTTTATAACGGATCCGGACCGATCCGAACCGTATCAAAAAATTCAAAATTAAAATCCGGACCGTTTTGAGCAAAACGGTCCGGTTCGGTTTGAACCCGCGGATCCTCGACCCGTTTGCCCACCCCTATATACACTACACCAAATGAGTCGTTTTGTAACAACTCCCAAACAATATCACTTTTGTGATGTAATAGTCCACCAAACAATTTCAAGTCAAAACTAAATTTAGGCTTATCACTTCATTTGTAAAATTGTTTGGTGAACTGTTAAAGCACAACAGTGATACTTTTTTGGGTTTGTTAGAAATATGTCAATTTGGTGTAGTGATAAGTAGAAAAGAATACAAAAGGTAGAAGAAAGAAAAATATGAACCATAATATGTTGTTTCTATTGGTTTCCATTGGTGCTCAAAATATTTCAATTGAACTTTCTGCATTTCAACATTTAAAAAGAAGGGGTCTTCAAAGATAACATAAACAACTAACTTTTTCTACATATATCTATCACACATGTACTATAATTTCCTCTTCAATTAAAGTCCAATAAACTTTTGAAATGATCATTAAGAATTTTTGTTTTGAGAGAGACCGCGGGTCCAACTCTTTTGTGTGGCAAGAATAAACCTATATTTTATTTTGCATTCATTGGTAAATAATCACACAAGTCATGGTGTTCTTAGTCTTTGACAAGAAGAATCTACATTTTGACTTTTAGCACAGGATTTCATTAATGTGTCATTAGTCTTTGATGGAAACCAGATTTTCTATGCACACCATTTCAACACCTTGTGAATCTTCTAAATCAGATTTGCTGAATTGCTAATATTGGTTGATAGTTCTCAAGGAAGATCACTAGTGCATATGCAATTTAAACCCCTGTGCTACTGAAGTGTCAAGATTCTCCTCCTATGACTTTTAATGATAATTGATTATATATCAAATTGTCCTCTGATCAGCACCGTATATATGTTATGATAATTTCATCAACAAACAAAAAAGACCCGATTGCAGCAAACCTACTATTGACAGATTTCAGAATGTTAGACCTAAATTGCAATGTGCCACTAAGCCCACACGTCATACGGTCAAACCCAATACTTTTAAGCTTTTATAAGACAAAAGTAAGCCCTAATAAGGCAAGTATCTGGGGGATTGATTCAAGATAGACACATACATAGGCCTATGAAAATTATCATTTTTCATCATAAATGTATAGTTTTGATCTCGATGATCAGCCCATCAATATCAGTGATAGGCACATACATAGGCCTGAATAACTTAATATTTTCTTTTTTATCAAACACATCATCAGAAAAATCAAAAGCTAATGCAAACAAGCATATATGTAAACTTAAAAAATTATCCAATGACATACAAGAAATACAACTTATGTAATCCAAACTTTAAGTAGATGTCAGCCCCTTGCTCTAAAATGAACAAAACGAAAATTCCTTACCACCATTTATTCACTATCAGACTTCGCACCTGTGAATGGTGTTGTGCTCTTGGTTTGAGATCAAGTACATATAGAATTGATTCGTGCTCCTGAGCTTTGGCTCATTGAAGACTTTGAGAAGAAACATTATGGATTCTCATTTTCAAGTTCCTGGAGAGATCTGGGGACTGAAGGAGGTTTCACATCAAGCACCCCCAAAAGCCACCTGCCCCATTGATGGCCTATGAGACTAATTGGACCAACAAATCGCTTTTAACACACTTCCAAGATCACTATTATCGGCTTCACTGTCCAACCTGGTGTCAAATAGTGTGATGACTTATTGGCAATCAGCTATTCTACTAACAGCCCAAATATGGAAGAACACAAGGAAATTGAAGACATTTTTTTCTCTTTTTCTCTCAATTGTGAGTTTTGCCGATTTTCAAAAATGCATCAGATTAAACTCATATTACAGTTTCTATTATAATATACAGGGCTTGCACTCAACATAGTCAAGCCCAAGTCCAAGATTGATTCACCTCTATAAGAAGCAAAATCATAATATCTACAAAATAGGAAAATCAGAATAGAAAAGTCAGAATTAGACACCATTAGAATATCTTGTATAGAAAGTTTTAAGTTTATTGTTTCCACAAGATTAGGTCTAACTTATACCTAACCTTGTGGAAACAAGAAACTTAAAATTTCTTATACAAGATATTCTAATATGTCATATTTTGACTTTCCTATTATGTAAATATTCTGACTTTCCTTATCGTAGAGGTGAATCAATCTTGGATTTGCGCTTGACTATGTTGAGTGTAAGCCCTACATATTCTAACACGCCCCCGCAAGCTGAACATGTAGACGGAGATGAAATGTGCAGCTTGGAAGAAACTTTGAAGTCCAATTCGAGGAAGATAAGTGAATGCGAAATCATGACTGTCGAATGAAGCTGCTAATGGTTCGATTCGAGTCAGCATGATTGCCGCATCCTGATAATTCTGGTATGAATCATGATTACCGAGTGAAACGGCTAATGGTTTGACTCGAGTCAGCATTACTGCCCTATACAAGATATTCTAATGGTGTCCTATTCTGACTTTCCTATTCTGTAGATATTCTGACTTTCCTTCTTGTAGAGGTGAATCAATCTTGGACTTGGGTTTGACTATGTTGAGTGCAAACCCTACATATTCTAACAATTTCAAAGTAACTTCAAGTCCTACATATACTACAGAAAATTTGGTATTTGGTGACGAACGTTGTTCCTCATTAAAACATGTTAATTCATCATCGTTCAGCAACGGTGACGAATTTCAGTCGTCACAACATCCCTCACATAAGAGGCATTAAAGAAAGTATTAGGTGAGGAATTTACAACTCGTCACGGAAAGTTCGCTTACGTGGCGTGTGGTTCCTCACATAAACTTAGCGCGCGAATATACAATTACAACATTGGTGACGAAAATGTCATCATTGTAGAGTGTTATGCGTAACGAAAATTTGGCGTCACGTTTGGTGACTTTATGTGACAAATCGTTTTTCACTTATGTTATTTAAATATCTACTATGAACTTTCTGTGAGGAATTCATACATTAAAATTTTCTACCCGTGACGAATTTTTTGTCATACTTTCACCCATTTATTGTAGCTATCTACTAGCACATACTCTTAAATAACACCACCTATTGTTTTTTGTAATGCATAATCTAAAATCAAAATATTAAAATTTCCATTCATAAAAAAAATATTGCATTCCTTCATTGCATATGCAATGTCACACAACTGAATACAATAATGATATCAAGTTACACCATTTTGATGTTCAAAAAATAACTTAGTCTACTCTAATAACACTAAGCTCCTTAACTCATCATCTATTTATTGTAGCTATCTACTAGCACATACTCTTAAATAACACTACCTATTGTTTTTTGTAATGCACACTCTAAAATCAAAATATTAAAATTTTCATTCATAAAAAAATATTGCATTATTTCATTGCATATGCAATGTCACATAACTGAATACAATAATGATATCAAGTTACACCATTTTGATGTTAAAAAAATAATTGAGTCTACTCTAATAACACTAAGCTCCTTAACTCGTCATCTATTCATACCCAGGCCTCCTTGAATCATTCTTCATCACCATCATGGTCACCAAGCTCATCAAAATAAGGATCATTTGGATATACATCACTACTGTTAGAACTGTTTGGATCGTGGAGGGAGGAAACACTGTTGATACGACCTGAATGCATTGAAGTTGCCAAAAAAGTAAAAAAAAAAATAAGATACAAACAATTTGAAAATTAACACTAACCAGAACTTTATAATAGCACGAGGACTAGATGTTTACAAATAGTTCCCATCATTTACAAGGTTATCTAGTGAGAACTTTGGATGTTTCTACTTGGGGACTTTGCCAGTGGCTATGAAGACTGTAGAGGCAATGTTGTTTGCGTGTCTAGTAAAAGCACCAACAAACCAGTGAGCATGTTTTGCAAAAACATTAGTTTTAGGACCTTCTGCATAACTTCTGCCTTGATGATTGCCTCGCAAACAACTGAGTTGCACTGACCTTCAATTTAGTTTGCAACAAGTGGCTTCTAATCTGAACAAAAAGTTCCTGCAGAGAATCGCAAAATTTAATAGATCAATTAAAACATGGACAGGGTAAAGGGTAGTATAAATCGAAGAATTAGTAACCATACTTAACTGGAGTGGGAGAAGGGGGATGAATTTCTAACTTTTCAAGAGCGGGTTTGGCCACTCGTTGAGTCTCTGATTTTGGTACATAG
Source organism: Berberis vulgaris (assembly GCA_963556465.1). Lineage (NCBI taxonomy): Eukaryota > Viridiplantae > Streptophyta > Magnoliopsida > Ranunculales > Berberidaceae > Berberis > Berberis vulgaris. Next base: position 67,033,792 of record OY747135.1, read on the forward strand.
TTGAAGTTGAAATCTTTGTTTGCAGCTAAAGCAACGAGCTCAGACTCCTCCAGCCCTTTTGGTGGTTCAAGATTACACCTGTCTGTATTGTGTTTACCCAATGCATCTTTAAATTTCTTGATCTGTGAAGATCATAAAAGGGTATCAGATTCAATACATTGTAAACACAAGTACCAAAAGGGAACTCTTTAGCAAAAATATATTTTGAGAACATACAGTGGCATTGGTGCAGTTGAAGCTGCAAAGCCGACCATAGGCACCCTTATAGAACCTGAAGAAGGAAAGAACATGTATATGAAGACTATAACACATTGATTTGTGCTCTTCATGGTTTACTTGAAGGAATGGAATATCTGGGTTCATTTCTGCAAATTGACAAATCAGTAACAACAACAAACAATTCTAAACAACATATCCCAATTCCCACAAAAAAAAAAGTACTTGATCTTGTTTGCATACCTTTGGATGAAGAGCTTTGCAACCCACAACCAGGAGAAAAAAAAATCCACTATTACTAGCTTATCTCCTGCTCTCAATAATAATTCATGAAGATCTTGTGCAGAAGTGATTTCTTTCATGTTGGGTTGAACCCCTTTTTGCCACCATCTCTGAGCTTTTCCAATACAAAGACTCATTCGCAATCCGAAACATAGAATCCAATCTTAAAACAAATTTCAAAGAACCCCAGGAGAAAAATTTTGAAAGAGTACCGATATTTCTTCTTTTGCTTACACTGATATACTGACTATCAAATATAAAATCAAAACATCTAAGCTCTAACAAGCGTTCTTATAAACAAAGAGAATCCCAACCTAAAACTGTCACTTCCTGGAGCAGTTTTGCCACCAATCAGGAGTTCCTTTTTACCCCACGAAACCTAGTCCATAGATAAAATATATAAACAAACAAATTCAGAAAATAAAGGCATTTCAACATCAGTATCAGAGCAACTACATTACATTTCAAAGCATCATGTGAATATAAATAATGAAAATCAAAACAACAGAACAAAAAAATTAGCTGTTATAGGTAGATCGTGTTTGATAATGATATTGCATGCAAGTCTGAGGGCATTATTGTAACATTAGATGATCATTCCATATAGATATTTGCCAGAACTTTAGTGATGACTTTAAATTTTTAATGCAAAGTGACTTATTCTGGAATCAAAGCCAACATATGCCATGTAAGAAGTAGCTTAATTGGCTTTATTAATATAAAAATAGAGATCGTGCTAGAATAGATTCCGCATTTGTGACCTTGGCATCTATCTTTCACTGTCCATCCACGTTGTTTGGCGATGTTAGTGTACAGCTTATATCGCTAACTCCCCATGTGGAGAGTTTGAAGTGTATGCTCATTTTTCATTGAGTACATCATAGACATTAAGAAATTGTCATTACACGTGTAAAAAACATCATTAAACTGCAAAAAAAAAAAAAAATCATTCAATTGCCTTTTGAGATTGTGATTGTCACATGTCCAAGCTGAATTATAAAGATGGTATAACATAGTGCATGCCATAAACTTGAGGGAAAAGCCAATAATAATTTAATGTAAACACTTGCCAAAAGTCACAAACCTTAGCAAGTATGAGAAGCTGACTAGGATTTATACCAGAATATGATCTTAGAATGCAAGGATCTTCAATGGGAGACTTGCAGGCGACAAATAAAGTATCAAAGAAGCCTTTGCCCAGGTGTATTTCTCCAAATTAAGCACCTGAAAAAAAGAAACAGATTACACTAAATATCAATATCCAGTAAGACAATTCTAGTGATATACAATTCCATACTGCATCAATAGCGATCCCAATTTGAGCCATTACTAGGCAAACACCTATTCATTTAATGACAATTAATATTCAAAGACAATTAATATTCAAAGAGAAACACGGGACATTTTATTACATGCAAGTCTTCTAGCAATCACTGACCAGATTCAACACCAACCACTATCATTTTGTTCCCAACCACAGTCGTCGCGTGCTGCATTGAGAAACAAGTCGATTACTCACTTTCTAAGACTAACTTATTACAAGTATTTATCAATCAAAAGTCAATTCATAGATAAAATCAATCACATTAAACCTAGGTGTAGGCAAGTCTCCTGTAGTAGACAACACTATCCAACTCTCCGATTTCCCTGCAGTAGGTTGTTTTTGAAAGTTTCAGGTTGATAAAATTCAGGAATAGCCATACACTTTTCAAATATGGTTCGAGCTTGATCTTCACCTCAAAAGAAACATAAACAAACAAAGAGAGTTGGGAAGTTCCTATCAATCTCATAGTTTCCACTATTTGTCAACAGTCAGTATCTTAACTCCATCTTTATATATTTCCTTGCTTACCCAAAACCTTACCAATTAACTCAGTCTCCAGTGCCGAGGTCTTGCAATTGAGCTCATCCAAATTATCAGTCGCCAATGCAACATCTTCTACCTGCAAAAAACACCAATCAGATCAACCACATTCATCATATCCAACCTAAAATAAATTGGAAACAACCCAAATTAGAAAGTCCATTATCTTGAATGAAATTTCATGCTAAACAAATTAATCACATAATGAATCTCAACACTGTAATCTATGAAAGAACCCAAAATTGGAAACCAATATTTATCTTGAACCATAGAATGAAATTTTTGTGAACTTGTGCTATGAACCAGTGGCATACAAAAGCATTTTTTTTATGAATGCAAAAAACCACCCTATATTTCAAATGGCATTAACATGTAAGTGAGAAAGACACGACAAACAATACCAACGTTAGAATGAATGCAGAGTATACCCATTTATTGGTATTTGGTAACAAATGAATACAGACTCTTGCCCCACATTAGACTACTTACTCAACAAAAAACAAAAAGAATATAATCTAAGAAATTTAGTGCATAGCGGTATTAATCTGACCTCAGTTTGTGGTTCCATTTCTGCAACTTCCTTCTCAACTTGGGCATAATTGTTGTTCTCTAGAAAATACCAAACCTCTAATCAAAGGACAAACTCAAAACCTATTAAATCCTCAACCACCAATACAAGCATGAAGTTGAAAAACAAAAAATCAGAAATGAGTGAACTCAACTCCATCCTTCAAAATCGAAGAAATTTTAAAACAAATGCCTACCACTTCTCTTCTGATTTGGCTTTTTCCAAACGTTCGAAGGATCCAATTTCCTATCTTCAAGTCACCTCACGAGCAAAAGGGAGAACACTATTGATTGACATGCAGCTTAAAATCCTAAAACAATTTCATAACCTGATAAGAACACAAAATCTGAAATTACCTCATCTGTGACCTTAAATGCCTCCAAAACTCTAGAAATCTATCTGTAGCGAAGAGATCCAAAACCCTAGATTTGAAGAGATAATGTTCGAATCGCCATTAAAGAAAGGGATAAACATTCAGAGTTGTGTAATTACACAGGGTTCGAAATTAATGAGAGGGATAAAATTCAAGGTTGTGCGACGCGACGCAGGGTTCGCCATTAACGAGAGCTTTCTCCCACTCTTCTTCTCTGGATCTCTCTCATTAACAAATAAAAACAGAACCAAGGGTCACGATATCGCGAGGTTAATATTATTGGAAAAGTCCACATTTGTTTTATTATTTTTTAACTAAAATATTGTTTCATTTTTGGGCAGTTACTAATTACCAGGTTTAAAGAAACTCAATTCAAAGGTGACATTCTGAGATATAAAAGTGTCTGACTTGAAGAAAGAGATTGGTTCGGAGAGATTTGGCTGCAAAGCAGAGCTATGGGTAGAGAAGCAAAAGATGGGTAGAAGAAAAATCACGTCTTAGAGTTTGTATAGCAAATGACAAACTAGAACTCAAAATAATGTATTTATAAGTGTTGGTTTTCAATATTGATTAAATTATTAAGTAACATTTGGCCTACAGCTTATTACCTAATAAGGACACATTATATATATTTGGGCAGTCTGGGCGGGTCTGGGCGAGGTCTAGGCGGGGTTTAGTGGTCTGGGCGCTTTTTTATATTTTATTTTATTTTAATAAGGCTGATTGTGTTCTTATTTTATTTTTCTTTCCTATTTTTTAGAATAAACTATTTAATTGTTTTTTATTCAGTATATGTCTAAATGTAGCAAAGGAGGATTACTTAATGGAATTCTCAAAGGATCTGCCAGTACCAATTTTACTAATGTAGATTTTATCAAACATAATTGAGGTTATTCATGCAATTTGAAGAAAAATAAAAGAGTACACAAATTCAAATTTATATAATGTACCCATCATGACCAACTTCAGTCATTTGAGTTTTAATAAATTTTGTTCACGATTGTTAATTTTTCATGTTTTTAAATTTTGCATATGTATATTGGCATTAAATTGGATGTAATTGATAAGGTATTATGCTTAACTTTTGTAAATTATTAAAGTTATAATACAAAACCTAAGACCACCTAGGCACACCCGCCTAGGCCCCTGGGCGCTAGGCACCTGCTCGCCGCCCGCCCAGCGCCTAGCGATTTTTAGAACACTGCTAGGAAGTAACTAGATCTGCATTCATTGTCCAAAGACTCTTTAGCATTTGAAGAAGGGTAGATACGAAAGTGAAGATCAAAATCAAGATTAACCTATCTTGTGAGGCTTTCTAGATTATCGTATCTGGGACAAACTGGCACCACATTGGGTATTTGGTGTAGAAACGAAGTTTGAATTTCTTACATCACCTGACGAATGAGAGTGAAGACAAGCCTAGCATCCACCAAAAAAATGATAAAACAATTGAATCCAAAAGGGAGAAAAAATAAAACGAAAATTCTAAATGTCGAGGAAGTGGGCGAGGAAAACAGCGAGAGAGGGAGAGAGGGGACCGTCCATCCCCTCGAGATGTGTGCCGTCATTTTACATACGCGCATCTCGAAAGGGGATGGACGGTCCCCTCCCTCCCTCGCTATTTTCCTCACCCACTCCCTCAACAGGTAGAAGCGCTCAAAATAAAACTAACAAAAGGAAATAAATTGTGTTGATTGATGAATTGAATAGATAGATCCTTTTGGTGCATGCTTATATAGATAGCTGTCACCATCATACAACATTGGAACCTAGTAAAATAATAACAATTATTTTTTAAAGTTACTATGACACAACAACCTTCAAAATTGATATAAAAATGGCATAGGCAGGGGTGTCGTTGTCAAAATTAATATATATGTACTACGAATGCTTGTAACATTTATAAAGACAGTTTTTTCTAAGTGCACTGGTTTTTTGCACTGGTTTTTTGCCTGGTGCAATCAGCCACCGTTGGATTGCATCGAGATAAGTATTATTTATTATCTCGATGCAATCTAATGGTGGCTGATTGCACCAGGCAAAAAACCAGTGCAAAAAACCAGTGCACTGTAGAAGCTCTCTATAAAGAATTGAAACATTTGGAAAATATGTGAGAAAGTTCATGATATAAGCATATGGTGCCCAATACATGTCCGAGTGTCTGAGTGTCCAACAAATGAAGTGTTTTTTAGCTTAAAACTCAATCAGACTAAAATTGGACATACTTCTGGACTCCAACTTATAACCTAACTAATAAAACCAGGATTGAGCGAAGGTAAAACTATTTCCTAATCACTGTAAAGTCTAATCTCTAATAATAAATAGCCTAAAACTACTAAATAACCATTAAAATACTTCACATATCCTGAATTAGAAATTTGATGGATATTTGATATCCCGCGCCAAAAAAGGCACTTGATTGATTCAAATCTTTTCAAATCAAATATAAGAACTAGAATTTCAAAAGCTAATGCCTAGGTAATTGTATATGTAGGGGGGATTTCTATGAAATGTCCACCCAGTCCATTGTATAAAGTTTATAAACCAATCCAATAGTCTAACGATGAGCAACGTGAAGAGTATAGATTTATTGTAGCAGTATCAAGATACATGCATGATAAAACGACGTGAATCGTGAGTAAACAAACATAGAAACACTGGGACTCTTCTCTATAAATACATAATGCAACCAGTGGTGGATCCAAGATTTGAGTAAAGGAGTGGCGAAACGGTAAGGGATTGTTAGTTGATAATAGGATTTATCGGGGGTGAAGCTACAAAATTTTCTACTCCGGATCAAGGATTGTGATTTCACGAAATGTTACAAAATTTCGTGACATATTTCTTTTTTGAGGTCTCAAAATTTAACGCGCTGAAAAAGAAAAGTACGTTATTTCAAAATATTTCGTAAATTTCGATAATTTCATGTAAAACTCAAAAAGCTTTGAAGCAAATTACTTTTTTTGATTAAAAAATTTCGTCATTTTTTGTAAATTTCAATTTTTCTTGTAAAACGTAGAAAATTATGAAGCAAATTACATTTATAGAGATACTTAGTATTTAGGCCTTATTTTATGTATTTATTATGTTAATTTAGTTGTATACTTGTCCACATTATATGTGTTTGACATACACTCAAAATTTTACGTTTTCTTTGTATACAATGAAATATTTTTTTAAATCAGGAGACCGAAATTACTTAAAAAATGAAAGCACAATCCTTACTCCGGACTAATAATTTAACAACAAATTTCTACTTACATCTACAGCTAAAAACTAAAATCAAAAATATAATTTTGATTGTATTCTTCATGGACTTAATCTAATACTGTGCATTTATCTGTACAACTATAAAAAGTACATTGTATATATCAAACTAAATCGGGTATAATATCTTAAGCCAAATTGTGATCAAGTCGTCGATAACTTAACAAAGTTAACAAACCTAATAACTAGAATACATAATTAAAATTGAAAAACAATTAATATAAGTATGTTTGTTTAACCTGGAAAAATCTGAAATGTGCAAACATAATAAAATCCTAATTACAAGTTTATTAAAAAAAAAATGAGGGTTTGAGGGGAGGGGGGTTTATGAGCTAATCAAACCCTCAAATTTTATATGAGTTGATGAATAATGATATATGTTTTCATTGAGTACTATAGTCTATTATCTTAGATTTTATTTACAAATTTTTTTTTTTGTGGATTTCATTTTATGACATTGTTTTTTTGTTTAGGTAACAAGTAGTTTTTCTTCTCACACACCAAAATTGAAATGATGTCTTTCTATAGTTGCCTCTTCCAAAACTATTATTCACGACCACAAATACCATCTCCATCTCTTCTTTATTGATGTGTTGTATTTGGGGGGTGTAGCGATCCGTATAAAATGAACATGAACGGTGCATATTACAAGCTGGACCATCCATCTCTTACGTACCGATGTGTTGTTTGGGGTCGCCATCCAAATAAGATGAACATGAACGACACATATTACAAGTTGGACTATTGTGATGGTTTGTACATCCTCCAAAACGTTTATAACACGATGGTTGATTAAAGCATCCATGTGCTCTCTTCTCTCTTCTCTCTTCCACGCAAGAATGCAGAACAAGAGTTCCACATAAGAAAATGAAGAAGCTAAAGCTACTGCAGTCAGGTTTATCAATTTTTTGCCAAGTTTCATCCATGCATGTTCTTCTTCTCTGTAATTTTCGTTTTTCAAAAAAAAAGAGAAATTTGTTGCCATTCTCTTTCTTCTTTGGTGTGACCTCTGAAAAGTCACGTGGATAAAACTCTTGCAACTAATAGTTCCCTAATGAAACCTCTAAGATTTATCCTCTTTGAGTTTGATTCTTTTTATTTTGATATTGATATGGTCATAGGTTTCTTATCATGTCTAAGAAGAAGATAATAATTGGGACTGTACCGTGATCTTTCTTTTGGTTTTGTTTGTATTTACGGTGAAGATTACAGATTCAACCATCATAGTTGTTTGTACAAGACTAACTGTCATTAAATTCTCACAAAGAGTAGTTGAGATTAGATGTGACCATTAAGGGAACTCTTGATAAAGGTGTTACTCAAAAACGTAAACTACTTCATCGATCAGGCAAATGTTTTGTACAATTCACAATATTGTCATGGTTTGATTATCTTCATGCTTGGATTAGTCTATTCTAATAACCAAGGCTCCTCTCTACAATTCAACTAATCAAGTTTTTTTAATTGGTTTCAGTAATTAATAAAGGGTTATCTTCTTTGATTAATCTTAACAATCATGCTTTGATTAGGCACAAATTCTCTCCAATCCAATACCTTTGTTTTTATTCATCCTCTAACACCATCAATCATTCCCAAAACTGGTGCATCTACCTCCAAATTATCTCAAAATTGAAATACTCCAATGCTCCAACAAATGGCACAGGGAGATAATGCCCATCAAACTTTCTAGATTAATCTTCCCCATACCTTGGATTTCAGGCATCAACCACTGAGTGTAGAAAGACTATCTTTATGAGGAAAGGATTTTGTTGACATGCGATCCCGTGTTTTTTTGTCCGCCAGTAACCCTAACCCACATAAACACAATCTTCATTCGCAATCATCCTTCTTTTACCTAATACATACCAAATCCCAGATGAAAAAACAAAAGTTTGGGAGATAGCTCCTTCCTTCAAACCAAACGCTAAGGAAAGCTTGTCTCTACTAATCACTATTTCAAAACTTGAAATGGTATGTGAAAGTTAACATGAAACTTATATTATGGTCATTATTTGATTTATTTATGTATTTTTATTTATTTATTTAAAGTTGTTGACGAATATCAATATTAGAACTCAAAAGCATCTAACCCTTGCAATTGACTTGAAATGTTAAATAAAAAACATGCATTTAGATGCTCATGACCCTGGTTCTTAAATAACTAAGAAATAAAATATTTTTTCAATCAATCAACTAACTAACAATAGGCAACCTATGTCTTATGTATAACTAACCTAATTTTTAAAAACAAACCCTAAACATAATAGGAAACAATGTCCTAATAATGTTAGAATTCTTAATATGTTCAAAATACTACTAATGCTAATATTACTAAATATTCTAATTATATCAACCTTCCCGGGTTGAAGAAGCTCGTCCTTGAGCTTAAAGCCAAGGAAGTTAGGCGAACATAAGCAATCACTTAAAGAACACAATGTGAAATGCACTAACAAAAGACGACCACAAACTTTCCCTTTATATTTGTTTGCATCATGAACAATTAAATGAAAACTTCGCTTCAAAAAATAATGATCGAATGTTGAAATGAAACCCACTTCATGTATTGAAAATGGCGTGTAAACTTCTCTCCAAAATTAGTGACGAAAATGTGTCATACGATAGTGTGCTGTCTGGTAGTGGCAAATAACCGGATTCGTAACAACAACCTGTGGTAGTACTGACAGGTGGTGGGATGTAAATAGCCAAAAGACATGAGTAAAAAAATTTGGATCAAGGACTAAAGTCAAAATATGAGGGACTAGGGTGAACATTCCTCCTTCTTCTTCCTCTTTACTAATAGAGATAGCGAAAGGGAATTTGGGAGAGGGTGATCGACTGAAGGAGAGACTTCGATGGAGGAGGGAGAGGCTTCGATGGTGGATGAAAGATGACGAGGGTTTGATCGACCGGGGGTGGAGATTGGGACGAAGAAGGAGTGAGTGGAAGGAGATGACCTACTCTCGATCATGTCAGTGGCTATTAACAGCTGCGGGAGAGAGAACATAGAGAGGTGTGGATAGCGAGATGGAGTAAGGTGCAGTGGCATGAAATAGTTGATTGACCCGTGCTCTGCTCTATGGTGCGTTGCTCTGTTGAGGTTGTTTGTGGTGATCTTGAAAGAGAGATGCAAATGGAATGGTCGGCGATGGCTGTTGTGTTTGGTCGGTGGCTGATCTGTTGCGAAAAAGGCTGCTTGAGAGTGGGAGGAGACGATTGGTGTTGTTTGGAGATCAGGTGTGGTGATGACCCTTGGGAAATGGCGAACAACACCGGCGACGAGTACACAAGTCCTCTCCTCTTCACGAACTAATTTTCCCCTATCTTCTTTTGTATCTATTCTTGTTCTTCCTGGGGGTTGGTTATGTTGGTTTGAGGCGCCGTGACGACGGTGTTGGGTATGAGCCCCTGTGGCGCTGCCGATGACTTTGGCGCTGCTTGGGTTTGTCCCCGGCCTTTGCGTTGCCTGATAGGTAACGTCCATCCTCTCTATTTATATCCATTCTTTATTCCATCTTCTAAATCTCTTGTAATAATGTCTTTGCCTTCTGCATCTTTGTAATATTGCAATAATGTCTTTGCCTTTTACATCTTTGTAATAATGTCTTTGCCTTCTGCTAAAATCTTGTTTCTTCAATGAACTTCCTTCAAACTTTTATTTTTTTTTAAATCGAGCCAAATAAGAATCGGTAGGCTCTGATACCAATTGATAGAATAAAATAACGATAATGGAAATAAACTGAACAATAATTAAATAAACGAAATAATGCGAAATAACAACCAAATTAAAGGGAAATATTAATAAATAAAATAAATTTTCAATTAATCAACTAACTAACAATGGACAACCTATGCCTTATTTATACTAACATAATTTCTAAAATCAAGCTCTAAACCTAATAGAAAACTGATGATACATAAAAACGGTCACGCCTCTGAGCCATACACGTGTCGTGATAATCTCGAGAAAATACAAACCCCAACATCAGTCTAACACTAAACAAGCCCAAGCGGTTCTAAGCCCGCTCAATTCAGTTTGCCAGGCGGACTCGGACTCACACAACACGCTAGGCCCACACGCCTCACAGCTGTCCTCAATACCCGTAAGCCCTCCTTAGGCAAGTATCTCGAGGATCTGCTTCGGACGGGCAACAACAGCTGCTCTTTGCTCCCAACTAGGAAACAAACACCAGAGTATCTTCCACACAGGGAAACTCCCTTCTACGGAATGCTCTTGGATTGGGAACTATCTCTCACGTATCTAGAAGTGCAGAGCTAATAGAGAATTTCCCTCATACAACACAACTCCTAATTAAAGAGGGATTTTTACGAAGATCTCCTCCCTAATCTACGCCCACGATGGCCTGGTTAAACTAGAACTCTTTGCACTATAAATAAGACATGAGGTTGGTAAGCTAAGGTACGCTACAAATTGCCTATTACAACATTACACATTCCTCAAATCCCTGTCTGACTTTAACATCGGAGTATCATCGGCTACCCACAATGGTTTGTGGCTCACGTGTGCTACTTGCGTTGGTCAACAAGTCAGCAGGGAGCGAAAAATGATTGCATCAGAAACAATGTTCTAAGAATACTAGAATTCTTAATATGCCTAAAAATTACTATAGCTAATATTACTAAATATTCTAATTACATTAGATATAAACTTAATTAGGAACTTAATTTTTTTTTTTGGAATATCAACAGTATATATTGTTTATATTACTCCTTAAACTGTATGCTTCGTGCAAGCATTCTATGCAAAATCAACTAGTCATAATTTTTAGGGTTATTTTGACTTTAGTCCCTAATTATACATCAAACCGTCCTCCGATCAACACCGTACATGTGTCATAATAATCTCTTCAACAGAACAAAGCAGACCCGATTGCATGCACAATCCAGTGAGACCTAGACAACATCAACCCAATATTGGCAGATTCCAGAACGTTGGACCCAAATTGCAATGTGCCATTAAGCCCACACGTCACGCGGTCAAGCCCAATACTTGTAAGCCTTGATAAGGCAAGAGTAACCCTGATAAGGAAAATATTTAGGGGATCGACCCAAGACAGGTAGGCCAACAGTACATCGGTTCCAACTAGGAAACAAATACTAGAGTATAAGTCGGGCAAAGAAACTTCCTTCTATGGACACACTCAGAAAGGAAACCACTCTCGCAGATACAGGAACACAAGTCATCTAGGGAAACTATCCCACATGGACAACTCCCAAATAGGAAAGGATCTCTAGCACGATCTATTTCCCTAAACTACTCCACGAAATACATTGTCGAACAATGACTCCTACACTATAAAAGGGAGATAAGGTCGATGAACTTAAGATACACTACAGAATACCAATTTACATCTTTAAGCCTCTTCCAAGCCTTATCTAACTTAAGCATCGGAGTGCCATCGGCCGCCACATGATTGTCCTTGGCTCACGTGTGCTACCTGTGCAGATCTAGGTAAGCAGCGAGGAATGAGAGCATGAATCGACTACATCAATTTGACACCGTCTGTGGGAAGCGACATAGTTCCTTAGAAAAAGTAGTAGCACCATCCTTCCCAGAGAACCAAAAAGATGGAGACAACAAGGTCTCGCAATAATGGAGATGCTGCAGAACCCTCAAACGCTCGAACTAGCAGAACGCTGCCTATTCCAGCTCCACCACCGCCACGGGAGGAACCTTCTCAGACCCCCGCGTCGATGGCAGCCATAGTAGACCCAAGGGTGGACCTATTGTCAACCTAGATGCAGCAAATCATAGAAGCACTTGAGACACTCAAACAACAGAATCCTTCACTTGGAGAAGAAGACTGCGAGCAACAAATAGCCTAGTCCTCGGTGAGCTCCAAAGAGCACGTTTAGGTGAGCCGCGCTGCCCCAACAACTTCTCAATGGACCAAAGGTGGATGAGTAGCCAATAGAAACCCAACGTCCAGAGCTGACAGACACGTCTCGCACAACCCCATCCGTAATGGGGCCAAGAACCAAGACGTGTTGTTTAATCTCACGGTCCCTCTGTTCATGGATCATATCATGGATACACCGTTACCAAAAAAATACACACCACCGAAGGTGAAGTTTTATGACGGGACACGATACTCGTCTGATCACTTGCGCCATTTCTAGCACGTTATGGCACTCAAGAAAGGGTTTAATGCGATAATGTGCAGATCATTCCCTGCTAGCCTGATGACGTCAGCACTGACATGGTTCCACATCCTCCCTCCAAAGTCTATTGATTCATTTCGGACGTTTGCGATGACGTTCCTCACACACTTCGTGGGCAGCCAATGACTCAGAAAGGGCCCACATTATCTGTTGACCCTAAAGCAAAAACATAATGAAATGTTGAGGGAGTATGTCACTTGTTTCGATGATGAGTTGACCCTCATTGATGGCTATAATGGTGACACCACCATCACAACTTTCACTTCGGGTTTGAGAAAGGGCAAGTTCTACGACTTCCTTACCCTGGACCCCCAACCAATATGACAAACTTGCTCAGAGATGCCCAGAGATATATCACTCTAGACGAGATGGTGGCCGCCAAAAGGAGGCGGAATCAGAAAAAAAAAAAACCCTCTATCCCCCAGAGACAAGAAAGAGGGGAAAAAGAAAGAGGACGACATGGAAAATGAGGAAGCGCACTAATAGCAAGTTCGATTCGGGCCGCACCAGGCAGGACAAGGCATCGAATTATGTTGGGTCCAAATTAGTCATCCCTCTCAACACTAGTCTGTTCGACATCCTTGATTCCATCAAGGATCGGGAAGAGTTGAAGTGGCCGCATAAACAACAAGGAGACCTCGCTTGGCACGACAATAGAAATATGGTACCTACCATAAGGAAGGACACCATAATACTAAGGATTACCTCAGAAGTGAAGTAGAGTACTGGATCAGAAAAGGAAAGCTCAAGGAGTTTCTAGGCTCGAACAAAAGGTAGGGTCGAACAAGAAAAAAACATACGCTGTAAAGGAGATTTAACATGGAGCAATCTAACATGTTCCACAAAAGGACACTGACCGAGATGTAGACACCATCTTAGTTTGAGGACCGGCAAGTGTAGCATGCACGAGTTCATAGCCCTGGTCATCTCCGTCCTCATCACTAAGTGGAGGTAAATAGGGCGTTAATGGACACATGAAGCTATGTCCTACTCCTCAATGCATTCTGCAACATGCAACTACAGGAGAAAGACTTTACTCTCGCCACTCACCCCATGGTCGAATTCAGTGGAGAAAAATATTTTCCCATTGAAAAGATCAATCTAATGGTGGTGGCGGGACAACCGCAGTTACGGAAGTACCTTGTCCAAGAGTTCATGGTGGTTGATGCTCCGTCTACCTAAAACATTATTCTAGGAAGGTCGTGGCTTTATCATATAGAGGCAGTGGTTTCCATTCTGCACCAATGCATACAATATACAACCAACCAGGCACAATGAACTATCCGAGAAGATCAACCAGCAGCAATAGACTGTCATTATGCATCCCAAAAAAACCTGAATTGTTGCCAATTACAGCTCGGGCCTATAGAACCAACATGTCAGGCACCAGGCCTAGACAAAATAGGAGAATCACTCTATAAGGGCGGGAAAGTCCGAATAACCAAAGTGCAGCGATAAGGAGAGTCTGAAGTCAGAGCTGGCAGCGCAATCCAGATCAATAAAGAGCTAAGTAACAATACTTCAACAAACATGCATCTATTCCAAAAGTTGTTAGTAAGCAAAAAATTGCTCGTGCAAGCACGAAGTCCACCATTCAGTAACTTCACTAGTTTTGTCAAAACAAAACACTTCGCTAGAATGACTAAGCAATCCGAGCCAGGACCATATAAGCCTCCCTTAGGGTCGGATTATTTTAATCCTCGATCGGAGTTAAATTATCTTGTTGCTTTGATTTCGTTTTTTGTTTTCTATTTTTCATTTCAGTTTAGAAGAATTGTTCGTACAAGACAAACGCCATAAATAAAACAGAGCTTATTGTTTCTAATGAGAGTTATTACAAAGCTTGCCGACCAACTAGTACACCAGTTCATACACTACAGGTATCTAAGTTCGATGCAAGTATCTATTCGCTGAAACAAGGGTAGAGATTCCAATTTGCTATTCCGCCTCCAGAAGGGTGGTGGTGAAAGTAAAGCGTCTCAGTCGAAGACGAAAGAACACACTCAATTCATTGCTCTATCGAATCACCACGCAGTGATTATTTGAAAGTAGCAAGAAAAGTACTTGAAAATGGCTGCGAATACTTCCTCAATTCTTTGCTCTGCCAATCTGTCTCGTGAAGAGGAATAAAAGGAAACCACAAAAAGTTGATGAAAACGTGCCTGAACAACGGATCATTGAGGTCTTACAGTGCTGCCAAATGAGGACAACTCTCAAATGTGTAATGCGAGGGGTGACGCGAAAATACCACCCCAAGAACGAGAGTCATGACCTCTAGCACTCCCACCAACCATAAACTATCTACGAGGACCATCCCCGACAGAAGTAACATATGAGAGAGTGTTTGAGCACCAAAATATGGAAGACAGACCTGACCCCTGGAAGGAAGTCTGTAACACTTCTTCGCAATGTAAGATGTTACAAAATTTCATGACAATCAAGTGTTCACCCAGATCAGGCGGCACTGCATAATAGCAAGTCTTATCAAGGCTCATCGGCGCAAATGTTAGAACATTCGAAGACTCCAGTGAGGGAGATCTTTCTTCAGCCTTTGGAAAACCCAAAACAAATTCTCTAATAAGATGCATTTGATTAACATGCTCTACTATTCTCATTGTAGTGCTTGAACGCAGAATAGCTAGCCTATATATAGGCATAATGGTTTACGAAGCAGCGTCAGTCAACAATTACTTCAACATTAAATGTCGTATGGGATATCGGGAAAACGACGGATCCAATTGCAACTACACAAGTCCACATCTTTCGAATTAATGACCTTGCAAGCAGCCCATTAACTGGGGGGAGTAATCGATACTGAACCGTCTCGCAGTATACGCCGTATCCCTAGCATGCTGATCCATAAAGATTTTTTATAATTGGGCCACTCCACTAATGGGCCCAACCTTATGCCCTACTAGATTCAACCCAGCACATGCAAAGGAGTGAACAATAAAGGCCCTGAGCGCCCATGGAATAAGGAGCATGCCTACATAATATTGTCATTAAATCTAAGGCATCAACTCTATTATTATTCCGCTGCTAATTGTTAAAGACGGTCAATTTATTATTAGTCTGATCAATTGATCCGACTCTGGAATAAGACCGCCGGGCGAACTAAGTAAGTTAGGACACCCAAGTTATGCTTACACACCCACTACAACACACATAGGTTTCTAAGATGTGTCAATACGACTTGCATTTAATGCACATCCTTGTTAGTCTTTTTAAGGTCGTGCATATGTTGCACGTCATCAACCAAGTCGTGGTTGACATAGTTGTATGAATAATGACTCGTACAGGCGAACGACTTTAAGGCTTCTTATCCACCCTCCCCACTCCACCCCCACCTTTGGGGCAACATGACTCTTGAGTGAGAATTGCACGACACATCAGAACCCCTGCTCATATTGGGATGCACCACCGCTTGGAAACTATTTTATAAGCAAACAAACATAGCATAGCCAACCTGAACGTGATACTAACCTGCTCTCTTCAACGATTCCCATCGATTTCAAAAAACACACCCAAGAGAGATATAGATAGAGATTTATTCTCTTTCTTTCATTTTGATCAAAATCAGGAGAAGGGAAATAGGGAGGTTTGTGTGCTGAGGAGGCTCAAAGTTTGAATCTTTAGATGTTGATTTGTGAGGAATTTGAAAAATAGAGATATTGGAATCAAAACCTAGCGACAACAACAGTTGCAATGGTGAACAACAAGAAGAGGACGATGAGGCCGCTCCACAATTTCGACCTCCCTCGCTTGCAATGGGGGACTCACAAGACACTTCGCTGTATGAAGTTCAACTCAACACCCTATCTTGGTGCTGGTGGTGAAAGGTTGGGTTTTGATAGCAGATCGTCTCCTTTGAAAGTCTAAGGCGCAATTACGGATTTGTTGGAGCAACCATCATAGAGACAGATTTCTCCACCACCACCACCAAAGGGATCTTCTGGAGTCTTTCAAAGTATCACCCATTGGAGGATTTGGATTTGGAGGAGGGAAATTGAAGATCAACAAAGGGGTCCCCTTCCTCGCTTCTCATACCTAACAGAGGATAACATCTCACTTAACCTACAGGATTGAAAGTTAGTGTCTGTGAACACACCCCAAGTTCTACCCCATAGCTATATGCATATCTTAATCTCCCTAAACTGCTGCAGCATGGAACACCTTGACTTTTGAAACACTCTCATATTTCTCACCTTCCACTTCATCCAGATAAACGCTATGGGAATTCTTTGCCAAATCCATTTTGCCTTCCCAACACATGAGAGAATTGCAACTGCTGATCAATCCACTCTCGGAGATGCTTACATTGGGGCAAAGAGTGCCAAACTTAGCAGCAGATATACACACTCAAAGAAAAGGGTGTTGGATTTAGTCATCACGTCACAGAAGGCACAATAATTAACAAGGCAGAGTTTCCTTCGCATCACATTTTCACTGATAAGCATCTTACACTTCGCAACACAACAAAACAAAAAGTTAGCTTTTGTGGGGACTTGCTTTTCTTCAAAAGAAAGGGCTCCTGAAATTGATCAACTGCCGAGAATTGGTATCTACTACCACTAAGGCAGCGCAAGAAATCTTATTTATCATTTCTTGTGTACAGTCATATGAAATCTAACTTTAACACTATTATTTTTCTAATTTTGTAAGAATTACCCAGATTTTCAAACATACATCTGAATAAATGCATATCACAATTTCAGAAGTAACGTCAGGTCCTATAATACCAATAATTTAAGTACAGAACAAATGACACAAAAGTATTTTAGTTTCTTCAGAATGACAGGCAAATCTCAGTGCTTGTATCACTTCAAGTTTATAAGATCAGGCAGATTTGAGCTTTGGGCATCACCACAACCGCTTGGTTCGTACTTTTGTTGAACATTGCAAGCTTCACTAAAAAAATGTGAGAGAAAAAGTTTATAATTGTTGAATAAGTTATACTACTAGCACTACGCTTTTTTAGGACAATTTGAAAAGGGGAAAGGATACCCTTGTATGGTCATCAGACCTCGTAATATGCTATGTCTTGTCATAGTAAGATTCAATCAAGATTTCCATACTGATGCATAACAAAAACATGTATTAATGTTTTCCATGTTAGAGATGTTGGCGCGAATTGAAAAGTTAATCTCACATCAAGTAGTGAGCCAAGTGAAGTCAACTTAATAAGTGATTGGATATGTCTCAAATAGAGACGAAGCCGTTTGGGGGCAATTGAATAGTTGAGCCCCGTTCGTAGTAAAAACCTCACACCCGAGCGCAGCGGGTGTCTAAGTTGGAGACAGTATCGTTGTTTGAGACATGTGAGGTTGTGGTGTCGGGGGCTTCACCCCTGAGCACAACAAGTGGTATCAGAGCCAATGGTTCGACCTTTGGCTTGGAAAGTTAGAAGTGCACGTTGAGGTAGAGCTTATCCCTGGCCAGGATAGGCTCAAGTCTCGGCAAGATGGAGATTGTTAGAGATGTTGGCGAGAATTGAAAAGTTAATCCCACATCAAGTAGTGAGCCAAGTGAAGTCAACTTAATAAGTGATTGGATATGTCTCAAATAACGACGAGGCCTTTTGAGGGTAGTTGAATAGTTGAGCCCCGTTCGTAGTAAAAACCCCACACTCAGAGGCGGCGGGTGTCTAAGTTGGAAACAATATTGTTGCTTGAGACATGTGAGGTTGTGGTATCGGGAGGCTTTGCTCCTTCACCTCGAGCACAACAGAAGTGGAATTTTAAAAACTATCGACATTATTTTCTATCCGACGCAGAACTTGTGATGTCGCTCTACTATTGATATGGGACCTGGTTGAAGTATTGGTTGATGTTCACAAGTTTTGGCTTGGGAAGACTTTGAGAAGAAAAGAATTTGATTCTTGATTTCCACAGGAACTAGGAGAGTTCAACAAATTGGAGGATTGTATCGCTATTCCTCTAGCTATCCCAGGTGTAGTTTGCAATCTTCTTATCTTCCAAATCTAAGATATCCTTTTGATGGAAAGAATGTGAATCTGAAAAGACATTAGGCATCTCTTTAATCACAGATTAACAATATTTCAGAATGTGAATCTGAAACAATATTAACATGTTGTAACCCAATGGGTGCTCACCTTGGTTCTGAATTACTTCTCTCCTTAACTGAAGCTTTTGAGATTCTTCACAGCTATGGCAGTTGAGTTTAGTAATGTCCCTTTGAAGATAGGTAAATCATATGTCCACCCCACACCTAATAGATTACATTTGTTAAACTTTGTTAGTATGTCCTCTCCTATATACATAAATCAAAGTTAACAACACTAAATCACAACAACATGAATACAAAGAAATTATTTGTGTCAGTAGAATATGCCAAAATATACCTTTTCACACTTACTGTTCCACCACCTCAACCCTCTGCCTCTTGACTCACCTCATCTCTTGTTGCTTATCGAATGTCAACTACCTCGGGACCCCCCTCACTGGATCCTTTGCCTCTTTAACTTCATCCACCTGGGCATTCCTACCACTGTTTGACTCGCTCCCTGAACTGGCCTAGTTATGAGAAACAAAATAAGCACTTAACAAATATGAACAATCGAATATTAATTTAAAAATTGGAAAAAAAATTATACCATGTGAAATTGTTTGGATATAACATGATGATCAAGTACATTAATTGTGAATTTGCAACTTGATCATCAATACCGTCAACTGCTGGAATACTATTGTGGATATGCTGCTAATAAAAGACAAAAGGGATGTTGTAAAGAAGGTCAACCAAGATCTGAGAGAATTATTGTACAGTATACAGAATGTCGTAGATGATTGCGAGAGGTTCCCCAGTAAACGGAAAGGAGAACATGAAAAGCTAAACTTATTATCTCATCACTTCCTCTTTACCAGTGGCCAAATGGCAAAGAGGATTCAGAAGATATTTCAAGAAGTGATATAGTGAGCAGGGTGTAGAATCTGCAACCCCTCCCAAAATATGAAAATAAGCGCCTACAGCAAGCTACCCGGTCGTGCTAGATTATGCTTAAATAGTTGGCTTGGAAGATGTCAAGTTATTGCCCCTTCATGTTGGCATTGTTGGTATGGGAGGAAAGTACCCCCATGTACTAAATACTAACTAAGTGTTCTGAATTAACATAACTACTACTTTTGATTAGAAGTAAAAACAAACAACCAATTATGATCGCAACACAAAACAAACACCACCTTGATCTTTGTAACTAGTAGCAGTTAGAAATTTAAAAGCAAATGCTCATATACAAAAATGTAAACTTCGAAGCATTATACAAAGAAGTAATATACAACTTAAGGAATTAAATATTAGCAGACTTCAAGGCTTCAAGCAATGCCATATAATGGAAATGTTAGAAGATTACTTCCATCATTATTCTCTATTGAACATCGCACTTTAAAATGATACACATGACTCTTCATTTGAGAAGTAGTAGTCAGAGTATAATTTCATGCTCTTCAATTTTGGCTTAAGGACTTCAAGAAGATCTGTACCTGTCTCCCATTTTCCACTAGATCCCAGAGTGATCTTGGGATTGGATTTCACCTCTAGCACCCCTTTAAGGATCATAACCACCTACCCCATGGATGGCCTATGAGACTAATCATCTTGTATGCTCCAACAAGTTGTACGCGTTGAAAGAATTTGTAAGTTCAACAACATCCGCTTCAACATCCAATCTGATATCTATCAATGTGAGGACTTGTTTGCCTTAAGCTATCTTGCTTGTAGCCCAAGTAGGAAATAACATGTTTGATATCTCAGAGTTTCTTCTGCCTGAGCTGAGGTAAAAAAACATCATTCCATACTTGTATACATCAGTTTTTATAGTAATGGCTAATCCTGAAATCCATTCTGGTGCAAGATGGCCCCTAGTTCCATTCATTGTCGTCAGGACCCAGCTAAACTCCTTACCAACAAGTTTTGCAAGACCGAAGTCTGCAGCCTTGGACAAAAATCAGCATCTAATAGTATGTTCTCCGGCTTGATGTACCAGTGTCTAACGCATTCTCTGCATTTCTCATGGAGATATGTCAATCCTCTAGCCGTCCCGACTGCAATTTGGTATCTTGTCTTCCAATCCAAGATCTTGTAATCTTTGTGCTGGAACAGATGTGAATCTAGAAAGCCATTAGCATGTAATCATAGACTAACAATCTTTTAGTACCTTCAGAACAAAACCCATGTAGACAAACATGTTAATATTAACATGTTTTGTCCCAATAGTGCTTACTTCAATTCTAAATTTCTTCTGGCCTTGACTCCAGCCTTCAAGCTTCTTCACAGCTATGGTAGTTAAGTCATGTAATGTCCCTTTGAAGACAAAACCAAAACCTCCTCCACCAAAATTTTCAGAAAAGTTCTTCCTCTCATTCTACAAGTCTTGATACGTAAATGCCACCAAGGATCCCTCAACTGTCTTTGAAGTTATGACCCAGCATCTCTTCTTCCAAATGCAAATTAGTAACAAGACAAGACTAATGTCACGACCCGATCCACATAGTACTATATTGTCCGCTTTGGGCCCAAGGCCCGCACGATTTTAAAACGCGTAGTACTTTGTAGATCAAACCTCGTACATATATAGTACATCACCCTCCCGTACTCAGGCGATGTGAGACTATGATCTCCTCTTTGTAGCTTGCCAACCCTCTTGGGATCCATGGTCTCTTGGGCTTTTCCCTCACCCTCCCCCTCAGATCCGCCCAAACAAGGGTATCACAGTCCACCAACCTTGGGAACCCAACATCCTCGTTGGCACACTTACGGCTGGGTCAGGCTCTGATACCATTATGTCATGACCCAATCCACAGAGTACTATATTGTCCGCTTTGAGCCCAAGGCCCGCATAGCTTTAAAACACGTAGTACTTTGTAGTTCCAACCTCGTACATATATAATACATCACCTTCCCACACCTAGGCGATGTGGGACTATGATCTCCCCTTTGTAGCTTGCCAACCTTCTTGGGATCCATAGGCTCTTGAGCTTCACCCCCACCCTCCCTCTTAGGTCTGCCCAGACAAGGGTATCACAGTCATTTTTGTCATGACCCGATCCACAGAGTACTATATTGTCCGCTTTGGGCCCAAGTCCCGCATGGATTTAAAACATGTAGTACTTTGTAGATCCAAATTCGTACATATATAGTACATCACCCTCCCTTACCCAAGCGATGTGAGACTATAATATGCCCTTTGTAGCTTGCCAACCCTCTTGGGATCCATGGGCTCTTGGATCCACAGAGTACATATATAGTACATCACCCTCCCTCACCCTCCTCCTCAAGTCTGTCAACACAAAGGTATCATAGTCCACCCCCCTTGGGAGCCCAACTTCCTCGTTGGCACACTTTCGGCTAGGTCAGACTCTTATATCATTTTGTCACAGCCCAACCCAAAGAGTACTATATTGTCCGCTTTGGGCCCAAGTCTTGCACGACTTTAAAACGCGTAGTAATTTGTAGATCAAAATTCGTACATATATAGTACATCACCCTCCCTTAGCCAGGCAATGTGGGACTATGATTTCCCCTTTGTAGCTTCCCAACCCTCTTGGATCCATGGGCTCTTGGGCTTCTCCCTCAGGTTCGCCCACACAAGGGTATCACAACTAAGGCGGGCTACAACACCTACAACTTCTCCCATAATAACTGCAATAGTCTGACCTTTCTTTTGGCTTGGAATGAAATCACAATTGATCACCTTCATTACTTCTTGTGATACATCCCAAATAAAACCAGAATGATCAATCAAGTTATGGGGGCTTGTTGCAGCCACTGTTTGTTCCCAATCATGCGTGGAAACATATTATAGTGGATTTTATTGAGGGTCTACCAATTTCTCAAGGAAACTCATAATTTTAGTTGTTGTAGATCGCTTAACAAAGTATAGCCACTTTATGGCCCTTGCTCATCCATTTACTGCTGCAAAAGTAGCTGAAGTGTTTCTCCACAACGTGTACAAGCTCCATGCCCTGCTACAATCCATTGTATCAGATGAAGATAAAGTTTTCCTTGGCACATTCTGGCAGCAACTTTTCAAGGCTTTGGGAACGCACTTTATATGAGCACATCATACCACCCCCAATCTGATGGTCAGAAGGAGCGTACCAATGCATGCCTTGAGACATTCCTCCGTTGTATGACCAACAATACACTAACAAAATGGGCACACTGGCTCTACGTTGCTGAAGAAGCAACATAGGAAGATTGGTCCTTCATATCCTCAACATTTCCTTCTTTCCATCCTTAAGGACTAGGATGTGGTGATGGGGAAGGTATTTTCATGACTGCAACTCAAAAAAGGGGCACAGATAGAAGAGAGGAAGCTCAAAAAGAAGGCGCAAAGAAACTGAAAATTTCAAATTCAAATAAAAGGTAGATTTGTAATATTAGATGAAGAGTTAGTTTGGTTTACTGTTAAGTGACACGTGTTATGATATAAACGGTTGTTTCCAAAATTGTTAAGACTTCCTCTTTAAAAAGGCGGAGAGTTCCCTGAAAACAACAAGCGGTTTTTTGAGAAGAATTCACAGGCTCCAATCATCTCGATTGAGAGAAGTTTCTCTAGTTCTATAAAGCCAATTGTTCCACTCTTCAATTCTCTTTTTCTCTGTCTAATTGCTTGTCTAACTGTGACAAGCAAACTTACTTCATATCAATATTGGGACGGTTAGTTTTTGCACACACTGCTAGGTTTGATGTGTAATAGAAATTTAGACATATTTACATAAATGTAGATTCATGGTCATATTCAGCATGCTCACCGCTTTGCAGTTTTGTTAAGTGGATTGATTACTTGTTGAATTTTATTGTTCTTGCTTGTTGTATTATTGGGTTTACTGCCATCCAGTGTACTATAAATTGGAAACTATTTCTGGATGATGGATCTTGAGATTTTAACTGGATAATTGTTACTACAGATCAAGTCAAAGAAAGTAAGAGCAGTGTTTACGGATTCCGGTGCTGTATGAGTTTTCCACAGTGACTGTAATCAGTTTATCTCTGAGTTGAGGCAAGGTGACGCTGTGTGGAATAAGGACTGGGGGCACTTAAAAGAGAAGCAAAATTTTTCATATGAGCACAAGTATTTCAGCACCAATAAAATGGTTGTTGCAGACTATAAAGAGAATGGTTTGCATTTCAGAATAGGATAACTCTCTCACCAGAAGAAGTACTAAAGGTTTCAGGAGATCTGCATCGCTATGCACGAAGAAGTATAAAGACTAAATAATTTACTAAAACTGATGAATCAAATTGTGAAGAAAATGGCAGATGCAGCAATTGGTTTTCTACTAGAAGTGATTGGCACTAAACTGCTAACGGATGCTTGTCATGTGCTGGACTTCCATAGGCAGTACATGAGATTAAGGAGGGAACTTTAATCCATGGAGAGCTACTTCAAAGATGTTGACATGCTACGGCTAAAGGATAAAAGAGATACTCTTAAGAACATTACAGAACTGACAGAGTTGTAAACTACAGAAAACATCATAGAAGATTGTGATTCTTTTCTCACAATGGGAAAGAGAGCCTGAATGGATAAACTTCTTCATTCCTAATTTCCTATTTATGCGCTGTCAAATGACGCATAGGATTGTAGATATGTTTCACGAAATAAAATATTTTTGAGAGAGGATGGGGCAGAGCATAGGTACCCTCCGAAAACTAATACATGATGAAACTAGGCCTCCAGTGAGACACCCAATCTTATTAGATGATACTGAATAGTTGGTCTAGATGATTATGCAGAGAAGATAGAGCGGGGGATCGTGGTTCGAATGTGCCCTTCAGGGTTGTTAGCATTGTTGGCATTGTTGGCATGGGAGGAATTGGCAAAACAACACTTGCTCTTAAAACCCTCAATAATCGCAGGGTGCATGAGTTCTTCATTCACGTTTTGTTTGTCACAGTTTCTCACCATTTCAAGTTGGAAGACATATTCAAGACTCTTGAGAAACCTGAATGCCAGAACAGACTTATCAAACATGAGTGTCTTTGAGATGCTCAGAGAAGTAAAAAATGAGCTATCTGAGAAAAGGTACGTGGTTATCTTGGATAATTAAGGAAACTTGATGACGGATCATGGTGGAATAGCTTGAAATCAGCTTTCCCTCAAGGGAGGAGAACTTCTTGTTCTATCATTGTTTGAACGCGGAATAGAGATTTAGCTCTATCCATGGGAGCACATGAGAAGCATATACATAGCCCACAATTTCTTCCTGATGACCAGCTGGTCTATATTTGCAAATACAACATTTGCAAACAAGGCAGGCCAGTGTCCAGATGCAAGGATAGGGTAGATCGGCAAGGAGATAGTATCTAAATATGGAGGGCTTCCTTTGGCATTCAACGCTGTGGGAGGACTGATGTTAGGGAAACGCCAATCAGTTATGGAGTGGGAAAGAATTGCTGA
This sequence comes from Berberis vulgaris, assembly GCA_963556465.1. NCBI lineage: Eukaryota > Viridiplantae > Streptophyta > Magnoliopsida > Ranunculales > Berberidaceae > Berberis > Berberis vulgaris. The sequence goes on from OY747135.1 coordinate 67,058,963, forward strand.
ATATCTTAGGGAAGAGTTTCCAAAGCATGACAGGGAAAGAGTTCTATTATGCATTGCAGTTGAGCTATGACGAACTCCAGTCACATAGTAAACCATGTTGTTTCGTTTTGCTGCATATTCCGAAGACTACGTGATAAGTTCATATGAGGTGATTAATTGGTGGATTGGTGAGGGCCGGGATTCATCCAAGATAGGAATGGCAAGACTGCATATGAGACTGGAAAAGATTAGAGTTAGTCGAAGTTTATTACTTGGTGTCGTCAAAGATCTATACGAAACAACATATATCGCATGCAGAGTCCACGATATGATGCACAAAGTGATTATTAACGTTGCAAGGAAATACAGTCATATTGGAATTGATGACAGGGGGAGGCCATCCTACATTGACAAAACATGCCGAGTGGGTCTTGTAGAGAGTACAAATATGGATAACTTGAACGAATCAAGCTCAGAGTTTCTTCGAACAGTAACAGGCAGATACATATCTGAAACTGAGGAAGTGTTTTGCTAAATATTTTGGATCAAAGCTGCGTTTCATTGATACGGAGGAGAGTCTTGGACATTTCATTCAAAGGAAAAGGATGGTTTTCAGACAAAGACCGACTGCCCCAGCTCATTTGTGTCTAAATAGTGATGTCTGGAATGGTTACACTTCAAAAATCCATTGGGAAACTTCAAATATTATATCTTTATTCTACAGATACAGTTATGCTCCATATTAATTCAATGAGAAGAATAATAATCAAGAATAAAGCGGAAGCATACCTTGATCCATAATAGCACTTCAAGGAAGGGATGAGTCTTGATCTTCCAGTTGATAACGTATGTTTTCTGTATATCTCTCTGTAGAAGGGAATTCCAGAAGAAACAAAACATATGCTCAACTGGGCTATACTTTAAGATAGCAATACACATTAAATACATATGTGTGCCCACACATGTTGGATTTTTCCAAAATCAAAATCTTCGAATTCTTTCTCTCATGATTTCCCTCATTTGATTAAGTTGTCATTGCAAGTAACCTTGTTGAATAAACTCACTGTTTTGGAATTAAATGATTGTGACTCTATACATACTTACCAGCTGGACTCAGAAATCTTTCCAACCTCAGTCACTATTAGAATTCAAATATGCACCTTCAAATGTTATGAATGGGTGTCACATTTCCAAGTTGAAGATGTTAAAAGAAGGAAAGTCAACCTATGTTACAGAATAAGAAAGTGTTAAAGAATAGAAAAATCAGTATAGAATATGTTAGGAAAGTCATAATAGAATAAGAAGTCTTAGGTTTCTTATGTTCACATGGTTAGGTAAAGTTAGCTTATTATATAAGCTTGTATTTAGTCAAAGAATAACACAAAATACACAATAATATTTCAATACAATTCTTTACATGGTATCAGAGCGCAAGGTTTTTTGATGACCTTAAACAACTATCAGGACTCAAGCTCTTCTCCGCCTCCGACTATTACGCACGCACTTTGACCGTAGACATAAGAGGCGGGGAAGAGAAATCACAAGTCATCACCTTGCTTAGCTTCCGCACACACAACACTGCAATCAGAAAAAATTAATTGCATGCACCATCAACACTGCAATCATCACCATCAAAACATCATCAAAAACCATCATCCTTCAACAATTGCAAAACCAAATGTCACAAAAACAAACTTATCGAACACCAATCACAATCTCAAATTGTAGCCAAAAGCTCAAACACACAGAGTAGCGAGAGAGAGTCCTCACCTTCTCTTTCACGACTCTTCAAACAATCAACCGAGCTCTCTTATTCACAAACCAACATCACGACCTTCCTTTGTCTCTCTCTTGCAAGCACAAAACAAATCACACAGCGAAACAGATCACACACACAAATCTCACGCAATTCACGCTGAAGAACAGATCACGCACACAAATATCTCGCATTCAAAACCACGCCCTCTCCTTCTCAATCGACTGCAAGCAATTAGCTCCCAGATGCAACCTTTCTACCTCTGAATTGCAACAAGTAGAAGAAGGAAATAATTCTTGACAGACGCCATTGAAAGGCAGTTTTGGTTGATGCTGCCACAAAAAATTGAAGTTTACCAAGATTAGAGAAGTTGAACTGCAGCAATGGCATGTATCTTCTCTCGCAGCTTATGTGTTACAACGACCCGTACAGTCATGACCGTTGTTGCTGGTCCTGTGAGTCGAACTTTCACAATTGGCTCCTCAATTCCAACAAGTTTAGCCAAATTGAAGGGAAATTGCACTCTACAACAACTTCATGCAGAACAGCCACACGCAGCCAACCTGCAACTCAAACAAGGAAGAGAGGTCAACAACAATAGCCTGCCTCAATCAAGAAACAAACGATGAAGAAGAAACGGAGGGAAAAGAAAGAAATTTGAATATCTTTCACTTTGCTATTCACACCCACCATCTTTGGTCACTACCAAAATCTGTGTTGACTCGAATTGAGCAATACCAAGACTCAAATTGAGTCACGATTTCTTCATACAGGAATCATCCAAAATCTATGTTGACTCGAATTGAGCAATACCAAGACTCGAATTGAGTCAAGATTTCTTCATACAAGAATCATCCTGAATTTTCCAGAATTCGACAATCATGATGCCTCGAGTCAAACCATTAGTAGTTTCACTCGACAGTCATGATTTCTTCACCAAATTGGACTTCAAAGTTTCCTCTAAGCTGCATATTTCGTCTGCGTCTACATGTCCAACTTGCGGGGGAGTGTTAAAGAAAGAAAGTCCACCTATGTTAAAGAATAGGAAAGTGTTACAAAATAGGAAAGTCAGTATAGAATATGTTAGGAAAATCAGAATAGAATAAGAAGTCTTAGGTTTTCTATCTCCACAAGGTTAGATAAAGTTAGCTTATATAAGCTTGTATTTAGTCAAAGAATAACACAAAATACACAATAATATTTCAATACAATTCTTTACAGAATAAGCTAACCAAACTAAATGGCTTGATGTGTTGATAGATTCTAACAGTCATATAAAAGAAGGGTCGTTGAATGTGTTATCTGAACTCAAAACAGTTAAACGTTTTGCTAATAAGGTTTGGAGGCAACATCACAAGACAAATCATGTGGAAAGTGGATTTCATTATCCAACCTCTTCAGCGTCTGCAAGATGTACGGCTCTATGGTTTTCCAAGAAAAAGATTGAATCATATATGTGCGGAAGGATGACAAGTTGCAAGATCTGCAGTTACAGGAGAAAGACAATTCATGTTCAGGTGATGGATTGCTACCCACTCCCAGAGTTTCATCATCGAGCACAATGGCTATGCTCATCCAGTGATGAACAATAAGAAAAGTGTACGCGGTAGAATTCATTGCAATCTGTTGGTCAAATCTTCTTGATGGGTTGCTCAGAAGAGCTGTGACAGTGCTGTAATCAATTTATCTCCGAGTTGAGGCAAGGTGATGCTGTGTGGAATAAGGACTGGGGGCACTTAAAAGAGAAGCAAAATTTTTCATATGAGCATAAGTATTTCCGTAAATAGAATGGTTTGCATTTCAGAATAGGATAACTCTCTCACCAGAAGAAGTACTAAAGACTAAACAATTTACTAAAACTGATGAATCAAATTGTGAAGAAAATGGCAGATGCAGCAATTGGTTTTCTACTAGAAGCGATTGGCACTAAACTGCGAACGAGATTAAGGAGGGAACTTTAATCCATGGAGAGCTACTTCAAAGATGTTGACATGCTACGGCTAAAGGATTCATAGAAGATTGCGAGTCTTTTCTCACAATGGGAAAGAGAGCCTGAATGGATAAACTTCTTCATTCTTAATTTCTTATTTATGCGCTGTCAAATGACGCATAGGATTCCTAATCAACCATCAAAGGTTGGTGTAGTTAAGGAGATGCCCATATGTGTTCTTCAATCCTGCAAGCTTAACTAGCTGGTGTATTCATTGCAGCTCCTAAATCTGAAAACCTCAGTACTCATTGGAAGCTTCCCTTTTTGTTTGGTGACGAGTGTTGTAACATGACGAATAATCTCATTGCTTCATTTGTCTCTCTTAATTTGTTGTAAGAAGACTCATGCATAATAAATTATGTGAATGTATGAAAACTGCTAGTCTTGAAACCTTTGCATATTCTTTGTTTTACCATATGAAAAAAGAATGCCAGTTAATTAACTTAGGTGTTTGTTTATTCCACTCAGCACAACCACCCCTTAGCACTAACCACATGTTCTAAATTAATAGGACTTCTACTTCTGACTAAAAGTAAAAACAAACATCCGATTTATGATCAGAAGTCAGAACAGAAAAACACTAATATTTAAAACCCAATAGCAGAATTAAAGATTCAAAAGCAATATACAAACATATAAACTTCAAAACATTATACAAAGAAGTAAATATCAATACAACTTAAGGAAACAGATATTCAAAGCAGACTTCCAGTGAAGAACTGTTTGAAAATTACTTCTTTAACATATAATGATATGCAAAACTCTCCATCTGAGAAGTAGTAGCAAGAGTATCATTTCATGCTCTTCAGCTATTGACTCAAGGGCTCCAAGAAGAACTGTAATTGTCTATCACTTTCCACAAGATCCTGGAGAGATCTTGGGATTGGAGGAGGTTTAACGTCTAGCATCCCTTCAAGGATCTGCACCACCTGCCCCATAGATGGCCTATGAGACTCATCATCTTGTATGCACCAACAAGCTGCTTTGAATGCGTTTGTAAGTTCAATAACATCTGCTTCACCCTCCAACCTGATGTCTATCAATGAAAGCACTTCTTTGCCTTCAGCTATTTTGCTTGCAGCCCAAGTAGGAAAGAACATCTTTGATATCTCAGAGTTTCTTCTGCCTGAGATGAGTTCAAAAAGCATCATTCCATAGCTGTATACATCAGCTTTGGCAGTTATAGCTAATCCTGAAATCCATTCAGGTGCAAGATAGCCCCTAGTCCCCCTCATTGTTGTCAGGACCCGGCTAAACTCCTTACCAACAAGTTTTGCAAGACCAAAGTCAGCAACCTTGGGACAAAAATCAGCATCTAATAGTATGTTCTCTGGCTTGATGTCACAGTGAATAATGCAGTCTCTGCATTCGTCATGCAGATAAACCAATCCTCTAGCAGTCCCAAGCGCAATTCCGAACCTTGTCTTCCAATCTAAGATCTTGGAATTATTTGGTCGGAATAGATGTGAATCCAGAGAGCTATTTGGCATGTAATCATAAACCAACAATCTTTTAGTACCTTCAGAGCAGAACCCGCGTAAACGAACAAGATGAACATGTTGCTTTGTCCCAACAGAGCTTACTTCAGTTCTGAATTGTTTCTCTCCTTGACTCGAGCCTTCAAGCTTCTTCACAGCTATGGTAGTTGAGTCAGGTAACGTCCCTTTGAAGACAGAACCAAAACCTCCACCACCCAACTTTTCAGAGAAATTCTTTGTCGCAATCCGCAAGTCTTTATATTTAAAAGCCACCAAGGATCCCCCAACCATATTTGTTGAGGGAACTGAACGTATCTTCCACCATCTGCAAAGTAGTAACAAAACAAGGCCAAAGGAAACTACAATACCAGAAACAGCCCCTACAATAATCCAGGTATTGAACCCCTTTTTATCACCAAGAATACTCTCCAACTCAGAAACTGCAAGTCTGACATACAGATCTCTTCCTTCACTATCACCATCAGATAGTTGTTGAAGATTTAGAAGATCTCCATACCATATTAAACACCCATTCCGGAAACTCCAAGCCTGGCAAGAACAATTGTTTAAGCAAGCAGATTCACATTCTTCAGCGCCTCCAACTGTCAAAGAAACCTTCATTTCTGGCAACTTCATGTTCGGCACTAACAAAAATCCATCTTTCCCCGCACACTGCAAAGAAGTCTTCCTCACACACCCACCAGAAGTATCACTGAGATCATCCCAGTCTCTGGAAAAGCGCGGTTGGAAACCTGGTAAACACTGACAGAAGGGCAAGCCTCTTTGATTGCAGCTACCAAAAGCGCCACAAAAGCCATATACCTCACATTGCTGTCTTGGCAGAGAGTAAAACAAGAACCACTGTTGGGTATTATCCAACCACGTAAATTGCTTGAATTGCCCAGAGATGTCTACGACGGTTCTTGTTATTATTGACTTGTTATAAATATTATAAATGAAGTAAGATTCGTTTTCATTATCAATGTAACTGAAATAATAAATATAGGTTTGCCTCATCTCAGGACATAAGCTGAATATCTGCCCATTCCAAGGCCCACTTCTCCAATACGTTTTAGAGTGGTTTCTATTATACAAAGAAAACTGTTTTCCAATTGGATCTGGTTTCACAGAAAAGATCCCTCGAGTAGGATCTTCTATATTTTTCCAAGAAGTGGGTACTATAGGTCTCTTGGTTATTTTATCATACCCTATCTTTCCACCGGGCAACATTGTATCAGTTGGGTGATCAAAACTCTGCCAAAACACAACTGATGTATTCGACCGTTCTCTCAATACAAGATTCCCATCATCCCTGAGAACTAATTCAGAGGAATTTAGAGCATTGCAGGTCGAGTTTGTGGACCAGATTAAGTTTTTTGACTGGTTTAGCAAAACTAGATTCCCATTTTCTAAGAGTTTCAACACTGAAGAAGATGGGTCAGTAAACGGATCGTCTCGGTTTGCAACCCAAACATAAGTTTTGTTTTGAAGAGAGATTTTGTTGTACCAGATTCCTATATAGTAGTTGGGAGAGGAAATACCTGGTCTGAAGAAACCCAGTGCGAAGCTACTATCTTTAGAGATAAGCGTCTGGTTTGAATAGAGAGATTCGCCTGAAGAGAGGGTGCTGACTGCAGAGCAGAGATGGCTATTGGTGGAGAAGAAGAATAAGAGGAGAATGAAGGACAAGAAGAACCAAAATGATTCGCTTCTTCTGGCATCCATCTCTAAACTATGAGACTCTTAAGTCTTTTGGTTTCAGCTTTTAACAAGAAGAACCATAAACTATTAGACACAAGTAGAGCTTCAACTTCTATCAAGACGATAAGAAACGAGAAACTATGTAGATTTCTATGTTGAAAGTGTCAGAAGTCATTGGTCTTTGATAAGGAACAACAATCTATATTACAATTCACATAGGTTTTTTGTCTTACGTGGCAAATTTAAGTTTGTGGCAGAACTTAAGTGAATAAATCAAACCCTCGATGCTTTCCTCACTCTCTCCACACCTCCTCCTCACAAGCATTGATTCTTGAAGCAGAGCAGAAAAAGGTCGAAAGAAGGAGAGGACGAAAGAAGAAGATGAAGAAGGTTTGAGAAGGTAAGATCCCGTGCTTCTCTCTTCTCACAAACCTCTTTCACTCTATGTAATCTCCTCTTCGCTTTTTCTCTCCCACCACCGACCACCCACTCCCCCATTTCAACCACCACCTTCGGTCGGGATGGTGTTTCACTGTCATTAAGAGGAGCTAGAGGACACTTCATCTCCTCCTCTCACACTTAGCTTCTCACACTTAGCTTCTTCTTCTTCCTCAATTCTCTCTGTCATCCCCAACCTAGCTAGAACCCACCAGCAACACCATCTTCCTCCACCTCCGCCACTGGGCACTCTCTATAATGGGTTTTTTAGAAGTGGTCACTAAATAGAGGAAGAGCTCGGTTGAATCGATTTGAGATCTTCATCATCAGATGGGTTCTTCTTTCTTCTTCTTCTTCCCCTCGGTTCTCATTCTCTAATCTCATCAGATGAATTCGTTTTTATTTGATTGAAATGTTTGGGATGAGATTTGGTTGTGTTGTAAGTTTGATTTTGGTATTTTTTTAACTAAGTTTGATTTTATTTTTTTTCAAATCTCTTCGCTCTTAAGATTCTTTTTTTTTTCCAGGAAATGAAGAAGCTCAAACTCTCTCTCTCTCACTAAACCAAACCAAACATGTCGCCGTTTCTCATCAGAGGTGTGTTTCTCTTCTTCTTCTTCTTCCATTCTCTTCTTCGCTATTAGGGTTTCGAATTTTCGATCTCCTCTTCAATACCCATTCTTCAATTCTTCGATTTGGTCAATACATGATCAACAATACAGGTTCATTGCTATTATGTTTCATTCTGTAATTTCTTCACATATTTGGTGTGCAAGTAGGGTTTATTGTGTCTGTTGTCTTAGCTTTTTCATTCTCTGTCGATTTTCATTGTAGATCTGCTTGGGGTTATGTTTTTTTTTTTTTTTTTAATTTCATTCGAAGATTGTTAACTCTGTGGTGCAATTTACGTTGAAAATATGTGATGGGTTGAGTTTCTAGGCGTTTTTCCTTGGTTTATGGACTTATAATTGTTTTGGATGATAGAGTTGAAATGGGTTTTTGATTTAGAAGGTTTTTGAGACGTAACTAAAGAATTGGTTGATGGTTTTTTGCAGGTACTTGGATGGGTGGGAGGGGTAGGTAGCAAAGCTGAGGTTTCGTTGATCTTGGAGATGAAAGGGGTCTCTCAATGGCTGATAATTGGGATTTCTATTGGGGTGGTGATTGGAGTACTATTTCAGATAGGTAGTAGCAGTTCAGGTAACTCGAATTCACTAAAAAGTTGCAATTTTGAATCCTTTTTTGGTTGGCAATAGTGTGATTGATTGGTTTTCTTGGTGGGCAATTTGTGTGGTTTGTGATTGGGTTTGGGTTAGGGTTTTTGGTTTAAAGTTTTGGGGTTTAATGGTTTTTGATTGTTGAGGTGTTATGCTAAATAAGAACTTCATACCCATTTAAGGTTTGTTTGGTTGAAATTGGGGTTTGTGATTTCCTTTTTTGTTTTGAATCATGAAAGTTGGTCTGATTGGGTTATTGTTGGTGACTAAGTGACCTCAAAAGTAAGCACACTTTCTTGCTATTCGAAAAATTCAAAACTTTCTACATTCTCACTTGGCCTTAAAATCTCATTTTGTTGCTCACATTTTGGTCTCATTTTCAAGGAGGTCTGAGTGAGTTTTCAAGTTTTGTGGAACCAGGATTTGCCTTGAGACAAGTTTACTCCTACTTACTGGTAACTTTGATCATTCCAAGTTTGTTCCATAGTGATTTCATACATTGATCTTTAGGAATAGTTGTTTGTTTGGTTCCAAAATCACAAAATGGGTTTTGATGAAATTGAAATTTGTGATTGATCTTTAGAAATAGTTGTTTGGTTCCAAAATCACTAAATGGGTTTTGATCAAACTGAAAATTGTGATAACCCATTGCTTAAATTTTGAGATTTTGTGAGTTTTGAAGCAAAACTCATACAGTTTTTGTTGATTCACAGTAAAATATAGTGATTTGGGTTTCATGAAAAAAACTACAATTTTGGGAGATGTACTTTTTGCAAAAGAGTGTCAGGATTATAGAATGCAAATGGTTCTACAAGTGATATTGTGGTAATTCATAAGATTCGTGATCATAAATGATCCCTCAGCTCAAAATTGTGTTGTATGAAAGACAATGGGGACTGTAATGTGACATGTTGTATTGTTAGTCGTGTTTGTGTAGTTATGTTCCTTGATTTTTCTCCGTGTTGATAGGTAAGCACATTGATTTTGGGGGAACATGAAGGTGGTGATGTGAAACAATCATCACTGAGTGCAATAGCTGCAGCAAAGACCATAAGTGAGGAAAATTCCATTTCTTTGTTATTGGCAGGTCTCCATCTCTTGGAGAAGCTGCTAAACTTGCTGCCAAAAGCCATCCTTCGATTTCTGAGGTAGGTTTCTTGCATTCTTAGTTGATCAGATTTTTTAATAATACTTGCAACTCAATAAATTTGTACTTTATCCCCTGCATTCCCACTCATAATTATATATTGACATATATAGTGTGCAGAATTTTAATATTTGTGCGTCTATTACAATTTTAGGTTCTTGTGGGTAATTCAGATAAGTTTGAACATCCTCTTGCAGAACCTTGGGCTGAATTACTCCGTTTGGTTCAACAAAAGGGTGGCTACTTACACATAATCGCTTCTTCAAGTTCATTTGGGAAAAAACATACTTCCACGAGCAGCTGCTCTTTTAGATGTTTCTCCCGTAACAGATGTCATTGGCATTTCTGGCCCTCGGTTTTTTATAAAGTATTTCTAGGTTATGATTGTTCTTATGATTTGGGGTCTTTATGATTGTTCTTTGTGATTTGGGGTCTTTTGTTTTGATGGGTTACTTTCTGGTTCTTTTTTTTTCAGGTTTGTAAAGGTGTGAAGATGCATTTTACTCCAACCTTTTTAGACCAAATCGCTCCACACAAAAGGTGAAAGAGATCCCCAAAGTGAAATTTTGGGCAAAAGAGAGATACCCATTGAGGGTTTTCGATCGAATCTCAAGCAGTTGGTGAGTTTTCTCTATCTCAAGTAAGGGTTTTTATGATTGTTCTTTGTGATTTGGGGTCTTTTGTTTTGATGGGTTACTTTCTGATTTTTTTTTTTTTTTTTTCAGGTTTGTAAAGGTGTGGAGATGCATTTTACTCCAGACCTCCACGATACTTTCCTCTCCAAAAAAGTAAAATTTGAATCTTTTTTTATCAGATTTGGTTGGTTTATGTTGTTGTTCTTGATTACATGAGTTGAGTTTAATAACCCTAGATCTTGGATTTTTATAGCTTTAATTGAAAGAGTACTCTGTAGTAGTGCCAACGGCACGGGTATTACACTAGTAAGTCTACAGACCACATGGTTCTCTGTCAACATGCCCCAATTCGTACTCCATACCAATATGCGTATTTTAGGGGTGGTATTTGATTACAAATTTTAATAGATTACGACAGATTTTAAAATTCATTAAAATTCAAGAGCATTTAATTAATGATTTAGAATAATACATGTAAATACGATATTCAAATATGGATTTTAAAAGATTGTTTTAAAATTTATCAAATTCAGGGGTATTCAATTCATGTTTTTCAAAAGTCCACCAAAATTAGGGGTATTCAAAAAGTAGTGAATTTTAATGGATTTGTTAAAGTTGTGAATTTTGAAGGATTTGTGAGTGAAAAATATGAACCTGTCTAACTGGCGAGGAAACCAGCGAGGGAGGGGGTGGCAAATGAATGTTTTTTTTTAACGGAAGTCCAAGCGGTCACATTTTTAGTTTAGCTGTCTTAATCCCACAATTAGTGGATGTTTTTGAGATTGGAAAGTGACTAATGAATTTTTTTAACGGAAGTGACAACGTCCTCGTAATAGTTACTTGTTTCGCAACTATGTTATAATTGTTTGAACTTGGCCTTAATCTAAAATGTGGGTGTTTTGCAACTTTATTCCATAAAAGTTGGCTTTAAACTATGTTCCAACTAAAATTTAGCCTAAACCCTTAGTTGATAATGGTCTTGGAATGACAATGGGGAATGTATGGATTAGCATTATGTATATTTAGAAGACCCATCCAAATAACAATGTAAATGGACAAACCTAGACCTCCTACCCCTTTCTTGCTTTGAATAAATGTGTGAAACCGTACATGATGTAGTTGGAAAGAGGCAAGACAATGAAGTGTGTAGCGTTACGTTGTATGGAAGTTGTAGCGATACATACAATTCATTCAATAGAAATGGCTGTAAGTGTGAATCCATACGTATGTTAGCCGAAATCTATACAAACCATCAAATGTTGGTACTACATACAATGTGGTCCATGGGTTATCTCAATATGAGACCTTGAAACCCAAGTGAATTACTTGAATGCTTGATTTTCATCATGTTATAGTTGTGATTCATGATAAATGACTTTATCCATTGTAGAGATATTTACTCAATTGGATAGTCAATGGTAGTAGCTCACCCACTTACTGAATTATTGTAACAACTTATGTACAATTTTTCCCTCCTTTTCAACTTCTCTTAAAATTGAAAATTCAAAAATGGAATATTAGACCAATGATTTCAAACTTTCAGCAGTTCATGAGTCAAGAAAATGATGAAAGTGAAGAGGCAAAATTCAAGGAGTGAAAGAGAAGAAAAGCAAAAGAAAGAAAATTGAGGCATGTGATGTGTGGATAAGAAGGCACAAGTTGGAATGATTAGGTTATGAGATTAGTATTGATTCATAATGTGGCGACTAAATGAAATGGACAGCTTGGTTGGTTAACTGTAGTGTGTGTGAGTGTTTTGAATTGAGCAATATAATCAGCATGAATGTGAACTAATGATATTAAATGTGATCGAAATTGATTTCATGCAGGAAAAAAGGGTTTTCTTTGACTTTAACTTCCTGGAAAAAGAAGGCGACAGCTACACTTGGTCTTTAATAATTTGAGCTGCATCATCTCATTGTGTCCTAAGTTATTTTGCTGCCATTTCCTGCATTTCATCATGAATGAACGGAAGACATCTTAAATGTGCATGTACGAAGATATAGAAATGAAAATATAGTCCAATGAAAATGTAAACTTACATTGGCTACAAAATGAAACTCGTAATGTAATACAAATTCATTCATCTTGCTCGAGGCTTCTTAGTAGTGCAAGGGTGCGCCATGTCAAACACATATCTTGCGCCGCGATATCTTGTGCCACAATGTGTATTTACAAGAACTTTAGAGTTTTACCCAATAAAGATAAAGCTAATTTGCCTATTATAGTAGCACTTTCTGTGAATCTTTATTTTTTGGTAAATTTGTTTACAATGGAAGTGAAAGTAAAAGCGGATGCTCTTGAACAAGAAAGTGAGGTCAAAGTGCAAAGGAAAAGAAGTTCTAATGCTCTAGGGATGGTAACCAAAATATTTTGTCATACAGGGAGGTGATTCGAAAACCCAAAATTCCAAAAAAGAGTGAACATTTCAAAAGGATTTTAAAAGAACAGGGAAGGCAAGAAGGCGGAAGACAGACAGACAGACGGAGCGCACATCACCCAGTGGCGCAACACATGGCGACTCCTCTCTGTTTTGATATCCTCCACTGCTAACCTACGCCACCACCCAAAACTTCACTAACAAACTCTTCAAAAAACCAAGACCACCACTCTCACCTCCACCACCACCATCAGCACCATGCGCAAGCTAGCCCTCATCCTCCTCCTTCCCACTCTCCTCTCCTTCATCTTATACTACGCCGCATCCACTACCATCAACGACACTCAATCCGACATCGAAGCGCTCACATCGTTCAAACTCGCCCTACACGATCCCCTAGGAGCGATGAACGGCTGGGATCCTTCCACGCCACTCGCCACTCGCCCCTTGCGACTGGCGAGGCGTATCGTGTTCAAACTCCTTTCGAGTCACTGAGCTCCGCCTGCCTCGTCTCCAACTCGCTGGTCAACTCAGTCCTCGCCTCGCTAATTTACGGATAAAAACTAACATCTATAATAGTATGTTTTCCGGCCTGATGTACCAGTGTATAACACAGTGTCTGCACTTCTCATGGAGATATGCCAATCCTTTAGCCGTCCTGACTGCAATTTGGTATCTTGTCTTCCAATCCAAGATCTTGGAATCTTTGTGCTGGAACAGATATGAATCTAGAAAGCCATTAGCATGTAATCATAGACCAACAATCTTTTAGTACCTTCAGAACAAAACCCATGTAAACAAACAGCATGTTAATATTAACATGTTTTGTCCCAATAGTGCTTACTTCAATTCTGAATTGCTTCTCGCCTTGACTCCAGCCTTCAATCTTCTTCACAACTATGGTAGTTAAGTCAGGTAATGTTGATTTGAAGACAGAACCAAAACCTCCTCCACCAAAATTTTCAGAAAAGTTCTTCCTCCCATTCTGCAAGTCTCGATAAGTAAATGCCACCCAGGATCCCTCAGTTGTCTTTGAAGTTTTGACCCAACATCTCTTCTTCCAAATGCAGATTAGTAACAAGACAAGACTGATGTCACGACCCGATCCACAGAGTACTATATTGTCCGCTTTGGATCCAAGGCCCGCATGATTTTAAAACGCGTAGTACTTTGTAGATCCAACCTCGTACATATATAGTACATCACCCTCCCGCACTCAGGGGATGTGGGACTATGATCTCCTCTTTGTAGCTTGCCAACTATCTTGGGATCCATGAGCTCTTGGGCCTCTACCCCCACCCCCCAGATCCGCCCACACAAGGGTATCACAGTCCACCCCCCTTGGGAGCCCAACGTCCTCGTTGGCACACTTCCGACTGGGTCAGGCTCTGATACCATTCTGTCACGACTTGATCCACAGAGTACTATATTGTCCAGTTTGGGCCCAAGGCCCGCACGACTTTAAAACGTGTAGTACTTTGTAAATCCAACCTCGTACATATGTAGTACATCACCCTCCTACACCTAGATGATGCAACCTTGTACATATATAGTACATCACCCTCTCACACCTGGACGATATGGGACTATGATCTCTCATTTATAACTTGTCAACCCTCTTGGGATCCATGGGCTCTTGGGCTTCTCCCTCACCCTCCCCCTCAGGTCCGCCCATACAAGGGTATCACAATCATTTCTGTCACGACCCGATCCACAGAGTAATATATTGTCCGCTTTGAGTCCAAGTCCCGGATGGCTTTAAAGCTCATAATACTTTGTAGATCCAAACTCGTACATATATAGTACATCACCCTCTCTTACCCAGGCGATGTGGGACTATGATCTGCCCTTTGTAGCTTGTCAACCCTCTTGGGATCCATGGGCTCTTGAGTTTCTCCCTCACCCTCCCCCTCAGGTCCACCCACACAAGGGTATCACTGTCCAATCTCCTTGGGAGCCCAACATCTTCGTTGGCACACTTTCGGCTGGGTTAGGCTCTGATACCATTCTGTCACGACCCAATCCACATAGTACTATATTGTCCGCTTTGAGCCCAAGTCTCGCACGACTTTAAAACACGTAGTACTTTGTAGATCCAAACTCGTACATATATAGTATATCACCCTCCCTTTCCCAGGCGATGTGGGACTATGATCTCTTTTTTGTAGTTTGCCAACCCTCTTGGAATTCATAGGCTTCTCCCTCACCCTCTCCCTCAGATTCGCCCACACAAGGGTATCACAACTAAGGCAGGCTACAACACCTATAACTACTCCCAGAATAATTGCAATAATTTGACCTTTCTATCTACCACTAAGGCCCTGGAGTTCAAAAACAACAAGTCTAATATAGAAATCTCTTACTTCACTTTCATCAAATAGCTTTTGAATATTTAAAAGGTCTCCATTCCATATTGAACACCTCAAGTGATAACTATTGCAAGAACAATTGTTCGAATGAGCCAATGCAATTTTCAGCACTTCCAACAGTCACTACATCAAAATGGGTAATTACTAACACACTAGCTTTGTTGCTAATGGTAGCCTGATTTGATGGTTAAGGCTGTGGTGGTTTAACCTCCATGTCTTGGATTCTATACCCACCAACGACACGTTGTACTCTAAAAAAAAAAAAAACTTTGTTCCTAATTTTTTTGTAACACCACAAAAATCTTACAACCTTCAAATTTGTAACACAAATCAGGGCATTACAAATATTAGTAACACATCGACGTGTTACAACCTTCAAATTTTGTAACAATTGTCCAATGTTGCTAATGGCATTGTACCATGTTACAGTGTTCACCTCGACGTGTTACCAATTTATTTTTTTTACAAAAATCAATATTCAAAAATTTATTTATTTTTAATTATATAAATAAAAAGGTACTAACAAATGAATGACATCCAATGAGATTATAAAACTCAAATATTTAAATACTAATGTTTAATACCCAAATTAAAATAATCTTGCAACCATTACAAAGTGAAATAGTTGCAATCAATTACAACATCATTTTTCATATTGAATTAGTATTAAAAACAATAACATGTATCAAGTACATCATTAGTATGCTAACACTAAGAAAACTAAAAAATGTTTCGAGCTCTCTCGATAATTCCATATTGGACATCATTCCCTGCATCACTGCCCCAATGTATCCCTACAACGCATCACTCATCGTATTAGTAAATAGCAATAAGAAAAATCATACACAACAAAGACAATGTTGAATAAGAGAAATGGCACATAATACAGACTGTCAAGAGCATTTTGGCACTGTTCACTGAATGCTTGAAATTTAACTATAACCGTCATCATCTTTATTAAATATCAAACCGTACTCCAACTGATCTTAATTCTTTGAGCATAAAGCTCTGCTCAAGGGTATTCCGAGCCATAATATACTTTCTACAATTCAAGAAACATATAAAAGTCAAAAGGAAAATAGGACAACATGCTAGAAATCAACTGATTTTGATAGTATGAGTCGTAAACTCATCTTGCCAGCAGCCCTTCTAGGCGTCGAGGAAAGGGGCGAGGGTGGGGTTTTACCACTCATCCCCCTCGAGATTCGTGAAGCTGCGCATCTTGACGGGGATGAGCGGTCACACCCACCCCCTCGCCCCTTTCCTCGACATTTAGAATTTTCCTCTTGCCAGTGAACTAACTTCCTCTATTTTTTTCATCTCCCGACTCTATTATTTATTTACTTTTATTTTATTTTATTTTATTATTGTTATTCCCTTGAAGATAAGATATATCAATGATTAATAAACAGAACAACAACAGTACAATGCATATAGAGGTCATGGTAGATAAAATTATATTCTTCAAAATCATTAAACAACAAGCTTTATATTGTATGCTACCGGATGTTAGCATAAGAAGGTTTAGAGCTAGATTTCCTTTTCCCTGTTACACTGATCAGAAATTCTAAATAGCGAGGAAACCAGCGAGGGAGGGGGGTTGCAACCCTCCACCCCCTCGGGATCCGTTCCTTCCATCCCCTTTTGCGCATCCCGAGAGGGATGGAGGGTTGCACCTCGCCGGTTTCCTCGCCATTTAGACGGGTTCTACACTGATCACCAATGGGGCATCAACAGACAACGACTGATTTTCAGTTCCAGGACCACAACGTCACAGGGGCAGGGAAGTCTTGCAGTGTTTTGTTAGAGTTCTCCGTGCCCATTTTTAAAATTTGTAAAGAGCCACAATTTTTTTTACCTATAGTACACCAAAATTATGTGGCTTTCATCAAACATATCTACCAAAATCTGTACAACTGTGGGGTGCAACTCAAATTTTGAAAACCAGAGTGTGATTAAAACAAAAAAATGTGCGGCCAAGAAAATTTGAAGTTTTCTCCCATGTTTAGGTCTTCCAAAGTCTTGGGATTTTATTTATTTATGAAAAACTCAAAACTCCATTATCATTGTCCTTGTCCAAGAAAGCACACTACACCTTTTTCTGAACTGCTGACATTTATGTATATTGTGCCTGTATATGTGTATATGTGTGTATTTATATTTTTATAGCCCCGACTGTTCATTTAATATTTTCAGAAATTTTTTTTTCTGTTTTGCGCAACTTTAGTAAAATGATCATAATTTGCTGATTTCAAATCATTTTCAAGTGATTCAAGTTGTGTTTATTAGATAACTGAGAGTACTACAACTTTTGTGTGTGATCAACTTGAGAATCGATCTCGATCGAGCCCATAAGTTGGCCTAAAGTCAGGAACACTATCCCATTTTCATTTTTCGGACAGATTTGCGCGACTTTGGTAAAATGATCATAACTTGCTCATTTCAAAACATTTTCAAGTGATCTAAGTTTTGTTTATTAGATAACTCATAGTACTACAATTTTTGTGTTTTGATGAGCTTGAGAATCGGTCTCAATTGAGGGTTTAAATTAGTCGAAAGTTACCCTATTTTGCATTTTTTTCGTTTTAAGTTTGAGTTTCTCCGTTATGTTAAGTTATGCATATTTATTGACTTTGGGTTTAAGGGTTTTGACTTTGAAGGGATTTTGATAGTTTTTGAGGGAGAGGGAGGAGATTTGCAAGCGATTTGAATGTGGGGAGAGATTTGGAAGATGAGATTTCGAATGGAGGAGGGAGAAACTATTGTCGATTTGAATGGTAAGGGAAAAAAATGAATGATTTTTGCTTATATAGGTGGTGTGAGAAAGTAAAAAAAAAAAAAAAACTCAATAGTGGTATGAGAAAGAGGATATGATGGTGCGAGGTAGTCGTTGCCAATAATAAAATCAAAAGCAAGAAAATCTTCAAAGATAGCATGCTTAAGCAACTTTCTTTAACACTTAAACCTCGATATATGTTTAAGGTGGTGTTGATCAAGTAGGGGCCCCCAGTGAAAAAGGAAAAAATTGAAAAGGAAGAAATTGAAAAGGAAAACATTGATCACTGTTCTAGGAGCTTTGCTACAGAGCGAGGGAGGGAGCGAGGTAAAGGGGGCGAGGGATGGGTGGTAACCACCCATCCGCCTCGAGATAAGTGCATCAAATTTGAGATGCGCGATGACACTCATCTCGAGACGGATGGGTGGCTACCACCCATCCCTCGCTCCCTCCCTCGACCCCTCCCTCGACCCCTAGAATTTTCCCGTCATGAAAAGGAAAAAATTGAAGAATTCAAAACACCAATTCTCTTCCCTTTATAAAGTAAAGCTGGAAGCCACCCTATCTTTATATAAGTAAAGATGGGTTTCCCCATCACTGTTCTAGTCATGAATTGCCGTGTTTTAGCTCAGCTCGTCCTAGAACAGACCACAACCTTGAAACGGAGAGAATTGGCCTCCACTTTATTCAGCGAGAGTAAACACTTACCTCATTCTAACTATTACTGACATCAATCTATGCTACGATAACAGGGTCCTTCACAAATCTGCTATAATTCCTAAATTAGCCTAGTCATGGAAGCAACAGGGAAGATAATATCTCCCTCACGGAGAGGAAGACATATTAGCTAGCAATAATTTTGGGGATATTTTCGATTATGTTGGACATATTTTCGATTATGTTGGACATATTATCTCCCTCACGGAGAGGAAGACATACAAGCAGGAAATATCAAGGTTTAAGATTAGGTTTTAAGAGTAGTCATTATTCACAAAGTTGAACTTGCCCATCTAGCAGAACTTGCCCTATAGAGACATTCATTAACAAAGTTTTTTATACATGAAGTTTGTGACTAAAAGCGCAAATAACTTCAATACCAGATAAGTTATGTTAAATTTGCTAAAAAAAAGTTCAAGCATTAAATTTTGAATCAGATGTGAAGCAATTGATTAATTATCTGAAGTAGGATCGTAAAATCTTTCAATGAGGGAGACAATAGTGCTCTTCCCAGAGCCACTACTTCCAACTAAAGCTATGGTCTTCCCTGCCGGAACATTTAGATTGAAGTCATTCAGATTTGCATCTGGCCTTGACGGGTAAGAGAACTCAATGTTTTTCAACTCTACATTGCCTAAAGCCCTCTAGAAATAGCATGGTTTTACAAATTGGAACAAATTAATTCAATACAAATAAGAGATGTGTTTGGGTGCTTACAGTCCACCTATCATAACAGAGAACATCATCGCTATGGCAAGTCCTCCATTTGTGCTATTGTGCATCACTAGATGGCCTCCATACCAAAGTAGAAGTGTGTAGCAACAGAAAACAGTGAAGTACGTCGACCCCGGCCCAACCCCCTTGGCCAATCCAATCTTGTAACCAAGCTTTTGAGCTACTCTTAATGCAGATGAATAAGTTTGCAAAGCTCTTGATTCCCCCACATAGGAAAAAACTGTCCGAATTTGACCTACAATTCAGATTAAAATCAGTCATGAAAGTTACGATAACTGGAAAATTACATCAATCAATCCAACCAAAATTCACAATGTTATCATAATCTTACCTGTTCCGCGATATTTTATGCTTGTGAACAAAATATCAAACATAATCGAAAATATCAAGGTTAAACCTAATTTGACAAAATATCAAGGTTTAAGAGTGCATTTTCCATGCAAAATAATCTAATTTGATGGAACAAAAGAAGGTATTTTTTGGTCAATATCTTTTTAAACTGAAATTTGAGCAAAGACAAACACAGGCCAAGATCCTCTCCGCCATAAATCCGACATTGTTTTTACCGATTACAATTCCATGTTGCAACTCATACCAACAATGAACAGCAGTTACAATTTTTTTTAGGGTTAGCAAACAATAAAGCTTTAGCCTCTTTAGCACTTACAGTTCTGCACAGCCTCAGTTCTAACAATTCCTACTGTTTCATTAGAGAAGATAGTTGATCAAGTGCCTAATAAATTTTAATCATTAGATCTATTGCTTAATGCATATAGACAAGACATACATCTGAACTATTTGAATAAACCAACATAAGCTATGGCAGTTTAGATGTATAGACCTAATAATCTTACTTCTGTTCTCACCAAGAAAGTGAATACACCTGAGTATATATTTGTACTTTGTATGGATTTTAGAGAAATATGTACTCGGCGACTTATGTGATTCTGATTGAAATTTGATAATGTATAAGAAATAGAAAATAAAGCAGTTCCCTAACTGAGAGACATGCAAATATTAGGGAACATGGTCATACACTCATACCAACTAGCAGAAAAGCTATCTATCTTTGATATATCCATGTAAATCAAACAGAAGCCATCGTAATCTCACTAATAAAGCACCCTGTCTTCTTGCTTAAAACAGGGGAGTGAAGAAAAGACACTACCTTTGCATTATTAACCCAACCACACACATAAATGCATCATATGCTCTTCATTTCTCTACTTCACTGGCCATGGACACTTTCTTTAACTGATATCATTCGATTCTTCATTCACTCACCCACATTTGACAGGTACAGTATATAAACACTCAAAATTTTGAAAGAAGAAAACCAATGGCTCTTGGGTGGAATTGATCAATTTTCGAAAAAATTTAATTTAAGAAATAGATTCTAGCATTGATTTCACTTTGTCATGCATTGTTAAGTGAGCAATTATGATTTGTCCAATATCTAACCCAAATGAATTACAAAAGGGAACCCTAATTTTCAATGGAAGAATGAGGAATAATGTAATTCGAACAAAAGAAATCATAGGAATCCATGATTCACAAACGAATTTCAACAAAGAACTTCAATCTCACAGAAACAAATTGAGAATATGCAAATGATGAAGTGACATTCCACATATGTGACACCTAAGAAAGAATTTTTCTAGACAGCCAGGCCCGCGCTAGGCCTGGCCCAATACCGTCTCTAGGATGATGGACGGTATTGGCCAGGCCTGGCTCTATAGAAAAGTTGAGAAATTAAGTTTTTCAATTTCGAGGAAAAGGGAGAAAATTAGGGTAAGATGTTCACTGGCAACTATAGTAGAAGACACTTTCACTGCCTCTCCAAAGCTTTATCCACCAATAAATCGGTGGCTTGAAAAACTTTTCTTCTCATTGGAAGCTTTAGAAATGTATGAAATAAGAGTAAGTCTAGCCAGCCTTGTTTGGTAGCATTTTTCAAACTTTTTTTGGGTGTTTTTACGCTTTTTACCCTTTTCTTAAAACACAACCACAAACACTATCTATATAAGGGGTAGAAGTGTAAAAAAAACCCAAAAAAGCCAGCAAACAAGGCTGGCTAGAATTGTTGATAAAATAAAGAAAGGAGGAGTGATCGATTGAGTGGGCAAGGCGGACACACAAACCACTTTTTTTGCAGTTGGGGGCTAACCAAACACACTTCGTTGACACTCAACTCATCTTGATTGCTAGTATACAATACTGCAGTAAAGATAAGCTACTCTTGATGTTTTGCTTCAATTCCTAAAATTTGAGCTTAAAGAAGGTGAAATAAGAACATAGAAAGAATTAATGAAGCCTGATATTTTATCCTCAAATTAATCACAACTCACGGGCAATAAGAAGTGATGTTGTCGATTTTCACTCCCTTCTTTGACCTAATCCCGCTGACCTGCTGACTTGCACAAGTAACACACGTGAGCCACAGATCACCGTTGTGGTGGCCGATGGCACTCCGATGCTAAAGTCAAAGAAGGATCTGAGGAAGGCGTAATGATGTAAATAAAAAATTTGTAGCGTACCTTAGCTTACCAACCTCATGTCTTATTTATAGTGCAAGAGTTCTGGTTCTACCAGGCCATCGTAGGCGTAGTTTAGGAAGAAGATCTTTGTGGAGATCCTTCTCTAATTAGGAGTTGTGTTGTAGGAGGGAAATTCCCTGTTAGCTCTGTGCTCCTGAATAGGCGGGAGATAGTTCCCAATCCAAGAGCAATTTGTAGGAAGAAGTTTCCCTACGTGGAATGTACTATGGTATTTGCTTCCTAGTTGGAAGCAAATAGCTGTTGTAGTTGCCCGCCCGAAGCTGATCCTCGAGATATTTGCCTTAGTAGGACTTACAGATATTGAGGATAGTTGTGAGTTGCGTGGGCCTAGCACGCTGTAAGAGTTCGGGTTCGTCTGGTGGACTGGATCAGGCGGGCTTAGAATCGCTTGGGGGGATCAGTGTTAGGATGATGCTGGGGCCCATAATTCCACGATATCATTATGACACGTGTATGGCTCAGGGATGTGACCTTTTTATGTATCATCAAGAAGAAATCAAGGCCTATTCTGCCATCTACAAAACATATCACCAAAGAAACGAAGTCAAATCTCTCCAAATCAACAAACAAAATCGAAACCTCGTCAAAAACAAAACCTAAATTGTAACTTGTTCAATCCAACAACATATACAAATCAAGAACAATCATGCAAACACACAAAAATAGAAACAACAACAAATCACCTGCGTTTCACTCATGATTCAAAGTGAATTCCATCGATTCGATTCACGAAAACCAGATCGAACAACTCATCGCAAAAGCTAGGGTTTTTATAGTTTTGTCTCACATTCGATTAAAAGAGAGAAGTAGATAAGAAGACTGATAAAGGACTAGAGGAGGAGGATCGATGAACCTGTGCAATAGAAGAAGAGAGTGTGTTGAGAGGAGCTTTCATTCGTTTGCAGTGTTTGATCGCAAAACAAACCGAGGAAGAAGAATAAGATAGAGTTTCAGTGTTTGTGATGAGCAAATATAGAAAGGCAATGACTACTCCATACCACCAAAAGTATTATCTCACACCATTACACTCTCCCACACCACCTACTTTATTTCCCACACCACCACTGATTTCCCACACCACCTATATAAATAAGCAAACGCCATTTTTCTCCTCCCCCATTCAAAATTGAAACGCAGCGGTCTCCCCCATTCAAATCTGCCCTCTTGCAAAACGCAAAACGCAAACAACATTTTTCTCCCTAGTTTTGCATCTTCCATTCTCTTGGTTTGATTACTTCACGACCGGGTAAGTATTTCGACTATTCCGCAAACCCTTGGATCCATTCTTCACTTCGTTTTAGATTTTGACTCCAACGCTTCTGTAAGTGAGCTCCTCTTTTTTTCTTGAGTCTATATTTGATTTAGGAATATATTTGTTGTTCAGTCTCCTAATTTTACAGTTGAATAAAATTTTGGGTTTAGGATTTTTGTAACTTAGACAGATTATAAGTTGGTTTGAAAAAAAATTATCAAGTATCAAGATTGTGATTGGCTAAAGTAGTAACGAACATGTATAGAATTTTTTTTCTATCCAAAATTGATTTTATTAATAGATTAGTAGAATTTGTTATAAATCGTGGTAACCCTCGCATTGGCTAAAGTTTTTGTTAAACATTAGTAGATTTTATTATATAAATAAATTGACTTGAAGTATTTGTTTGAATGTAATTTATTTTTTCCTTTTATTTGAAGATTTATTATGTCTTCTATTGGCGTTGGTGATGGTGGTGGGGATGATCGAGGTGATAAAGGTCAAAGACAATCCATGACGGTGTCTCACCTAAAGGCGAGAGTAAAAAAAGGCAAAGAACAAGCGGAAGAACGAAAACAAAAAAGTATGGAAAAAAAGAGAAAGAGGTGAAGAAGAAGATGAAAGATGATGAAATTGGGACTCAATTAGATAAAAAGTTCAACAAGCAGCTAGACTAGTAATTGTATCGCAAAGTCAAGCCCAATCAAAAGGGCAAACAGGTGGGATTGGTGAGGGTGTTGGACATGAAGATGAGGAGTTAGAGGAGGGTGAGAATGTGTCTATGGATGATGAGGAAACGGTGGTAGACAGGGTCAAGAAAAAGGAGATGGTAGAGATTTTTATCCCGGTGGTCCTAATGATTGTTCCACATTAGACGATTACCATGGACATATTTCTCGTGCCATTTGGGATGGTGAACAGGTGAGTTAATATTTTTAGTTGCTTAAATTATATAAACGTGTTATTTATATATATACTAGAGTATGCCCCGTGCCGATGGCACTCCACATAATTATATTTTTGCTAATTATTTTATACTGAGCATCTACGTCACTATCCTCATTTTCGCTTTCAATCAGTATTGAAGTGTAAGCTGATTATAAGTGTAAGCCTGTTCAGTCAAATTTGAATCAGTTTTGGGAAAATTTTAAACGCCGAGAATGAGTTCTGCCTCAATCTTTGAATTCACCAAAATATGAAATTTAGGGTTTTTGTTTAAATGTGCATTAAGATGTCCGACTCATTTTTTCTGATATGATCGACACATCTCATTGCTTTTAAAGATATTGAAAAATATTAAAGACGTGTAATACATTATACTATTTTTTAATTATGAAATATATATTTTCAATATTTTGGCCCTTACATTGATCATTGATTTTGTTCGAAATATCTTCAAAAATGCATTTCAACGATACTAAGTTTATCAAAATCTGACAACGATGTAGATAATTATGATAATTTTCATTTAGCTAAAAGGAAAACACAATATTTTCTCTCTCCGCCACATGTACATTCCACCAACTTTTTTCAAAAGTTTTTTCATTATTTTTGCCCTTATACATATTTTATATTTACAAATATGTCATCATAGGAAATAAATCCCAACCCTCAAATTCAATACATTTCCCAACTTTCAATCCTAACCATCTTTTATCTCTAATCCTTTCGATTTGACTTTGTCACAGTCAGCAATGACTAGTAAAACACCACTCTGAATTGTAATATAGATTTGGACATTGAATTACTTAATGTATATGTTTCTTGTATTTAGAAACGAGGTGCATTGCGATGTTGGCATCAATATATGAACTTATTAGATTGAAAGTTGAGACGAGAGCCAAATAAATAAAGAGAATAATCTCGATGACATGTCTCATGAAGAGGTAAATATGCATCATTAAATTCCATAAAATTTATTGTATGATGTGTCATATATTAATAACTTTTACTTTTTATATTTCACAGGTACTTTGGGACCCTTACGTGGAGTCCAAGCGAAATACTCCTTTTCATAGCATCACATGGTTTACAGGATGTTTGTTATGCCTCAACATAAAAGAACCCTATGAACTCGATAGAGTTATGAGACAAATGGGAAATGTACAAGTCATCCGAAATCCCCCAATTCAAATCAAATTCAAGAATAGAACTCGATCTTGCAAGCACTATTCCGTGAAGTATGGGTTTTTTTCTTTATTTGTTGAAATGTGGGAATATCACCTCGTGTCAACTAACCAACAAGGTGCACCCGTGAAGCTTCCATGGGATTGTAGGGAGGATTACTTGAGCTGGTTTTACGACATTAGCTATCCTTTCATACAACCACCGAACAAGATGAGAACTCATCCCCTAAGAAGACATTTTTTTTTCAAACAAGATGGTAATTATAAACATTTTACACTTATGAATTACATGGTTTGTACTAACATCAAATGTTTCCCTGGAGAATATTGTGGTTGCTCAGGTTCTTAAAATGCTCAACGCCTCTATTGAAAAGGGGGAATGTTGACAAGGTTATGTTACTCTTACGACAAAAGAGAGTATGGGATTTGCTAGAAGAAATGTTTATGCTCGTTACCTTGGAACAAGAAAAGAAGAACATGTCGTACACCCTAGTGTTGACAGTGGTGAAATTGGTGGGGGAGGAAGTGAGCGTAGAAGCAAATCAAGGCATGAACAAAGTTATTATGTTCGGAGGCAAAGATAAATGTGCTCGTTTGTGGTGGTTTATCCTACACTTGGAAGCTCTTCACTATTGATTGTATCTTCTTCTTTTGTTGTAGAAGTTGTTTGTTATATTTGTTATGTTCATGGAAGGTTCCATTTGTTAACATTTTGTAAACTTCAGCAAATTATTCAGAAAAAATTTGTTAACAAGCTAGAAGTTGTTTGTTCTCTTCACTATTGATTGTTCCTTTTGTTAACAAGCTTTCAAGTTATTCATTTCTTGCTAAAATTTTCAATAAGTTAACATTGTTAACTTCAGCAAATTTTTTAACGTTTCGTTAACTTCTTCAATTGCAAAAGTTGTTTGTTCTCTTCACTATTGATTATTTCATTTGTTAACAAGATTTCAAAAAAGATCACCTAATGCGATAATGCGAAATTTTCAGAAAAACAAAGTTATCTTATGGAAACTTCAGAAAAAATTTCAATCACAAAATCAAAGTAAACTTCAGAAAAGAAAAAACAAATTGTTCGCCTGAGACAATGCAAACTTTTGAGAAATCCTCGCATTGTTCTAGGCGAACAAAAAAATTTTGATGAAAAATTTACTGTTCACCCAAAAGAATGCTCGCCTGGGTCCAAGCTAGCTTTTCTAAAAATCTCCCTAAATCGCTGCAATGTAAAACAACTCTGAATTTTGGAAATACTCATGTTTCTGTCCTTCCACATCATCCAGATTAACGCAATGGGAATTCTTCTCCAAATCCATTTTGTTTTCCCAACACATGAGGGCATTGCAACCGCTGATCAATTTACTCTTGAAAATGGTTGCATTGGGGAAAATAAGAGCCAACTTAGTAGTAGATCTTCTCCAAAGACTAAACCTCCTTGGTATACACACTCGAAGAAAAGGGTGTGGGTCTTATCCCCACTCACAAAAAGGTACAATGATTAACAAGACAAGTTCTCCTTTGCACCAGATTTTCAATGGTAAGTATCTTACCTTTTACAATACACCAAACCAATAAGGTTGGGAGGTCATTACAGAATCATCTTGAAATAATATCAAAGACGTCTTTAACTGTACGTGACATTTGGATTTCTATTCGAAATAATGATAATATAATGATCCACATTTAATGCATCCTTGAGGTCTTGAAGATACCAGTAATAAGTAAATGTTTCCCCACTACAACAACAAAAGCAATTGGATACACTCCATTATCTGCATCACAAGCTTGTGCAGCAAGAAATATACCCTTAAACTTGGCTTTCAAAAAAGTCTCATCTATAAATAAGATTAGTAGTCGACAACCACTCAGAAAACATCAAGTGAAGCTCAAAATGTAATAAAGAATTGATAAAATTGATCTTTCTTCACTTTCATAAATGCCACGCTACCAGAATTACTATTGTGTATCTTCTTACGTAAGAAAGGTAGTAGCCTGTAAGATTCCACAGTAGATCCATGAAGGCTTTCTACAGACAATTCCTTCCTAGACCAAGCTTGCTTATATTGCAATTTTACACCAAAGTCATTATTAAAGTCTTTGACAATTTGATTTTGTGCATAGTCTGGAGTTTCTCGTATTTTTTCTTCCATAATTTTGGAGATTAGTCTTTGCAAAGCTCTAAACTTAAAAACAAACTCATCAGCAACAATGTTTTTTTTTTTTTTTTTTTTGTTCAAACACGAAGATGTTTATTAATGAAAGAAAGGGAAACAAAATACAAAGAGAAACATGCCTATATCAAGGAATGCTAAGACACTATGAAAGTGTCAAAACCCAAATCCCTAAACAAATTACATGTCGTACCCATCCTCCACAGCAATTCTCTAATCTCGATAAAGATAGAGTGCTCTGATCTGTTGAGTCCTTCAAATACCCTTTGTGAATCAAACATATATATATGTTGTGAATCAAACATATATATGTTGAATTCTAAAGAGTTTCCACTATAGACACTATCAACTTCCATGGGCAACCATCCATTGCACACTTCACTTTCACATATGAAGTATTATTCTTTTACAAAATGTACCTGAACTTTGAGCTCTTTGAGCTAGTGCATACTTTTTCTAACGTAATTCGTATATCAGCCACTATTGGAAATCTCTTACCCACTTCTCTAATAGCACCTCCCCCATCTACTAGACACCAATATATCACTTGAATTATATATATATATATATATATGACACCTATAAAGTTGGAAGCAAACTCTGGGATTAAGATAAAAATAACACTAACCTAACATCTTCCAAATTCGAGTGTGGTAGGGAAGGTCATTACAAAATCATCTTGAAATACATAAATGTTAACTAGATCCTTGTTGAGGTGAATAAAAAAAAAAAAAGTCAGCTTGTTTGCACATTGTGAAAATTTTGCATTGACTAGCTCATTTAGTGTATATGAATGTAACACCAATAGGGTCCATGTCGGCCAAGGCGTTCACAAACCTCAATGACAAACAAATTTTAGTCTATTTATCATCAATTTCAAACCCTTCTTCAAGACCTCCCTCGTACTCACAATTTACATAGGGACACATCAACAATTTCCCTCGGTAAAAGCAGTGACAAAGCAACCTACACTCACACACACATTGTTTTCTTTAAAAATTTTGGGATACCACATCACAGTAATGTCATCAAATAATTTGAGTGTTTGTGTAGAATAAGTCTAAAGCGATATAAATTATCATCACTGTGATGTCATCAAAATAATATTTTGAGTGCTTTTGGGAAGAAAGTGTAAAAGAATGTGATGACTACCTCCACGTGAGATAAGCTAAAAATAGACAAGGAGAAAGAGTCTAAGAACACAACTTACGAGTGAGATTGAATGTTTCAAGGTATTTTTTTTGGTAAGTCACTTGAATTAATAAAAACTGGGTAACAAAAGGAGTAAACATCTGATATTACTAATAATGGGTTTCCAAGCACAATCCATGACAAAAGTAGTAGGGGTAGAAGATCCCTCCTACTGGATAGCTTGGAGAAGATTAGCTAAGTCGGTGAGGAAAAGACCGAACTGCCATTGTTGGGTAAGTATCATCAAAAGAGTTGCCTCCACCGCATAACCTTCCACCATTGTACTATCAAAAACATGTCCTGTAATTGGGCAAGCAAAAAAGGCAAGAGTCGTGCAGTGCATGTCCAGAGCTATCACTCCTACTGCTCCATGTTTAGAAGAATCATAGAAATATGCATCAAAGTTGACAATAACTTGATACGGTTTCGTATGTCCAGGCCGGGAATCATAAGAAATGGGTGTGAGATTAAGGTGATGAGTCCTGGCTAAAGACAACTGAGCTCAAATCAGGGGAAGCGTAGAGTAAGCCATTTCTGGTTGGGAGCCAACATCAATGCCGAGAGGACGAGAATTGGCCTGGCGAGTGGTTTGATTGTCATGGTTGGCTAAAGAGAAGATGTCAGCAATTGATGGGATATTAAGGGGAGTTTGTGGAGAGGGAACAACATACCATTGCTTGTTCCAAGAAGACCAAATGTGACTAAGCATAGTGATAAACATTTTTCCACTGATTTTGTCCCTATTAAAAATTACCATATTACGTATCCTCCAAATGGTCAAGAGAATAGCAGAGAACTGGGACAGCAACACATCATTATTCGGGTGGTGATCTTTGACAGTTTTCCACATAAAAAGAATGTAGTCAACAGTCAAGGAAAGGTGGAGATTATGGCTTTGCCAATCAATACGGAGGTGGGAGCATCGCCAAAAAGGGAAAGTGATAAGACAATTAAATAAGAGATGAATTTACATCTTCGGGATGTTGATTACAAAGAGCACAAACATTGTCAACGGGGGTGTGGACTTTGACGAGATTGGACAAGGTAGGAAGCAAGTCTTGGAAGACATTCAAACAAGGAAGATGGCGCTGGGGGGAGCTTTGATTCTCCAAAGGGATTTGAGAATAGCTTTTTGAAGAGGATGGTTGGTATTGGAGGATGATGAGTCATACTGATTAGACGTGAAAGCTTGAGTGACACTCTTGACAAAGAAAAGGCTTTTCCCGTTTGTTGACTAGATGAGTTTGTCAGGTCTATCAGCCACACGGATTATGATTTTTTGGATATTGCTAGCAACTGGTATTGGGAATATGGAATTGAGTAAATCTGCATTCCAAGCAACCGAGTGGTCATGATCATAACACCAGAGTCATTCGGAAGGACGAATGCAGTCCTTTAGAATGAGACCAGGTTTGACCCAACAGTTGTGCCAGAGGTTAACCTGATTTCTTGATAGAACTTGCTAAAAAAGGAATCGCTTCATGTGGTGAAGAACGATCAGATTACCACGCCAGGCAAAGGAAGCCAGGGATGGAGTTTTGGATAGTTGTAGAATGCCTTTATTTTTTAAATACAAGGCTTTGAGTTGACAAGTTATGGGCGAATGTGGGAGAGTAAGAGACTGCCACATGTTCTTAGCCAGCAAGACCAAATTATTGCATCTGGTAGAAGGTATGTTAAGCCCTCCTAAAAGACGGGGTTTGGATATTATATCCCAAGTACAAAGGTGTTTCAACTTTCCTGCTTCCGTGCCATTTCACCAAAATTTTCTAGGTAGGCAATCAATTTTTGTGAAAATGCTAGCAGGCAAAAGAAAAGTTTGCATAGTATAAATGGGGATAGAATTTAGGACCGCCTTAATCATAAGGTGCACCCAGCCTGATAAAGAAGTTTTGATTTCCAATTCAAGAGTCTCATAGTAATTTTATCAATAAGAAATTGGAAATCGCGGGCCTTGTGTTTGGAAAAAAAGAAGGGGAGACCAAAGATACTTTTATTTGGGGTTGAAAAATTTTGACCCCAGGATTCTATTGATCATGCGAGAGTGTTTATGATGGACATTAGAGCTAAAAAAAGCTTAGGATTACTCAAAATTAACTACATGTCCCGAAGCTGAGCAATATTGTAGAAGTATATCTTTGACAGAATAGGCTTCTATCAAAGAGGTTTTACAAAAAATCATCTGCATAGATCAAATGGCTAATGGACGGTGAGTGACGTCTAAGTTTGACACCTCTAATGATGCCATTTGCTTCTGCTATGTTGAGAATACAGGAAAGAGCTTCAACCACTAAAATGAACAAGTATGGGGAAAAGGGATCCCCTTGTCGAATGCATCTGGCAGGTTTAGTCAATGAAAGGGGGGAGCCATTGAGAATGGCCCGAAGAGAAGAAGTGGACACACATTGTTCTATCAAGGAAATCCAATCATCTGAAAAACCTAATCTTCTGAAGATCTGGAAGAGGAAAGACTATTCCATGCGGTCATAAGCTTTGGCCATGTCAATTTTGATAACCATCCAACCTTGTTTTTTCTTCTTGAAATGATTCATCTGGAAGAAAGCTTCACGTGCCAAGCTAATATTATCAGTGATACTTCGACCTTTGAGGAATGCCCCTTGATTTGAAGAGATAATGTCATTAAATAGAGGTTTGAGCCAATTGGCTAGGATTTTGGAGATAACTTTGTAAATGACATTACATAACCCGATGGGCCTGAATTTATCAAGAGATATGGGGTTTCGCACCTTACGGATAAGGGCGATGAAAGTTTCATCTTGTTATCCATTTACTTAGTGGCGAAGAAATGTTGAACCACATTAATGACATTTGTTTTAACAATGTCCCAGTAATACTGGAAAAAAGGAATGAAATTCATCCGGACTAGGAGCCTTGTGTTTTCCAGTGCCAAAAATAGTCTGTTGAATTTCATTTGCATTTGGAATGGCCACCACGGCAGCATTAGTGTTCAAGGAAACAACAGGTGAGAAAAGGGACTGGATGTCAGGATCCTCCGGGGGGTCAAAGGATTGGAAGAGATTGTTGAAATAGCTATTAAGAACCGTACCCATACCCTCTGGGTAAGAGTACCACAAATTGTTGTCATCTTTAAACTCATGATTAAGTTACGACGTCGGCAAAAAGATGACGAAAGGTGAAAAAATTGTGTTCTTATCTCCTATTTCAAGCCAAGATATGCCTGATTTGTTTTTCCAGAACATTTCTTCCCGAGTGTGTAATTCATCCAAATAAGCTTCTAAAGATGATGTGACAAAGGCATTTTCCTG
Organism: Berberis vulgaris; assembly: GCA_963556465.1. Classification (NCBI taxonomy): domain Eukaryota; kingdom Viridiplantae; phylum Streptophyta; class Magnoliopsida; order Ranunculales; family Berberidaceae; genus Berberis; species Berberis vulgaris. The sequence continues at coordinate 67,090,863 of OY747135.1, forward strand.
CGAAGGAGGTTTATTCTGGAGGGCATCTAAAGATGCAAGAGTTTCTGATATGCAGACATGGATGTTTTTAAATTCAGTGGCATTCCATCGAGATAGATTGTGGCTAAGACTTTTGGTGTTGAGATAAAAATGATGTGTTGGGCTAAGTAGATGGCGAGAAAGCCAGGATGATTGAACAAGTTGGCGACAACAAGGGTCGCGAGTCCACATGGGGAAGAATTTAAAAGGTTTAGAACTGGAGGGAGTATTGGAAATCAGGTTAAGTCGAAGAGCCCGGTCATCTGAAGAGGAAGTGTGGACTATTGTTGCTGAAACATCGGGAAAAAGCTCCAACCAATCTGTGGACACCAGAATCCGATCCAGTTTAGCCTTAGTACCATTTCGGTCTTTTATTTTGTTATTCCATGTAAATGGGGAACCATTGAGTGGAAGATCAATTAACTGATGAGCTTGCACAAAATTCTTTAGATGACTGAGGTTAGCTTGAGAAGGAGCATTCCCACCTATTTTTGTCTTCCGGATTGAGGATGCCATTAAGGTCCCCAATAATTAATCCAAGCAAAGTATGATTTCATAAAGCCAAGTCATGTCTTGCCAGTAAGAACTTTTATGGGAAGGGTTAGGTTCACCATAGACAAAAAGAGCAGATCAAGGTGAGGGAGCAAAATAATCATCAATAAGACAATTAAAGTAGTATTTACAAGAAGATAAAATATTAATAGTAATACCTTCCTTCCAGAATAGAGCGAGTTTGCCAAAGAGCCCTAGAGCTGGTGATGATCCATGTTTAAATCTAAGTCTCCGGCGTAAGCAGTCTATTTTAGAGCAAAAGGTTTTTTTTTTTTTTTTTTTTTCCTGAGATGAAGAGTATATCACAATTAGACTGTAGGGAGTTGTTCTTTATGTTTTGGAGTGCCCTGAAAGACTCCATCCCGTGAGCATTTCATGAGATAATCATTGGAACTAAGGCAACCCCGCCTGGGAGGTCGCCGCTGTGTCACTAGATGCAAACTCTATGATATGTGGAATCCTAGAAGTAATGTCTGCTCCAATAGCATGAGTATGAACTGTGGTGGTAATAATATTGTGGGGACTCATAGAAACCGAGACTTCTGTGGTATTACTATGTTCCTGTGGCTGAATGTTCTCAGAAGGAGCTGCCAGGGAAAACAATAATGAATCCTCCCTAGTTTTTTGCTTATTTCCTCATATGCCAGATAGTCTATAGTAGGCATAATGTTGTTCAGTCATTAATTCAGAACCTAGAGTAAGTGATGTGCGCTTACTAAGATTGAGCGCAGCTTCCCTTCGACTGATGGCCTTTTGACTTCCTTTGATAACTTTCTTATGGACTCTAGAAGTGCAGATATGGATAGGAGGAGGAGAAGCTGGGAGCTTGCTTGGGTCTGATGGATCAGGAGCTAAAGTAACAATTACCGCAACAACATGATCAGCTAGGTTGGAAGGCATGGGGAATTCATCATTTGTACTGGAGTTATCATAGACCAATTGATGTGATTCTGTATATATTGCATGTAGCCTTGTTGCAGGTTCTGATTGAATTGCAGGAAGGAGTTGATCTCCGACTACACTGTAGCACCACCATTGAATACTGCCAGGTAAGTAATTGAAGGCTGATACTGTGTCTTAGCTAGTTGTTGGGTTTCTGAAAGAACGCCTCTCTCTTAACTATTGTGAATGTCATTCCAGTATTGAGAAGTTTGGAAGGAGATCTGATGTTGCATAGTTGAACCCAGAACATTGTTAGAAGAAGTCAGACAGCCAAATAGACTTTGTATAGTTGATCAAATCAACAGTCAAAATCTCAAGCATGGACTGTCCCATTGGCTTAAGTTGTTGTGTTGCATGAGGGGAAGTAAACACCAAATAAGCGCCAATCATGTGAGCCAAGACGGGAGCCTGAGTTGGAACCTGGCCTGAGCATTTCCCTAAAACTGGGAATGAAGAAGCAGAGAAGATAGGACGTGGTTTATTGGGTTGGTAATTAAAAGACAAGAGAAACCCTTGTGAAAACGCTCTTGGACCTGAGGATGAATCTTGCCCAACTTGGTTAGAACGTAGGAAGGAGGTGAAGGGGGCCATGTTTAGGGAGAAATTATTAATAGAAGTTAAAGGCCCATGGGTTGAAAGTAGGGATGGCAACGGGGCGGATTTGGACAAATCCATCTCCGCCCCGCTAGAGATCACGGATATCCAAATCCGCTCTGAATATTCGTTTACCATATTTTGTAAAAACCATTCTCGAACCGGACGGATTGGTGGATATCCGCCCCACCCCAAATACCCGAAGAAAAAAAAATTTAAAGTCATTTCAAATATCAGAACAGATCGAATATAAAAAATTTGATCGAATATCAACAGATCGAAGATATCAAATATCATAAACAAATATCAAAAACAGATATTAAAAACAGATCTCAGGCCTCAGCCAACAACAAATCACACAACTAGATCGAACAACCAAAACTTGATCAAGCCACCACCATCTATCAGATCGAGCCATCAAATCGAGCCACAGTTCTGATTAATCTCCCTTCCTTCGACCAAACACTCTGTCGGAAGCTTGCTTATTTCACAAGCTTTTGAGTGAAAGGTGAGCAGAAGATCGAAGCCTCCTCTTTGTTGATGAAAGAGGAGTGAAAGCTTTGAGGAGGAACTATCATCGTGTTCATCAACAAGCTGAAGATCGAAGCCTTTCACTCAAAAGCTTCAGTATTTCACTCAAAAGCTGAAGATCGAAGCCTTTCACTTGAAGCCTTTGTTGATGAACAAAGCTTTCACTCAACAGCAGAAGATCGAAGCCTCTTTGTTGATGAACTGAAAGAGGAGTGAGATAACTCGAGAAGAACTGAAAGAGGAGTGAGATAAGATCGAAGCTTTGAGGAGGAACTGAAGAGAAGTCGAAAAGAAGATGCAGAGACAGAGAGTGAGAGTCTGAGAGAGATAATGATTTGGGTTAGGGTTTTTTTTCTCTTTTAAAGGGTTGAGGGTATTTCAGTATTTTACATCCTTAAACGAATTTACGGATATCCGTGGGGGCGGATATGGCCAAATTCGTATCTGCCTCGAATAATAAACGGATACAATTTGAATATCCGTATCCGCCCCAACCTTCATACACCTTTAACCAAATTCGCCCCACTGCCATTCCTAGTTGAAAGAATATAGAATGATGATTGAGCAGCCGTAGGCATGATATTTAGGTGACTACCTGAGGTGGGGTTTGGGGAAGGAAAAGGGGCAGTTGATGTCGTTGCGTTGAAGTCAATGGAATGAGTTGAAAAAAGTGAAGTTTGAAAAGTTGAAATAGGAGAGGGTTCGGTTGCCATGCCAGTTGGGTGTAAATTATTGCTAGGAGTTGAATGAGAGTTGTTGGGAGGTTTAGTGGGAGTGGATTAAAAGCGCAGGACCTCCTCATGTGCATCAACGGTAATCGTTAGATTAAAGTAGAAGTTCATGTGTATCAATCTGAGCCGTTAGATCTATTGGACGGCTCAGATTCACGGATTTGAATTTTTTTTTTTTTTTTTTTGCTGTCTTTCTCTCTCTTCATATTTCTTTCTCTTAAGACATCAGTCAATCAACAAAACTCAGACCACCCATATCATCAAACCTCTCTCTCTCCATTCATTCACAAAAACATTTCTTCATTTTATACACAATCAATGTAAACTATAAATCCATAAACATAAAATTTAGTTAAATAGTGTTTTTTTTTTTTTTTTTTACATCAAAGCTTTCGTTGATCAATCTTTAAGCTCCAAAGCACCCAACATGGAGATGGTGGTGATGTTGGTGCTGATGTTGATGATGATGATGATGATGGTGGTGATGATGCTGAGAAGTCTCCCTATCAATCATGCCTTTGACATGGCGAAACTCTTCAAGGTGGCAAGGGATGGTAATGGTACCCTTTTGATCAAACCCATATTCCTCCTCAGCTTCCTTCAGCAACTGCATAAAGAGTGGATGATTGAAGTACAAAACAGGAACCACAAACCTCTGTTGCTCCTCCCCTTCACCTCCCATCTTATTGCTCATCTCTTTCTTTAAAGCAACCCCAAAAGAGATATGAAAGCACCCCACAATTGCTAGCTTGTTAATTTGTTTGTACACAACACAAATAGCTAACCAATACTACAAGAAAACAACAATGTTAGAGAAAGGCCAAGGATCAGAGCCAGAGATGGCAAGCTTGAAAAGACTTAAATAATCGTGTCTCTATAATAAAGTCAAGAAGACTCGACCAACATCAGGGATTCTAAATGTTATATAATGTGGTCAGACTCAAAAGAGGCCTCAAGATTGGCTAATAAAATAAATTTTGTATTGCATCAGCTCTGATATGACATCACAACCAGGTTGAGCTAGCTGATGTGGAAATTGAGAGAGAGAGAGAGAGTGAGTAGAGAGTGTTTGAGGAAATGTTTCTGTGAATGAATGGAGATGGAAGTAACACTGTAGGCAACTCAACCAACACAGCAGCAAGCGTTTTCTGTTATCCATTATTGTAGTACGATAGTCGATAGTGTGTGTAGATGCAAAGATGGGACTTGATGGAATTGTAGCCGTTGAAGTGAGTTGGGGACATTGGCATCAACCAGGAGGTTCTTGTTGTTGCGTCTTCTTCTCATTTACTTGTCATTCCAATAGACAATGAAGTGGACAAAGAACCCTTTTTCCATCATAGCCCTCGACAACGATTTTCACTTCCCTGAATTCTGCAACACCCCACCTGACCTCTTCTTGCCCAATGCATCACTTACCTCAGCTGCACCATCATCTTCAATATAAAACACCACCATCACTAGCTCTGCTGCTGCATTGCCTCAGAGTGAAAATGAGAGAGAGAAATTGAGAAATACGAGATGAAAAGCAAAGACAGCAAAAAAAAAAAAAAAAATTTCAAATCCGTGAATCTGAGCCGTTCAATAGATCTAACGGTTTAGATTGATACACATAAACTTCTACTTTAATCTAACGGTTACCGTTGATGCACATGAGGAGGTCCTGCGCAGAAAGCGCAGGAGTCCCCCCGGGTCCTTTGTTGGGAGGTTTAGTGGGAGTGGAGTGAATGCAGGTCAACAGGTGTGGGGAATTGTGCATCTGTATGAGCTTGACTCACTGTAGCATCAATAAGAGCTTCTTCAACAGTAGAAATGTAGCTATTGAAGAAGCCGTAACAGTGACAACCAAAGGAGAAGGAGGAGAATAGCATGTCGAGACACCATGAAGAGGTGGTGAAACTCCAGAATGGGGTTCTAGCAGGAGGTTTCGAGAGACGCTCGTCGTTACTGGGAGCTGCATCTTCTGCTATAAAGAAGGTGGCATCGTGAAACGAGTTGAGGCTTGATCATGATATTGAGGCGGGGCAGAGGAGCAACCTTCTAATTTGGTTTTGATCCTGGAACTGTGTAAAAAGGCAGCTTGAATAGCTTGTGGCCTTTGTTGTTTCAGAACATTTGCATAAAAGAGGGGGATTTGGGGAACATTGGACAATCTAAGCCAAAAAGATGGCCAAGAAATTCACAACCAAAGCAAAAGTTTGGAGCATCTTCAAATCGAAACAAAATGATGAAGATGCGTCCATTGGGAATCCCGTAATCGGTGTCCATAGAGCACGACATTGGTTTAGAAGCATATAACCAAACCTTAAATTGAATGAAAGGTATGGTCGTATCCTCCAATGATTGTTCAACAATTTCCATAAACTCCCAAATGCTATTAGCTAAGGTTTGGATTGTAGAGATCTTGAGTTTTCATTTTAGAAACTCTTGTATACGAATCCAACAAGGAAACTTTGAAAAATCCATTGAGTTATAGTCTTTTGTCCATGTTTTGATAAAGCCAAGCCATCCAGAGATTGTCCAGGGACCCAAATTGATAGCAAATTGTATATCCTCCTCATTTGTAAACTATATCAAATAAAACGTATTGTTTGTTACCTGTTTCCTTGGCAAGTATTATATATGAAACTGATGGAATTTGCCCCATTGTGCAGCCAATTTCTTAGCAAGAAGTTCATGCCCTATTTTTTTTGGACAATGTTGTTTTGCTACCACTCGAAGACTCAAATCTTCATCTGGATCTTCCTGTTCAGAACCAAAACTAGGTGTTGGAATCTTTAGATTATGGGTTAACTGATTGCCTAGCGAATGTAGGAAGAGTTTAGCAGAGATAGAGGTTGTTGATGTGATGTGGAGAGGAAGAAGGATTAGTAAATACCATATTTGGTGAGGATGGCTGAGAGGTGTTAGTGAGAGGCATTGGTGGTGGGATTGGTCGAATATTTGTTTCAGGTGGCAAAGGAGAAGAAGAGGTGACAAATTGGGAGTTTGGTTCCATGAGAATAGAATGGAAATAATAATGGGTTTGATGTGTTTGAACAAAATTATTTGTGAAGGAACGAGATGTAAGTTGGTGGTTGTAGTTGGTAATAGTTCTATGTGAAGATCTTTGAGAGGTGATCACTCTCTTGATGGAGTATCTAATGTTTGTTGGAGACCAACGGGGAGATCTCATGGTTAAGGAGGGGCAATTTGATGGATTAAGATTGAGCAATTAAGAGGGGAAATGATTATGAGAGAGTTAGAGATTGTGAATGATTTAGAAAGAAGTAGGGAGAAGTTGGAAAAGCAGCGGCCTGGAAGAAAGAAAATGAAATTGAGGGAGGGGAAGTGGATGAAGAACAAGGTGAAAGATGTGTAGGAAGGGGTGAGCTTGAGTTCCAAGGTATTAAACAAGTTATTTTCGTAACTAGGAAGCCGCCCAACAATTGGTTTTGTTATTTTTAGGTTTTCATGAAAAAAGGTAAAGATGACTTTTTAATGTATTGGTTAGCCATGGTTTAAAATAATCCTTATTGATCGTACAAATATAAAAGTAGAATCTTAAAGAAATTACATTAACTATAGAACTTAATGGTCTAAATTACGAAAAAATATGCCTTCAAAGTTAATTTCCCTTCTAATATTATGCTATTTGTTCATATTCTAAAACATTTTAAACACTTTGTGGCTTTCTGATCAGTGAAGTGGAGTTGAAGTTCACATCTTCACTTGGTGTGGTGGGAAAGCCATTAAGTCCAATTAAAATGCCTAATGGTATAGGATGCGTCCAAAAATCGTCCTCCTGTGAGTTTAACCTGCAAAACAACTGTTAGACTGCAAATGACCACCTTTTTGGTGATCGAAGGCACTCCAATGCTTAAGTCAGTAACTCTATTGAAAAAAAAGATATAAATATAGATAAAACTCAGTTAAAGTTGCATATCTTTGTCGAATGTTCCCTTTACCTTTTATAATGGTCGTAGTTAACTTTCTGCGTAACTTAAGCATTTGAGGTGCAACGGAAGGAGATGTTCTATAACAATTTCTTCCTTAATGGAGATGCGTTCGTGGAAGCGTATGTCCCTCCCTGACTCTTTCTTGGTGCAACGTTCTTCTTCTTTATGAGAGAACGTGTATCGGGCCTGGATTTGGACTTCGATTCGTCTGGGCCTGGATTCGAATCATGTTTACGCCTCCTTAGTGGTGGGCCTAGTTTGGGCCTCTATAATTGGCCTCATTCCTTCTGGGCTTTATGAGCTGACCCAATGAATCGGGCATTGTATTATCGTGATGGAACTTTATGCCACATGTACGGTCGTGATGATCGATCTATTTTGATGTATCATCAACTACTCCCTCCTTAGTTAATGGGTATTTTCAAGTATCCACTAACTGTGTGGCGATTTTGCTTTTTGATTGCAGCATTACGACTTGGTTAGTGCCCTTGCTACTGTCAATGTTGTTTTCTCTCCATTATTCCATCTGCTTATTCGTTTTGGCGCAATTTCTGGGATTTCATGCGATTATCACACCCTGCACGTTCTCCAAGGGTGGTCCTTTCGTTGCCCATTCCTATAAAAAGGAGAAGCTTTGTGTATGTTCTTCTTCCTTCTGCATCTTCTCGTTTTCTGATTGGTAACCTTTTGATTTTTCGCATTCATCCTGTGTTCATGTTTAACTCTAGAGTTTTGGGTGGCAATGCTCTTGCTGTTTGCGAAGCTTTCTTTATGCCCAAGATGGTGACACGCGTGATTCTGGACAACATTCGTCACGACTACTTGTTGCCAAATGATATGGAGATTGTTCCCCCCAGAGAAGACGACAGTCATTGTCATCCTGGTCTTGATACATTGCTTTGTATCCAGGTATGTTCCATTCTGGTTTCAGGCTTTCGGCTCCTCCTATCATCTGGGAGTACTTGGATTTGGTTGGAATTGCTCCGGCTCAACTTGTTCCTAACGGTTGGATGGTACTGACTTCAACCTTGGCGAGGGCTGCTACTGCTTGCATCCCTATGAATGTCAGGGTTTTGAATTCCCTGGTAGTGTTAGCATGGACCCTAGTTACACTTGTCGCTTGTGTTTTCCTCCCTGCTTCGAGGACCTGTGAGAGGAGTATGTGGGTTGGCCGAGGTCCTGGTTTTACACCTCCCTTTCTTCTAACCATTTTAAGTTCCTTTGTAATCAGATTATGCGATCATTCCAGAAGCCTAAAAACGTTGAGTTGTCACTGTCTTTAGAATAGCAGGAGTTTCGTCGTCTATTTTGTGATCTACCCCGAGTATCGGTAGAAGATTTCCTTACTTCGGTTGATGTTGTCCATGGTGGTCTGCTTTCACTGGGTAGGGCAAGCATCGCTTATGTGGTTACCGTTGCGCGCGCTGGCAATGTAGGAGTCCCTGCTTCTACTTCTGCTTCTGCTCGAGGTCCTAGGAACACTGGTCCAATCGTTAAGAAAAGGAAAGTTCCTAGGACTCCTAGCCCCTCCAAAATATCGGCCATTAGTTCTGGCCATGCCTCGAAGAGGAAAAAACTTGCTTCTTCTGTCCTTGAATCTGCTAGGACCCCCTCTCATCTTGCCTCTCTTCAGAAGGGAGGTTGTGGTTCGAGTGATGATTCCTCTGCCCATGAGGACGAAGAGGTAAACCGAGTCCTCAAGGTAAATAAGAAGCAAGTTTTTCGCCCTCAGGATGATCATGAGAAAAATCTTCTTGCTTCTTATGGCTTGCTGGATTCTGTCGGCCTCTCGATTGACGATTCACGCATTATCAAGAATAAAATGTTTTTGTTGGGTGTTTGACTGTCGAATAATTTGTAGGGTACTAAGACCTTGGATGACTTTGATTATGATTCGTCAGTAGAGGATCAAGTTGTTGCTCGTTCTCGAGATCACAAGCTTACTGTTTCTTCTGTTGTAGCTGGGACTTTGGGATCTTGTGCTGCTCCTTCTGCTTCTCGCCCTGCTCCTTCTGTCCTTGGCGAGACCTTCTGGCCTTTTGAGGCTGATGTGCAGGACAATGTTCACAATCTTATTGGCGGCTGTCACAGGCGATTTGCTAACAAAACTCCTATGCCCGTGCGCAACCACGTCGTCATATTGACGACGGCCTCCAGCATCTTATGGAGGGGATGACACATCTTACTTGGGCGGCCGTCACGGGGTCAGATTATAATATAAAACGTCTCGTGACCAGGCTGCGCATGTCGAGTGGAAGCTTCCAGAACACATTTTGGTCTTTTCCCATGTTCTTCATTGACTGGATTTGTTGAAGGCACAGTGCACGAAACATGAGAGAGCTGGGGACTCTGCGCGGTTATTGAGGGAACTCGAGGCTATGCGTGATGCATTTGCTTCTGACCTCGAGAGATCCGAGGTGGAGTTGGGCAGGTTGCCTTCCCGTCTAGATGTTGCTGAGAAAGAGTTGTCTGACCAAAAGGCCGAACGTGACGAGGTTGTTCGCTCTGTCAATGAGTGTTCTACCTAGCTTAAGGCTGCTACTGCTCGCATTGTTGATTTGAATTTTGAGTTTATTGAGACCAAGTCAGCGGTCGCTGCTAAACTTGCTAATGTCGACAAAGAGTTAACGTCTACCCAAGCCGAGCTGTCGACTGTTAAGGAGAAGTTGAAGGAAACGGAGGCTGCGGATTTTAGGAGAGTGGTTGAGGGTTGCCAAGATTTTTTGGAAACGCAGGGTTTGAACATGCCCCCTACCACAGCCTTGCTGAGCAGGAGTTCGACGATGTCGAGGAAGTTGTTCCGGATTCGATGGGTGATCCGGATGTCAAAGAGCCTGCTGACCCTATGCTTCCTGAAGATGTTGTTAACGACAATGATTCTTCTTAGTTGTTAATTAATTTTTTTTTGTAATCTCCTTTTTTAAAAGATAAATGTAAAATTTGTTATTTCACATTTTTGTGTCCCGTATGTCTAGCTTGTTTAGCTTTTACTTATAACAATTTTGGGAGATTTTCGACTTCGGTTATCTAGTTTTTTGTGGGTGGCTTCAATATTTGACATTCTAGTCATATGGAAGCTTTGGTTTTTCGAAATCTTGTTTCTCATTCGGATTACGATGTAATACATTACAGTTGGTGTAAAAGTCCGGCTCTTATGTCCTGGTACTTTATTACTTCGTGGTTGATCAGACTAGAAGTTTTTATGTCTAACTCGTTCGTCCAACATATTTGTTTGCTCAATACTCTAGTCATGTTGAGTGTTCTCTCGAGTCTGCTTTTAATCTGACTTTTTGTCCTTATCAAATTTGATTGTTTCGGAATTGAGAGCGAAAGACTTTATTGATAATATTTTTTCAAGTGTTTTACATTCCATGGTTGAGGTATCATTTTGCCCTCTTTGTCTTCCAACCAGTATGTTTCTGATCTATTGATTTTTGTTACTCGATAGGGTCCTTCCCAGTTTGGGTTAAGCTTGCCTGCGCCGGGCTTCTTCATGTTTAGTTGGACTTTTCGTAACACCCAGTCTCCGACGTTGAAGTTTCAAATCCGTACCTTCTTATTGTAGTACCCTGTCATGCGTTGTTGGTAGGTTGTTGTTTTAATTGAGGCTACTTCTCTTTTTCTTCGAGGAGATCCAGCCTGACTCTTAATGCTTTGACGTTGTCCTCAAAGCGAAATTCTTCGGTTTGGAATGTTGGTATTTCGACTTCCACGGGTGTCAACGCTTTTGACCCGTAAGCGATTGTGAAAGGTGTTTTTCCTGATGGAGTTCGTTTTGTTGTCCTATATGCCCAAAGGACACCAGGTAATTTGGACATCCATAGTTTTTCAGCTGCCTCGAATCTTCTTTTGATTGCCTCCAAAATTGTTTTGTTAGTGATTTCGGCTTGCCTGTTTGCTTGCGGGTGAGCTGGTATGGAGAAGTGCTACCGAATATTCATGCTCTGATATAACTCCCTGGCCCTTTTGCCTTCAAACTGTCTCCCATTGTCTATAACGATTACTCTTGGGATCCCGAATCTGCATATGATGTATTTTCAGAGAAATTTCTTGACTTATGTTTTCCCTATCTTTGTGAGGAGATCTACTTCTACCCATTTGGTGAAGTAATCTACTACTACAAGGAAAAATTTCTTTTTGTCGGACGCTGGGAGTGGTTCTACGATGTCTATTCCCCATTGTAGGGAACGTCCAGGGGCGACTCATTGGAAACAAATTGTCCCAGCATGTGAGTGTATGGGGCGAATATTTGGTACTAGTCGCATTTACGAACTAGCTTCTGAGCGTCAACCTGCATCGTTGGCCAATAATACCCTAACGTGAGAGCTTTGTGGGCCAATATTATTCCCCCCGAGTGATTCCCGCATGTGCCGTGGTGTATTTTTTCTAGGACGTATTCGGCATCTCCTAGCACAAGACATCTTAATAATGTGTTCGTGGCAGACCTCCTGTACAATTTGTCATTGACCATTGTATATCTCGTTGCCCGATTCTGTAGTTTTCTGGCTTACATCTTATCTGTTGGGAGTTCCCCGTTTAGAATGCATGCCAGGATTGGAGTCATCCAATTAACACCTTGGTTTACAACACATGCTTCTTCTGATTTATTTTTCATTATGGAGCTACCTTGTGTCATGACGAGTGAATTGCCATCATCCTTTGTTGTTGAGACTTCTTTAGCTACCTCGTTTGCTTTTTTTTTTTTTTGTTCATGAACATTGTCAGATGGTGGTGTTTCAGAAGCCTTCTATTAGTTCTGTGGTTCTCTAGTGGTAGGCTTTCATTCGAGCGTCTTTCACTTGGAACTCGTCGCTTAGTTGATTGACCACCAGCCTGGAGTCCGTAAAGACATTAATGTCCCTTATTCCTAGGTGTTTTGCTAACTATAGTCCTGCTATCACAGCTTTGTACTCGGCTTCATTATTGGAGGCTTTAAAACTGAATTTTATCGTCTTTTCTAATGCAATGCTTTCCGAGTTGTATAAGATTATTCTGGTTCCGCTACCTGCCTCGTTAGATGTCCCATCACAACGGATGATCCATCCTTCAGGGATCAATTCGGGCTGTTTTGTTCTGTTTTCCTTGTCCCCGGGTTGGTTGTTGCTTCCTGTGAACTCAGCGATGAAATCCGCTAAAGCTTGAGCTTTGATAGCAGTTCTAGGGGCATAAGTAATGTCAAATTGTCGGAGCTCTATTGCCCATTTTACCAATCTTCCCAATAAGTTCGGCTTGTGTAATACTAACCGAAGTGGTTGTTCGGTCATAACAGTGATTAGGTGTGTCTGGAAGCACTACAAGAAACAGGGTCATTAATAATGTTTTAGCAAACGATGTGTCTGCCGAAGCTATAATAGATACAGGGGTCTATTATAGCGTTTTTAAAACACTATTGTAAGTTGACTACTATAGCGTTTCTGAAACGCTATAGTAAGTCTATTATAGCGTTTTAGAAACGCTATTATAAGTTGACTATTTATAGTATTTATAGCATTTATGAAATGCTATAGTAAGTCTATTATAGCTTTTTTAAAACGCTATTGTCTTCTTTTATTTATTTTTTTTTCTTCTCTCACATAGCATTTAACAAATGCTATTGTATTAATTTCTATATGCAATTAACTCGAGCATAATGCAAATCCAAAAATGTAATGGTTATTTATTAGGAAATCACATTTTAAACTTCAAATGAAAAACTCAAATAGAATCAAAATAGTCATACTTCAATAACAAAAGAAAAATAATACAAAACACTGATAACAAAAAGTTATGTTTCCAACCTAAATTAACTTTCTTGAACACAGTAGTTGAATCTATAGAGAGTTCTAATTTCTTGAGATGGTACATTCTAGCTAGTTTCATACCAGATTCGACACCCTGAAGCTTTTCAGAACAAACTGTAATGTAGTTGCCTGAGGAACTGTGAATTTTGCTGAAGTACGTTTGCTCTTCCCTTCCCTTCCTGTGAAGTGGTTTCGACTGAGATTCTGCATAAACTTGCGGTGTAATGGAGTACTCCTTATGACCAGGCCGCCGCCTCTGCTCAAGTAGTTTATCGTGAATACAGGAATGTGACAGAACATCCTTTTCACCTCCTTGATGTCTTTGCAAATGGAAATTGCTTTCTTTAGATGTTGTAACTGTAGCCTCAGTGCATATACCTTGAATTCTTAGCTGGAACACACCAGGAGCAGCTGCTGCACTTGCATTAATAATCTCATAATACATGTCCATCTTAAGAGGGTTTATTGATCGCCCCTGCAAATTTAAAGGTTTTTAGAGTAAATAAATAGTGGGCATTACATATACTACAAATGTTCCTTGGGTAGGAATTCATGAATTTGCATTTAATAGTACTAGCAGCATGGTTCGTCAATTACCTTAAAAAATTTTGAATTCCCAAGATGCAATATGGACTCAAATTGACGATCAATAGAACTAGCAGCTACGGTGAGTATCCAGGGAGCAACATTAGTTGCAGTGCCTGGGAAGAAATAATTTCCAGCTGAAATTATGTCTACGCCATCATTCATGGCATCATCAATGGCTGCAAGAAGGTCAGCATCGCTACACAAAAAAAACCAACATGCCTTGTAGATAGCAAGCCTAGCACTAGGTGCGCCTCCCCTTGCAATACCAGCGGCTAGTCCATATAGGCTCACATTGGTCACCACTGATCTGTCTGCAACACAACATGTTCCTTTGAAACACACACTATGATGGGCTAAAAACAAAAAAGAATGTTAAGTCATTCAATTTGCAAAACAATTCAAATTCAGAAATAGGATGTCAATGAGAATGGCCTGCAGAGTAAGGAATTCATCTCAATCTTCAAGGTTTTAAAACATTGAAGACAGTTTTTAACCTGAAAATCATACTTCAATATTAGGATTGCCATACCTTAAAAATAATAACAACAATAAATTAAATAAAATCCCATACCTTTTTATGATTTTTACCGATCTTTGCATCGTTGCTCACATTCTTGATATAGAGTCACATGAATCACAAGAACACGATGAGTTACGAGGAACAACCAAAAGTGGGAACTCGTTTTCATCGTCTAGATGATATGATTGCACTTCAATCCTGCAAAACCAAATTAGAATGATAAAATAACATGATAGTACGTTTCAGAACCATATAACCAGTCATTCATCATTAAATTTCCATATTGATTCTGATTCACACTGGATCCTAGGGTTGACTTATGCACCATGGGTGATATTTTCGAAAGAGGGCCATGTAAAGTAGTGTAATCTGGCGGAAAAGGTTCATTGTTGTTCTGTTTCATCAAGTGATCATATAACTCACTGGCATTGCATTCCCTCCTCACCCAAGTGAGGGTAGCCCAAACTGATAGTTGTTATGTAAAACTCCCAAAACAAAATAAAATAATAATTCTGATAAAAGACTGATCATATGGTGTCTGTAGACTCCACTGAGATCTGAGAAGAACATTTGAGTTCTATGGCTTCTAAGGGAAATACCCATTTTAATATTTAGAGATGTTTACCTTCGTGATTCCCGAATCTTGGATCTAGAAAGGTATCTGGCATTTCCAGCATCATGCCTTTGTGGTTCATCCTTTATTCTTAGACTGAGTCCGCCTTTCGTTCCATTGAACTCATCCCTTAATGAATCTACCATTGATCCACCAGAAGCAAGATACCGTAGATCTAGCATATATCAAGCACTATGCCTATCCCATGTGTTTGAAAAAAAATTATGCAGTTCATCAGCAATACTTTCTTCAGGTAACAAAAGAATCTCTCCAAGCTTGCATGCTCCAAAACATAATGCCTACATATCCGATAGAAACTGCCTACACTCAAATGAGGGACACTATTAGCTGACTAACCATTGAGACAAAATATTAAGTAACATGGATTTCTAGGAAAGGAAGATAATGAAGATAGTCAAACAGAAGAAACAATCAGAAGGAATCAGAACAAATTACTTTAGTTCAAATTGAAAAATGAAACACAGACTGAGTGTCCCTGTAGTCGATTAAATCTGGATGCTCCCTGGAAAGGGTACTTCAAAATCTGTATTTCAGTTACAGTTAACAAAGGGTACTTCAAAGAAAAACTTATTATGAAATGGTGAATTTCATCTTGTGCTCAGTTCACAATAGATCCTCCAATATCAACAACAACAAAATAACTCTTGAAAGTATCATCTTAATTACCTAAGTTGGGTAGACTGCTCCTCCAAAGCTGTAGAGTAGACATACAAAGCTGAAAATACCCATCCCCTGATGTTTGTTATTCTTTCATTCCAAAGTGCTCCATCTGCTAGAAAAGGACAATAAACTAGTAATTCTGACATAAACCATACCTCAATACATGACTCCGGAGTTGCATTTATACTAAAATTGAAGCATACCTCAATACCTTTTCTTATTATCTCTGGCTAACCATTTTAGATAATTAAGGTCCTTTAGCTCGAATAGGTATTTGTTAGATTTTGTAGTTGGAGAAGTAAAAAGAACCAAAACAAGGCTTCAAAACACCAAAACTAGAGGTGGGGGTGTGAGGAAACTTGGAGAGGAGGATATAGGAGAGTGAGAGTTTGTAAGTTGTTTTCAAGCTTCTCCTATATCAGGTTCCTGTACATTTTGAAGTTGGAAAAAGTACGTGGTCAATCATTGTGTTGAGATTTTGTGAACTAGATTAATATGAGACCCAAAACCAGTGTAAATATTATACATAATGGATTCCCTCAATTATTTCTAATGTGAAACAAATCATTAATATGCAGATCTTATGAAATGACTTTTTACTAAGCCTTAACCTGACTTGGACAAAGACTCTGACTGTGTTGTATAGAAGCCTAGCTAATTAGACTTTGACTGTGTTGTATAGAAGCCTAGCTAATTAAGACTATATAAAGTGTTAATGCTATCTTATGGAGAAATGAGTTTTTTCAGTGAGTGAGTGTGTTTTAACAAAGGGGGTGGTGGGGGGTGGTGGGGTGACCAAGTGATGCATGCAGGAGGTTGTACAATGCAGCAGACCCTCACAGCAGAGACTGCTTCTGTCCTCAAACACTCCCTGAGTTTGGCAAGGAGGAGGTGTTGATTGGTTGTGACGGTGTGAACTCAATAGTAGCAAGATGGCTAGGTCTTCAAAAGCCAGCTTTCACAGGGAGATTGGCTATTCGTGGAATGGCAGAGTTACCAAATGATCACAGCTTTGGAACCAAATTTTTGCAGTTCTTTGGAGATGGCTACCGCTCAGGTTTCTTGCCTTGTGACCAAAAGACAATCTATTGGTTCTTCACTTTTTCTCCGTCTGCTCAAGGTACGCATGCATGTATGATAAACTACTGGGCTTTAGCTTCTTCCTTCTATTCTATATTTCTTCCCTCCTAATTGGCAGGTTGGATTTTGCAGATCAGGAAATTGACGATGACTCAACTAGATGAAACAGTTTGTGCTAAGCAAACTTCAAGTGCCCAAATAAATTATGGATGTAGTAGAAAATAGTGACCTTGAGAGCATAATCTCGGCGCCCTTAAGGTTCAGGATGCCAATGAACCTATTATGGGGCCCAATCTACAAGGGAAACGTTTGTGTAGCTGGGGATGCATTAATAAACTTGCATTAATTTTCAGATAAATGTTAAATAAACATCGTGTTGAGGCCAGCTCTCAACTTCACATTGCCACTAAACGTTAATTTTGGGTTACCATAAGTCCCATATGCATATCTCTGAAGAAATCATTCAGGGCTTAGTTTGAAAACCTACGAGAAATTGCTTACCTGATAGTTGACCATTAATGAAAACATGCAAAGCATGGCCTGCTGATAATACTGTCAGGACAGGGTAGTTGCCATTCTTCAAGAATGCTTCAGTTGGGTCTATCCTCACTTTTTCAATAAAAAAAAATTACGAATAAAACATTAAATATAGTAAGAAGATGATGGGCTATGAAAAAATAAGTATACACACAAGTTAAGGGACCGTAAATATTTTTGATGCAGAATGAGCTAATATCCTGGAAGGATGATCTGATAAACTTCGAATTCAGGATTGGTTGATGGTGCTTCGATTTTGGTAGTTGAAACGTTGTCAATTTAGCATTTTGACCAAAAGGGTCATTCTGGTTGGACCATCTAATGTCATTTTCTTGCTTTGCTATAGAGTTTTATTGCGCATTGATGCGCGGGTGTTCTCTGAATTCATTAGCCAGCTAGCTGTCCAATGATACAAATTCGTAGCCTTCATTAGACATGGTTCATCTAATTAAGCACCAACAGTCTCTGTTGTCTAATCAATTTCATGGTTTTTTTATATTATTTATTTGTTTAAATTCTTAATTAAAAGCCATAGCTTTACTCTGTAATAGCTAGCAGAACTTGCCAAAGGCTTCTCTACAAGAGCATTCTAAGTTGTTCCATATATAAAGATTTAAAATGCCATTGAATGATCCCTGACATCAAGTTATGAAAATTCATTAGCAACTCTTAACAGTTATGAAATGTGATCGTGATCAAGTATAGGGTGCGGAGAAGGTGCAATTCAAGTTCTAGATGCAAGATCAAATGCAGACAACATTTTTCCATGATATAGGGAAGTGTCTTTTCTAATCCTGCAGTAGATATTTATGTTTTAGTGTTGTGCAGCAAGTATTTACAAGGCTGGTAATACTACCATGCACCTTTGGTGTGATTGTGTAAACACATACAAGGCATGAATTACAGAGAATGCAGTCAGATTATAAAATATGTTGAAGAACATGATATTTACTTCAAAACGCAGACATAAGCAAATTCCTATTACCAACCTGCTTCTCTTTCTTAATCCATTCCTCCCATCAGATTCTTTTTCATCTTCTGCTTGCGCGCTAGAAGCCCTAGGCATCAGGTTCTTGGAAATACGATTGGATGCATTATCAGCGTCCCTTAAAGCATCGACCTCACCGTCCTACAGTAGTTTGAGGTAAAAGGACATGAACCCAAATAATTGCAGAAGGAAGCTGAATGCCAGATAAACACAAATGACAGTCAAAACAGAAAGTCCCAACAACGTCAAAGAGAAGTTGGCATAGAATGAACAAGTTACCATCTTAGACTTCTCATGTTCAAGCTCTTTCTTCTTCTGAATCTCACTATTAATTCGATCTAATTCAGCCTGAATAACAAACCACACAGGTGGTAAGTTAAAATTGCAGTTATAATCATCCAACATAAAACAGTAAGAGTTACAAGAAGTTAAACCTTCTTCTTTCGAATTTCCTCTTCTTTTGAACAGGTGATGTATCACCAGAAGTGGATCGTTGACAAGATTCAAGGCTTTTACAATTATTTCTATCTTTTTGTTTCACTCTGCCGAAAAAATTCACCTGGTTATAATTTCTGCTTAGCGAAAAGAAACATTTCACAAATTAGCATATGGCACGTGAGATACTGTGGTTCTTTTACTATTTTCCTTCAGGCAGGAACTAAAATTAGGGGCTCAACTGACTACGCAGTAGATTAAGTTCTTGCTTAGCAAAAGCATTGCTGACAGTAACATGGTTAGATAAGCATTGATGTTAACGAATCCCCCAAAAGGATCTGGACAAATGTTCTAAGGCACCCATTAATTATACGTGGAGCTGTCCCATCACAAAACCTTTTAGCAAGATGAACCGCCTTGACAAATAGCAAAGTAAACAAATTAGATAATCAAGTATTTGAAGATGGCAGAAGGAGAGAAATCCAGAAGGTGGGGGTGGTGTTAAGAGTTGGAAGGGAAAGAGAAACTGACCTCATTAATGATAATCTGGTGACGAGTGCCAAGTACTGTTATTCCTGCCATTGCCAAGCGGAGCAACTTTCAACACCGTTAGGTGAAAGGAGCTCATACTTGTATACCAGAAACTAGCTCTACACTTATGAAAACTGTAACCGTTAATTGCCTCAAACAAAAAGAAGCAGAAAAGTAAGTATTACACTGGTTTGTATTCAAATGTTTTACAAAATATAAGATAGGAAACAAGAATAATCTAGGATTTGGAAACACGTATCCTATTTTAAAAATTAAGAGCTTGTGCCATTAGTTGCTCCATGACTTGATCAGCAACCTCAGTTTATATGGCACCTTCTCATACAGTAAGCTCATACATCTCAACAGTATAAATGACAATCTCAACAGTTCTCTCACACGATCTAAATGCAAGTCCTGAGATGACTCCGAAGCTAATAAAGAGGTAGTAAGAAAATAAATCCATACTACAAAAGATGCGTCTGGTTATAGAGTTGGGTGGTAAAATAAGATAGAAGTTATTGAGTAGCAATTCTTGCGTCAATCCATACACGATGGTTGTGTTTTAGTTCTTGAGACAACCATGTTCTATCTTAGCCAAAAGATGGTTAGCATCCAGGTGGTGGAACAGAGCAAGCTCTACCTCAGTGACAGGGTTGTCTTTCTCAGTCTGAACTCTCATGAAGTTGGACTTGGAAATTTTCGTAGCAACGTTTTTGCTTTCACTTTCAGTGTTCAAAAGAAGGGTACCATACTTCTTGATAAAAAATATTTACTAGAACAGATAAATAACAGTTATTTTCATCAAATAGTCTCCGAACACATACCTTCCAATTTGGTGGAGCTATTTTGTCGATGACAGTAACATGGTCATCCCAAGCATCCACAACAACAACCAACATTTTCTTTGTCAAACTGAAATAGAGAAAAAAAAATAGTTGGTATTCGAACTCTGAAAGACCCTTAAATCAATTTAGGTGTAATCATATAGCAAAACTTGAGATATTAAAAGCAATTGGGAGATACCACAATATGAGTTTGCTGTATACCAACTTCGGAGGAGCTAAGAGAACTTCTGCTTCTGTAACCAACAAAAAAACCATAATGGACTTATAACTCAGAATTCTAATGAATGGTGAAACGATTATTCTAACAATTTATTTCCACAGTATGTTCTCTAATTTCAACATTATTCTAAATTTCTGAATTCATGGTAACCTTAGAATAAACATTATTCTAACAATTTATTTCCACAGTATGTTCTCTCATTCTACAAGGAGAAACCCATCACAGAAACAAGTTTGCTATATAGGACTTATTACCAATCACAGACTCCTTTTCATACTTGCGCAACAACTTCTCTTCCTCTTTTTCTGTCTGCGTGTAAATGGGAGGCTCGCCAAAGCTTAGATGATCGTATTCCAACAACATTGCTTTGTCGAATTCGTATCCAGGTTCTGAAAGCAATAAAACTGTAAGGAGTCAATTTATGAATGTATTTATAGCTCCATATTTTAACCAATATGTAGTTTTTTTTTATCAGTATATAATTAGCCATATTAAACTCAAAATGTCTTGAAAACATTCATATCCTACAACAGCATAACAATCAAAGAAAATAAATTAAAAAATCCCATTGCCAAGAGCATTAACCTAGTGTATAGTGTATAATCGTCAGGAAAGTAGATTATGCCATTTCAGTAATAAACCATCCTCAAAACTGGCTCCAATGCTCTTGGGAATGAGTCTAAACATGGTAAAACTCAAACTCCACCTAATTTGTTAATCATACTATCTCTTTTTGTTTGGGAGTAATACATTCAAAGGGGGTAAGAGCCTATCTTTCTAATTTGCAAAAATCTATTGGTGGGAAAATAAAGTAGATCAAAGACAAATTGTAAAATGAAATTAGAGTGCCAACCCTTAATATGTCCTGGCTTGGATGTGTGCTAAAACATCCAAGGCAAGGAACCACAGGCAGTTTTAGACTATTCAAAAGTTCCATATTGTTACTTGGAGGATCGTAAATTTGTTCTTGTTGAAGCGCCTCAGTCTCTAGGTCGGACATCAATATGTTAGTTCATATATTTCAAATATCACCACACACAAGGATAAGACTATTACAAATGAAAATTTTAGGTCTTTTGCTAATCTGTCATCAAACTAACTCCTTAGCAAGCACCCATTTGCTGAATATGAAAATGTAAGAAAACGTCATTGTTTCTATATTTTACTTTTCATGAAAGAAGAACCATTCCTTCTTTATTTTCTAGGTTATTACTTATTGTTTTGTCCAAATAATGTCAATAGTATATTCGTCTTTGACAACCCTAGCATAAGACAAACAAAACAATATAAAATTTTCATATAACTTCATTTCACACATGATGTGGGTTAAGCCAAAGAGTACATATGACATTTCTTACATGGACCACACTCAATGACCGCCTAAATCAGATGATATAGGAGTTCTTACGAACAACGAGAAGAAGAAAAGAAAACAATATCAGAAGATTATCTCCACATTGAAATATAAAAATAAAGATATGAACAATAGAATTACCTTCCAATAAAGTTTAAGCATAAAGAGAAAACCATATTAGAGTGTTGCATTCATTCTTGGGTCGAATAAGAGCAATTCAAGAAATACATTCAAGATGAAAAGATAATTACCTATTAAAAAAATGTAAGAGCATCGCCTCCAGGGCTATCATTTCGTATGATAATTACCTATGAAAAGATAATTACCTATTAAAAGATAATCAGGAGAAGCTTAAGAAAATGTAATTTCAACACCAAGTAAATAATTCAGCTATAATACAACTGCACTTATAAATCAGAAGCAAGAGCATCGCCTCCAGGGCTATACAAGCTTCATATCTATATGACTTTTCTGGAAAAAAGAAAACAAACATTTGAAAAATAAATGATTTTATTCTGAGATATTATGCCACGTAAATTAAGTTTCAAAAAACTCATCCTGACTACTCCATCCTGACTACTCCATCAGAACTCCATCCTGACTACTCATCCATCAACACCAATAAAAGGCATAAACTCATCATCAAAAGCAAAAATCCCTAAAAACAAAATCAGAAAAACCTAAAACACAAAAAATGATGTTCATCTAAACAAAAAAAAAACAGAGAATGGACCAAAACAATCACATATCAAAACAAAGCAAACTAAATGGGAACCAAACAACCACCAATCTCACAAATTCAACAAACACAAATGACATCAAACACAAACAACCACCAATCTCATACTAAAAACCATTAGAACAGAAGATTAAATCAACATTCGTACCTCAAAATTGCCTCTAGATGACTCGAAAACCGCTGGAGAGAAACTTGGTATTTCTTCGCCGATGGAGAGACGCTAAAATCTATTTGCCCTCTCTGTCTCTGAATATACAAACACTTTCTCAGTATTTAAAGAGACCCAAAAATCAACATATAAATAAATTATTCGACAAACTCAAAAATGAAATGCAATGACAGAATCCAACTTACAGAGAGCTTCAATCTGGGATGGAAGTATACAGAGATTCTTTAATCATAAACCCTAATTTGTGCAAGGTGAAGAAGACGAAATAGTGAAGGAGTAGTGAGTAGCAGAGGCAAAGTGAAGTGGAGACGAAGCGACGAAGTGAAAGAGAGCGAGAGAGATCAGCGATGCAGTAGAGAGTGAAAGAGATAAGGTGACGGTAAGAGGAGAGGTGATGGCAAGAGATGAGCGAGAGAGATCATGCGAGGCGAGGCGAGGCGAGGCGACGGCGAGAGGAGAGGCGAGGTGGGAGAGCTGCATTTGTGAGGGAGATCAAACTGCGTTGCGTGAGGGAGAGTTCTTGTGAGGGAGAGTTGCGTTTGAGAGGAGACGAAAGCGTGGGTCAAAAACGGGCGGAATAAATTTCACACTCCCGCTCACTGTTTTCCTTAGACTTTTAAAAGGGTAACGAATTAAAAACGCTATCTCTAACATTCAACGAAATTAAAAGGGTTTTTGATAGCACAAGTCAAAAAAACGCTATGGGCTTGTGCTATTATTAATAAGCACTTGTGTTGTAGTGAAGTATGGTCGCAATTTCCTTGATGACATGATCAGAGCGAGCGCTAGTTTTTCTAGGGTCGAATAGTTGATCTCTGCATCTGTGAGTGTTTTGCTAATGTAATACACCGATTTCTGCACCCCTTTTTCTTCTCGTATTAGCGCTGAACTCACTGCGTGATTGGACACAGATAGGTACAGATACAATGTTTCTCTTGTGTTTGGTTTTGTTAGCAGCTTTGTACTTCCCATGTATGTCTTAAGGTTTTGAAAGGCTCTTTCACATTCGTCCTTCCATTCGAATGTCTCGTTCCTCTTCAAGATTTTGAAGAAAGGTAGATACTTGTCTGATGACCTGGAAATAAATCTGTTTAGAGTTGTTATCCTCCCGTTAAGATTTTGAATGCCTTTTATGTTTGTTGGTGATTGCATGTTGAGAAGCGCTTGTATCTGCTTTGGATCAGTTTCAATTCCTTGCTGGTTAACCATATACCCAAGGAACTTCCCTGACTCCACTCCAAAGGTGCATTTCTCTCGGTTTAGCTTCATCTTGTATTTTCGAAGCTGGGAAAAAGTATGTTTGAGGTCTGCAACATGGTATGTTCTGACCTTTTGACGGGCATATCGTCGATGTAAACCGCCATCGTTTTGCCAATCTGATCTTTGAACATCCTTTTTACTAGCAGTTGATATGTTGCTCCTACGTTCTTCAACCTGAACGACATTACTCGATAACAGCATGTCCCCATTTCCTTTATGAAAGAAGTTTTTTCTTGGTCGGGGGGGGGGGGGGGGGGGTGCTTTACATTTTTATTTGGTTATACCGTGAGTACGCATTCATGAAACTCAAAATCTCGTGCCCGACAGTTGCGTTCACTATTTGGTCTATTCATGGAAGTGGGAAACTGTATTTGGGACATACTTAATTTAAGTCGGTGTAATCCACGCACACCCTCTATTTTCCGTTCTTCTTCTTTACTAATACCGTGTTCGCCAGCCAATCCGGATAGTGAGCTTCTCTTATCATTCTTTGTTGTACTGATTGCACGGGGTCACCGGTCTTCTTATTTACTAGTATTGTGTTCGCCAGCTAATACGGATAGTGAGCAATCAATGTACTTCTTCGTTTATCGCTCGATTGTGCTCCGAGGCCACCGGTCTTCTTTTTTGTCTAACCGGTTTCTTGTCTGGATTCACTTGCAATTTGTGGAAAATGATGGATGGGTCTATTATCACCATGTCTTTCATTGTCCATGCGAAAATATCTAGATTATCTTTCAGCAGTTGGATCAGCTTCATGGTGAGCTTAGGTTGGATTTTTGTGCCGATTCGGACTGCCATTTTAGCTTCATTATCTAGTCTAAATAGACCTCGACTGTTTCTTTTTCTGGCTGCCCGGTGTTTGGCCAATCTCGTGGACTGGTTGGAGTCATATTGTCATTTGGAGAATCCGAACTTGTTTCATCGGATTGTTGCGAAAACTCTTCCAGTTGTTGCGGTAATTACTATTTGTGAGGAGTCTTTATAGCAGCAAAATGACACTCTCGGGCTGCTGGTTGGTCCTCTTTTATTCTTCCAACGCCATTGCACGTGTGGTACTTTATGCATTGGTGCATAGTGGAGGATATTGCACCCATCTTGTGTATCCATTGTCTTCTGAGTAGCATGTTGTATGCAGCAGGAGCGTCGACGATGAAAATATATGTCATTAACACTCGTTGCTTCCTCGGTTTTCCCGCTTCAACTGGTAATTTGATCGTTCCTAGTGGGTTACATTGCTCTTCACTGAAACCTACCATAGATTGATCGCTTGGTGAGAGCATCTTAGTGGTGAACTACATCCTTAGGAAAGTACGTATAATAGGTTTGCAGAGCTCACAGCCATCCTCAATACCCATTAGCCCTCTTTAGAAAAGTATCTCGAGGATCAGCTTCGGAGGAGCAACTACAGTTGCTCTATGCTTCCAACTAGGAAGCTAACACCAGAGTATCTTCCACACAGGAAAACTCCGTTCTACATATTGTTCTTGGATTTGAAACTATATCCCGTGTATCTAGGAGTGTAGAGCTAACATGGAACTTCCCTCTTACAGCGTGACTATTAATTAGAGAGGGATTTCCATGAAGATCTCCTCTTTAAACTATGTCTACGATGGTATGGTTAGAACAGGACTCCTTGCACTATAAATAAGACATGATGTTGGTAAGCTAAGGTACGCTACAAAATCCATGTTACAGCATTACACCTTCCTCAGAACCATGTCTGACTTTAGCATCAGAGTGTCATCGACCACCCCACGGTGGTCTGTGGCTCACGTGCATTACTTGTGCAGCTCAGCAGAAACATGGTCAAAGCAGAGAGCAAAAATTGACTGCATCAGTTTGGCGCCGTCCATGGGGACGACATAGTTCTTAACTTCACACTAAGCGTCATTTCCTATAAAATCCCAGAGAGATGGTGACCACTAGGTCACGCAACAATGAACCAGGAGACACGTTCAATGCTCCGGTTGTCCTTATACCAATTCTCGCCATACACGGGCAACCTACTCACGCCCCTGCACCAACGGCGACAACGACAGACCCCAGAATCGAGGTGCTGGCATCTCAAATACAGCAGGTTATCAAGGCGGTGGATACAGTCACACGACAGAATCCACCCGCTGCTAATGGAGACCAAAAACAACACGGACTTCCACCTCCAATGGACGATAGGGAGCAAGCGCAGTAGAGCCAGGCCCCGCTAGTTCCCATTAGACTAAGGGAGGTTGTGCGGCTAACGTTGATCCAGCCACCATGATAGAGAGGCTCGGTCCCGGGAACCCTCTCTACAGAAAAGCGCACGACCCGGACGTACTATATAGCCTCTCCATCCCACCCTTTGTGGATCGGATCATGAGTGAAGCACTTTCGAGAAAGTTCACTCCCTCAAAGCTCAATTCCTATGACAGAACCATCGATCCTTTCTATCATCGACGTCATTACCAGCACGTAATGGCACTCAAGGAAGGATCTAAATTCGTCATATGCAGAACCTTTCCCACCAGTCGTAAAGGCCCAGCATTGACGTGGTTCCACATCCTTCCACCGAAGTTAATCGATTCCTTCAAAACATTGGCGAATGAATTCTTGACACATTTTGTCAGAAGCCAGCGTTTCAGAAAAGGCCCGCACAACATACTCTCTCTATGGTAAAGGTTCGGCGAGATGTTCCGAGAGTATGTCATACGCTTCAACAACAAGCTGACCCCCATTGACGGGTGCAACGACGATACAAATGTGACGGCGTTCCTGCGGGCCTCAAAGAGGAAAAGTTCTTCGAGGACCTCACCTTGGAGCCCCCTCTGTACTTGGCAGAGCTCCTCAAGAGCATCTAGAGACACATCACCCTAGAGGAGTTAAAGATCGCTAAGATGGAGACCGAAGGCAACAGGAAGCCCTTAGCTTCTAAGGACAATAAGGAGGGAAAGAGACACGAGGATGAGGAGCGAAGCAAGAGGAAGCGCACTTATAATAGACTGGATTCAGATCGTCCCAGGCCAGAGAAGTCATCCAACTATGTTGGATCCAGAGCCGTGACACCCCTAAATACTAGTCTGTCGAATGTACTCAACTCCATGAAAAATTGGGAGGAGCTGAAGTGGCCCACGAAGACATGCGAGGACCCTGCTAGAAGAGACAACGGCAAATACTGTGCATACCACAAGGAAGGCGGCCACAACACAAATGGCTGCAAAAGTCTAAGGCGTGAAGTAGAGCACTGGATCCGCAAAGGCAAATTGAAAGACTTCCTGAAGTTTGAGAAGTAGCCGGAAGAGACCAAGGATCGGAGGGAGTCTTTCAAAGTTGATAGAGAAAGAGACTCCTGGGATAATATACGTCCTTCACGGAGTCGGACCAAATGAAGATCAGCCGCACAGGTCTCGCAAGCGGACTCTGCTGGATATGCGAACATGACCCGCGGATGAAAATAGACGCGTTTGTTATTCAAAAATTCAAAACCCTATTCCCACTTTGACTTTCACGAACAAGCACCTCGATGGAGTCCAAGCACCGCACAACGTCGCCTTGGTCATCTCCGTATCCATCGCAAAGTGGGAAGTGAAGAGAGCTCTCGTTGACACATGAAGCTCGTTCAACGTTTTGTTCTACAATGCTTTCCACAGCATGGACCTCAAGGATGAAAACCTAGTGCACCCGCTAATCGAATTCAGCGGGAAGAAATGTTTTCCCATTGAAAAGATAAGATTAGCCACGATAGCTGGAGAACCACGGCTGAAGAAGGTTCTATTTCTGGATTTCATGGTGGTAGTTGCACTATTGTCCTACAACCTCATCCTTGGAAGACCGTGGCTATACCAAATGGAAGTAGTGGTCTCCCCCTTCACCACCGTGATAAATATACTGCTAACAACTCAGAAGGGATAATACGTGGAGACCAACTTACGACACGAGGCTGCCAATACGCTTCACTGAAACAGATAGAGTACTCCCAGATCCAGCTACAACATGCAAAACAGCCTGACCCAGTGCAAGGCCAAAAGACGGAAGAGGTACCATTTTCGAGCGGTACAGGAGCAGTCAACTCTCCCGCCCAACGAGTCGTAATGGCAATAGCAAGGTTTGCTCTTTAGTGGCCTATGTAACGCCTTGACAGTCCGCTAAATGATCCGTGCAAGCTATCCTAATTCACCTCGAGACCAAGATCAGTTTATCTCCATCAACAGTTTGTTTACTTTAAGTTGTTTGTTTCCCTTTCCGTAGTCAATATTGAGTTTAAAGTTCTTAAGAGACTTATGTGATTCGCAATCATTTAAGAAATGAAACAAGAATTTCAGAAACAAACTCTATTGATTATTGAAAAAATGTAACAACAAACACGTTGAGGCAGAAACAAAAAACTACATAGTGCAAATGCCATGAGGCGGATACAAAAGACTACATAGTGCGAACGCCCTGAGGCGGATACAAAAGATTGTGCACTACAAGCATCTGAGTACATGCGAATTGAAATAAAATATTTGCTTAGACAATTCTAAAAATGAACAGAGTCCGACGAAAACCTGCAAACCCTCTGATACAAGTAATCTGCAAATAAGAGCAAAAATAAAAGTTGTTCCACCCCTTCCAAAGACGACAGCGGAGTTAAGAGAATGGGAGATGCTTGACCCTTTCCCAAGATAAAGACAAAGTATAAGAGGGGATTGAAAGGACTGAGCGGTCAGACTGCTCCATCAAATTACTCCAAGAAAGTGCTTTTTTTACAACATCAAGGACCTCACGACAAGCAGCTGATTTTCTCAAGAGACGCCCCACTGTCTATCCAACCTCCTCAAATGGTTTAGAAGAAGGCAGATGAGGATGGCCACAAACATTGACGCAGTTACGGTCTCAAAATGCTATCAAGAAATACCAGTTTTCCCATACGCGATGGCAGGTGTGACCGAGAGCTACCACACCAGGAAACATTGCACATCGACTAACACTTCGATCAACCATTGGTTAGAAGTGGGATCCGAGCACACGAAGACACAAGTGGTACGTTGTCACACCAAGGCATTTCCTTTGGTAGAAAATCAGCACTACTTCTCCGTGGTATGGGAAGAGATTACGAGACCTCAGCGGATGAACTATGTACCCACCCACAACAGGTGACCATGCATAACAGTAGCTAACACCATGCCTAGTAGAGGTAAACATCAAAACTTTTGAAAACTCCAGTGATGGAGATCCAACTTCAGTCTTTAGAAAACTCAAAGCATCTTCTACAGACAAGAACATTACAGAAAATAAAGTCAGCAAAAGATGGTGCCTACAACGATTAGAAAACACCATTATATAGACATAGTGGTTCACCAAACGGGCACTCCAGCATTATCTGCCAAGCATTGAATGCCGTATGGGAAAATGGAAGACGACGGTTCCCAAGGAAACTACACAGATCACGTCAATCAATTAATGACATTGCACGCAACCCCGTCAATTGAGGGGGAGTAACCGATATACTCAAACGTCACACAGCCTACACCATACACTTGTCACTGTGCGATCTATGCCGTACACGTAATGCACCACGTAGGAAACCCTAGCCCTTCCTCAGCAGGCCAATGGGCTCAGCCTGTTATCCGAACAATACCCTATCACATGCTTGGCACAAGCACTTGAGGATCCTAGTCAACTTTGACGTACGGACTTTACCACTTGCCATGTTAAGGAAACTTCATCCACACCCTGAACCACTAGGTTCGCACGTCCCTCAGCAGGCGGAACCTTTTTAAAATCGGGCATCGATGACGATAGCTTTTGGTTCACCCCGACACCTAGTCTGCTTAACACAGGCATCGACGGTTCAGGAAGTCAGAGTCTAATCAGCATTGCCACGCCTGGTGACGACGACTTGCCAGGGATCACTGCCCCATTCACTGTCAGTGCTCGCCGAACCTAATTAGGTAAGCCTAGCTGGTGACGACCAGCAACAAAAACTTCTGATCAAAACCTGGACTTGTAGCCCCCACTGCGAGGGTGTAGATAGTCCGGAAGGTGGGAGCCTAGTCAGTTCCGAACTGATTTCGATGCCTCGCCATGGGACCACTGCTTTTCAGCGTGGCCACCAAATCACCAAGCCTAGAATTGTAGCCCGCGCTGCGAGGGTGTAGATAGTCTAGAAGATGGGAACCCAGTCAGAGCCATGCCCTGATTTCGACGGTTTGCCAAATTTGTAGCTTGGTACACTCAGGCGTAGTTAATTCGGATGGTGGGAAACTAGTCAGTCCCGAACTAATTCCAATGGCTCGCCATGGGAGCACTGCTCTTCAGCGTGGCCACCAAACCCCTCTCAAACATGTAAGCCCCACCACGCAGGGAGGGTGTCGACGGTTCGAAAGGTGGAAGCCAGTCAATCATGAACTGATTCCGACGGCTTGCCACGGACCACTGCTCTTCAGCCTGGTTGCCAAACCTTTACTCCCTGAATTTGACGACCGCTTTGCTTGGTCATAAATAATTCAGAAAGTGGAAGCCTAGTCAGTCTCGAACTGATTCCGACGGCTTCCCACGAGACCATTGCTCTTCAGCCTGGTTGCCAAACTTTTACTCTCCGAATCTATCGACTGCTCTACTCACTCATAAACAATTTGGAATGTGGAATCTCAAACAGCTCTCCACATGACCTTTACTCTTCCTCAGAACTGCGGATGCAAATATAAGCTTAGCTAAGTCATTGCCTTCACACTCAAACGGATTGACATTCTAACATTAGAAAAATGTCAATCATGCTGATATAAGGATAGTACAACCGGTGCCCAGATGAAAGTTAATTAGGACGCCAACCCGAGCTTACGACGCCTGACTCGGTTGTAGCACTCTGACACGTACTTTCGGCCACCAATGTTTGCCCGCGACAACAACTACAACCGACCAGTTAGACAAACAAGAAAAAGCTCAAATAGCTTACCTATGGGACAGGACACAACTCGAATCCCCCAGTTAAACTGTTCGCAACATGCCAGCTATCGTATATAACTATGCAACAATGACCCTGAGTCATTCACAATACAAAGCGGTCAAGCTCTCTGCCACAGATAGACCAGGCAATGTCCTATTGATTCAACCAGCCTATGCCAAAGTAAGACGACAAGGCAAAACGAAAAACATACAATAGAGACGCCAAGTATGAAACAAAAAATATTGTTTTCTTTAATGGCCAAGAAAAAAAGTGTACAAACACACAAAGTTTGCTCCTAATCAGGAGAAGGTACAGAAATAAAAGAGCTAAGTCTAGGAGGAACGGGGGCAGAAGTTGCATTTGTACGCGCTTCAACTTGGATGTTAGAGATCGAACTGTCCTCCTCGCCCGACGATTCAGAGGTAACAGATAAGTCCACATATGACATCTTCTTGTAACGGCTAAGATCCCACTCCGGATGCTCCTCCTTCATTAGCGCCAACAGCTCCAGCAGGCTCTGAACAACCCAACGGAATACACATTTGCCTTGTTCTTGGAAAAGTTCTTCCTCTCGCACCTTTGCATCAATAAGGTCACGCTCCAGTAGCCTTAACTTTCCAATTAGCTCATCGACCTGAGACTGCTCTGTGGCTAGACTGCTCTTCACAGCATTGAGTTCATGTCATCCCAGTTCGAGTTGGTCATCGACCATCCTTACTTATCGAGCATAGAACTCCACATCAGATTCAAACTGTTGCTTTTCAACAACCCAGTTAGCTCCCTTTGAAACGCTTTCCTCAGAAAAATATTGCAGCTCAAAATGAGCCTTAGCCGCAGCTTCTTACGCAACCTCGACCTCTAGGCAAAGTCGGCTCAACTCCTGCTTAAGTCTGTCCCTCTCAGACACCACCTCGATCAGATTACACTCAAGGTTCTCCAGACGAGCCCTCTGAGCCTCAGCGGACTGCATCTCTTCGACCTGCTTCTTAAGCCGTTCAATTTCATGGAGCGCATTAGAATACATCGTCTGCACATGCGAGAAGACACGCTCCAAGGTATATGCTCTTTCGCGAGCCGCCTCCACTTTCGTCCCAACAACAGCCGCCTGGATCATATGAGACATACCAAGCATAAGATACTTTAAACCCTTGACCACACACTCTTCCAGCGTATCCTCATTGAGTTTCGAAGCGTAGTCCATCAGCCAGCTGTGACGCCTACTTATATGCTTTCTCGAAGCATACTCAACATCCACCTCGTGGTGCCAGACATGTGAGCTCATCTTCACCAAGTTCGGTGCGAATAGACTTATCTATGCATCAGGATGAAGCTTCCCCTGATCATGAACTATTCCAGCGCCGCCCTTTACGATCAACGCCGTCCTCAGACTCTCTTCTGTGGCTTTTCCCTTATCAAGAACGGCCGACCCTTTATTACGAAATGGCCCAACGGGATCAGGAGGTAGAGGAGGGAATCTTAAGAACCTTTCAATGCGGACTACAGGAGACACGACCGGTACCACGGCCACTTTCAGGCGAGTCAACAGTGGGGTGATCAGATTCCACCACCTCAGGCGAATCTTCAACAGAGCCCTCTATCGGAGCAGCCCCACGCGAATCAGCGCCAGCAAAAGCCACCATTGCAACCCGCACTAGACGGTCATTCAGAGCCTCAACCTGCGCGTCACTAAAGTTCGACCCATCAGCAACTCCCGCCAACCGCAGATAATCTTTATCCAAGCCAGGAACATTAGTTTCCGCCTCAACAGGCCTAGCAGACTCGCGTTCCTCTCTCAATGGAGTGGGTCGTGCCGAAGATGGCTCAGCCCTAACATGAGGCTTCTTCCTCACAAAGGAAGCAAGCGTCTCAGATGGATCCTCCGCATCAGACATAATGGGAGTCTTGGCCCTAACAACCTTCCTCTTCCTGGAAGGGGCCCCTTATTCCAGCTTAATGCGCGAATCTCGATACTGAGTGGAGGCTAGGCGATGTGCCAGTTGTCCCATAGCCCACTATGAACAAAATTAGAATCTCTTATGATATCAACCGCCTCCCTTTTTGCGGAATGTCTCCATGGTGGTTTGCTCCTTTAAGGTAAGGGTAGCAGTGAGAAACCTTCCTGCAAAAGAACACAAGCAATGATCACTCAGCCCGCTATCAAGCACATCAAAATCATAGGAAAGGAGTTGAACTTACGAAGCAGCCTAAACTATCACTCAAGCAAACGACTCTTGCACTAGAAATATTTCGAATCCGCAGGAGCCAAGAAGAAGTAATTCTGCCAGAAGTTGAAATCATCAGGCAATTTACCGAAGCATTTCGGCGACTTCATCTTACAAACAACATTGCTCTTCAGCCGATGAGAGGTCAGCAACTGGATTACCCGTGGAGTTACGCTAACACCAGCCTTCTTAGTACTGAGCAGAATCATGAGAATGATCCTGTATCCATTGGGTCCCAACTGAGCAGGAGGAATCCCTAAGAAATCCAAGAACTCCCAAATCACGTCCAGAACCGGAAAACGCACTCCAGTTTGAAGCATCCCTCGATGCAAACAGATGAAACCGACTGGAGGCGACATTAGCGTTTGGTCGCCCGTCAAAAGGTACAACGGCAAGTCTTCAGGAACTCCAAACCTTGCACGAATTTCAGTGAAACCAGGATCGGACAACAACCTGTCTTCAAAGAACTCTAGGCCCTTGGCCAGAATAGCGTCATCAAGAAGATTTTCTCAAGCCATGAAGAAGACGACTGAACCTTTCAGAACAATATTTTCAAAAGCAAGTGAAGTAGAAAGGTCGCCTCAACACTGCGGATGACCTATATAGAGGACAGATTCCCGCCTCTTTTTCGCCGAACCAACGCATGCCCAATTAATGTAGCATGCGGCTCAAGCAACGATTCAGACTCAATCATCATGAGCGTCGCATCCCTTCAAGAGATGACTTAGCGAACCGATGTGACGACCCACTAACTTGGGGGAATAGCTGATAATACATAAAAAAAAAAAACGATCGCACTCCTGAGCCTAACACATATCATAATGATCTCGAGGAACTACATGTTCAAGCACCGGCCCAACACAGATCCATCTCAAGCAGATCTAAACCCGCTCAACTTCAGTCCGACCAAGCAGACCCGGACTCTCACAGCATGCTAGGCCCATGCGTCTCAACGTCATCCTCAATACCCATAAGCCATCTTCATGCAAGTATCTCAATGATCAGCTTCGGACGAGCAACTAGAGCTGCTATCTGCTTCCAACTAGGAAGCAAACACCAGAGTATCTTCTACACAGGGAAACTCTCTTCTACGGATTGCTCTTGGATTGGGAACTATCTCCCGCGTATCTAGGAGTGCAGAGCTAACAGGGAACCTCCATCCTACAGCACGACTCCTAATTAGAGAGGGGTCTCCATGAAGATCTCCTTCCTAAACTACGCCTATGATGGCCTGGTTAAACTAGGACTTCTTGCACTATAATAAGACATGAGATTGGTAAGATAAGGTACGCTACAAAATCCTTGTTACAACATTACACCTTCCTCATATCCCTATCTGAGTTTAGCATCGGAGTGCCATCGACACCCCACAGTGGTCTGTGGCTCACATGCATTACTTGTGCAAGTCAGCAGGAACAGGATCAAAGCAGGAATCGAAAATCGACTGCATCAAATACCCTTTTGATTTTTCATATTGCTATCATGACCGAAATCACTAAAACGTCATTGTGTGGGAAATTAACTCCATCAGCATCCTCGTTTGAGAAGGTTAGAGTCCTTTGCATTGTCTTTGCACGCTGTGTGGATGGTTCTTGAAATCTAATATTTGTGCGTATGTCCCTGACTATGAACTTTTTGGATCAATTGGATTGCTCATTTTCTCCGCCTGTGCCATCCAAGACATAGATTGTTTCCTTCGTTTGCTCCTTTGAAACGATTAAATTGTTTCACCCTCGAGTTTGGAGAACTCTTTGAGTGGTCCTTGTTTGATATGGCGTTCAATTTCTTCTCTTAGGCTGCGACAATCCTCGGTATCGTGGTCGTAGTCGTTGTAGAAGAGACAATGTATGCCCTTGTTGCTATCGCTTCAAGAATCTGGCTTCAACTTGCTGTCAAAGCTGAGAATGCTCTTTCATATTTGGGCTTCTTCAGTTAGCCTGGTATTTTTTAAGTTGGATGATTTCTTTTTTAAAGTTGTTGCCATGTAAGTTTCAGACGATCCTATCTATTATTTCGATCACGCTGTCCATCTGAGCCATAAGTGTCTCCACTCGAGGATCCGAAGGGATTCCTCATGATGTCAGAGACATCTGAGCTGTTACCTGCTGGAGTTTTCTACCAGTAGGTATAACTGTCTTGATGGTTGTCTTTGAATCAGTATTGGGCGGCATGTCGTATCTGTTATCATCAGATCGGAGATTTATGAAGTACTCCAATAATCTTCTATCAGGTTGTGTGAGCATTGTCACTAAATCTTATTTTTAGGAAAAAGAAAATTCGTCGTTTCCCAGAGACGAAAATGCGAACAGACTTTTTTTTCGACAGATTTGCGTGACTTTAGTAAATTAGCCATAACTTTCTCATTTCAAAACATTTTCAATTGATTCAAATTGTGTTTATTAGATAACTCAGAATAATATAATGTTTGTGTTTTGATCACCTTGACAATCGGTCTTGATCGAGCACATAAGTTGACCGAAAGTCAGGGACACTACCCCATTTTTATTGTGAGACGAATTTGCACAACTTTAGTAAAATTAGCATAACTTGCTCATTTCAAAACATTTTCAAGTGATTCAAATTTTGTTTATTAGATAACTAATAGTACTACAATTTTTTTGTTTTGAAGAGGTTGAGAATAGGTCTAGAGCAAGCACATAAGTTGCCCGAAATTTAGGGGCACTATCCCGTTTTCATTGAGACAGATTTGCGCGACTTTAGTGAAATGACCATGACTTCCTCATTTCAAAACATTTTCAAGTGATTCAAGTTGTGTTTATTAGCTAGATAACTCACAGTACTACAATTTTCGTGTTTTGATGAGCTTGAGAATCAGTCTCAATTGGTTTAAATTGGTCAATTGCGACTTTATTGCGTGTTTTGATGAGCTTGAGAAGGATTAAATTACAAATTACATATATTGTTTCAACAATTCTAGTCAACCATATTTGCTAGACATTTTTTTTGGCATTTTTGGGTTTTTTTTTACACTTTTATCCCTTCTATAGATTGTTTTTGTGGTTGTGTTTTAAAGAGAATGGGTAAAAAGTGTAAAAATACCAAAAATATGTCAAAAAAAAAAAACTAGCAAACATGGCTGGCTAGACTTACTCATATTATTTAGTAGTCTGAGGTATACCTTTTTTTATCGAAAGAAAGTGTAACCCCTCCATCTAATTGATTGTAGACCTAATGTTTCTTGTTTTGGAAGTAGTGAAGCTATGTTGACTGAGAACGAAAGTTGCTGGTTGGAAGTAATATGCCAAATCCCATTCGTTTGGTGAAGAAAATGTATGCCCTTAGAAGTTAATCATTACATGCTTGAATAAACCTCTGCAAGATAATCAGTCAACGTTGGTTACACAGAATAACAAATCAGAATAAAATAAGATCATACTAACCTTTTTCAATGAAAACAAAAAAAAGTAAAATTCTAGACAGCCTGAGTTTGCTGCCCTGTAGAATCACTCTGTACAAACACGTCTAGGTTTCGTGTTGGACACAAGACAAAGTCGTAGACACAGCCACATACACTCAGAAAAAGAAGCCGGCATTTTGGACTCTTAATATTTATATATGCTCTTATTTTTGTAATTATTAAAGTAAACATAGTCATAAAATCATTACATAGCAAATTCCAATACCCCAAAATCAAAATGCATAAACATGCACAACCCACATATTAGCTCATAACTCTTACACATTACTGGCTTTCAAGCGTGGCACTGCACGTTTGTTTATTACTTAATGAAAAAAAAAAGAAGCTAACACATAAATTGTATACGAATAAAACATGATCGGCATTTTGAACTCTTAATATTTATATATGCTCTTATTTTTGTAATTTTAATTTGAACATAGTCATAAATTCATTACATAACAAGTTCAAATACCCCGAAATCAAAATGCATAAAGATGCACAACCCACATATTAGCTCATTAACTCTTACACATTACTAGCTTTCAAGCACGAGACTGCACACTTTTCCGCTTTTATTACTTAATGGAAAAAAAAAACTAACACAAAAATTGTATTCAAAAAAAAAAAACATGATCTAAAACTGGTCTACATTGAAAATCTCTATTTATTGGAGATATTCTTAGAACAAAACAAATATCCATGTCCACAGCTCTTAAATAGAAAGCTTTAGATAATATGAATATTTACATCTGAACCAAAATATACAGTAATTTTTCACTGTGAAATAATATTAAATATTCTTAAATAGAACTTCTCGTTGGTAAACATTCCCTCTCTACGAGCCACTGATTTCAGATTTTTTTTTGGAACGATTCTAGCTGGCCTGGGTCGAGCGCCTGGGTGGCCGCCTGGGAGGGTGCCTCGCACGTGCCCGACTTTGTTTCAAAAAAAAAAAAAAAAAAAAAAACAAAGCGGGAAATTTTGTTTGAATTTCGTTTCTGAAATTTAAGAGGGAGGGACCAAAAAACAGAGAAAACCAGATGTGATACCGAGCTTCTCTTCTCTTCAGTGAACAAACAAGGTAGGTTCAGTTCTTCTCTTCTCGTTGCTGAAGAACCCACTGCAGTGAACAAATCCAAATAACATGAGCTTCGAGCTTGTCTTCTCTGGTCTGGAAGAGAATAACTTCATCACCCCTCCTTCATCTCAGTTCTCGCATCGTCTTCCACTGCCCTTTTTGTTTAGAAGTTGTACTAAGCTTTTCGTTTGTTGTACTTCTCATTCTTTTCTTTGCTTTGTTGTCTTAAGTTTGACAGCATACTTGCTTCTTTGTTTTTACAGCATCGGTTCCTGATTCTGTCAAGGCTGAGTTGTTACAGCGTATCATCTGCGAGGAAGACATTAAGGTTGTTAAACATTTAAATTACTACATAATACTGACTCCAGTGTGCCATGTGAGTCCTTGAGCATTTTATATTTTGGAGATGCTTGGCCTAGTGAGCCCTTTAGAGTGAATGATTTGCGTAGCTTTAAAAATATGAGGTGTAGAATATATTCTTGGTATTTTGTTCCTTTCTAGCCATTATATGCTATCTTGAAAGGACTACAAAAACTATTCTTATTTGCCAATGTGATTCATGAAGACTCTGTAGTCTGGTTCAGAACAAGCATTCAATATAAAAGCATCCCATGAGACTTTGTGCTCACTTTAATAGTATTGCTAACTGCTAAGTTTGTAATAGTAACATATTTCTTCCTTTATCTATACTGGCAGTGAGTTTTGGAGGATCAAACATTGATCCTACTGCTTGGGAAGATAAAAAATGTAAAGGCCAATCTAGTTATCATTTGTAGTTGTAGCTAAAAACATATTTTTAATGGGTGTTTTGAATTATTTTTGTTTGTTTTGACAGACCTTGGCTGTACTTGACATCTGCGAACAAGCGCATCTCTGAAGGTATCATCAACTAGTAAAGTTTGTCTTTGAGCCTATGGAAGTCGTTACCTGGTAGTAGTGCTGCATCTACATTTTTTATGGCGGAATGATGTGTCTATTGTGTTGTCCTCACCTTTTACACCAAGCGCAAGCTTTGGTAGGTTTGGTTGTTTATAAGTGTGGCACAAGATTGGAATTAAGTAGGAAAGGGTGATCAAGCCTGAACTTGGTTTGTCCTGGTGGCAGAGAAGTTACCGTAGCTCATGTAGTAGTGCATATGTATGGTTATAGCTAAAAAAAAAAACGAAAACAATATAGTCAACTAATCGGGTGTGTAATGAAAGGCCTATCAAGAGGGAGGCTTTCATGTTTTCATCTCTTGTAAGAGGGGTGCTCAATGTTTTATGTGTTATTTGCACAATGGCGTAAAAAAAAGGTTGAATTATATCTTAGTTTTGAATTTTAGCTTCGAAGCTGTTGTACGGGATGTTCATGGTTGGATTGTATTGGGCAATGGTTATGTATTAGAAGCATTAGCATTAATATATCTAAAAGATGATAGTACCATCTGTCTGAGCAAATTTACCATGTTGTAGAATTTGGGCAGTTAGATGGCTTGATGCTTGGTTGTCATAGGTTTAGCATAACACTGTTTCTTTTCTGCAATGTCAGTAAATTTTAGGGGATGCAAGGCGAAAAAAAAACCTTTTTCATCCAAGTTGGGTTCCTTGTCAAGATGAATACTTGTTTGGTGTTATCGTTTCTGCTGGCAAAGCTCAATCCATTTTATGTAGAGCTCAAAGAAAAGGTGTCTTCCTCGCAGAACGAAAGTTTAATGTCTCATTATGGTGAATGTCCTCATTGAGATCATTGGTATTTAAACTTGGATTACTTATGTATAACCATAATACTACATACATCTCATGTGTGTTCATTAAGGTATCTTTCCACGATTGTAGCATGAACTGCAGCACCGATAGGTAGAGCATATTCATCGATCATGAAGTAAGGAGAATGACCCGTGTGTGTTGAACCCAATGTCTCATTTCTTATACATATATAGAAGAAAGCTGCAGGAATTACTTCTGAGTAGAAGGAGAAGTCCTCTGCACCCATCATAGGTGGAACCACCATGAAGTTCTTCGGACCTAGTAAGTCAATGGCAATGCTTCTTACGTGCTCATACATGCGTTGTTCGTTTACAGTTGGTGGGTATATAGGTTGCTCTTTCTCGAAGAAGTCAACCATGGCTGAGCATCGGTATACACTTGCTTGTTCAATGATCACCTATTCTTATGAAAATCATTGGCATTAACAACAGTTTTAGAAGGAATAATGTAAAGAAGTCCCTTTATGTCCATGTTTTCTACTTATCACAGCCCGAAAGAAGCCACATCCAGCGAGCAAAGGACCAGGTCTTGAACCAATGACCGACGTTGGATGCTGATGAGATACATGTACTGCAAATATAGCCTCTACGTTCTCCAAAGCCCCGTCTTCAATCATTCGTGTTGCTCCATTTCCAGCTTCTTCTGCTGGTTGAAAGATAAATATGACAGTTCCCTGGCATGAAAATATGTGGTGAGTCTATTATACATCAAAACTAGGGAGTAATTTGTGATAACCCATGCATATACTATGTTAACTTGGCGACAGTATCATCAGTACTAGAATGGGATGTTACTATATTATGTATTAACAACAAATTCATACGGTAATTTAGATCAGTACTTGTACAAGTACGTACTATTGATATTAAAATTACTCAGCAAGATTGATCATATCTCATGGGATGCTTTTATATTGAATGCTTGTTCTGAACCAGACTACAAAGTCCTCATGAATCACATTGGCAAATAAGAATAGTTTTTGTAGTCCTTTCAAGATAGAATATAATGGCTAGAAAGGAACAAAATACCAAGAATATATTCTACACCTCATATTTTTAAAGCTACGCAAATCATTCACTCTAAAGGGCTCACTAGGCCAAGCATCTCCAAAATATAAAATGCTCAAGGACTCACATGGCACACTGGAG
Source organism: Berberis vulgaris (assembly GCA_963556465.1). Classification (NCBI taxonomy): domain Eukaryota; kingdom Viridiplantae; phylum Streptophyta; class Magnoliopsida; order Ranunculales; family Berberidaceae; genus Berberis; species Berberis vulgaris. The sequence goes on from OY747135.1 coordinate 67,131,030, forward strand.
TCAGTATTATGTAGTAATTTAAATGTTTAACAACCTTAATGTCTTCCTCGCAGATGATACGCTGTAACAACTCAGCCTTGACAGAATCAGGAACCGATGCTGTAAAAACAAAGAAGCAAGTATGCTGTCAAACTTAAGACAACAAAGCAAAGAAAAGAATGAGAAGTACAACAAACGAAAAGCTTAGTACAACTTCTAAACAAAAAGGGCAGTGGAAGACGACGCGAGAACTGAGATGAAGGAGGGGTGATGAAGTTATTCTCTTCCAGACCAGAGAAGACAAGCTCGAAGCTCATGTTATTTGGATTTGTTCACTGCAGTGGGTTCTTCAGCAACGAGAAGAGAAGAACTGAACCTACCTTGTTTGTTCACTGAAGAGAAGAGAAGCTCGGTATCACATCTGGTTTTCTCTGTTTTTTGGTCCCTCCCTCTTAAATTTCAGAAACGAAATTCAAACAAAATTTCCCGCTTTTTTTTTTTTTTTTTTTTTTTTGAAACAAAGTCGGGCACGTGCGAGGCACCCTCCCAGGCGGCCACCCAGGCGCTCGACCCAGGCCAGCTAGAATCGTTCATGTTTTATTGCTTCAATGATTTCTATGGGCTGATCTATGACTGAAATGATTGTCTCATCGACCATCAGTGGGATAGATGATCCAGATTAATTTAGGGGCTCTGGAGATGAACCCTCCAATCGCCAGAACTTCCCACGTTCTTGTGGAAATCAGAGTTCTTCTTTGAGTCCTTAAACCACGTTTCATCAAGCACATATGTTGTACAAACGTAAAATTCTAGACAGCTTGGGGGAGAAAATACAATTTTGCCCCTCCTTTTTAACCAGAAGGTGTTTAAAGAGAGGGGGCAAAATTGTATTTTCGCCCCCCAGGCAGCAAACCAGGCTGTCTACCCAGGCCCTGTAGAATCACTCATACATATTTCCAAACATAGCGGAATTGTAAAATTTATTGATAAAAGGATTACATGGTATTACAATACAATGTACCTGTAAAACATTAAGATCTCCAAATTAAAGCACCCCAGTTTGCGTACATTTCCTCGAAGAAGCAGGATTAGACACTCATCCACCCAATACATAATGATATAAAACTAATACGTACGGAATACAAATTTACAGATGACACGCGAAGCCCTTCTATCTTCAATGACTTGGATGAGAACCAGCATTATTCTGTATCAGACTTCACACTTGTGAATGATGTGCTGTTCTTGGTCAAAGAAGAAGTAGATATGCCAGTGGCTTGCGCTCTAGAGCTTTGACTCGAGGAGAATTCTAGGAAGAAATGGAGGTGACTCGTGCCTTCTTCGAGATCTTGAAGGGATCTTGGGATTGGAGGAGGTTTCACTTCCAGCATCCCCTCGAGTATCTGAACGACCTGCCCCATTGATGGCCTATTAGACTCGTCATCTTGAATGCACCAACAAGCAGCTTTGAAAGCACTTGTCAGCTCACCAATATCAGCTTCACCATCCAACCTATTATCTAAGACTGTTAGGACTTGTTCACCCTCAGATATTCTTCTTGCAGCCCAAGTAGGGAAGAACATTTCCGATATCTCAGAGTTTCTTCTCCCCGAGATAAGTTCAAAAAGCATCATCCCATAGCTGTAGACATCAGCTTTAACTGTAATGGCTACCCCTGAAATCCATTCTGGTGCAAGGTAGCCCCTAGTTCCCCTGATGGTCGTTAGGACTCTGCTGAACTCCTTACCAATGAGTTTAGAAAGACCAAAGTCCGCAACCTTGGGACAAAAATCGGCATCTAATAGTATGTTCTCCGGCTTGATGTCACAATGAATGATGCAGTCTCTACACTTGTCATGGAGATAAGTCAAGCCTCTAGCAGTCCCAAGTGCAATTTGGTACCTTGTCTTCCAATCTAAGATTTTGGAATCTTTTCGCTGGAACAAATGTGAATTTAGAGAGCCATTCGGCATATAATCATAGACCAATAATCTTTTAGTACCTTCAGAGCAGAATCCACGTAAGCGAACAAGATTGACATGCTGTTTTGTCCCAATGGTGCTCACTTCAGCTCTAAATTGCTTTTCTCCTTGATTCAAGCCCTCAAGCTTCTTCACAGCTATGACAGTAGAGTCATGTAATGTCCCTTTGAAGACAGAACCAAAACCTCCACCACCCAACTTTTCAGAAAAATTCTTCGTCGCATTTTGCAAATCTTTATAAGTAAATGCAACCAAAGATCCCTCAACTGTCTTTGAAGTTTTGACCCAGCATCTCTTCTTCCAAATGCAGATTAGTAATAAGACAAAGCTAAGGCAGGCTACCATACCTGCAACTACTGCGGCAATGACCCCAGTAGTTGGTCCCTTCTTCCTACCACCAGTACTTTGGAGATCGGAAGCAGCAAGTCTGAGATAGAGATCTCTTCCTTCACTGTCATCAGATACTTGTTGAAGATTTAAAAGATCTCCATTCCATATCGAACACCGAAGGCTATTATAACTATAGGCGCTGCACGAACAAATGCTTGAGCAAGCCAATTTGCAACTTTCAGCACTTCCAACGTTCAAAGGCACTGCCTCTACAAGCAACTGCACGTTTGGCATTAACAAGAATCCGTCTCTATCCCCACACTGCAAGGAGGTCTTCCTCCTACATCCACCAGAAGTTTCACTAAGACTCCAATCTCTCAAAGAGCGTGGTTCAAAACCTGGTAAACACTGACAAAAGGGCCCACCCCTCTGATTGCAACTACTGAAAGCTCCACAAAAGGAGATGATATCACATTGCTGTAGTGGTCGAGCCCAAAATTGGTTCCATTTTTGGGTATCATTCATCCATAAAAGTTGTTTAACTTGCCCAGACAAATCCAGTATTGTTCTAGATAACCTAAAAGCTGGAGACTCAGTACTAACAGAATAAATGAAGTAACTTTCGTTCTCATTTGAAATGTAACTAAAGTTATAAATAAAGTTCGGTTTCATGCTCATCTCGGGAATTAAGCTGAAGCCCTTCCCATGCCAAGACCCACTGGACCAATACCTTGTAGTGCGATTCCTAACTATAAAATACTCTTTCTTAATTGGGTCTAATTGCAGAGAGAAGATCCCTTCAGCAGGATCTTCTAAACTTTTCCAAGAAGTGATACGTACAGGTGTCTTAGTTATGTTATCATACCTTAGCTTTCCGCCAGGCAACCAATGATCGGTGGGATGATCAAAACTTTGCCAAAACACAACAGATGAATTCAAACCATCTCTCAACACAAGATTACCATCATCACCAAGCACTAGTTCTGAGGAATTCAAGGTGTTAGAGGTAGAATTTGTAGACCATATAGGAATTTTAGACTGATTTAACAAGACCAGATTTCCATTTTCTAAGAGTTTCAACTCTGAAGAAGTTGGGTCGGATAATGGATCGTTTCTGTTGGCAACCCAAACATAAGTTTTGTTTTGAAGAGAGATTTTACTGTACCAAATGCCTATATAGTAATTGGGAGAGGAAATTGCTGGTTTAAAGAAACCCATTTCAAAGGTGCCATCTTGAGAGATAAGTGTTTGGTTTGAAGAGAGAGATTGGCCTGAAGACAGGGTATTGGCTGCAAAGCAAAGATGGATATGGATACTGAACCCCAAATAAAATGGAAGAAAGAGCAACAGGATACATGATGAGTAGCTACTACTGGTTTCCATGTCTGCATAAATTATTTATGTGTTTCGATTTTTAAAGAGAAGCCATGTGTAAGGTATTTCAAAGAAAACATGAGTCATGGTGTTGTATGTTATGATCTTTGATTGAGAAAACTATATCAGCAACTACATTTTCAACGCACACCATTCACTAGCCCCTCAAATAATCAAAGTAGTCTGGTCCCTCATTAACAAGTATCAATACTTTGAATTTCAACCTCTTCTAGATATTCTTTAAGGAAGAAAGATTCGATTTCTATTCATAGGTTCATGGTTCATGGTTCATGGTTCTTTAGGATGATCAGTGGCCGACCCGAGGGGTGAAATGGCAAATAATTTTTTTCCTAATCAGGTGAAATAGCTCATAATCAGTAGGTCATAATAGTCCATAATCAGTAGCAGCAGGTGATATATCAAACAGCTCATAATCAGTAGGTGAAATAGCTCATATCACGGGTAAAGCTAGAAATTTTTTTTCCTACTCGAGCTAATAATTATTTTAAAAAATACAACTATCAAAACTATATTGCATATATCAAATTGAATCTAGTGTAATGTAATTTTAAGCCAAAATAAGGTCACAACATCGATAACCTTAGCAAAGGCAAACTAGCGTAATAAGATCTGAATTTGCGAACAGAATAAGATCCTAATACAATTTCATATAAAAAATGGTTTTTATCAGCATCAAATTTTGTAAGATTTGGCTAATGTTATATATTTCCATTGAATTCTATAATTAGTATTTTATTTAGTTTCAAATATAGTATTTGTTGGAGGTTTTATACCATTTGTGAACAAACGACTCTTTTTTTAATGTTTGTTATTACATATAGAAAATTGATTTGAAAAAAAAAAATTTAGGGACTGATCAGAGTGAAAGAAATAATAATTGTCAATAGCCATACAAAAATCATACAACAATGACATAGAGTAATAATTGGCAATAGCCATAAAGAAATGTTATGCTCCAAGATAAAGAAATCTTACGTTCTAAGATGATCGAACTTGGGTTATTTGGTAAAAACCATAAACTTCCAACCACTACACCAACATATACATATCATAACAATTGAATGAAGAATTTTCATATTGTTATTATACATTATTGATGATACACTAAAACGGTCCATCTTCTACACCATACACGTGTGATGATGATCTCGAGAAATAATAGGCCCAAGCGTCAGCCCGACACTAATTCGGCCCAAGCAATTCCAAACCCGCACAATGCAGTCCGTCAGACGAACCCAAAATCATTACAGTGCTAAGCTCACGCGTACCACAGCTATCCTCAATACCTGTAAGTTCTGCTATCTCGAGGATCAGCTTTGGACAGGCAAGACAGTAGCACTTTGATTCCAACTAGAAAGCAAATACCAGAATATAAATTGCACATGAAAACTTCTATCCCCATCCCCCTAGTCCCTTAGTAGGTCCGCCAATGCTCATAATGCATATCCAAACATCTTTTCATTGTATGTTTTCTTTACCTTTTTACCCAACAATGTGGGCCATTGATAACTATTTGGTAAGAGGCTTATATCAGTGTTACCAGTGCGAGCCCTTCTACGCGTCGAGGGAACGCACGAGGAAACTAGCGAGGAGGGAGTTTTACCACTCATTCCTCTCGAGATTCGTAAAGACATGCATCTCAAGGGGGATGAAGGGTCACACCCTCCCCCTTGCTGGTTTCCTCATGCGTTTCCTCCACATTTAGAAAAAGCATACCAAAGCAATGCATGATGCACAAAGGTATAATTCTTTTTTGAAGTTTCTTGATCAAATCTCTCTTTAAAAAATGTATAATTCTAGGGAGCCTGGGTTTGCAGCCTGGGGGGCAAAATTATCCTTTTGCCCCTCCTTTGTTGTTGTTATATTTAAAGAGTAGTTAAAAAGGCAGGGGCAAAAGTATAAAAATGCCACCCAGGCAGCAGACTCGGGCTCCTAGAAGCACTCAAAAAAAATTCACATCTATCATACTCGTTGAATTTTTATAAGGGAAAAAAAAACCCAAAAGTCCAAAGCTAGAAATAAGGAATATACACCAGTATTCAAGTAGCTAGTCTTGCTGAAAATTTCAACATAAATGATACGTATCTATCAAATAATAGAAGTGGAATTTCAAAAGCATGGCGTTCTTTGGAATTTGAATTGAATTTTCGAATATTGAGCCATGTAGCTCCAATTGGGAAGACAGTTCAATAAGGACCTTTGAATCATTCTCATCTAGAGGCTAAAACAGTAAAACGCCCTGTACAACTAGCTAAAATCTGCAAGTTAATACTAGTGCCCCTTTCCACACAGCACATACTAGGTAGAGATAAGATGCAGCCGATAAACTAAATGCATAAACAAATGGACATAAAAATGAGAAGAGAGAGAGAGAGTCGAAACATAATTACTATAAGTCGGATGATTTTAATTACTATTAGTAGGATGATTATATGTCACACATAGAGACTTCTATTTATCGACTATTTTTGAATTAGGAACTATCTTCCCGTGCATCTAAAAGCACAAGGCTAACAAGAAAACCTCATTCACAGCACTCCTAATTAGAGGAGAATCTCCACGAAAATCTAAACTATGTCATTGATGGCCTGGTCAAACCAGGACTCCAACACTATAAATAAGACATGAGATTAATAAGCTAAGGTACACCACAATTTTTTTTTTTTACAACATTACACCTTCATCAGATCCCTTTCTGACTTTAGCATCAGAGTGTTATCGGCTACCACAATGGTGGTCTGTAACTCATGTGCGTTCCTTGTGCAGGTCAAGGTCAAAGCAGGAAGCAAAAATCGACTGCGTCAGTTTGGCGCCGTCCGTGGGGACGATAAAGTTCCTAACCTTTCACTAGAATCATCTCTCTCGAGAATACGAAAAGATGGTGACTACCAGATCACGCAACAATAAAGATCAAGGAAACACGTCAAACGTTCAGACTGGCATTATACTGTCGCTTTCAGCGGTGCCAGTGACCAGTGTTTTAAAAAGCGTTAGGCGGGCGGCGGGCGGCGGGCGGCGAGCAGGTGCCTAGGCGGTCATAGGTTTTGTATTATAACTTTAATAATTTACAAAAGTTAAGCATAATGCATTCTCAATTACATCCAATTTAATGCCAATATACATATGCAAAATTTTAAAACATGAAAAATTAACAATCATGAACAAAATTTATTAAAACTCAAATGACTGAAGTTGGTCATGATGGGTACTTTATACAAAGTTGAATTTGTGGACAAATATTCAAACCTACTCTTTTATTTTTCTTCAAATTGCATGGATGACTTCAGTCATGTTTGATAAAATTTACATTACTAAAATTGGTACCGGCAGATCCTTTGAGAATTTCATTAAGTAATCATCATTTGCTACATTCAGACATATACTGAATAAAAAATAATTAAATTGTTTATTTCCATAAAAGAAGAAAGAAAAATAAAATAAGAACACAATCAACCTTCAAAAAAAAAAAAACTCGCCTAGAACCCTCCCAGCCATTAATCTGAGTGTTTCTCTAACGCCTAGGCCAATTTTTAGAACACTGCCGATGACACACTGGAAGCAAGCTTACACCCCGTGCCAGCAACAACAACGACATACCCCAAGATAGATTTGTTATCGTCTCAAATACATAAAATCGCCAAAGCAGTGGAGGCTATCATACAACAGAAACCTCCACCTGCTAATGGAAATCAGGAGCAACATAGGCCCCCATCTTCGGAAGACAACATAGAGCAAGCACAAGAGAGTCAAGCCCCTACTAGTTCTCATTAGACTAGAGGAGGTGGCGCAGCTAATGTGGAATCAACTTTCAGGTCATGCAGGCTCGCTCCGCAAAACCCCCTTTGCATAGGTGCACACGACTCAGACGTATTATATCACCTCTCCGTTCCACCGTTCATGGATCATATCATGAACGAGACTCTTCCAAAGAAGTTCACGCCTCCAAAGCTCGACTTCTATGACAAAACCACCGACCCATTCGATCACTTGCGCCATTACCAGCATGTAATGGCACTCAAAGAAGGATCCGAGTTGGTGATGTGCAACACTTTTCCTATCAGCCTAAGGAAGTCAGCACTAACATGGTTCCACAACCTCCCTCTAAAGTCAATCGACTCATTAATGGCACTGGCTAAGGAATTTCTGACGCGCTTTCTCGAAAGTCATCGCCTCCGAAAAGGCCCTCACTACATAATCTCTCTGAAGCAGAAATCCAATGAGACACTAATAGAGTATGTCACACGCTTTTACTACGGGCCTAATTAAAAGAGGAAAAACTTTATGACTTCCTTATCTTGAAACCCCCTTTGGATATGATGGAACTCCTGAAGGGCGCCCAGAGGTACATCATCTTAGAAGAGATAAGAAGTGTGAAAAGGAAAACATAACTTGAGAAAAGGCCCTTCGTTCCTATGGACATGAAAGAGGGAAGAAGGCGAGATAACGAAGATATGAACAAGCGAAAGCACAACGACAATAGTAATGGTAAGAGTTACAACTAGTATAAATGCATATGAGGTTGAAGATCTTTAACAAATACCAATGAAGAGATAGACATGATTGCACCTTATATTCCCTTCTTTTTTGAATAATCTCAGAAGTCATAGCTTCTTTTACTCTGAAACTCTCTTCACAAGTTTCATATACATTAGTAATGTATTTCACTTTCTTGATGGACTCTCTTCACAAGTTTCATATACATTATTTCCTATGTTTTTACATTCTTAATGGACTCCAACGTTATGCTCTCTTTTTTCTCAATTCTGTGAAAATCTCCCTAGTTTTCAAAAGTGCATCTGATTATACTGCAGTTTCTAATTGAAATCCTATACTGCAAATTATTCAAGTACACAACTAACATTTATTAATTTTTATTTATGTATCAGGCTTTTGAACCTACAGGTCCATCATTCATGGACTTACATTAAAGTTTGGGGTGACCACACTACCATAGTGACTCAGTTCCTGTTTCAGTGATGTTGCCGCTTCATAACACATCATGAAAGATTATAGTTGGTCCAACTTTACGAACCAAGAACACCCAAGAATAAATTATACCATAAATTAGGGTTTTCATCCATTTCTGCAGAAACTATAACACGAAGTATCCGTGTTTCAATTTCAAGAGGAGGTCTCACGGAGAACAAGTCATTGTAGCATTGATTGGCCTTTGAAAAAGAACAACTACATTTTCTGTTCACACGCACCCTCACTAAACAGAAATCTTCTGTTTCACAGTCTATACAACTTTTCAAACTTGAAAATGTTTTTCTCTAGAAGAAAGTAACATCAGATTTTCATTCATTGCTTGATAATTCATTAGCAATGAATCTAAGATGAACCACTTCATAAGTATTCCTTATGTTTATCGGAATATTATTCACAATTTATAGGTAATTCAAGCCAAACAATGTTGACGGTAAGTAAATAAATAAATAAAAAGTAAAAATTAATATGAGAAGTTGAGAACAAGAACTCTAAAAAAGTTTGGTAGAAAAGGGAAAAGGAAAAATGGAGTAAGTTGTAGTGTATCATACAAAACTACCAAATTAATATCAGTTTTAGGCGTTCAACTTATGGAATTTTATTTCAGGTTGTGGAAACAATTTTCTTAAGGTGAGAGGGAAACTAAAAGAGACAAAATTATCTTCAACGTCAAATTGTGGATCCCTGCATCTCTAAATGCAGATTCTTGTAACATATATTGTGGCTCCTATTAGAGTCTCTTTTGTTTTGGATACTTTTATTCCATTAAGGAGATAGCAACACATTCATCATCTGTCTGATTGAATGTTTCAGACCATGAATACGAACGATGACCTTCACATACTGCACAACAACATAGTTTTCTCTAGAGCAACTAAACTGTAGATTTATTCACAAAAATTATCTTCAATCCTAAACATAGTCCTGCTATGAACTAGCAAAGAATTCCTTTCAGACATCATTCGATATCACAATTGGAGCTTGTTAATGGTGCACTGCAGTTAAGTAGAACTAGATGTGGTAGTGGTACCGATCTGTGCTTGTAGTTTTGGCTGGAGGTATATTAAAGAAATGTAACTAATTTTGGTTTTAAGGATTTTTTTCAAGATTTCAAGCATCTGAGCCAAGGACCTCAATCCAATTTACATCGAATTTAAGCAGCTTTTGATGCAAAACAAGCTAAAAACTGATAACACTTGGTTGTGGAACCTCATTTCTATTGTGGTTTGAGAATTGCATTGGATTATATTAGGCTCCTCGTTCTACAGAAAATTGAGGTTAAAAGATTCCACTGCAGAAGCTTTTGTTAGCGCATGTCTTTCTCAACATGAAGAGCATGGAAAAGGATTGTCTTTGGAAAACATGAAAATTTTGATACCTTGATTTTAACTCTAATGAATGGGAAGATAGCAAAATTGGATGAATCCTACTTCTTTGAATGGTCCTATTGTACCTCATTAAAAAGACATCTTTCATGGAATTAACATCCTTGCATTATATCTTAGCCGATGTGGGCTTTTTTCTACCAATTGGGACCTTCCCTTCACCACCGCCATGGGGATGGTCTATAGGATTCTTAACTACCCCCTCTTACTACAAAAGCTTACCTAGCCAACACTTGGACCTGGTTTCCAAAATTCTCCGGTTCACCCCAAGATTACACACTTGCCCGACTGCTGCTGAGCAGTTTTTATAAAGTAAAACATGCTTAATCTCAACTCAACTTTAAACAAACTTGGTCTCTCACGCAAGACTCTTTAGCATGAAGCTCAATCAAATCTTACCAATCAAGCTCAACATTGTTAAGTAGAGATTTTGTGATTGAGCATTAAGGGCTGCAATGGAATTGGAACTGACATGCATCCCTCAAATATTAAGAAGCTCTTTCAACTGTTGGTGTGATGTATAGTCTCAAAAAACTGCCGAGTTGTTCCCACATCCTGATAATTAGCCAAAGTCCTCGTAATCTAGGTTCCTGGATTGTGTAGCACAAAGCTAATTTTGCAACTATGACTAAATTAATTTTCACATCCATATTGTCTAACAAAAGAAATATCAGAGATTAATCGTGGATCTTTATATGGAATGGATACTCCCATTTCTGTCAAAGTTTGATATCAATAAAATCAGCTACGATGCCCATTCCATCAATGGTTCAGAGTTTACTCTTTTACAACCTGTGTTTTACTGCACAACTTAGATTCATAAAGCACAAAGCTGGACCTTGAGATTGAATCCATTGCATTTAAGGCAAACTTCTTTTAGATTTACATATTCAGGCCACAGTATCAGGCAACAAACTTTCCTGGCAGCTTTACACTATATCTGTTTGGTTCTCGAAATCCCAAATCACTATTTTCCCATCCAGTCCTGTTTGAGATGACAAGGCAAGAAGATGCAGGAGATGTTAGTTACCTCAGTAGGGATGTGCCTTGGTACATTAATAATGAAGCATCGAGTGAAGTTGTTGGCAAACCTGAAGTGCTAAATTGCTTTACTGTACCATCTATCTTCTTCAGGGGCACAATAGAACTAGAATTTCCAGTAAAATATTAGACCCTGCTCATGAAAATAAAATATGGATACAGAAAGAAGAAAATACATACTTTATGCAATTTTCATGAACACCTCCCCGTGGTCTTGAAGGTTCGACTGTATCATTGCCCAAGCCTTGTTTTGATTGGCCATAAAATTTTCCAAATGCTTCAGAAAACTGTGAGAGGAAACAAATTAATTTGTGCCCTCCAGAAGTGCCTTTAAAGCTACTGAAATAAATGTGAAAGACGTATTAATATCAGATTCATGTTTGATTGCAATAGTATAGTGTCTAAGTAGTTTCCTTTATTTTATTCTTGATTGTGATTGTAGAATAACTCTCTTGTACTACTATTTCAGGTCTCTGCTATCAACATATTGTGAATGCTTTGCTAACCACCAACCCCCCAAAACATACAAACCCCACCACACACACAAAAAATAGTAATAATGATAATAACATTGCCATTTAACCATCCCTCATCTGCCTCATCTACATCCACGGGTATAGAATATTTGCCTCCTTTACTCCCCTAAAGCACACAAGGAATTTGCCTCATACCCTCAGATACTCAACATGCCCTTTTAAAATCGAGAAGCAGTGTTTTTTCTATTCTTAGTACATCCTCCCAGATCACCTTCACATGTCAATCAATCCCACACATATTGAGCAACATGTTCTTTTCTCTCTCTCATTTTCTTCTCTCCTACTCTCACGTTCTCTCTTTCGATTTAGGGTTTGGGTGGGTAAGATAATATAGAAGAAAAGACTACAGACCAAGTATCTTGGTCGTTACCGAGTTTCATTACTCGGCCGAGTCAACCGTGTAATGTCGAGTTTTGGAGCCTGGGTAATAAAACACATTTCCATACCAATTCCTGTAATGTCGAGTTTTGGAGCTCGAGTAATAAAAACACATTTCCATACCAATTCCTGAGTAATTGTTGAGTAAACTTGCCATTGAAGAGGTTCTTTGAAAGACTAAAACAAGATAGCATCATCTTTTTTTGTTTTTTGACTTATTGAATGGGTGAAACAAAAACGGCCGTCTTTACTTTGACAAAGGCGATTTTCTTCTCAAGTTTCTTTGGGTTTCTGATGTTGGAGTTGTAAAAATTCATCCACAGCAAATCATTTTGGGGCTTCTCTCCTCCAATTGTGATTTCTACGGTTAAATGCAATAAGATTTTAATTATTTGCATAGGAATTTTCATGAAAAAGTAGGATTAATATTTCATTTGTTATATTAATTTAAATTGGTATAGTCTAAGTAAGCCTATTAGAATAAGTGAGACTAGGGCTCCAAAAAGGAATAAGTATAGGTTGCTTGATTAGCAAGCTAGGTTTAGTTATAAATAAGGCTATAAGCAATCTACTGTAATCGACTTAGAATAAATTGAAACTCCAATCGATATTACTTAGGTTATCTTTCTGTTTATTGTCTTCTTTATTTTCCAACAATTTATTTATTGTTGTTAGTGTAGAGTTGTTAGATTACACTGATTAGACTGGAGTTTCTTTTATTGGGGCGGTGCTAACCCGTTATTATAATCTAGTAGGAGAAGTTTATGGACTAATTAGCAAGCTGTGGTTTTAGTCTTAAACGTCCCGCTCACCGTGGAAAATTTTTCCATGTATAGAAGGGTTGAGTATCTTTCTTTTTTGTTGTGCTTTCTTGACCTATTTCTGTTTTTTTTTTCTTACTATTTTGATTTGCACATAGGTGTAACGAACATTTTTCCTTATAGTGCACATGAGTGATCATAAGAAAAAGGGTGGCTTATAAGTTTTCAATTTTATCCTTGAATCTATCTTATTTGCTTTTCATCTCTTTAGAAAATAGAAACAACTCAATGATAAACACGATGTTTTTCCCAACTTGAAAAGAATATCCTTGTACACCAATACCTAATTTAGGTATACCCTTGTCGCTCCTTGTTCAGGACTATGAACGAGTTCACATTCAAGGTCTCCGGCATCCACTCATGTGGCAGGAGCAGATAAGACAAACGAATGTTTGCTTCGATTAGGAGGACATTTGCTAAATGGGAGTGAATGTACTTGAAGCAAATTAAAATTTGTCATATGTAATGTGGATCCATTCTTGTCCTGTTTAAAGATCATTCCTTTGCTTTTATGTTTCATAACCCACCGCCTATCTAGGGCTCCCTCTTAGTGCAAAGTACAAGAGCATACAAGTTTGGGAGCCAACCACTTACAAAATTAAAAGTAGGCTGGCAGTTTGAAAGTCAATATTATTTCCAAAGCTGGTAGAGTTACTTTAATTAAGAGTACTCCATCTAACATTTACGTTTTCATGATGTCAAACATCTTCATCCAGCATGATATTGAGAAGATTTGTAGAGATTTTCTTTGGGGATCAGAAACCCAAGTTAAAATGTCCGCAAACCAAAAGATCATGGTTGATCTAAGATCAAGGTGGATTTAGAGATCAGAAACTAAAGCTCTTCAATCAAGCTTTGTTTTTCCAAATAGATATGGAGATTTGGGATTGAATCTAATGCACTTTAGAGAGTCATCACAACAGAAGTATGGCTGGTTCACCAGGAGATTACCACACCCCTTATGGTTGTGTATGGTGGAAAGGGACAATGAACGTAAGACAGCGAGAGACATATCTCTAGCAAGGTACGAAATGGCAATAAGATAAGCTTATGGGATGATATTAAAGCCTAAAAGCTAATCGGGTAGTCATACGTATTGGCAAATCAGTGTGCAGGCTTGGAGACAACACAAACAAAACAGGCATAATATTACTCAAACAACCTATAAATGGAACTTCAAGTAAGATAAAGGCCTATTTCATAGGAGAAAATCATGCTTGTGCATGGAGAGCAACAAGTACAAACTTATCGCAACTCAAAAATACTTCATAAACATCTAAAACCGTACCCTCCCTGACTAGCACTTTCAGAAAATGGTAACTACAGAAAACAGCATTAAATGGACATACCTGTGAACCATACTTGCCACTTGAAGATGCTGTTTTCTTTTGATCTATAAATTTGACAAAGCTCCTAGTAAAGAAAATACAATACAAAATTACTACAATAGTAACATCTTCTTAAGGTGACAAGTCAGAATTGAGAGACATCTTAAGTTAACAAGTCAAACGACTCATACTTGTGTGAGACACCAATGCATCTCTGTGCTCTTGGGTGTCTTTTTTATTCATTTTTTTGTCAAACAGACACCAAGAATTTACGGAATGAGAAGAAAGAGGCTCACATTAACTATAAATTTAACTTACTAGACCAACTACTTATCAAAAATAAACAAAGAAGAAAAATGTCAGTGGTCAAAACTTTCTGCAGATGCCAGTGAACTATAATTTGCTCAACTAAAACATTAACGTAAGTTTTATAATGATCAAATTTTCATATAAAGTTATAATGCGGTTGTACAGACTCTATTAAAATATTATTTTTCTTATAATGATTATAAAAAAAAAAAAAAAAGGAAGGCTATAAGTTGCAATTTATCATAGGAGATTAAAATATACCATATGCCTCTATCATCTGCACTAAAAAGCATTGGCTTGCAGTCAAACCCCACACCAACAACCATTCTCTCAGAAATGAATAATACCTGGAAAAAGGTGATACAATACTCAGACAATCTTCAGTATTGAAGTTTTCAATAGAAAAAATGAACATGATTCTATTTATAAAAGCCAAACAAGAGAGGATGCTGACCCACATCACGAAGAGGCAAATCACGGAAAGCTACATCTTGGGCAGAAGGTGATGGACCAATATCATCAACAAAGTAGATCATAGAATTGTGACCTGAAAGTTAAGTAGCCTTTAATTACATTAAAAAAAATAAAACAAAACCAAATAAATAAAATAAACAAATACAAGACATTGATAGGATAAATTGGCATGTTAGAATCAGATATCTAGATTGGAACAAATTCTCGGAAGATGCATTATACTTTCAACTAGAAGTTTCATGTATTGAACATCCAATTTTCACAAATTGCTATTCTATAATTAGTACATAACAGGATAAAAGAACTGCTCCAAGCATGCTATGAAAGCCAAGTTTGGGGGAGTTCCCAAAGAAGACACGTCAAAAGAAATATCTGACCTACGTAAGCTACAGTATTGCCACTGGGGGACCACTTCACACCAAATGCCCAGCTAAATGAGAGATCAAGTTGCACAATTTGCTGTTTCCACCAAAAGTAAAAGAAACATAGTTATAAGCATTATAAAATTAAGAACCATATCAATCACATTAAACCATTAGGATAACCAATCTAACAAGGACGGACACAAGTATGAAGGTTTGAGACAGATACAAGATCTTTAACATGTCAGAGTAGAGAATTACCTTAACACCAACAACATCAATACTCTGTTACCGGTGCCTCATTTATAAAACATACTGAACATTAGAGGAAATATTTATATAACGGCAGCTGTTTGGCTAATTTATATTTTGTTTATTAGTGAGTAAAACTTGATAATATGATATGGAATATGAATTACACAACAGCCACTTTCTAAGAGACTATTGTCGAAACAAAGATTTGTACCACCTTACATCATAGGTATAAGAATTTATCCTTGTTCCTTGGGGTGAATTGCAGCTTATAAACCCTGACCATATAATCAGTGATGAAAAAATTCATACTGTTCAATGTAGTATGAGTTACTCTACTTTAAACAAATATAGGACTTTAGTATCATCCAGCTAGAATGGTTCTTAAGATATGGTCCTTCAAAAGCCATCCCCTCAAATATGGAGGACTTGGATTAAAGGTAGAAAATCAGGTTAGCCAGATAGCAACCAACTAATGCAATGAGGCACTGAAAAGTCAAAGACATGGACTCATATCGAAGAACCATACAAAAATGAGTATTCCAACCTCTCCAAATTTTGAATCAGAAGAAAGGCTTGTTGCTGAATCCCTGGTCCATTAACCAAATACCAAGTGCGTAAGATTTAATGCAAATTACTCGAATGGTTCAAAATTTTCAAAGCTGGAAATATTATCTCTTGTTGCTTAACTATACCTGGAATCAACACCTTTTATGAAAGTAGAGAAGATACGACATTTTCCATCAGTAGAAGTTGTTGCAAGAAGAATCTGAAATAAAAATACAAATTGGATATCAAAACATATTATTAAATTATTATTTTTTTGCTTAGCTGGCAACAAATATGGTTTACTTATTAATTTGGCACTGCGATGCAATAATGCCACTTATTACTTAATCATTAATTTTCTGACTATGATTGAATCAAGCAATGTATACAGTAAATGTTATCTAGATGGATCAACCAAATTTCCAACTTTAGAAGCACCCACAACACTGAGGTCAGAAGACACACTGGGGACAACTTGAACTTACTTGGTCATTACAGCAGTTATCAAACAACTTCAAATAGATAACTGCCTATAATAACAAACCAAGACTTGTAAGATGATGATTTAGGTTAGGGAGAAATAAAAGTTAGGAATATTGGCAAATCACCGAACACAAGATTCATTATGTATGTGTGGGCGTGTTAGGATCAATTGCCTCGTAGGTTTACTTCATGATATCTATTGATCTCATGAGGCATATGTTCTTAAATTAACAAATTCAGAAAGAGATACTATGTAGTAAATGCGGATAATGTACCCTTCACGATCCAAGACCGATTTAAGATTAAGCTAATTAATCGGGGATTAGTCGGATTTAATCCATCTACTTTTTCAAAGTATACATTTTTATACCCTCATTAATATAAATTATAATAAATAACATATCTTGACAATAAAGATTAATCAGACAAATTATAGAGCAACAAAAGTCATATTATAAAGCAAGTTATGGATTCATGTCCAAAACATCACACATTATAGAGCAACAACCACCACCACCCAACAAGACGACAACAACCACCCAACATAACAATCTCGATTTATCATCGATTTTTTGATGACTCACCGATTTCTCACCGATTAATTGGTGATTGCTAAACCCAACCACTAAACACCTAGTTTGAATCGGTCTACCCCCGATTTACACTAAATCGCCAATTAATCGGTAATTAATCGCCGCATAAATAACCCAACATGAATATTAAATGAAAAGACATATACAACACATGAATCATATTGAATGAATAGATTACACGTCCTGATAGACTTTTAATCTCTACTGATACATAATTAGAAATCAACACGAACAAATCAAATTTTCTCCATTATCAAAAAATCGCATTTGGTTAGGATAGAAATAGTGACATTGGATGATGTTTTATGAGGACAATGTGCATGATCTAGCAAACTGCATAACATTTTAGACCTTAATTTATTTTCAATTTTGCCCCACAAAGTATGTAACAAGTGAGTGACTTAATATGGGTAAGAGCATTTGTATTTATGTACATATATGGGTTAGGATGCCTCACAGAATCATACTCTATTGCAATCTTTAATATCACAATGCATATGTAACTCGTAAAATAAAATTTGGGTAAAACATCTGTACATTATTAGGATGCCAGGCGACACTCGTCACAGAAGAACTGTGCTTTTTCCTGATAAGTTTGCTGACCCACCTGTAAAAAAAATTTAATAATAATAATAACAAATTCATAAATATACCATCAAATCATTAAAGCTTAATGGCATTCTGACGAGATACAACCACAAAAGACTGATTATAACACCATAAAGTGATTTGTATCCATGATATATAGTCTTCCACTCTGGATGCAATGGACATCATATATGTTCTGAGTTAAATTTCTTCACAGCTAATCATATTAGTGAAAAGTGAAGTCCCCTTGGTGCTCAGAAATGACAACTTTAACACTTCTTTAATTGCCAAATCATGACCTCGGCAATAATCTTGTAGACCCCAACCATGAGATTAATAGAACGAAGCTATCTGATAAGACAAACTTGACCTTTCTTCGAGATAAGACTGATGAAAGAGTTAAGAGTTTAAATCCAAAAAATGTAACATTTTTGGAAAATTATTCTCCACTTCGAAGCCATTTTTGGAAAATTTTCTCTAATATTATATATGCCACAAAATGCCAACATTAGCAACATCTTTATTCTTTGGTAAAAGGTGAAAACAAATGTAATACCAATTAGGACCTAGACCTTGTCACAACCACGTCTTTAAGTGTTATCTCATGCTCATTGAAAAATTGCTTGTGAACCAATCCCTAAGATCTGAAGTAAAGGAACTGAATGTCATGAATAATCATTTTCGCATTCAGTTTGCCCTTGTCCACCTTTGTAGACAGATTAAAAAAACTCCACAATATGAAACTTAATTCATTATCCCTGATGATGCTTATTTTAGAAAGATTATTTTACTCTTCTCCTTAAGGAAGATAAGCATGAAATACTTTTTTGGCATGTTCACCCTCCATAAGTTGTTGAACTTTAGCCAGATGTTTCCATTTGTTGTCATCCCAATGAAGGATAAATCCTAGAGAATGGGTTTTGGTGTGCAATAGATAATATGATCATGTACCCTCAGAGTTATTGGCTTATGACATCCAAATAGTGTGGATGGGAACATTGGATCCATAAACGTCACAATCTCTGTGTCAACAGACCCCCAATGATTCTTTTGTGATTCTAGCGGTATTAGGCAAGGGGGGTCCCAACCCCCTTTCTTTAAAAATTATGCTTTGGCAATAATAATTAGGAGAAGTTGAGCGTACCATGTTATGTGGAAGCCTTTAGAATTGGGTGGTGTGTTTCTCCATATAATACTTTTATCTTCCTAGCAGGTTTTTAGGCTTTAGGCCACCAGGTTGAGAAGGATTTTATATTACTTTTAAGCTGATGAAAATGGATTGGCCAACATTTTTTACGAATTGGGGAGAGTCCTAATCAGCAAGTTCTAGCTAACATCATAAATGGTAGAATTGAGAAGTTCCTATAACAATAAAATTCCTTAGGAGCCCCTAGTGGGTGCCGAGAGATTTGGAGTTCAATTATATCTTCATTGGAGTTCAATTATATCTTCATGAACAATGACTTTATTTTTCTAAATACTTAACTTGCTTATTTTTATATTTGTGTTTAATTCCACATTTGTATTTGAATATGGCACTACGGCCACGAAAAACTACGAATGATAGAGGTAAGGACCCTGCTTGGAGACATGGCGTTAAGGTAAATGGTCCTAAGCCTGAGATTATTTGCGTACATTGCAAGTATTGTTGTCAAAGAACTCAAGGGAGGAGTGCATAGATTGAAGAACCATATAGCAAAGACGCATAAAGATGCACGATCTTGTCCCAGTGTACCGAATGAAATCTACCAAGAAGTGAAGGCTTGACTTGAGATTGGTGAAATGGTGATAGACAAAAGAAAATTAAAAACAAGATACTGAGTTTCTAATTAATAGGGTTCATACTATCAAGAAAACATAAATAAAGAAGTAACTTCTAATCGCGCCGCTACCGGTCCTAGTAGTGATCGTGGATCCACCGCATACTCTGATGGGTTAGTGAGGGGGGCTATGGATAGATTTTTTATGGATACTAACGATGACATGGATCCATGTAAACTTATACAAGGTATGAAACCACAATCACTCAATGCAAAATAGCATAGAAACCAAGTTTGTCTAGACATTTCACGTCTCTTTTTTTAGAATGCATTCCATTCAATGTTGCAAGTAGTTCTTCTTTCACAGGTATGCATCTATCTATTTTGAAATATGCAGCTCACAACAATGGACATTGTGTGAAACCACCATCAACGTATGAGTTAAAGACCCGGATCCTCAAGGGAAAATGGAGGCAAATAATGTATTAGTGAAAGATGTGAAAAAAAACCTGACCTCACACGAGTTACAATCATGTCTAATGGTTGAAAAGACATGGGGGGTCACCAACTAATTAATTTTCTCGTGAACAATCCTAAAGGAACTGTGTTCCTGAGGAGTGTAGATGTCTCAAATTTATGAAGGATTCAAATACGTTGTTTAAGGAGGTGGGTGAGGAGAATATTGTATAAGTCGTTACTAATAATGCAACTAACTACAAAGCTGCCGAAAAGAAGTTAATAGAGAAGAAGCAACATTTGTATTGGACACCTGGTGCGGTACATTGCATAGATCTGATGCTTGAGGATTTATTTAATTTGCCTACACTTGCCAATACTTATAGCAAAGCTAAGAAAGTTAGCAATTACAAATACAACCATGGTTGATTACCTGCTTTGGTGAAGAGTTACATGAGGAAAGATTTGAATCATCCGGCACCTCCTAGGTAAATTAGTAATATATATTTTTGTATTGTTATTTTAAGTTTTTAACAATAATTACAATACTTATAAGTTCGTTTATGACTTCAAAATATAGGTGTGGCACGGGATACTTATTAAAAAATAGACAAAAGTTGGAGAAAATGTTAGCATCTAGCAAGTGGACAAGGAGTCAATATGCTAAGCAACCTAAAGGAAACGCCATAAGAAAATTAGTATTGAGGGACAACAATTTTTGGCCTGGTGCCACATACTCCTTGAAGGCTACAGAGCTTTTACTTCATGTCTTAAGGATAGTTGGTTCAGAGAAAGCTCCTACTATGAGTTTTTTGTATAAGGCAATGCATAAAACAAACGAGGAGATTGCAACGAATTTTGACAATGAGTCGGCCATGTACAAGGAAACATGGGATATCAATGATAAGAGGTGGAACACCCAACTGCATAATGACCTCTATGCTACAACTTATTTCCTCAACCCGCAAACTCAGTTTGAGAGCGGTTTCTCTACCTATTTTGATATTAAGCAAGGACTTTATAATTGCATAGATAGATTGCTTCCAAGTGATACAGATAAGGACAATGTGTATTTGCAAACACATAGTTTTATAGGGAAAGAGGGATTATTTGGTAGAAAGGAAGCGGACTCAACAAGGCACAAGCATAGTCCTAGTAAACTTGTCAATACATAATTACTTATGTTATATATTGATTTCAAATGTCATTTTTCTTGTTCACTAAATATTTTTTTGATCGCTATACTTATAGCTAATTGGTGAGCGGCTTATGGAGATGACACACTTTGCCATTAGAGTGTCAAGCCTTACTTGTTCAGCATCGGCATATGGGTGGAATTGGTCAATTTTAACCATATAAGTAATAATTTGCACTTATAGGTTTTTGGTTCATTTATTTTAGGTGCATATGAAGAAAAGAAACAGGTTGGTTTCAACAAAGTCAATGTCTTGGTATATGTCATGTAGATGAGGTTGAGAGCTAAAAAGTTGATTATGGAGAGACAAAGTCAAGCTGATGAAGATGCGCCATTTCCAATGGATAGTGACAATGAATGGCCAGTGGAGCCTAATCTTGTACCCCTCGCTCAAACCACATGGTGGAAATCTTAATGTAGGAAACCCACCGCAAGTGCCAGTGGTTTCAAACCTAAACCTTTGTCCTGAAGTTGATTGGCATCAAATCTTGAACTTGATGCAAATGCTATTAAGGTTGACGTGAATCAAAAGGAGGCAAAGAAGGTGACAATGAAAGTATAAAAAGAAGAAATCAAAGCAGAAGTCTATCCCCACCAGGCTCGAGACCAAGGCTTATCTATGGATACTGAAGAAAGCAATCAATGACAATTATAAGTTCAAATAGTGGAAAAGGTAAGTGATTAGTAAATGGTCAAAATTTTAATGATTTCATTTCATTGTAATATGCTAAAGTATTCCAAACTCTAAATGGCTTAGGGAAAGCACTTGAGGGATGAGGAGGAAGAAGAACATTAGATGGAACATGACTATGAGCATAATGAGGAACCTATCAGTAGTGATGATGAAATTGATGATGACGACGGAGACAACGAGCAATAGGAGTTCATTACTATGCAATTATGAATTTATGAACCATCTAATGTGTGTTTACTATTCGTTGTCGTATTTGTACATTATGAGTTTATAATTAGGAGCTTGTGATGCTTAATTGCTTATTCTCGTACATTATGAGTTCATGAGTATTTTGTGATGTTTACATTTCATCTATTATTTTATTTTGTATGTTTGGTTAGATATATGAATGTGTTTCAGGCTTTAAGCTCTCCAACAACATCGTCATTGATGAGATATATCTAACACTTCAGCCACTTTCAGCCACTTATATCAGCCACTTATATTATGATTGATCTCATGTTATCTATTGCATTGATGTTTACTTGTTAATTTTTTTATTTGTTTATGACTTTTTCATCTTTTTTCTTTAAAAAAAATGATGCGTACGCCTTGTTACTCATTAATGCCGCTTCGCCTTGAAAAAAACTTGATCGCCTCGATGCTAAAAACACATTTTAAAATACTAACCCAACAAATTTCTTAAAAAGGTCTAAGGATGATTAGTTGGAAATCTTTATGACTCGAATGCCCAACAATGACAAGTTTGGATAAAGAAAGAAATTTAATTATCATGGTAGTAAGGACTCCAATAAGGATTGGATATAAAAAGCAAAGCTCTTTATTCAATTTCAAGTCAATTGAAAACATGATGATGACAATGATAATAATAATAATAATAATAATAATAATAATAATAATAATAATAATAATAATAATAATAATAATATAATAATATAATAATATAATCATAATCATAATAATAATAATAATAATAATAATAATAATAATAATAATAATAATAATAATAATAATAATAATAATAATATAATGACAATAATTAATGATAACAATAATAGTGATAATGACAAGTTGATTGCACTTAGAGGTTGACAAGGTAAAAATTCAAAGTACACGTAGATTCAAGCAGAAGGATCATTACCAATTATTCTCTTGCTCATAGTAGCATATACAAACAGTTTTCGCTCCACTTCCTACGGCAAACTTGTTTTCTGAACAATGAATTATATGATTCAAAATTTATCATATGAAAATTGAAACAAACATCAGATCATAACTTCAAAAAACTTTGCATCCACAAAATATTTTGAAATATCAGAGAACACTTTTATCATGCAACATATACAACGACGCGGGCAACTAAAAACACTTTTGAGAATGAAATAAATGGTCTGTCATAAGAAAAAGTTTATAGAAATTCTGATGTGGATGAATACCAGTTTCACGTGAACCCTAAAACACACAAAGTAACTTCGTTTAGTTTTTATTTTCTAAAAAGTACAACTTGTAACTTAACAAGCCAGATTGCTTTACAAGGTTGTTGCACAAGTCCAATTACAAGTCTTTTAAACCATTGGAATAAACTGATCCATCAGTTTCGATGTATGCAAACATGGAAAGATGCAAGTTGATAAAAACATATGATAACCCAAGCCGTTAAATCATACTTGAGCTGTTCTGGAAAACAAATTAATCTAAATCTTGAACTGTGTCCCACTATTCAGGATTGGTTTTCTTCGTCATCAAGCTTGATCCTTGTATTTTTTCCTCAAAATCCCCAAATCTTTATCCTTCTGTCTCAAAATTTCTAGAAATAAAAAAATTCACTTAATCCATCACTAGTCAAAACAACAAAATTGAAGAAACTAACAACACTAAGCCTTGAGAAAGCCAAACATAGTCTAAAATTGGTGTCCTCTTTTTTTTCCAAATCCAACAACAGTAACAAAACACCTACTCAAGCTAGACATTTGTGAATACTTCTCTTTGTAAGTATCTAAGGCTTTGAATGTCTACCTGCCGAATTTGAGATGAGAATTAGGAGACCACCATGTCATCTACTATAAAAACTAAAAGCTTAAGGTTAGAGTATATTATTCTAGCACAAATCAAGTGCCACAATTCATGGATAGGTGGAGTGAACTTCTAATCACAATTCTCTCCCCTCAGCATAAAGGCTGGAAAATGGCTCAGATATTGTGCCAGCGAGAATCAAATCTCCAACCTGTTCGAACCAAGGCCCTGACACCATTTACTTGTTATCACCTACTCTGATTTTTTATTCGAGTTTAACTCTTGAAAATTCCTTGAATTTGGTTTTGCTTGATATTTTGCTGGAGCCACTTCAGGAGAAAAATCAGGTAGGAGAGAGAAATGGATAGACACATTTCCACTTTCATATTTGATTGACTCAAGTTTGACCGCTTGGCTTATAATCTATTTTTATCGAAGTGCAACTGAGTTGCAATATATCTACCCCACCGAATTGTTTGCTCCAATAGTTTAAAAGCCTTGAAATCTTTGCAAAAGGGGATCTGGCTCAAAACAGAAAAAAAACTCAACTCTACTAATTACATTGAGATGAGCTTTAATTTATAACATCAACAGTCTTTGACATTTAAATCTAAACCCTCAACTTATTCTTAATTAGGGAAACATAATATTTAAGAAATGACATATTCCGGAAAACAACACATTTCCCGCATGCATAAATGATGTGCAACCCGTTAGACAATTCATATCAAAAGCAGTGTTCTAAAAATCGGCCTAGGCGCTAGAAGGTAGAAAACCGCCCAGATTAATGGCTGGGTGGGTCTGGGCGGCCTAGGCAATTTGGGCAATTTTTTTTTTTTTTAATAAGACTGATTGTGTTCTTATTTTATTTTTCTTTCCTCTTTTTTAGAAATAAAATATTCAATTGTTTTTTATTTAAGTATATGTCTAATTGTAGCAAAGGATGATTACTTAATGGAATTCTCAAAGGATCTGCCGGTACCAATTTTACTAATGTAGATTTTATCAAACATGACTGAGGTTATTCATGCAATTTGAAGAAAAATAAAAGAATAGTTTTGGATATTTGTCCACAAATTCAATTTTATATAAAGTACCCATCATGACCAACTTCGGTCATTTGAGTTTTAATAAATTTTGTTCATGATTGTTAATTTTTCATGTTTTTAAATTTTGAATATGTATCTTGGCATTAAATTGGATGTAATTGATAAGGTATTATGCTTAACTTTTGTAAATTATTAAAGTAATAATACAAAACCTAAGATCGCCTAGGCACCTGCTCGTCGCCCACCCAGCGCCTAGCGCTTTTTAGAACACTGATCAAAAGTAGACTAGATCATTCAGGAGATGATATCAGTAAATTGCTTTCTTCTTGGTCACATACATGCTTTACTTAATTGTTGTCATTTTTCTTTTTAATAATTTGTTATCACTTGCAAGCTATCTACTCAAGCATACTAGATCCAATAAAGCTTCAACCACAACAGTTCTTCAATGTGAAAAGTTTAAGCCCTCAAAGACCTAGGCACTCAGTGCCATGGAAACAATTGACATCCACTGAAATTTTGAAATTATTTTCTCAATTAACTATTGAAGGTTTTGCATGGCAAGATACTAGATTCTCCGAATCATTTTGTCATAGTTCTCAAATATAATAATTAATGGATACACCCTGACACATGGTGGTGAATATCTTTTATGGGGTCTATTTGGGTACAATCTAAATTAAGAACTGTCATCCAAGCTATTAGACAATATGGTTAAAGAAAACAGCGTTTCATTCTTCAGTTGGTTGGGTCAACCAAATAAAATTAAGAATGTAGAAAGGAACTGTACTTCTTAGTAAATTTTACCTTACTTTCGGAAACTTTGATAATTATTGCCTTGAATGAATTCTGATAGAAATAAAATGTTCTCTTTCACTGAACTGCCAGTACTAAGATTTTCAACTTACCACCTCAACTTTGACTTGCTTCACACAGTTTGATTTTCATAGAATTTTTTAATCTTCTTCTACGTTTATTGCTTGTGGTTATTGATAAATATCATAATGCAATCATTCAACACCAATTTGTTAGAGTGGATATTTCAATCAACCAGTCCTATTTTTCACTTTCAGTTTTTGTCAAAACCTAAATTGTCTACTCATGAGAACTCTGATAATGGTGCAACACAGTATTTCCCTAGAATAAGTGGATATCATAAACAGCAATTTCTTCCTTACCTTTTGGACTCCACTGAACACAAAGAGCAGCACGGTTTAGCCTAAGAATAACAAGAGTTGGTACCCATTCAGATGCTTCTTGGTTCCAAACATATCTGGAAAATTGCACTCAAAAGATTTATATTAAGAAAAAAAATATCAAGTCATAAATAGAATTGCTGAATAAATTAATAGTTTAGTTTTTGCTTCTTCTTTAACCAGTAAAGCCAAATAGTTATACGAAATTCAGAAAATACACTGTATAAGAAAATACCCAATAGTTACTCACGAGTTCCGGTCGTGAGATACTGTAACGATTTTGTTAGACTTTGAGCTCCAGTCTATTCCAGAAACAATCTGATCATGCTGTAGAAGAACAACATACAGAGGTTACGAATCAAATCAAGGCCTTTCATTTGTAAGGAGAAAGTCAGCAGCATTATTAGTTAGGCGTATATGTAGTGTTCTTCTAGTCACTGATAAAGCAACAAATACAACAGGGTGGTCAAATACTTCTCTCCCACTTGTCTTTAAGAAAAACATATTGGGTGGTGGTTGAGTTTTGAAAAGCCTTGCATTCAACGGGGAATAGTTTTTAAATGTCAGTTGTGCTGCCCCTTCCTTTGACTATGCCCGTGTTTAGTATTCTTTCTTTTAGAAAAAAGAGAGAGAAACATTGTGACACCCTGAATCACAAAGAGGTGGGTGAGGTAGCGCGTTGTAAAGGTGCTTTGCCTAAAGAAGGTTATGGGCTGCATTTGGATGTGTCCCACATTCTTAGGCAGCTGTCCAAGTGAAGGTTCTAAATTGTGGACATGCCTTCTAACACCGAGGCCAAGGCCTTTGCAGCTCAACCAATTAAGAAGTGATGAGTGATCAGGGTTAACACTGGGGCTAATTTATGGTGGTTGGATCCAAAAAGAAAAAACCCACACTTCCATTGAGGTTGTTCAGTTGATCCTGCCAGGACTAATTTATGCAATAATTGCAGGCTACAGACCCCACACCTCCCTTGTGGTGGCTAAGTGGGGCTTATTTGTTGCAAAATTCAATGAGATCACAAAATAAAATAGACCGTTACAAATCATGGACAAATGAAAAGAGCTTGGGGCACGCGTTGCGAACCCCAAAAATAGAAGAGGTCTCAAGAGTTCAGAAAGAAGAAAGGAAATTGAGTGGAGAGATCATAGTAGAAATGTGACTGAGAAATGTTAAAGAAACATAACCAGGCGAGGTAGCTGACATGATCAATCGAGTCGAGCCGAGTAGAACCATAGTACTCTCGAACACTTGAGGAGCACAGTTGATGGTTACAGCTTTCAGAAAATAGAAGAAGCAATATATATTATTATGAATTAAACTATTTATTTATTATATTATGTAGCTATTTGAAGCCTCAACTAAAGCATGGTGTTGCAATGCTATGAGGCAAAAAACCATGTCAAGGCGCAATTTTTTCAAAGCAAAGCATCACACAACGGAATCTCAATGGAGCTTCAGACAATGTAGTGTAAAATAAATAAATACAACAATATCATCGTGAGAAATCATCCAAAATACTTGCAGTCAGCTCCTTGTTGACAACCATATGACCTAGTGATCCACCATTGACATTGAGATGCAAAGATGTGTCTAGGATTTTAGTAGTGATTTCACACCCGGTATCCACCATTCACATTGAGATGCAAAGAATCGTCTAGGATTTTAATAGTGATTTAACACCCAGTATGCAATCATCATTCTCTATGGTGGTATGCAATCATCACTCTCTATGGTAGGACAGTTATCCTTTCAAAAATCAAATATAAATCCTCTCCACCTATACTCCTAACCAAATCCCAAAAGCGACAAGATACTACAGTTTCTTGAAAAGGTTAATAAAAGCAACTCGCTCCTGAATCTGCCAAGATGGAAGTCCATAAGCAATATGCACCATCAAAATGGTCGAGAGCGCATTAATGTTTTCATATGCACAACAGAAGTATTAAGAATTACTCATTTCAAAATTTAGGCAAGCAGGAACATCTATATATTTACTAGTGACAGATTCAGCGACAGAACCAAATTTTCTAGTATAGAAAACATTTGGTATCATTGCTAGTTCCATAAAAGAATTATATTAAATAGATTTATTTTCATATAATAAAAGATATGTGAAGAATGTATGGTAGATCCCACTGAACATAGTTGGAGTATCACTATGTATGCAAAACCTTGTAATAAAATGGCATCAACACGGATACAATATTTGCCACAGATGACATGAACAAGAAAGGAACTTCATTCAAATTATCTCATCAAAAAATTAAAAGCAACTCAACAGCAGGTTATACTGGTTGCTAAATTTCTCATCTAATGTGCAAGGAATATTTTGTCACCTTGTAAAGAACATGCAGTTGTTCCCACTTGTCTCCAGAGTATCTATAAATGTGGACTTCATTGTTGTTGGGACAAAATGCAACCACTGCAAAGTAAACAAACAAACAAATGAACATATGCACATGCCAATAAAATGAAAAAAAAAAAAAAAAAAAATATATATATATATATATATATATATATATATATATATATATATATTATATATATCTTCAATTGTTAAAAACCTTAACCTACTTATATCTTCTTTTCACTCTTGCCTTTTTTTCTTTTTTTATTGACACCTTATACTGGTATGGAGTATCTTTCGAATAGTGCAATATTTTCTTGGCTTTTGATGTAGGAGGTGCTTATTGTATATAATGAAATTGTAAGGAAACAAAAATAAAAGTCCAAAGGTGAAGAAGACAAAACGTCAAATTAAAGAAATGTCAAACAACAAACTTGTACTAGCTTATTAAATAAACCATATGAGATTAACTTATGTTATGCTGAATGGAGAAAGAATACTCTCTTATTTTTCATTTTTATGATGACATATGATGGTAGGATTTTTTTTAAACTTTTTGAAAGATTTAAATTGTTGAGAAAGAAAATATTACCCAAAGACCACCAAGTCCCATACGCAATAAAAAGGATTTATTGAACCATCGTGACAAGTTCCCAAGTTACAAAAAAAGTCTTGAAAGCAAACAACCTTGAAAGAACAATGGAAAGAGCACTTATACCAAATGAAACCCATAATATCCCTCACAATTCGATCGCCAAACAAAGAAGACACCTCAAACATCATTTTGTTTCTTTCTTGCCATGTTCTGCAAATACCGCATGAACAAAACCACTAAAGTCTATCCTTACTAAGCTTGGAACTTCGAATCATAAAGCACATCCAAAGTGGACCCAAGACATTACCCGTTCTACCCTACAAGCACGGATAAAGTAATACCAACCAGAGCTAGCAAGATCACATTGAACTAGTCACAAGCATCGCACAAAAGGTTGAGGAAGGAACTAAAGTGGGTTGTCTTTTATGAGGCGCAAGAGTTCAGAAGCACGAGCCTAAAAAGCAATGAGGCGTACCTTTTCCAAAGTACATATGGGAAAACACTAGAACGATAACAATAATAATCAAACAAAATCGAAAAAGGAAAATATCATAAATTTATCAGGTGAAACACCTGATTTCTGGATTAGAGATCACGTATTGAACTACTCAAAGAATTTTGACTTGGGTGTGTTGAAAGGTGGGCCTGACCAAAAGAGAGAGGTAAAGCAAAACTCAAGAGGACATAGTCTGCTCTCTCATACTAGACTCGACAACATTGGAGAAGGTGTCCCATTAAAGTCCCCATAGTTCTAATGGCAATGCAATGCTTTTCAATTATTTGAAAGACTCGTTGTTGGAGGCCTTGCTGGTTTCAAGGTAATCTTTTGTGATTACTAAATGAATTAATACTTTAAAAACCAAATAACTAATTGATGAAATAAACATAATAAAAGCAAAGTGTCTGCAGCCTTCACCAGCAGCTACTCAATTCTGTTTAGCAAATCATTGTGGTGACGCTTCAACCATAATTTCAGAAACCACTTGTCTTTTGTAGATGGCACTCGAACATCCAACAAGACAACATAGTTTGCTCTCTTGCAAAGGTGTTTGGATTTGATGGAGGAAAAAAGGAATGTGAGTGCAGAGGCGGGCATCAACAACATAGCTACAGTGAAGAAGGGGTCACATTAAGATCTTCATATTTCTAGCGGCAATGTAATCATTTGTGGGGGGTCACATTAAGATCTTCATATTTCTAGTGGCAATGTAATCATTTGTGGTGAGGCTTCAACCATAGTTCCACAAGCACATTGTCTTTTGTAGATGGCTTATAGTTGACATAGAGAGGTTTGCTCTAAGGTAGTTGGTTGTGGAAGAGAGTTATGCTTGCGTGCATTTGTTTGGAAGGAAAGAAACGACGGAGTTTTCAAGGGTGTAAAAAAAGATTGCAAAGTAATTTGTAATGAGAACAAGGGCCTAATCTGGCTTTGGCACTGGGGCACGATCTAGGAATTATTTCCAATATAGAGCTCCATTTGTGATATGTGTATGTCCGATTAGGATAGCTTATTTTCATTACTATTGTGCCTTTGGCTTCTTGTATCCTTTTCCTTGTGATTTTCTCATTCACTTGGGTTTCCTTATTAATATATTTTGCTATGTGTTTGATTGATAAAAAAAAATTAAAAAAAAAACCTTACTAAGGCGTCCAATGTTGCTAAAATTACCTTATCTCCTGGTTGCTTAAAAAGAAAGGGGATGTGTAGTCATTAGTCTCCTGATAGCTAAAAAGAAAAGGGGGTATGTAGTCATTCTCAATAAAGCTATAGTTCAACATACTAAAAATGGGTCATTCCCCAATACTACTGTGTTAATGATCGTGTTTGTATTATTGCATAAACTTCAATCTACTCAACAGTGGCTAGCATTAATTGTTGGTTACTAAATATTCCAAAATAGTAGTAATAGGATTTGGGCTTATATAGGTCATTTGGTGTCACAACAAAATAAATAAATAATTTGAGAGTTATGCTATATCATCGTCGGTGACTAAGGAGCAAAAACATTGAAATGACATGTGCATGTAATACTGCCTTAATTCCTATGCCTCAAGGCATGAGACTCACATATTTATTTAGATACAAAAGCCTCAATGCATTTGGATGAGTGAAGTTCGATGGCCACTTTGAACTGATTCGTGTCTCAAACAAAACACAAAACTTTAGGAGGGATAAAATAGAAACTTTGTGTCTTCCATGTGGCATAAAAGAGATCTGCCGCTATAATCCAATATTATTCCAATTCAGGAGAAAATATTTGAATCTAACAACAAAAAGAAGGGGAAAGTCTAATTGCCAACTAGCTTAGTCTTACAGACTTGAAGCCAAAATGTCACCCTGCCATGTGGAATAATTATGGTTCTAGGATCCAATAAAAAATGAATAAATAATTTTATTTTATTTTAAATCCAATACTTCTTAACAATCTGTTTTGCCTAGTTATGAAAGATTCTTATTTCTTTCAAGCCACAAAATCAATAAATTCACATATGGAATGAGAAACCATAATAGCATTGTAGGACTCCTAATCCAAGAAAAGAGAACCTTGGTTACTAATCTTGGAAACACCCATTGGATTCCAAAAGGAGTCAGAAAGTAATAATATCATACCTCTTGGCTATGTTCACGCAGTTTTCAATGCCATTTGAATATGTCGGATCAAGGGCATCCAACCCTAGCCTCTCTTCCCCATGGAAAGATCAAGGGTTTTGATGATTTCATAAATGGACACTGGAGTGTTTCAAAGGGCACTCCCTATGACTACCCAATCACTACCTCCAAAGATTTTGAAGGTAAACCTGAGCTTTTGGAAATTTGGAGACCTCAGAGATCCACCATGCACCCTCATCTTATACTACTGTCGTCTATGAAATTTGAAGACTGGCTTCAGATATGAGAATTGATCTAGAGTTTTCCTTAAGATTCACTTGCACCCTCAATCTATTCAAATGTCCATGTGTAACAAAATCACTCATCTTCTACTACTGTCAATGTCATCTATGAAATTTGAAGACTGACTTCAGATATGAGAATAGATCTAGAGTTTTCGTTTAGATTCACTTGCACCCCCAATCTATTCAAATGTCCATGTGTAACAAAAATCACTCATATTTGTGTGAAACCCGCAAAAACCAGCGGCGGATTGTGCAAGTCTGCAACCAATGGGGGATGATTGATATACCAAATATGATAAGTTAAAATCTCAAATATACTTTTCTTAATTCCCAAAATTTTTTATGGAGTTTTCTGTATAAAAGATGGAATTTTTTTAAGAATTCCCTTTAGTTTTTGCTGAAGGAGACTCCTGCACTTCTCAATTTTAAGAGAAGGCAAAGAGCTCGATCATGTTTTTTTTAATAGGGGTATTTCACTTCCAGAGTAGTCTAATTTCAAGTTCAGGTCGATACAACTTGCTTCCGCAGTTTTTACAGAGCAAATTTATCTTCTAATTTTAAATAAAAACCTGTCCGAGGAAATCAAAATAAATTATTTTCCTTCGTTTTCCCAGAGCATTTCTCAAATAATAAGTGAATTAGAAAACTATCAATTTATAGTATTATCATAGAACGTTCCATTAATCCTCTTCTGCCTTCTACTAATCTAATGAGACGGACATGCATCCACGGAAACTAAATGAAGCTGATTCCATCTCCTAATTCAATTGAAACACCTCCAAGATACAAACTTTAACACAAATTTGGTTCAAATATTCGAAATTGAGTCAAATATACGATCATTTCAGATGCCACGCATTAGATCCTGTACCCCATTGCGCTTTTCCAAACAAATTTGAAAATTTATCTAAAGCAGAATGAGGAATCGAAAAACAAAACGAAGAATGAAATGAAGAAGTTATTTACTTACTGGTCTGATCCGGACTCCAAGCATGGCAAGTGATGCTCTGAGCGAACTGGTGAACAGCTATTGCTGCCATGTCTCTTCACTCCACAAACACACACACAGATTAAGCCCTCGCGAATTCGGAAGAAGAAGATGAGCTAGATCTGAAATTGGAGAATCAGTGATGAGAAGCCCTAGATTTCCTTGCAAGCAATGTTATGTTCTCTCTTTCTATTGTTGGAATTTTGCCCCTTGGATCATCATTTCACTTGCTATTTTCAGCCACAGAATCCGTTTCCCTCACCCACATGAAAAAATATAAATAAATAAAAAGGGAATTACCTTCGAAAATGTTACTATTTACACTCGTATACTAGTGTACCATAAAATGGTAAAAACTTATCGAGATCTACAATGAAATTGCAGAGAATGCAAATCAGTCATAGTAGAGATAGTTAATGGGAAATCACAGCCCTGAGTCACTCAATCAGTGAAAGCGCAAACTCGGGTGGTGTTAATGTGGAAGGATGAATCTAAGGGTGTGTTTGGTTGCATGGAATTCTATGTTATGGGAATCCATGAGGGGATCATCTAAATTTAAGTTAATTTGAAGTTCACTCGAAAGCATGTGATTTTCATGTTCTTGGAACCTTCATTCCCACCATTGATCACAATATGCAATGGTGGATTAGTGAGTGAATCTCAAATTAGCTTAAATTTAAGTGGTCCCCTCATGGATTCCCGTGACATAGGATTTCATGCAACCAAATACACCCTAAGAGGAAAATATGACAAATGAATTGACGAACAAAGGATCAAAGACAATTGTTCAAAGATGAATCCCTCTATCAATCGTTGCCAATGGAGTATCGTATTGATGCACAAGAGATTAATTGAAGAAAAGTCGAATGGAGGAAGAGAAGCGATATGGGCCAAATCATGTAAACTCGAGTTGGTGGGGAAGGGATGAATAGAGCCATAGATCTAGCTTATAGACTTCTCTAGGGTTTTGTAGCACCGCTATTTTTCATTTTTTAAGTGATCTTGATATTTATTTTTTGTTTATGTATTAATTGTTTGCAGTTTTTTCAATTTGTTTTATGTTCAATTTGGTTTGTACCCTAAGCAAGGTTAATACGTATGTCGGTTGCAAATCCTAAATTTTGGTTTATCAATTGTTTGAACTTAAGTTATTTCATTCATTAAAAATAATATCTTTCATGTAGAGTGTTATTAATTTCGTTTTCCTATCAACAACTTAAGCGAATGAAACAACAACTAAGCTAATAGGAAGACTTAGTTAATTACATTCTTTCTCTCTTGTTCATTATTCTATTTATTGGTGGAAATCGACTCGATGAAGGGTTCAACAATATTTGTGAAAACTCGCCATGGATGGTGAAATTTCTGAGATTGATTTTGAATGGATATTATCAATTAATAAACTATGTTATCAATCACAAAGTATGAAAATAAAGATTAATAACACATATTTATGTGAAAACCTCTTAAGAGGAACAAACCACGGATTGAGAGCAAAAACCAATAATGAGCAAAGTTACGTACAAGTTCAAAATATTACCCACAACCTAAATTGAAATCCATGCTTCTTCTCATTGTCGTCTTCAGCTATCTAGCCCTTGTAACACCAAGAATCCTCAAGGCCTTGACTCACAACTTTGCTCAACCACGATCACCAATCCGAAATTCACTGAATCCATACTTTGGAATCCACCAAAGTAAACACTTCAGAATCCACCAAAACAAGATCAACAAGTTGTAGAGTTTGTATATTGGAAGACTTAATCAAAACATATCCTTTGAAAAAATTTAAGAATCGTTATTCTTCTTCAAAGGCTTTATCTAACTATGGGAAACTATTTCTCACATTAGTTTTCTCTAATCACTTTTCAATTAGAAAAATATATGTATTTGTTTTTCAAAAGACTTAGTATTTATAAATTACAAAACATTGTCAAAGTGGGAAACTAAGGGGGGTGTATTGTAAATGGATTCTTATGGAATTGATAAATAATTTGAAAAGTCCACGGACTCTTTAAATTGTCCACGGACTTCTGCTGATTTCATAAATCCATAGACTTTTGCTACAGACTTTTTAGAGATTTATGAAAATCCACGGACTTTGTAAGAACGAC
Organism: Berberis vulgaris; assembly: GCA_963556465.1. Classification (NCBI taxonomy): domain Eukaryota; kingdom Viridiplantae; phylum Streptophyta; class Magnoliopsida; order Ranunculales; family Berberidaceae; genus Berberis; species Berberis vulgaris. Next base: position 67,166,106 of record OY747135.1, read on the forward strand.
TTTTACAGATTTCTAATTATTTGCAAAATAAAAAAGAAGTTGGTAATGACATATCCTCTAACAAACCAAATATATTAGACATTAGAGAGTAAGAAATTCTATAAACAGCTGGTGGGCCTTATTGCTTTGATGGATTTTGTTTATTGTAGATGAAAGGGAACATCTGCAGATTGAAAATGGGTTATGGGTTAATTCATCTTCGTCTCCCTTGACTCTCCTGGATCTCTTGTACAGTAACACAAAGAGAAAGTACATAAAGGGAACAGGAAAGGAACACAAGGGGTAAAGTATTTTTACCTTAAAAATAGGCTTACACTTCAATACTTATTGAGAGCGAAAATGGGGATAGTGATGGAAGTGTTCAATATTGACAAAATTAAAATTATGTAAAGTACCAACGACACGGGGCATACTCTAGTTATCTATCCAAAACGTGAAATTAGGGGATCCTATGATGATGTGGATTGATGCCCGGTTTACTTGATGTCAAAGGAACTCTAAAGTAAATCGATGTTGATCTAACGCTATGCTACATACATTGCACGGTCCTACCTACATACTAAAACCCCAAGCTTACAAGCTAAGCTGTTCCAGGGTTTTGATTCTTCTTCAGACTTCTCCGTTCAATCGATCATGGCTATCAATCATGACCCGATGGTTTCTTCAATCGAGAAACAAAGCTGGAAGAACGAAGAAACGAATTCTTTCCTTGGTTCTGATCAAACATTTCCAACTCTCTCGGCTCTCAAAGAGGAAGATGGCAATTTAAAGTTCGATACATCTTCAACTGTTGAAGAGAAGCAAGAACTGCTCAATTTGAGTATCGAGAGCGTAAAAGGGAATAAAGAACTGTCCGAAAAGATAAGTTATTCAAGGAGTGAGATGGAATCCCTGAGGTTTGTGAATATTGAAGAACAGAAGAAAATTTGGAACCAGATATACCTTGGGCTAGGTCCTGTTGTGGCTCAAATGCTTGATAATATGTCTTCCTGTTGATAAACCTCATAAGCATGGTCGCAAGAATTCTGATTCTCGTCAAAATAATCGTGCAAGAAAGAATGGTAATGCCCCTATTTGCTTAAAGGCAGGTCAGTCATCGTCATCTCTCTGTCTTGTGTTTATGCAAAGATAGAAAAAGAATCGAGAAAACAAGAGGATGGGAACCAACCTCTTCGAGGCTGGCACAAGGAAGAACTTTGGGAGACTTTTTTTTCATGTTGAAATCTTTGATATGGAGGCTGGCAAACTATTGAACTTTGTTATTTATACCTAACACTACAAAGTCCATGAGAATCCATGATTTTCCAAATCCATAAATATGAATGATATTTTGAATACCCTAAAACTTTTGTGGACTTTCTGAAATCCATATTGAATACCCCTAGACTTTGTGGATTTCAGAAAGACTTTTTAAAATCCTGATTGAATACCCCTAGACTTTTGTGGATTTTTTAAAATCCAAATTGAATACACTTGGATTTTCAGAATCCATGGAATTTATTAAATTGCCCACAAAATCCAGATACAATACATCCCCCTAAGTAGAGAAATTTTAAAAACTCAAAAACGTTTTTAAACCAAAAATATAACTTTAGTAAGTTTTCCAAAAATACAATTTGCAAAAATTATATTTTGACACTCTAATAAAATAGTTTTTAAAATACCAAAAATATTTCTATAAAATTATTAATTTTCCATTAAGCCTTCTCGATATACGTAATATACTGATATCTAGATTTGAAGGCAATGATCTACATCAATTTGCTCCAATGATTATTTCGAGTCTTTTGATCATGGACATTTTGATTTTCATTGACATGTGTCCTCATCACTAAATTGACAATACAAAATATGGAGTAACAAATGGTTTCTCTGACCTAAACAAAGCTCCACAACCTCTCATACCAAACGAACAAGCTTCCAACAATTGTAATCGTTCATCCGTTTTTTTTTTCAATTTCTTCTTGAATCTTATCGCTTTAAAATAATAAGAAAACTTCAAATTCCATGGAAAGATTTCTATTGAGCATCTCCCTCCCTCCTATGAAGCTTCAACATGATTTTCATGGAAGTATTGTGTATTGATGAAAACATAACGAATTTGTCTAAATCAGGACCAGCCAAAATATCCCACCCCCAATTTGCCCCGCTGAATAAACTTAAGCAAGCCATCACATTAGGATACCACTAAGGTGAATTAGGCATACCGCTTTTGAGGAGGTAGAGTGTTACCCAGGTTCCAACTTTATACAAAGAGTGTCAGGGTTCAAAGAATTTTTAGATGATGTCACCAACAGAAATATCACATTTTCAAGGAATTTTTTTCAAAAAAAAAAATTCTTTCCTAATTAATGACATTTTCCAAGGAAGAAATAATTTCTTTGGAAATGTAGTATTTACAAACAAAAATTTTCAACAAATTAAATTTTTTGGTAATACAAAACATATTTTAATGAACAAGACGGATCTCCTTACAAGGCTATTTTACAAGTTTAAATACAAGGTTTTTAAACCGTTAAGATAAGACAACTAATGGTGAATATTACTACTAACATGGAAAATAACTAACTTGAACAAATCTAACACTTAGCCAAGCCGTCAAGTCGTGCTTAGCTTGAGCCATCAAATTAGTTGGAAAATGTTGGACTTTCATTCCCAGTTTCTCTCTCTTATTCTCCAACAAACTCGTTTCTCTCTGGCTTTCTTCTCAAAATCAATTGTTTGGAAAAAAAAAATCTACAAAAGGACTTGCCTAGAAATAGTATAAAGTTTACTACCCGATTAAATGAATTTATCATTTGGTTATTTATACACTATCTTCAAAGGGTATCAATCCATCAAGATTGGAATAGCATTCAATCTTATTCACGTGCTAGTGACATATGACACCTTGAAGTTCTTATTAAGATTGAGAGGTCCAATCTTTGACTATGGAGTCATGTGCTCTTCATCAACAAAAGGCGTTAGAACACAACTTAGCTAAAAATTGAACTTCGCGAATGAGATCGTGTTCTAATCAATCTTCCTAGCAAGTCATAGCTAGTATTGGTAAAAAGTTTTATGCTCTTCATCAAATTACAACATGCCTTGATCCTTGCACGAGGAGGTAAATGGTAGCTAATATAATGACATTGGCATGTCAAAAGTGATTTCTCAAACACTATATATTCTCGTAAAATGAAAACCGTCATAGAAACAATGTGGTAGACATTTTCGTCGAGTAGCTTGTGAGAAGAAAACCAAAGAAATGGAAAAAGGAATCACCAACCAATTGAACTTGAACTCGATTCCCATCAACACTCAAATATAGTTTGACCATCAGGATTAGGGCTTATATTTTGGATACCCATATAACCATCGAAGACCGTTGAAGTGACTAATTCCTGGAAATGGGGGGCGTTGAAGACAAAGAAATTGATGGAGTTACATTTTCTATCTATCGCCAACACGCTTGGTGGTAAAAAAAGACTTTCTTTTGGTCTAGTTAGTTATTTGCCATGTAAGCATTAATATTCACCATTAGATTGCCTTAACGATTTAAAAACCTTGTATTTAGATTTGTAAAGTAGCCTTGTAAGGGGATCCAACTCGTTCAATGAAATTAGTACTTCGTTGGTAAATATGAAATTTATCAACGAAATTAACTATTATTGTTAAACAATAACTTTTTTCTTGAATTTTTGCAATGAATATTGTTGTCAGTGAAGTCAACTCGTACCCTCACTTACCCATTTTTCTTTGGCACTGCAACTATATTGGCAAACCACTCGGGATATTGTACCTCCCTAATGATGTCGGAGCCTAACAACCGTTCCATTTCCTTGGCAACAGCCTTTGCCAGCTTCGAATCGATCTTCCTTTATTTCTGCTTTACATGTCGGTGTCAACATTCAAGCCGTGTTGGACAACCTCAAGGGGAATTTTGACCATATCTGACATACTCCATGCAAACAAAACCATGTTCTCCTTCAAGATCTTGATCAAAGCCAACTTTTCATTCTCGGGCAGCTCATTCATGATATAAGTAATCTTCTGCCTTTCTAGACTCGACCAAATATATGGCTTCCACTACTTCCACCATCTGTGATATGGTCAATGGTTCCTTGGTCCCTTGCCCTTTCTGTAATTGCTATTTGTATCTTGAGTCCTCGGCTACCTCCAGGATACGGCCAGCTTCCTCACAAGTCACAACATTTTTGGGTTGATGTTTGATCCCCATGAATCTATATCATCCTTCCACGGTAGGGAATCTGGTGATCTAATAATAGGTGGAGGCAAATGCTTTCATGCAATGAATTCATGGTCTCCCCAAGATAACACTGTACGTAGACGGATGGAACATCAAGCACCAAGTTACCACATGTTCAACAACAATGTTTAGACTGATCACCCCCATGGGGCTTTGTCTCGACATCATTGAAGCCGAAAAGGCTCACCTTCGGTGACTTTAACTCTCTCAAATCAATCTTCATCTTTTCAAATGCTCGTTTGAACAAAAAGTTGACAGAGCTTCCATCATCAATAAGTATCCTTCCGACAAGTGAATTGTCAATCTGTAAGGTAATCACTAAGGGATCCTCATGGGAGAATACTTTCTATAGATATTCTTCCCTGAAAAATGACTGACCCCTCACCCCCCGGTGGACAATGCTGGATGGGTTTGAGTTCAATTAAAATGCCCATCACCTACATCCTATCGCCGACCTTCTGCTTATTCATCCTCCAAAATCTTTTGGACTCGTGGATAATCCCAATCATGTCCAACGCCGGAGCAACGCAGATCTACTTATCTTTCTCTTGCATCTCCTCCAGAGAGTCCTCCTTGCAAATATACTATCCTTAAGCTTACCCTTCTCGATCACGTCTTGAATGTAGTGTTTCAACGTGTAACACTCATCCTTAGCATGATCCCTACCCTCATGGAAGTCATTGTATGGGTTTTCTAGTTTTTCCTCAATAATATTTCTTTTTGGCTTTCGATAATACAACTTCGTCTTTAACTTATGTAGTAAGTCACTGTGTTTGACCCTCAGTTTGGTGAAATCTATTCCATCCACTCTCAACTTTCATTAGGCGGTTGCTTATTGTCTTCCCCCACCATTTTCTGTTTGTTTGAATTTTTATGAAGGAGATGACACCTCGTCCTTAGCCTGCACCATGGCTACCAGCCGATGTACCTTAACGAGTCTCCCCTAACCCTCTCTACTCTGATTGCACCATTAATTATTCCGTAAGCTTCCTCCATTTTCTTTAAGTTCCAAGACAATTATTCTTCATGGACTCTCAAACCCGCCTTCACTCCCATAATCATATCGGCTACTACGATCTTGTCATCCAGTTCATCTACCAACATAGCCTCCCTCTTGAACTTTGATAAGTAGTCTTTGAGTGACTTCTTATCCTTATGTGTGATGCCGAGAATGGCAATTGTGTCCATTGGTTCTGCTCATTGGTGAATATATTGGTTGATGAACACCTCCTCGATATCCTCAAACTTAGTAATGGTATTCTCTTTCAACCCATTAAACCAAGTAATGGTCATCCCAATTAGACTGGACAAGAAGAATTTGCAGTGTAATGCATCATATTGTTCGCTTAATAAAACACCATAACATGTTTGTAATGCATCAGATGGTGGACTGGGTTGATTGTGTCATTGTAATGAGAGAACTTTGGCTCCTGGAACTTCTTAGGGACCTCGGCGAAGAGAATGACCTTCATTAAGGGAGTTTTCCTCAGCAACCTGATTGCATCTAGGGATGGCAATGGAGCGGATTAGGATGGATTTGGGCAAATCCGTTCGCCCCGCAAGGGATCACGGATCCCCAATTCCGCCCCGAATGTTCATTTCTGATTTTTTTAAACCACTTCCACTCCAAACAGAGTGGTGGATATCTGCTCCGCCCCGACCCGACTATTAGTTAAAAAGATGTTCTCTAAATAGCTATTCTTCAATTGTGGAAATTGAACCACACATGTAAAGCTACCGACTAGTGGTTTAAAAGAACCGCACATACTTAGGGTTTGGTCTCGAGACATCGACTGGGAAAAGAACCGCAATCGGTGCCTCTGATACTTAGTATCTGAGGGTCTCAAATCCACCACTACCTGAGAGGGAAAAACAATCATCACCATTGCAACTAGATCCAATAAAGGAACACCCAAGTGAGATATCTATGTTGTTGTGTGAGTGAGCTAAGAAAATAGTGCAACTTCGATCGCGCCTCCACCTCTCTCCTCGTTGCCCCTCTTTCCCTCGCCATCGCAAGCTAGCTTCGATCACACCTCAGCCTAAAGTTATTTTGTCACTGTCACTCTATGTTGATTTTGTCTTTGTCTTGTTCTTCCAAATAAGAAGAAACAATGGAGTAACAAGGGGGAAAGTGAGAATTGAAAGAAACCATAGGTTTATAGTTGTTTTAAGTATTAAGGGTATTTCAGTCATAATACACATATAAACAAATATCCATGGGGCGGATATGGACAAATCCATATTCGCTCCGAAATAGTGATGAATCCAATATGAGTCCCAGATCCGCCCCGAAATCCGCTAAGGTACACCCAATTCGCCCCAAACAGTCCAGGGCAGAACGGATATCCGTGAAAATTCATCCAACTGCCATCCCTAATTACATCCCTGGCGTCTACCCCGACAACCCTATCCTATTTACCCTTTGCACCATTGTCTCATTTCTTATGAGCTCCAATAACCTTTCCTTGGTCAGGAGTCCTTCATCATGATTCCCTACTCTCATATGAGCACTGGACTACTCTTGTTCCTTGAGCTTCCCCCTCTGAGCTTTGTCTAATGTCGTTTGCTTTCCCTTCTGAGCTTTGTTATCTTTCTGCAAGACCTTTATTTGCTCTTTCATCTTCTTCATAAGCTCTATCATCTCACCCCCCCTGAGTAAATGCATCCCCTATTGAGTTGAAGGTTATGTCCTACTTTTCCCTTCCTCCTGATACAGTCCTCTACTTCGGAAACCTGGCCTTCGAAGCTTGCAGAACTACTTGTCTTTTCTGTTGCGTCTCCTTTGGGGCACCCTCATTGTAAATATACTCTTTGAGCTTACCCTTTTCAATTAAGTCTTGAACAGTGTTTCTGCCTGTAAAACTCACTCGTGGCATGATCTCTACCCTTATCGAAGTCATAGTATGGTTTGTCTAGATTTTCCTCAGTAGTCTTCCTGATCAACTTTTAGTAATACGACTTCATCTTTAACATACCAGTAACTCACTGTGTTTGACCCTCGATTTGGTGAATTGTATGTTCGTTTACTCTCCGTTCACTCGGCGGCTACTTTTTGCCTTCTCGCCGTTTTTTCCACCCTTATCAACTTTTTTTTTGTTTCTTTTGGGGAGATGACACCTCCTCCCCGGCCTGCATTATTGTTGCAAGCTAATGTACCTTTACAAGTCTCACCTTAATCCATTTATTGGATGGGGCCATTGACAATAAATTTTTGCTGCTGTTAGATACTCACCAAGCACTGCCTATAAATTATCCAATTGTTGCTCAATGACTGAATTGAAACCTACCAATGAGGTACTAACTCAGTTAGTAGGCTTGTGGCGAATGGTATCACAAGTCTAGGGTTCGAATCCTACCAATGGCATTTGGAGTAGGAAGAGTGGTGGAAGCCGTCGACAATGAAACAAGTCTTGGGATGAGTTTGGGTAAGGTCGGGTGGGAGGGGAGGGAGAGGAGATTGTTGAGAGAGGAGAGTGAAAGAGGGAGGGGGATTGCTGAGACGCATACTAGACGCAAACGTAAAGTGGGAGATTGGAGAGGGAGAGATCGTTGTTTGAAATTTTATTTTCTGGTAGGTTTTGAGAAGTAAATGTGGCGGTAAGGAGAAAAAGTTACAACTTAGGTATGGTAGTGGAAATAAGTGGTGGTGAGAAGAAGAAACTGTGGGTGTAGTTAGAAGTTCTCTTTCATATGAAGAAAATTTGTAGGACAAAAAGTGGACTATTGCTAAAACCTCACATTTCCTGGAGGCTGGTTTTGTTAGGTGTTTATGTTGGGAACAATATCGGTGCAAGGTTAACTAACTACCAAAAAAAAAAAAAAAAATTTATCAGTGCAAGGCTGAAATTTTAGTTCCCAACATAAGATATTCAATTAGTTGGAGAAAGTATAGAATTAGTTGGGGTGTCTCAGCCGAGAATGAAATCATGTTTGCAGAGTGGACATCAGCTATTCAATGACCAAATACATACAACAGTTTTAGATTCAACGGGTCTTGCTAGATGCTAGTACACCTATGGGCTACACAAGAAAATTTGTGTAAAAAAAGACACGGACTAGAAGTGTTGGACACGGTATTCCGAAAAATCACAGTAAGGGGACACTTATTAGTCACATCTTTCACTTGCAGCGCACATGTACTGAAACTTTTGAAAGAAATGTGAAAATTTTGATAATACGAGTATAGAGGTCGATCCATATCTCACTATGCAAATACTAACAAGAGAGACAACGCTTACAGCAGTAGTATGTGGACTTCATTAGTGAAGTTTGTAAGATACACATATTATATAAAGAGAAATATAGAGACCACTATCACCAATGTGCTTTTGGTAGAAGAGTCGTGATTAACAAGCCTACTCTGGAAATAACAAAACCCCCAAAACAATCCAACTTAATGTCTCACATCGACACAGTTTTGGTCATGAAAGGTGCATTAATTTGGTAAATAAAAACTTGTAGGTTAGATAACAGTAATATGTTGCTCTGATTCAGTCCTATGCATATGTGGTTGATGCAGCTTCAAAATGAACCTAAACAAAACTGGAGCATAATCACCCTTCACCAAACCATTTAGTGCAAATGTTTTTTAAGTCTATAAAAGTGCACCAAACCAACCATCTTTTAAAGGTTGATGGCGTGATAGCAACTATCAAGCCAAATGCTTTCCTGGTTTGTGAAAACCCCTGCCTTGCGTACTAAGTAGTACAACTCTTTGCATCGAACATTTTGCCAGGATCATGGAGGTCCAATAAAAAGGAGTGCACCAGTTTTATGCCAAACCCAATTTCAAGTGTAACAAACAACTTCAGTAAAGTCTAATGACTCCCACCATAACCAAAAGCTGTGGGGCGCCCAGTGCTAGATGCCTACTTTGTCTTTCAGCAATTCTCTGTCAATTAAACCATGTATTGATTCAGCAAAATTCTAGCCAGCCTTGTTTGAGTTTTTTTACACTTCCACCCTTTATATAGATAGTGTTTGTGATTGTGTTTTAAAGAGGAGGAATAAAAAGTGGGTTCTTGTGTCTATCAATGTTTCTTGATCTGTGTTTACACTGATAAACTCACATCAACTGAAGTAGTATGAAATGCTGTATAGTTTATAGCTTTTAGTTGTGCCATGACATACTTTACCAAAATGGTTAGTACATGTTAATAACAAGGAAATATAAGGTGAAGAGAACTTTCATACCTTTATTATTAACAAGAAATACATTGAGTTAAGACCATGCCATCGTATCAGAACCTAGTGTACCCCACCCACACAGGAAGATACAATGAAACAACCAAACAATACAATTCTAACCTTCATCCAATCAGCCACCGCCCTCAACTTCTGAGATCTTTGCACCACATCTTTGTCTTCTCAAAATGCTAACCCTGCTTGAACGTACTCCTAAACAGCTCACCGTCCTAGTTACTTTCCTTTTTAAACTCACATCAATGGAGTTATTGCATCCAAGTGCAGACTTGATATTGACTGCTTCAACTTTTTCATCTGCATCTCTTCTTTGGAACTCCTTGGTAGACTGCTCAGTTGTTTGATTTTGTCCGTAAAGATGGCCAAGATAATAAACAGGGTCAATGTAGCAAGACGTTGAAGAAACTATGCCCCTTACATTTAAGGGTCGGACAAGCTTGATAAAATCCTGTATTTCATTGAAGCATGAGTGATCAGAGTATGGTAGCGAGTAGATGTAACGATGATACTTCTGAACAGAAGTTAACTGGTCAATGCGCTGAAGTTTGTCTACATCATCACTTTTGGTTGTGCTCTTATTGCTTGTTTTGTGGCAAATGGGAAGGGAAGGGCTTATGGAGCATTCATCCTCATGAAGGGATTTCACCATCCATGGAAGACCTGAGGGCATGATGCCAATGGTAGGACGTATTTTATTTAGCTCCTCAAGAGTGTCAATGCTGAAACTGTAAAAAGGAACAGCTCGCACTCTAGTAAGAGAAGTGTTTGTTGTGAAGACGTCATGATAGCCCAAAGTGTGCATTGTCTCCAAGCGTTCAGGCCACACCCAGATCTATAAAGGACAGTCATAACAGTAAGCAACTTATTTTGAAACTCCTCGAACAACAATTAAAAAAAAAATTAAAAATCAGGATTGTTATAAAATGAACTAATACATGTACAGTCAATGAGGAGCTTTCCAATGCTTATAGTAACTCGATTATGACTGTGATGATAGCTTAAGGGCAGTATCCGCGTTCCAAGTAAAAACAAAATACAATTAGATAATCCCAATTCACTCTCAGCTCAGGGAAATTCATCATTATCTTTCCGAACACTATCATAGAACTTATTCATTTTCATGCCAATTTGTGTGTGTGTCATAATTCAGCGTGCCTTAAGAACCATATATAGTATATAAACAGAGAGTTCAAATCCTTTTCAATTAAAAACAAACCTTAATGTTAAAAGCACATGATATGTGGAGTAAGAGATCTTCTTTCCCAAGTGTGTTGATGGCAATGACAACAACATGGTCTGGATATGAAGCAATGATATTAACAACCTGTTAAGCATATATCACAAAATGTCAGCAATTAATTAACTGATACCTATTTTCTTTCTTATAAGTAACTAAATGGTGTTGAATATCTCAAACAAGAGTGTGTATCGCACTTTACCAATAAACTAGTGAAATTATCACAAGCACACTAGTTAAAGGGGTAACGAGATTACACATTCCATTAAATGGCAAAAGTTTTTTTTTTTTTTCTTTCCCAGAATAATCAATTCTGTGATATCATTTAAGATAGACAAGGGTAGTGGTTTAAATTTGCAGTAGCAAAAATAATAAACATGAGGCCAATATATTGCTAATAGCAAAGAAACTTTCAGATGGAATTTGAGAAGGAATAAAACCTGGCGAGCAACAACTTCTCGAGGAGGAAATGAATATGATGGATTGCAGTAGGTATTGTCCAAGTAGAGGATGTCAATTTTGTCACCACCAAGAGCATTTAGGAGCATACACTTCCCTAGGAGGGCTTTCTCACTTGTTGGTTCCCAACGAAAATCACCCGTGTAAAGCCTGCAGCCAAAGTAGCCACGGAACAAGTACATTACAGCACCTGTGTAAGCAAAACAAAAACTTTTATCGTTATTAGATAAACGATCTCCTCATCATCAACTCTAAACCGAAAATCCCAAAAAATTGACTAAACAATGAAATCCAAAGAAATGAATGGAGGAAAAGAGCGAAATGAATGGAGGAAAAGAGCATACCAGGGCAATGATCGGCGTCAATGGCAAGGACTTGAACTTTGGTCTTGGAGCCGGTGGAAGGAGAAATGAGAGGGATGGAATAGTGAGAGCCAATCTGCAAAACCCTAAGCAAGGAAAGATTGAAAGCAGGGAACTTGAGAGGGAAGAGCTTGGCAGTGATTGGGGAGCAGAAGAGCGGACCTCTGTTCCATTTGGGAGATAAGCCCTTTGTGTGGTCTGAGTGGAGGTGAGTCAGGAAGTAGGCTTGGCTCTCTTCGCTCCATCGATCCACTGATATCATTCCTATCTCCATTCTTCATCTTTGAGTTTCATCATTGATGAAGGTTTTTTTTTGTGGGGGGAATGTTTGTTTTGGCGGGGGATTTTTTTTTTTTTGTTTTGGTTTGGTTTGAATTTGAAAATGCGTTTTGGGGTGGGGTTCTTGTGGTGGACGAAGCGATTTGTTTGGCTGCGATTGGCTGCGAATTCTGAGTTGAAGGAGGGAGGAGGGTGGAGTTTGCCCTGAAATCTTAAACCCGGGTTTGGGTTTGGGTTTGGGTTTGGCATCCACCACGTATCAGGAGCCACCAGGCCCACCACTAGAGCTAAAAGCACCCAACATATGGTAAAAACCCATCCCTCGCCCCTTACCCTCGCTCCCTAGAAGGGCTTGGTAAAAATATAGAGCAATTCTAGATGTCGAGGAAATGGGTGAGGGATGGTGCGTCGCACGCGAGCAGCTGACGTGGTAAAAAAAAAAAAAAAAAATTTGCGAGGGAAATCAAAATTTTGGGCGAGAAAAAGAGGGAATGGAAGCTCTGAAATTCTCTTCATTCATTCCCTCTCTTGCTCCCTTCATTCCCTCTCTCGCTCCCTCTCCCCATTTTCTTTCGATTCAACAGATTCTCCCTCCCTCTCCCCATTTTCGACAGATTATCCCTCTCCCCCAAACGAAGCTCCTCCTCTTTCCATCATCACTGAAACGAAGGAGAATAACGAAAATTAGGGAAGAAGAAGGAAAGAAGGAGAAGAGAAGAAGGTCTCCCTCGTCCCTTCCCTCTCGCAAAAGGTAAATTTTCCCTCTCATTTTAGGTATTAGGTTTTAGGTTTTTGGTTTTTAGTTTTTGATTTTCCCTTTACTTGGGTGTTTTAGGTTATTGGTTTCGGACAAGAAGTTGGTTTTCATCGCTCGGACGCAGAGGTAAGCCCTTTCTTCTTCTCTTCGTTTCGTCTTCAGATCTAGGGTTCATCTAGGGTTCATTTTTTTTTTTTAATTTCAGTGTTCTTCAGCCGAAGAGCTTCATCTAGGGTTCATTTTTTTTTTATTTCAGTGTTCTTCAACCGAAGAGCTTCATCTAGGGTTCATTTTTTTTTTTAATTTCAGTGTTCATGTGGGTTTTTTTTTTATGAACTGTGGGCTTTTTTTTTTTTATAATTTCAGTGTTCATATCTGTAGAATTTTTTTTTTTTGTTTAATTTCAGTGTTCATGTGGGTTTTTTTTTGTTATGAATTGTGGGTTTTTTTTTTTTTTTTTTTTTATAATTTCAGTGTTCAAATCTGTAGATTTTTTTTTTTTTTTTTTTTTTTTAATTTCAGTGTTCATGTGGTTTTTTTTTTTTTTTTTGATGAATTGTGGGTTTTTTTTTTTACAATTTCAGTGTTCATAGTATGGGTTTTTAAGAAGTTTGTCAATAGGCGAGGAAATGAAAAAATGGGACTGAATAAATTCTACCTGTCATAATTTCAGTGTAGTTTGCTTAAGAAGTTTGATTTTTTTTTATTTTTTATTTCAGTGTTCATATCCAAGATCTTTCTGTATTTCTTGTACATTTTAAATAAATAAAATCTTTTCTCTATCTCTGACTATCCAAGATCTGTTATTAATTGAACATCTTGTTATACTAGCCGAACCCTAGTATCGGCACCGTTCGTTCTAATAGATCAAAGATAGAATATCTGTATTTATTCTATGTTGTGTATTTCATTTCTGTTTTGATTTCTGCATATCATACTGTTTATCATCTCCCTGTGATTAACCATTGTTGTTGTTATAATGCAAATAAAATTAAGGCTTTGATTGGTATTGCTTTGTTGGAGCACATGGGCTAAAGTCTTGTTGTAATGTATAATGAAATTAAGGCAGAAACAACCGATAAGGTTTAATCATATGCAACACTAACTCCCTTTGTTCTTCTCTTCGTTTCGTCTTCAGCCTTCAAAGCTTCAATTTATTTTTTCTCCTCTTATTTTAGATCTAGGGTTTACGATTTTTGTATTTTTGGTATTTTTGGTTTTGTCATGAAACCTTTGAAGCTGAAAGGTGCATTGGCTTTCCATATAGAGTTTTGATTTTGTTTGATCTTGTAACATCCTTTCATGTTTATCAATTTACAAAATGCAGGATTTTCTCCTGTTAAAACAAGAAAGCCATTGCCATCTGGAGAGAAACTTCCTCCTGCAGTTGAAGGTACCCTTTGCACCTTGTTTGTGAACTTTAGTGAAGTTTCCATATTTACATAATTGAGCAGATGAGCTAACACAATAAGCTTAGCTAATATGTTTGTATAAACAAATTCCATTAACAGAATGTAATTAAAAAAAAAAAAAAAAAAGCTACATTTGTAATGTTTGTTTGAAAAAGTTACTTGTATGATTAGTAAAGTCCATAAAACCACAAAGCAAAACTGATACTAAATTATAATGAACTTGGTGAATCCCCTCAACACACTTTGGCTGGGATTGGATAAACAATTCCTAACCCACTAAAGTTTCAAGCTTTCAGCACTAGTTTACTTTTAATGTTGTTTCCTTAGGTTGAATTTTATGGAGGCATCAAGTTTCTGACAAATTTTTTTGGGGCCTTGGAGATTATTTACTACCACCTGTTTTACATTCCGTTTAAACTGTGTTTTATTTGTTCAGTGGCGATTGTTTCATATAGGAGGCACTGATTTTTTTCATTTGAATTGTTTGGACAGAGTCCACTGCCTTCAAATTACGTGCTGAAGGTATTCAGTGAATTTTTTGTTAAAGTTCATTTCATTTTTTGTTTGGACAGAGTCCACTGCCTTCAAGTTTCATTTTTTGTTTGGACAGAGTCCACTGCCTTGGAAATGAATTTTTTTCATTTCATTTGAATTTTTTTCATTTGTTAAAGTTCCCTTCCTTGTATTCAGTGAATTTTTTGTTGTATGGTAGAAAATGTTGAGCTGCACAAATGAGAGAGTTGATGACAACAACACTTCCATGTCTGCAACACGGTAGGGAGGTTAGCAACCTCGAATTTGCTATTACAATTTCTGTATCTACCATTTCTTTTGATCTATACAATACAATCATTTGCATTCTTCATTTTACTTCATTCTGTCTTCTATATCAGATCAGAGGTTTGATTTTCCATTCACTGTCAGTCTGTCTTCTGTAGCAGAATCATTGCTTGGCTTCCAGAGTGCTTGAGTTAAACACACAGTCAGATCATATCAAAACTCCCAAGCAAGTTCCATTCTATAGAAGTGTATTAGTTGTTGCTATACCATTTTCTATAGAAGTGTATTAGTTGTTGCTAACCATTCTATTGTTGCTATGAATTGAATCAGGAAACATGTTAAGTGTATTAGTTCATTTCTATGAATTGTTGCTATGAATTGAATCAGGAAACTGATAAGGTCTGACCTATCTTTATCTTCTTATCTGCAGATTGTAAGCAATGGAAGCAATTCACTCAAGCAAGATCAAGAGGACATACTAAAGAACTACTGAATTGAAGACTGTATTGCATTGACAGATAAGCAAGATTGATGTGAAGCAAAGAAAGATTTTATTTGATAGAAAAGAACTGTAACACAATGTATTGTAACAAGCCAATTCGAGAAGGCTATTCTCCTAATAGAGCACTTCGAGAGGCTCTTGTTCTAAGAAGGAACTTGAGAGATTGTTTACTTCTCTTTCATTTCTATCAATTCAATCCAGTTTTCTTTGTTTTTGTCTGGCCAATTCGTCACCTCTGTGACAGTTTGGATTTGATCCCATTACTAGTGAATACAAAGTTTTAAGAATGGTTTACACAAGAAAAGATAAGTTAGAGGGAGAGATTTACATTGTTGGGTTGGGAAGCTAGAGATGTTTAGGAGATATTCCTTGTCATGTTGAAAACAGGTTTAGAGATGAGTTTCCTAAGGCATACTTGAATGGAAATCTTCATTGGATGTTGATTGAGAAAGATACTCCAACTAGCGAATTCATGTGTGCTTTTAACATTCATGAAGAGACATTCTTAGCACTTCCATCACCCCTTGGTTTTGGTGACGAGGAAATGTATGGCAGACCGATACCTAAGATATAGCACCTAACAGATATAGCACCTAATAGCACCTAACAGATATAGCAGCACCTAACAGATATAGCACCTAACAGATATAGCACCTAATAGCACCTAACAGATATAGCACCTAACAGATATAGCTAACAGACATCTAACATCTAACTCACAGAGCACCTAACAGATACACATTCAACTGATAAAACAACTGAGATAAAAACGACCTCAATATCTGAACATTTCAACTGAATTTACACATTATCAAACAATGCGACAAATACACATTCAAAGATAAAAACGACTGAGATTGCAAACTGAATTGATGTCATAGCCTGCCAACATATGTTTAAGCTTGAATATCTGAACATTTCAACTGAATTTACATCATAGCCTGCCAAAATACATTCAAACATATCTGAACATTTACTGAATTTACGACTGAGACTGCTATACATTCTGAAGATTGCTAACTGATGAAGATTGCTAACTGAGACTGCTATACATTCTGAAGATTGCTAACTGAGACTGCTATACATTCATCAAGCAATCGTCCCGCATGTAACTGCAAAATATGCAAGTGCATAACCTCCCAGCATTGCTCCCATCCTTCTTCCTGCTCTAACCCATGCACTGGTAGAAACCAAGAGGGGAGAGTTTCTTGGATCAAGGAATGAACAAGACTGGAGCCACCAGATAACCACAACAGTGAAGCCCCAAGAGAAGCCACGAGCTTGACCTTTGTCATTGCTTCAGATAGTGAAACATGCCCATATCTCATTCCGAAAAATGGTCGATCACCATCTAGCAAGGTAGAAGGATCAGGTAGATAGAAACTGAAACTGACAAAAAACTGAAACTGACAAAAAACTCACATCTTTGCAATAAAACTGAAACTGAAATTCACATCTTTGCAATAAAACTGAAACTGACAAAAAACCTCTTCCTGTTTATTGTATATAGAAATATAACATACAGATCAGATAACAACACTAAAAACTTTTCTGACTAAACTCACCAGTACAGGAAATAAAAAGTGATACCATAGATGCTCAACAACATAAAGAGTTTCTCTAATATGTTACTTAAGGGGTAAGCCTGTCCCATACACAGACAACGATGACTATCTATAAGAATATAGACTAGTTGACCAACCTTATCATAACCTATAATTTGTATAGTCCATTCCGTGGCTTGAACCGGGCGGCTGCAAAAATAAATAATACTGATAAAAAAATAAATAATAGGAGGCATACAAAACACATAACTAACAAACCGTACAAAGAGATACATACAAAATACATAATATGTACCTGTGAGAGGAGCGAGTTGAATTGATCAACGCTTCCAGGTTGTAAATCGCGTGACCCCGTATTATCATCCTTAACGATAACAAACATATACTTGGATAGTCAGAGATAGAGAAAAGATTTTATTTAGTTAATATGTACAAGAAATACAGAAAGATGAAAACTTAAGAACAGAAGGAAAGACTTACAAATAAAAGGCTAAAGGTTTTTAAGCCTTAATTTTATTTGCATTATAACAACAACAATGGTTAATCACAGGGAGATGATAAGCAGTATGATATGCAGAAATCAAAACAGAAATGAAATACACAACATAAAATAAATACAGATATTCTATCTTTGATCTGTTAGAACGAACGGTGCCGATACTAGGGTTCGGCTAGTATAACGAGATGTTCAATTAATAACAGATCTTGGATAGTCAGAGATAGAGAAAAGATTTTATTTATTTAAAATGTACAAGAAATACAGAAAGATATTGGATATGAACACTGAAATAAAAATAAAAAAAAAAAATCAAACTTCTTAAGCAAACTACACTGAAATTATGACAGGTAGAATTTATTCAGTCCCATTTTTTCATTTCCTCGCCTATTGACAAACTTCTTAAAAACCCATACTATGAACACTGAAATTATAAAAAAAAAAACCCACAATTCATAAAAAAAAAAAAAAAAACACATGAACACTGAAATTAAACAAAAACAAAAAAAAAATCTACAGATTTGAACACTGAAATTATAAAAAAAAAAAACCCACATGAACACTGAAATTAAACAAAAAAAAAATTTCTACAGATATGAACACTGAAATTATAAAAAAAAAAAAGCCAACAATTCATAAAAAAAAAAACCCATATGAACACTGAAATTAAAAAAAAAAAATGAACCCTAGATGAAGCTCTTCGGTTGAAGAACACTGAAATTAAAAAAAAAATGAACCCTAGATGAAGCTCTTCGGCTGAAGAACACTGAAATAAAAAAAAAATGAACCCTAGATCTGAAGACGAAACGAAGAGAAGAAGAAAGGGCTTACCTCTGCGTCCGAGCGATGAAAACCAACTTCTTGTCCGAAACCAATAACCTAAAACACCCAAGTAAAGGGAAAATCAAAAACTAAAAACCAAAAACCTAAAACCTAAAACCTAAAATGAGAGGGAAAATTTACCTTTTGCGAGAGGGAAGGGACGAGGGAGACCTTCTTCTCTTCTCCTTCTTTCCTTCTTCTTCCCTAATTTTCGTTCTTCTCCTTCGTTTCAGTGATGATGGAGAGAGGAGGAGCTTCGTTTGGGGGAGAGGGATAATCTGTCGAAAATGGGGAGAGGGAGGGAAAATCTGTTGAATCGAAAGAAAATGGGGAGAGGGAGCGAGAGAGGGAGCGAGAAAGGGAGCGAGAGAGGGAATGAATGAAGAGAATTTCAGAGCTTCCATTCCCTCTTTTTCTCGCCCAAAATTTTGATTTCCCTCGCAAATTTTTTTTTTTTTTTTACCACATCAGCTGCTCGCGTGCGACGCACCATCCCTCGCCCATTTCCTCGACATCTAGAATTGCTCAAAAATATATGAGTAATTCTAGATGTCGAGGAAATGGGTGAGGGAGGGTGGGGCGCACGTGCAGGAAGTGATGTGGTAAAAAAAAGGGGGGGGGGAATCGAAAATTTGGGAGAGAAGAAGGAGGGAATGGGGAGCTTTCTCCCCATTTTCAATCGACAGATAAGCTATCCTCCCATTTTCTCCCTCTCCCTCTCCCCAAATCCATCTCCACAGACTCTCCCCAAATCCATCTCCACAGAGAAGAGAAGAGAAGCCGACGCTCTCCCTCTCCCCAAACCACACTCGACAGAGAAGAGAAGACCGACGGTCCATCGCCACCCTCTCCGAAGAACGAGAAGAGAAGAACCTCCATCGCCACCGTCGTCCCCATTCGAAGAAAAGCTCTCCCCATCAGAAAAACTCAACCGAATGTAAGTTTCTCCCTCATTTCTGGGTGAGTTCTTATAGGGGGTTTCTAGATCTAGGGTTTCTACTAGATCTAGGGTTGAGAATTGGGGTTTTCAAAAAAAAAAAATTGTATCTCGTATTAATGCAGGTGAGCATTCTTTTCTGTTGATGCATGTTCTATTTGTGTAAACTGTAAAGTGCTTACATGACTTCCCCCCTCTTTTCATGTTTCCATATTAATGCAGCTCAATTTGTCATCTAACAAATGAATTAGAAAGTGATAGCATATCTGTGCACATCGCAGCTGGTGAAGCATTGGCTCTTATTTTTGAGCTTGGAAGTGTAGATAAATTCTATAGTGAAAATGAAAAATATGCATCCGTAGAAGGATTAAAGGAAACAATCATAGAACAAGTGAAGAACCTATCCATTGAAGCAGGAGGTCAAGATTCGGTAGAGGGGGTTCTTATTAAAAGCCAATGGGCTTTATTTCGTGATTTTTCAAGTTTTCTTAAGGTATTGATTTTCCTTCGATATGCTCTTTCTCTAAGCGCATTTAATCCATTATGATGATCTAACACCAGCATGAATACAGGGTGGTTCTTGTCCAGAGACTACTGTAAAGATTGGTCGCAATCAGCTGAAAGTATCAACATGGTCTCAAAGGGTTCAGGTAACACCTTTGTGGACTCTTGTGAAGATAGATATTTGGGGTTTATAAGTACCAATTCATCTAGATTTCTCAAAATCTCTCAACAGGTGATTTTTCTTAAGCATTTTCTGGGAGGTGGATTTATCAAGCATGCACAAGTATGCATTGTTGCAGAGTTTGTAGTCAACTTTTTCAAGATATATTGTCAAACTTTCATTTACTTGTGCATTTGTTGATTATGGTTCATGAACAAATTCTATGCTTTTTGTTACGGGAAAATATATTGCTTCATGATTTTCTCGACATTCAACCAAGAATAGGAAAACATGCAGAAGAAAACCCTGAGTTATCAAGTGATGAAGAGGTTGGTCTTTGGTGCATTTTCTGACACATAGATGGTTTCTTTCTCAGAAGGCATGAAGACGAGGATAGAAATGGTCTTTGGGCATGGCCGTGATAGTGCTAGCCCAAGAAGGCATGAAGACGAGGATAGAAATGCTCGAGAGGAACCAAAGAAGAAGAAAACAAAGAAAATGAAGGAGGATGGAACTGATCACCAGGCCATGAATTGGGATGATTGGCATTTGGTGGTTTCTTTCAAGAATGAAAAAAGGCAAAGGGCTTCTGCTTCTGCTGCTGCTACTACTATTTTAGAGTTACTGCATCAGTTATTTGTTTATCTAGGTTATGTGTTCCATCTTGATTAATCCTTTCATCTTGTATAACTACAAAGGTGTTTGCTTTTGCCCTGTACTGCTCGGATGTATAATATGAGAAAAATGTAACCCAATTGTTGGATTTGTTAGATTTGAACTGTTTTAGAGTCTAGATCATTTTGTAATTTGGATCAGTATTCATATGAAGGCAAGCCATTTGATCATATTCGATATATATATGCATGTCTATCTGATCTTAGAACACCTTCAAAAATCTGTGACCAAAACTTGGAAAAGGATAGGATGAGCTTGCAGTTGAGAAGGGATAATTTAAAATGGTTGAGACTGCTAAACTGATGATAAGCTATTTCTAGAGTTTATAGAGTAGGATAACAACATAGTGTATAGGTGAATTTATATAGTTTGGAAAGACAACTGTAAAATTTGGGCGCTTGACATTGCAAGAAATAAGTCTGAAGATGGAACTCGGGTCTGAAAGACTGCTCTGATCAACGAATTCATTTAAGTGTATAAAACACACATACTGATAGTAGAACCCAAATTAGAGCAAAAATTATAAAACACCAATTCAACAAAAAGCATTTTTAAGTGTATAACTCTGGATTCGATAATCTAGAAAAGAATGACACTAAGTAGTACTCTGCTGTTCTTGTGATTCTAGCGAAATTTACATACTGAAATGGACGCTCACTGAAATGGCGCTCACTGAAATGGACAAACCACACACTGAAATGGACGCTCACTGAATGGTCCAATTCTTTTCTTTTCCGCAAGACTACATCAAGGACCTTCAATTCTTTTCCGCAGAACATACGACAGGCTGCCAAATGGTCCAATTCACTGTAAGTCTTCTTTCTCCAGCAGGGTATCAGCATAATGTCAGTCTGCCAAATCTTCAGCATAATGTCAAATGAAGTAGCCTGCCAAATCTTCAGCATTTTCATCATAGCCTGCCAAATGAAGTAATGCATAATGGCATGATGCCCTCCGATTGCCTTTCAATGCTATACTCACAGACGATATGACCACTGGTTCAACACCAGATTGAAGGGCTTGAGATAGCGGAGAAAATGATTCTTCTAGAATTTCATGTGCCAAATTATCCTCCCGGCCAGCAGAGATAGACAATAGTCCTGTAACCGAGATAGAAAAACAGTTGATAACCCTAACATTAAAAAAATATAAAAATGGAGAAGAATGTATTTCTGAGGGAGGTTGAAGATTGACCAATAACGTTAGATGCTAAACAAATTTCTTTCTTTGATCCTTTCTTGATGGAGTTGAGGCACATATATAATAAAGTGATAGCTCTGCAAGAAATCAAGCAAAGACATATTAACAATGGAAAAATGATGTTTCAGAATCAACCTTACTCGCACAATAATGACTCCATCGATGCAATGATCGAAGGGTCTTCCCAGAAGGTAATGATCCGATCTTAGTGTAGTTGATCCAATGTATCTTATATCTTTCTCCTAAAAATTTTCCGTCAACCCCTGAAATAAAATCCAACAGAGAGATTAACTATTTTTATAGATCGACGTTTTTTACATGATACCAAATATTTGGCTTATTGACAACTCAAAAGAATGAATATATGATCACTCACCTTGACAATCATCCCACACGTGTGGATCCAAAGAAAATTCATATAAGAAGATTAGTCGCACTACAAGTATATTGAACTTTTTGAAATGAATTGAAACAAAACTTACTCAACAAAACTGTCAAAGTTAAGTTCTCCCCTTCTTCCTCTTCCACCGTCATACTTGGAGATCAAAACTTGAAGAACTGATGGTACAAGATATCCAAGACTATAAAGAGCATCCCTCAGTTCCATCGAGTCAATATTTCCACTTCTATCTCTATCAAATCTCTCAAAAATACCCTGAAAATACAAGTAAAAAAAAAAACTGTTGAAGCCCAAATATCTTAAAAGGCAAACTTCAACTCAGAAAATTGAAGTATCAAATGAGATTTAAGACAAGCATGCTTAGTGGATTTGATACCATAATATTCAATTGGACAATTTCCTTTAGCGGTTCAACCTTCTTCAGTAATGACTATAAAGCATAAAGCGGCAGTTCTTCCAATATAGCTCCTACCTCAATCAGGTACATGTACTTTGCATACTAAAATTACTTACATTTTTCATTTTATTGAACTAATAGAACATACATCCAAAATTGATTTTACCAGGCATGAATCAGGTCAGACGTAACTGCTCTGCAGTATTTTCAATCAGAACTCAGGAAACAAATTCTCTTTTGACAGAAATATCAAGTAATAATATGTGTACTCCCGCTTCCTTCAAACATCTCCGGCCGTCCCACATACTTTAATTCCAGTGTGCTTCAACTTAAAAGTCAAACCAAATATGCTTGTAATCAAGAAAGTATGATTTGTTATAATCAGTTCAAAAAAGAAAGCACGCTTCTAGCAATATATCCTACATTAACATCATCCTCGAGGACTATGGCTTTTGATTTGCTCTCTCCTCTTACAACTTGTATATGACCAACATGGACATCATCTTAACCTAAACGTATTATTTAACATCCAACATTAAATAAACACCTCTAGCACTGCTAATTCATTTGTCCAACAAAAAATGAGAGAGGCAAAAAGAAAAGAAGAAAAACATGATTCTTACCCGCCATTGTCCTAGACAATTCCACAGGTCCGCCAATTCTCTAGGTCCTGCAGAAATTAACACCACAAGACTGTATATTAATGCATAAAATCAAATGTGGTTAAACAATGCTGCTAATCGACAAAATAAAAAAACTGCATCTATTTCATTCAATCCAACCAGAAAAAAAATTTGTTCAACCCCTAGTGTTCGTATTGATTTTTGTAGAACAAAGCCAAATAAATAAGGTTAACCAATCTCACCTATCTTGAGCTGGTCATTCGGATTCTTAAACAAGGTCATAGATGTTACTTGTTTTTACCATGGCTTCACAAACCATGTCAAATTTTAGGTTTCCGGTCCTTGAAATGCAAGACCAAAATGAACAAAAACTGGGCTATGCAAATGCGAGAGAATGCATTATCCCTTCAATTGAGCGCAGCCCAGGCAACAATGACAAGCTCTTCCATTGTCGCTGATTTGATGACACTTCCACAACAACCAAAATCTGTAGGTTTCCACTAGAATGTCAGAGAAAAAAACCTGAAAAAACAGCTACTGCATCAATTTTCCTGGGAACTTCTTTGATGCTCACTGAGGGATCCTTTGGCAACGGCAAGTTGGAGCCATACTTGGAAGGCATCACAAACGACATCTGCCATTTTTCCTGATCTGCAGACTGATCAAATAAGAATGTCAAAACTTGAGAAAGAAATTTTTTACAGTAAACTAGATTTTTTTTATTCACAACCCAATCAATCAAAAACAGAAACGAGACACAAATTTTTTTTTTTGAAAACCCCAATTCTCAACCCTAGATCTAGAAACCCCCTATAAGAACTCACCCAGAAATGAGGGAGAAACTTACCTTCGGTTGAGTTTTTCTGATGGGGAGAGCTTTTCTTCGAATGGGGACGACGGTGGCGATGGAGGTTCTTCTCTTCTCGTTCTTCGGAGAGGGTGGTGATGGACCGTCGGTCTTCTCTTCTCTGTCGAGTGTGGTTTGGGGAGAGGGAGAGCGTCGGCTTCTCTTCTCTTCTCTGTGGGTATTCTCTGTGGAGATGGATTTGGGGAGAGTCTGTGGAGATGGATTTGGGGAGAGGGAGAAAATGGGGAGAAAGCTCCCCATTCCCTCATTCTCTCCCAAATTTTCGATTCCCTCCCCCCCCCCCCTCTTTTTTTTTACCACGTCACCTCCTGCACGTGCGCCCCACCCTCCCTCGCCCATTTCCTCGACATCTAGAATTACTCAAAATATATTGACTCCCCAAACTCTTCTTCTGATGTAACTTATCCACGTAGTCACCTACTGTTACATTTTCTCATGTTTTCATTATATTTTACAAAGCAAGTTAAGCGTAGGTAAAACTAACTGAATAAATGAATGATACATATCAAACGTCAAAATATATAGGCTAACCTTCTGCCACCTAATAGTATGAGGTGGATATCCACCATTTTCTATAATTTTCTTCCTTATTCTACAATATTTCCCCTTAAATGTTCACTACATGTTACCTCATTAAAACTCAGTGAAAAAAAAATTGGATGAAAGTAAAGAGTACAACATTTTTCAGGAATATGATGGATGTGCATAATTTTGTTTCGTTAAAACCTTGACAGGAAAATCTGATGGGATAAAATTGTGTCGAAGGAAAAAGAGTATAACACACTATAGAAATGTAGCACACTTCTGGATACTCCTGATAGAGTATACTTCTGGATGCTCCCCCCGATATTAAAAACATTAATTACTCTGAGAATTCAAATGACGCATACCAATTCGGTAAACCAACTTTTGAAATGTGGACTTCGAAAGTGCTTTAGTGATGAGATTTGCAAGGTTGTCATTAGATCGAATTCGTTTGATTTCAATCACATGGTTTTTTTGGAAATCGTGTGTATAGAATAACTTTACTAGAATATGCTTTATTCGATCTCCTTTGATGAAGTTTTCTTGCATTTGAACAATATATGCCACATTATCTTCATATATTGAAGTCGGCTGATCAGTAACTGAGGGCAATTGACAGTTATTTCTTATATGCTGAATTAATGATCTGAGCTAGACACATTCTCGGCTAGCATCATTCAGAACAATAATTTCAGAGTGATTTGAGGAAACAACCACTAATGTTTGATTAATAGAACACCAAGAAATA
This sequence comes from Berberis vulgaris, assembly GCA_963556465.1. Lineage (NCBI taxonomy): Eukaryota > Viridiplantae > Streptophyta > Magnoliopsida > Ranunculales > Berberidaceae > Berberis > Berberis vulgaris. Next base: position 67,191,268 of record OY747135.1, read on the forward strand.
GACACGTTGCAATTCATAATACATAATATGTCTGTGAGCGACCCTCATGGGGTCAGATAGATAGCATGCATCTGCATAGCCAACTAGGTGGGAATGGTTAGATATGTCACATGAATAAAATAAACCAATATCAATTGTCCCACAGAGGTATTTGAATGTGTTTAACTCCATTCCAATGTTTATGTTAGGTGCAGAACTATATCATGCTAATAGATTTACAGAAAACACTATATCAGGTCTTATAATAGCGCACCAATGACATTTAAATATGGTATTTCAGGAACCAAGTATCTCTCTATTTACTTCCTTTAATCAATATGGATTTTATTTAAATCTAAAGATCAGACACCATTAGCGTACTAAGTGGATGAAATTTGTCCATATTAAAGTGTTTTAACACTTTTTCAGTATATTGTGAAAGATTGATCAATATTCCACTAGTACTTCGTTCAATCTGCAGGTCGAGACAATTTTATTTTTCCAAGGTCTTTCATCTCAAATTCTTTCTTTAAATAGTTAGCAGCATTTTGAACATCTACAGTAAATCCAATAAGATTTATATCATTTACATATATTGTTGCTATGACAAAACCAGTAATAGATTCTTAATAAAAACGCATGGGCAAATGAGATTATTAGTATAACCTTCTTTACACAGATATTCATTAAGACGGTTATACCACATCCTTCCGGATTGTTTCAAACTATATAAGGATCGTCTTACTTTTATCGAGCGAGTATTTCTGGATATTGTCTTAGGCAAAGTAAATCCTTCAGGGATTTTTATGTAAATATATGTGTCAAGTCCCCATATAAATAAACAATTACTACATCCACAAAGTCTCATATCAAATGTTTAAAAAACTACAAGACTTATTAAATATCAGAACGAATTAAATATCAGAATGTAGTCATATCCATAAATGGGGAATATGTTTCATCAAAATCAATACCAGATTTCTGTAGGAACCCTTGTGCTACAAGTCTTGCCTTATATCTGAGTTTCATTTTTTCTCATTTTTTTTTCTTACAAACACCAATTTGAAACCAACATGGTTTACACTTTACAAGTGTAGGTGTTTGTGCAATAGATCCAAATACACCACGTTTTTTTAAAGAGAATCTAATTCTTCTTGGATAACATTTTTCTATTTTGGCCAATCATTTCTTTGTTGACATTCATAGATGCTATGTGGTTCAATGTTATTAAAATATCATGGCCCTTTGATAGTTCAATAGTTACAATATATATAAATATGTCATCGATGGCCATTATATTTATATTCCACGTTTTTCTTGATTATATTGAAATCTCATTATTATCAGGTACCTGAGCCTCATCGGATGTTTTTTTTAATCACTTTAGGGATGTAAACAACCACTTCTGCAACAATGGAGAAATTAACTTTTTCAAACATAACATCTTTAGGAGCATTATTTAATGCTAGTTTTGGTGCTTTATATACACCTTCTTCTGGAACTTGTACAACTTTTGCAGGAGTTTTAATAATTGCTTTTTTGGGAGCACAGGGCATGAAGTTTTACTAATTTTCTTTTTCCGGGGAATTGAATCTTTGGAACCTATAGGTCTCTCACGCTTTTAGCGAACAACATATTCATTAGTTGTCTTATTTGCAGTTTGTCTTTCGGGGACACAAATTCGAGCAGGTGCATTTATAGCTGACACATGTGACTTTTTTACTTTAGCTACATCAGTAAATACATCGGGTAATTGATTTGCGATTTTCATGAAGGTGTAATATTCTCCTTACATCATCATTACATTGGGTTGTTTTTAGGATCCAGATGAGACAAAGTGAAAGTATTTCATGATAATTCACATCGTCCTTTTTCCATAAGAATGTGTTTATCTCCCCCTAACGGTAGGAATATAATCATATCAAATGGACAGTCTGCAAATCTAGCAGTAAAAAATCATCAGTTAAAGGTTCGAGATAATGGATAATGGAAGGGGAGTCAAAACCAACATAAAAGGCCCAAGCAACGTTGAAAACTTGTCAATGTAAAATATTTGGTCGAGAACTTGTCACAAGTTGTAAAGGTGAATACTGGTGGTACAAAGTGGTTCTAAGGCGAAGTAATTTTGCGGCATGCAAGATTGCATGGCCCCAAGCATTAGTGGGTAGTTTAGACTGCATAAGTACAGGTCGAGCAATGAGTTAAAGACGTTTAATAAGAGATTTTGCTAAACCATTCTGTGGATGTACATATGGGACTGAATGTTTAACATCGATGCCTATGGATGAACAAAAATCATGAAATAATTATGATGTAAATTCTACTGTGTTGTCAATATGAATAGACTTGATGTGATAGTCTGGGAATTGGGCTCTAAATTTAATAATTTGCGTTAGAAATCGAGCAAAAACAATATTACAAGTGAAAAGAAGACACACATGAGACCATCTAGTTGAAGTATCTATTAGAACCATCTAATGTCTAAAAAGTATACTAACAGGGTGAACTGATCCACAAATGTCGCCTTGTATTCTTTGCAAGAAAGACGGTGACTCAGTAGCAATCTTAAGATGATGTTGTTTAGTAATAAATTTACCTTAGAAACAAATAATGCATAAATATCCATTTATGGATATGGAGTTGAGTATGTGCTAAGGGATGACCATTAGAGTTTTCTACAATTTTCTTCAACATGGTAGATCTAGGATTACTCAAACGATTATGCCAAAGAAGCAAAGTATGTGGGTCAATATATTTGTGACACGAGTTTTAAGCTTTTTGCTTAAAATGACATGTGATTCAATAGTTCCAACAGTTGTCTAATAAAGTTCCAAAGAGATTTGAGAGAATTTATCTAGTGTGAGCGTTTGGCTTCCATCATTATATGTGATACATAAATATTATTTGTTTCCTTCATTTTTTTTAATATAACGCTTTCTGAATAAATAAATGGGTACCATTGGGTGAACACCAAGTGAGTTCTACTAGAGCCTTCAATAATTTGCACAGGACCAACTATTGTAGTCACTTTTTGCATTTTCATGTCTAGTGATGTGAACAATTTATGAAATTTTAATATTGTTTGTAGTAGCACTATCAATCAAATATGTATCATAGTCCAATAACGGCATGTCATGATCCATACCTTTAGATAATAAATATATATGTAGTCAAGAAAATATAGCAAGCTATATATAAAGTAAGATAAATTGTGTATATTTTCATATGGTTTACAACTAACAAAAACATATAAACTGAATATTTACAGGATGATGCGAAAACACAACATTACACGGATACTTTGTCAACATCTTAGAAAAACTCATAAGTGTCCAAATGAGTAACAATGAGTGAATGTCCAGATGTATTACTGTTGTCTTCCCAATGCATCAAATTTGTCTCTGTGGTTTTAATGGAAGCTCAATATTTCTCTACTACCTCTTTTGGTGTACGACAGATACGTGACCAATGTCCATATTTACCAGACCGATGACAAATATCATCTCTAGAAAAAGTTCCATTATCCTTCGCAATAGCTTTTTTATTGCTTCGAGTGGGAACTTTGGACCATTTGCGGTTAGTGTTATGATTGCATCTGCTAGGGTAACCACCTCTGCTGGAGGAATTACATCCAGAGTAACCACATCTGCCGGAGTAACTACCTTTGTTGGAGTAGTTATTGTGGTTACCTTTTCTGGAGTATGTATCTCTGCCACGTCCTTTGCCTCGACCTCTATGAAAGTAGTAGTTGGCATTTTCTTATGAAAATGTCATAGAACCAGATGATTTTGCATTATGATTTTTCATTAAAACCTTGGCATTTTCTTCTGCTACAAGGAAACACGTCTTTAATTCAAAAAAATTAGTAAAGTGACGTTCTCGATATTGTTGCTGCAGGAACACACTTGATACATGAAATGTAGATAATGTTTTTTCAATCATCTGAGCATCTGTCACATTATCTCCATAAAAGTTAAGACGAGAAACTATATTAAACATGGCAGAATTATATTCTGACACCGTCTTAAAATCTTGAAATCTTAAGTTTAGCCATGCATTTTGAACAAGAGGGTGTATGATCGTCTTCTGATGATCATATATGTCTTTGAGGGACATACATAAAACTAAATGATATTCCTCAGTAATATTGAGGTCATCATGAATATAGCGACGTAAGAAAATTAGTGCAGATGCCTTATCTTCGACAGTCACTTGATTTCCTTGTTTAATTGTATCATTTAACTTCTTAGCTTGTAGATGGAGTTTAGCATCAAGTTGCTAGGTCATATAGTTTCCACCATTAACAACAATAGCTTAAAACTCAAGTTTTGCAAGATTCAACATCTATAAGAAAAATATGTATAGATATATATGAATCAGATGCTCAAAATAAATATATAATGAATTGTCTGGTTCGGATTTCACATATTATTAGTCGTTACAATAAGTTTCTAACGAACTAAAATGGATTGAGGAAATCATTCTAATATCTATTTTGTACTATTATAAGATAATAAAACTTTTCTTGATATTGATGAATAATAATTCTAGGTGATGTATTTTATTATATATACACTAAAATGGTCATAAATATAACATTGTCCTGCATATCTATGTACATCAAACTTCGTACCTTACAAAAAGAAAACTTATTATACTAGTCCATACATGTTCTATTTTATACTGTTACAGTTCCTCATGTTACATCTTTGTTTTTATTATACTTTACAAAGCAAGTTAAGCCAATTCACAGGCAAAGCTAAGATTGGATGACACATATCAAAACATATAGGCTAAGCTTCTGCCACCTCATAGCATGAGGCGGCTATAGGTGGACATCTACCATCTTCTACAATCTTCTTCCTTATTCTACAATATTTTCCTTGAATAAAATAAATAAATAAATAAATAAATAAATAAATGCTATTTATGTATACCACACCCGAATTTTGATATGTGGGAGGAGAATGGTATGCTGAAAAAAGTGAATAGTCCACTGATTATGCTAATTTTGGTAGAAGTTTTACCGGAAATTATTAAGCGTGGACTTGTGATCTTTTAAGCCAGAGGGATTTTCACCTCATACGACAAACACCATCACGGATGGTATCACATATCAAGTTTTTTATTTTTTTATCGCAACTAGTGTCAGTTTCTTAAATAATTGGTTTATGTTAAAAAAAATATATAACGAGGGTGGTAAGTGGCGATATTGGGGTACTATAGCGGGTCACTATATGTATGTAGTATCCAAGGAATAAATTTTTCGTCTTTTTAAAAATACGAAAAGAAAAATTGCGAAACTAAATTTACATTTTTTTGAGTTATTTTTCGACCTTTTCGGTAGTTTTTGTAAATTTCACTTTTATTCGCCCAAAAAACCAACATCAACGAAAAAAAATCTTATTTTTGGTCGAAAATTTTCGGCTCTGGATTTTTGGATTTGCACTGAATCTCTTACTCGATCTTCCTTTCCACTCTGCTCCGTTGCTGAATTGATCTCTCAGCTGGGTGATCTCGGTTGAATCGATCAGAGGGGTGATTTGCATTTTTTACCATGTCTTCATCATCAGTAGGGAGATCAGAAGGGAAGTGGGAAGAAGAAGAATTGTTGTTTTCATGGTCATCTTCCTCTTCATTCTGTTTTCTTTTTCTCTTCAACTCACAGACAAAACAAAATTTGCACAATTCAAAATTTTGTTTTACTCCTGCCATGGTCCTTAATACTAGGGTTGGGACTTGGGAGTTGGGATGGTAGGGCACTAGGGCTTGGAACATATTGACAAAGGCACTCATTGCTACCGCGTGGAGAATTTTTAATCCTTCCTTGCTTAGAAAATATTGTCGTGACCTGCCATTTGCTCATTGCCACCCTTCCCTTTCCTATCTCTCCCATCCCACCTTATCTAACTTTACTTTGATTACTTTTTCTAAGCTTTATATATTATATGGTTACTGTGTGGTTAAGATCCGTGATTTTTGTCTCTGTCTGATTTGCTCCCGCATAGAGAGAGAGAAATCTTGCTTAAGTGATAGGTTAAGCATATTCTATGAGGTATGATGTACTTTAAACTAGGGTCCCATGGATTATACATATTTACTTCCTTCCTTCTTACATTTTTATTATTTTTGAAGGATGGAATTACGGAAATTCATTATATTCCATTTTAAGGAGAAAAATTGGTGAATTGTTTTGCTATATTGTTAATTATATCATGAATTTAATAAATATTTAGTCCTTCATTAATGTATTTAAAGGTTTATTTACTTTCATTTATTTTCACATATTTCATATACCCAAGAAATTTATTTATATGTTTCATGTATACTCAAAATTTGTACTTTTTTTCTTTACACACCGAAATATTTCTCAAATTTTTTTTTTAAATCAAAAAACCGAAATTACTTCGAAAAAAAATCACAATCCTTGGTAGTATCCACATGTTATTTATGACTATTCCCTGCGTTTGTCTTGATCATTAGTGTCAATAGATGTCTGTAAGGATGTTAGGTATACCTTGTTTATAATGGATTAGTTAGAGAGCAGTGAAACTTCTTTAAACTATAGCAAGGATGGCAACGGGGCGGATTTGGGTAAATCCATCCCTGCCTCAAAATATCGGGTTATAGTTTTTTTCGAAAACCATCTTCGCCCCGGATGGATTGGCGGATATCCGCCTTGATTAACCATTTAATTTCAAAAAAAAAAAAACTTTCTTCTAATTATGTCTAACTGCTACAACACACAAGCTTCTTCAACAATCAAAATTTTTATCTTAGTGTAAAATAGTTAACATTTAACTAACCAATTTCTTTCTTTTAAGAAATTTTCTTCATTGTTCAATTGGGGAAAGATCTAATCCCAAAATACACATGAAACAGAAAGCCTTCAACAGTGGGAACATGAAACAAAAATCATTGAAAGATTACATGGATCCACAACCATTTGACAATTTGGATCTCTATGAGTACGAGATTGACCAACCTGATGCTCCCACCCTCTGCAGATTGGAACTTAAGCTTGTTGATAAAAAGAAAAACCCAAATGGGAAAGTCAACAAAGACTCTTTCACTGACTTGCAGAAGCAAATGGTTAATCGGTGAGCATGGTGCAGAGAGTATCAGTGTTTGAAGTAGAAGCAGAAGGAAAGCTGAGCGAACAGAGGGAATGCGAGACCTGAAATCGAAGAGATCTGCGAGGCAGAGCGGAATGAAGAAAGGGAACGTCTGCCATGGCTTCTCCTTCTCTGTCCCTCCAAAATTCTTTTTGATAGTTGAGGAAAGTCTGCCATGGCACCGTGAAGAACTCACAGGACAAGCTACCCATCTAGGGATATTGATGAGGGATGAGGCATGAGGAGGGTGGAGGCTTGAGAGGCAGTGCGAGAGAATGAGACATCACATAGGTTTAGGGTATTTTTTTTTTCCAGTTTTTAAAGGGTCAGGCTATTTCTGTAATTTTTATAATTAAACAGATATCCGTGTGGCGGATACAAACAAATCCGTATCTGCCCCGAATATTTAACGGATGTTGTTTGGATATCCGTATTCGCCCTGAAATCCATTTAGGACACATCCAAAATCGACTCAATCGGGGCGGATATCCATGCATTGCCATCCCTACCCCCACCAAATGTAGAAGATTAATATGGATTAGACTTATCCATTCATATTTCTATCTATACAAAATGGCTCAATGCCATTGTACAAAAATTTGATAAAAAAGAGCGAACAACTTTTCAAAAGCCAGATGGGCTTTAAAATTAAAAAGCCCACAAACTCCTTTCCTCCCCTCATTCAAGTAAAATCAATCGTTAGAAGCCATGCGGCCTGTGAAAAGCTGTATTACATGCTTCTTGCTATCCATGGATAGCGAAATGGATTAGATTTATCCATTTTAGGAGGATGAATAAACTTTATTCATGTGGTTAGATGACCAAAATGGATAAAAAAATGATAACTTTATCCATTTTGGTCTCCTATCCATCTCCATTAGAAATGGTCTAAGAGTTGGGTTTGACACCTTAAAATTTTGTTTAATGGATAAAAAAAATGACAACTTTATCCATTTTGGTCTCCTATCCATCTCCATTGGAGATGGTCCAAGAGTTGGGTTTGACACCTTAAAATTTTGTTTAATGGATAAAAAAAATGACAACTTTATCCATTTTGGTCTCCTATCCATCTCCATTGGAGATGGTCCAAGAGTTGGGTTTGAGACCTTAAAATTTTGTTTTGAATTATTACCCCATATAGAAATGTCGAAAATACATTAAATTCGTGTGAAAGATTACTTGTTGTTTGTGTCGCTCATATAAAAAATTAGTTATTTTTTATAGCATCAACTATGAGTTTAAAAAATATTTTATTTGTGAGAGGGGTACCCCTCTTGCAAATCTTGATGACATTACATACTAACGTTTATCTTCCATGATTACTATGTTTAACACTTATTCTAGTATGCGAATCTCAAGATATATTAATGGTTGATGTAGTTAAAACACCATTTTAAAAGGGATCTCTAAAACATAGGGTTGTTCACGGTTAGGTTTGGTTCAGTTTTGGGTGGAAATCGTCAACTGATCTGAATCTGTCGGTTTGATAAAATGGCACTCCGAAACTGAATCGAACACCAAGAAAATCGAAATGATCCGATCTTACTTTATATAAACTACCTAAAATGTCAATAAAACCCATACAAAGCCGAACCGACGGAGTACACTAAATGTATTATAATATATATATATACACACTCGGTCGGTTTAGTTTTGTCGGTTAACATAACTTACAAACAGAAAAAATCGAACTGATATTATTGGTTTCAAAATTTCAAAAATCAAAACGATCGATTCGGTCAATTTAATCGATTTTTTGTTCAACCCCACTAAAACATAATGCCTTACTACAAGCACTCTGCCCATGCATGAGTTTTCCAGAGTTTGATTTTTTTTTTTTTGATTTATAAATCTATATTTATGATGGTGAATGCTTCCTCCAAGTTTTGATCTTCACAAATGGGCCATTGAAACGCATAATTAATCATCATTCAACTCGAATAGGTCTAGTCCATGGTTTTGTGAGGCTCACAATATTAAGATCCAATTGAACTTTAATTGGATGGTTTTGACCTACCATGTGTTTGTCATTCTGGTGACTTATTCCAATTAGTACTTTTTAAATCTGCATAATTTAATGAAAATCTCGAAATATTATTTAAGTCCAATTATATTCTCCATATGATGAAGAGAATCAGATAATATAAACAAGTCCATTATGACAAGCAAAACAATTCGTTGCATGAAAACCTAACCCTATCTAAACAACTCGTCTTTTACCTAATTATTGAACAAAACATTTTAAAACTGTTTTATCTGTTGAAAAACACAGAGAATTATAAATCTTGATGCTAGGCGGCGAGGAAATGGGCGAGGGAGGGGGGTTTGACCCCCATTCCCCTCAAGATTCACACCGGCGCGCATCTCAAGAGGGATGAGGGTCACACCCCCTCCCTCGCCATTTAAAATCACCGATCTCACATGCATCACAAAACAGTTGGTATTATAAAAAATGAAGCTCATTTGCTTGACATCATTGACAATTTAATTTGGAGCAAGTGGATTACTTGTTGCTTATTACGAGGTAAGATAATTTCATATTTAATCACAATTTGTCATGCTACTAGAGCCACACCTTCATGAACTAGGAGACACCAACATCAAGATTTTGATTGTTGTATGTGATTAAAGAAAGAAAAAATAACAATTGTGAAGTGCATGCAATTTCATTTATCTGGAATATACACTATATTTTTTGTATGAGAGAAAAGTAAGTATTTTGTTAGTAAATTTATATTAAAAGTTGTTTAATTGAATATTTGAATTTACATTTTTTTTCCCTTTTACAAACTAACGCTACACTATTATACGAAGTTCATATAAGGGTACCCAAAGTTAACCTTAAGCTCATTTATGAGGGTTGAACAAAAAACCAAATAAATCGATCGGTTCGGTTTAGAAAAATTTGAAACTGACATGGTCAGTTCGATTTTCGTGTTTAAGTGATTTTAACCAACAAAACTGAACCGATTGAATATAAAAATATAATATATTTAAAATAATGTAATATGTTTAATTTAGTCGGTTAGTTCGATTTTAGTAGCATTTTAGGGAATTGGTTTGGTTTTCAGTTTATATAAATTTGAAACTGATATGGTTAATTTGGTTTTGGTTTAATTTCTTATATGTTGGATTCGTATTGCTTGGAGAACCAAAATTCATACAAAAAATCTTAGGAATGGGTTTTGATGATGATGATGGATTCGATTTCGGGTGAAAAAGATTAAAGTTAAGAGAGGAAAGGAAATTGAAGAATAATGTGTGTTCTTAAGAACATCCCTGCAAAACTAGGTGTTGGAGCATTAGCCAGAATCCCTATGGGTGGGTAGGCAGTGGAAGATGCTTATAATAGTTTAATGAGTTTGGAATCCCTTAAAAACCCTTGTCACCCTCAAAACAAAATAGCTTTTGAGACTGAATTTCTGTGAAATTTCAGAGGAGTTGGCTAGATATTTGATGGCTTCAAAGGCAAAACTTTGTGAAAAATATTACTAATAACTTTTTTCACATTAGCATGGACAATTGTGTTTGTGGGTGGGTGCTCTCATGTTAGATCCTTTTTCCTTTATTCACTCCATTTCATACACAACATGAGAGTAATCTAAAGATACCAAAGTGGATTAGCATCAGATCTCAGAGTGGGTCCAAACAGCAAGCAAAAGTGGCTCCCGAATATATCTATCAGAGTCGTACCTTCTCATCTCATTACATCAATGTTTTTTTTGTTTTCTGTTAGCCTAGCCTAACAAAGCGAAGTAAAAAACAAGACCACCAACCCTATTTTCGTCATTCCCGCTATTCCCACTCCAAAATATTCTTCTTCAATACCTTCCTCTCTCTTTAATGCTCTCATTTCGTCTCGAAACATACAAAACAACTCTGAAACACACTCGACACAGAACAAAGAAACAAGAAGAGAATCGCTAAAAAAAAAGCATCGATTACAGCAAAACCAGAGAGATCAAAATCGATTACGGCAGCAATTCGATACCAGGAATGCTTCCACAACAACAGCCGACAGCAGCGAAGCAGCAACCGGAGCAAGTACGTCCGGTGGCTATAATCCAACCATCCTCACCGCGCTTCCTATCATCAACCAACACGCCGACGGCCGGCGCTAACCGGAAGATCGCGATTGCAGTGGATCTGAGCGACGAGAGCGCCTTCGCGGTGAAGTGGGCGGTGCAGAACTACCTGCGACCAGGGGATGCAGTGATCCTGCTGCACGTGCGTCCCACGAGCGTGTTATACGGAGCTGATTGGGGATCGATCGATCTCTCGGTTGAGACGGACCAAGAGTCACAGCAGAAACTGGAAGACGACTTCGATGCCTTCACGACGACGAAAGCGAACGATCTGGCACAGCCACTGGTGGAGGCCCACATACCGTTTAAGCTGCATATTGTGAAGGATCATGATATGAAGGAGAGGCTGTGTTTGGAGGTGGAGAGGTTGGGGTTGAGTGCTGTGATTATGGGGAGTCGTGGGTTTGGGGCGACTAAGAGGGGGAATAAGGGGAGGTTAGGCAGTGTGAGTGATTACTGTGTGCATCACTGTGTTTGTCCTGTGGTTGTGGTGAGGTTTCCTGATGAAAAAGAGGGTGGTGGAGGGAATGGGGGGAGAGGGGGTAAGTTTGTGGCAGAGATGGCCAAGAGGGAGAAGGAGGAGGCCGAGCTGCGTCCCGTGCCGGAAGAGGAGGTGGAGTTTCATGACGCCTCTGATGGTAATAAAGGTGAGGGGTTTTCATCAATTGTTTATTTTTAGATTTGGGTTTTTTGTTTTTTGAGTATATTGTTAATTGTTGGTGGTGACTGATATGTCTGGGTTTTGGGTTTAGTGTGTTTCTGTTTCTTGATTCGGAAATTAAATGAATGATTGGTAGTGGGGATTAATTGAAGCTTGAAAAGCTTGCTGGTTTTTTGTTAGATTTGGGGAATCTAATCAATTCTTACTGTAGTTAGGGACTTGAAGTTCTTGGTTGCATCTAAAAAATGATGGTTTTGAGCTCTGGGTTTTGTTAAACAAGTTCGGTTTGGGTTAGGGTTTTACTTGCTGCAGAACAAAGGCATAGAAAGATTTAGTGGGTTTTAATTAATCTTTTGTTGCGCTTGAATAGCAAACTTTATGATCATTAGATTTTGGTTCCTTCTAGATGATAGAAAAGATTAATCTGAAGAACATTGGTGTGTTATATCAACTGGAAATGGGCTGCATATTCTACAGAGAATCATTATTTACTCAAATATTCGTGTCATTGTTGTTTCTTTGAGCATCTCCAATGGGCAAGCTCAAACGCCAAATATGACAATTGTTTGATTTTTAAGAGTGAATTTCATGCTCTAGAGGAAAGCTCAAAGCTCAATGGGTTTGAGCTCTCAAACCATTGCCAGAAAATGGTATGGGTTGGACAAATTTGAGCGGGGCAAGAGTTCTATCATTGCCTATCTTGCCCCCAAAGTTACTTTTGATTCTTTTTTTTTTTTAAAGATTTTGTTGAATGACCTATTTGATTACACCCACCCTCAACCTCAAATTAGTCCACCTTTTTGAGCTTGGAGATGCGCTTAACCATGCAAACTGAGAAGGTGCTTTATCCATTATATAACAGTCTTTGTGAAAACTGAACAATAATGCATTAGCTTTTACTGTTTTAAATTATTTTTTGAGTACAGACTTTGGTTTATGGGTTTTCATCATTGTTTTCCATTTATTTCTGGTTCTTATGAATGTAGGAGAGAGTGGTTGATAAGGGAACTCCTTCCAGAGAACATTTTTTCTGGTATTTTTGCAACCAATAATCATCTTTTAACATACAGAAGTTACCTCACAAACTTTGCTATTTATTTGTTAGTTTCTTTCAAATTGTTTGTTTGAATGGGAGAAAACCCCAACAAAATTTCTCCCTATTAAGACGTGTACATTTTTTTGTATAGATGTACATATGTCTTTGTCCGTTATCAGTTTTGGACATTCTTATCTCTTATGGTTTTTCTGTGATTATGATCATCAACATTCTTCTTGACAAGTCGTTATAAGTGCAACATTCACACCTTTTGCTTAGAAGGAATATAAATCTTTGTGTAACAACCTCCAATTTATGGATTTATATTGTTGCCCGGGAATAACCAACGATCTCTTCTATCCTTACAATGGTCCACATCAATTATATAATTTCACGGTATCCAAAATTTTTGATATGTGCATTAGGCTCTCTTATTTAGGAACAGTTTTACACCAGATGGCTGTTTTTAGTTGTTCGATATCTTAAACTTTCATTATTTTAATGAGACATGTAAAAGTTTGTTGATGGGAAAGAGGGAGAAGACTATATAACTGAAGTCTAAACGTAGCATAAAAGAGTTTGCTGCTAAATTACAGTTTGGTCATGTTGACTATCATCAACTTTATGAACTGGTACAATTGGTGAGTGTCCCTTAAGTTATCTAACAAACTTGTTATCTAACAAGCATGTTAAGAGATGTTTCCTCCTTTCATGTCATCCTTTAAAGAAGCTTAGATAAGAAGCCTTCTATAATTTTATTTACTACTTTATTGAAAATATTAGAACTAAATGCCATCTTTGTCCTTAAATCTAAAGGGAAATATAAAAATTTGGTGAGTGTCACTTTATGTGGATGATGATGACAAAATCATAAAAAGTTCAGCTTCTAGTGAGGTGAATCCTTATTGATTTCTAAACCATCTTCTATGGCTTATGGAAGGATGATAAAGTAATAGTTTGAGACCCTGATGCTGGCAATACCGATGGTTCTCTTAGATTAGTTTCCCTTCCATTTATTTAATTTAAAGAAACTAGGAAAAGGGCACTTGTGATGCATATGTTTCTTATGCATTTATTTGCAAATAGGCTTGTTAACTAGCGTACTACCTGATTGGAAATTGCTACAACATTATGGAAAAATGATTGAAGAAACACATGAAAGGAATCATGTTGGATTTGCAAGGTGCCTTTGTAAACAAAAGAAAAAATGCTTGATGGGGTGTTGGCAGGGATGAAGTGATCGATATGTAACGTAAAGGTGATTGAAATGTGACTTGCTATTGCATCGTATGGAGAGTAAGATTGAGGAAAAGTGGAGGAGTTGGACAACGGAGCATATTTGGATCCTTAAGTGCTACTTCTCTCTTTGGCATATCATATGGGCTTAAGATGAATTATACTTGAGAGTGTGTGATTGGTCTTGGTGCTGTTGGGATGGGGCTGCTCAATATGTGACTAATATGCTAGGATGTTTTGTTATCAATCGTACGATACACGATGTTTTGTTATTAATTGTACGATACACGATATGATACATACTATACTTATTGCATCAATTATAAAAGATTGATCCCTAAATGGAAATTTAGGTCAACTATTACACGTGACCATCTTTATCGTAAAATTGGATAGGTTCAATTTATAGTTGTTGAGACTCCTAAAAAGATCTCTACTCTCACTTGACCGTCTTTATCGTAAAATTGGATAGGTTCAATTTATAGTCATTGAGACCTCCTAAAAAGATCTATACTCATTTAGTTGTTCCGAATAATCAAAATGGTCAGTTCTCAAAGGATGGTTGGAGGCTGAGTTGGTCAGAGGATTTTAAAGGTAACTATAATGGAAAGTCTATGGATGAGAGGCATCCAATCACCATGAAAGTTTTTTAATGAAGGTGGTATAGGGTGGATTAATATTGATAAAAAAGCGAAAAATTTCCCAATTTTTATATTGGTAATGAGCGTGGTGCTATTCTTCATATTTTCGAAAGTATGGGTATGGGACATTGAGGAATTGTGTTGTTTGCAAAGAAGATTTTGAATCCCAAGATAATCAATCCTTTGGAAATTGTGGATGCAAGACATTTCCAAATCAGTTTTTAACAAAGTTCACGGCCAATGGGTTTTCCCCAAATATTTTTTGTTGATGCCTTGGTTAGCTGAAGTGTCAAGTTTATTCTCCAACCGACACGAGAGGGGTGATTTGGGCATTAGCATTATAAGCTAGTCTATGGGGCAATATAGGTAGGAACAACCAAACTTCAAAGGGGTGATTACCATAGTAGACACTAGTCATTGATAAGGCTAGACGTGAGGCACTAAGGTTTGCCACTAGAGCCTTGGCAAGATGTCCTCTTGGGGAGCCCTTTTCTAAATGGTAGAGATTTTACTGGTCACCCTCATCGTAACTAACGTATGGCCCTGCGGTAGTCTAAGGTTGGGGTGAGGCGCCTTGAATAAAAGTTAGAGCCTTGGCGAAGCCCCCGACAACATAGCTTGCATGTGGACATTATAACAAAACTACAACAATCCATAGCCTTGGGAGCCTACTTTGTAGATTTCCTTTAATTGCTTGGATGATTTATTATGACAAGAATTTGTTATATTTTGTTAATATGGTGTAATATCCTTGTTCTTCCAATTTATCCGCAAAAATTTCAACCATTTTTTATTTTCTTAGAGACATCTAATTCAAAAGAAATGTTGAACACCACCAATTAATATGTATTAAGTAATTTCAAACTGATTTCAATCTAAATAGTTAAATAAAACGTGTGATGAATCGTGTACATATGCAATTGAAAGTAACCCAACTAGTGGATTTAAGTTTTCATCGACCTCAGCCAATGGAATTGATAGTTATAAGCAATTTCAAATTCCAGAAGAAAATGATGTTTTTGTCTGAATGAATGGTTGTTTAATTGCTTGGACATAAAATCTATGAATGGTCATAATGTCCAATCCATTTTCCTTCGCTCTCTTTGTTACGCATTTTAAAATCAATCCTTGGAGGAAAATGAATGAAACTGCCCCCTTAAAGGCATTTGCTTCAGATCATAGTACAGAACCACAGATTAAAGATTAGGAATTGAAAAACTTTTCGCAATTGTCTATACTAAAACTCAATCCGTGACCATTACAATGGGATGGAATTTCATCCCATTGCAATAGTCGGAAAAAAGCAATTCTCTTTTGACCACAATGGCACTGGAAGTGTTCACTAGGTTTAACAACTCGATAATGATATTAGGATTGCTCATGTGGGATTACAGTATAGTCAGTGTGCATGCTGATTGTTGAAATCCATCTAACTGAGACATTATGATTTGCTTATGTTGTGTTTCTTAAAATAAAATGCAAGAAGCCAAGAATACCTTGGACACCAATGTTATCCAGTTCTTGTGTTACCTATTCAACGTGGAAGTGTCTTAGGTTTCTGTTTTCTTGGTACTCGGCATAGTCATTTGGTTTCCTAGAAAAGTTATGGGCTAACATATAGTGGGTTTTACTGTAATTCTTCTTTCTATTGAGATTAGAAGTATGTTTTCTCCAGGACACACCTGCTACACCCATAGTTCCCTGCCTTGTGAGGTGTCCATTTAGGTGTATGGTCCTGGTTGTCGCTGCTTGTTTTCAGCCTTGCCCCCTGGTTTCCTCGTCGTTCTTTGGTTACATCATGAAACACTAATTGCATACTACCAAAGAATATGCCTCTCTAGATGAAGCATATCAATATTCTGTGTAATGGTATTTTGATTTTTGATCAAGTCTAGAAAGGTGGGAGGTTTGGACCCTTTTAAGTGTTGACTGGCTTGCTGGTATGTGCACTTTTAATGCAGTTCAAGCTAAAGTTGCCTTGAATACCCTTCAAGACATGGAATTGTTAAAAGCCCAAAGCTTGAAAAAAATAGGTCCCCAATACTGCATGTTCATCATTTTGTATAGTGGCATCTAGAACATTACTACTTTTACCATATTTCTCTAATACTTGTTGGTTCTTGATATCCAGGTGCTTAAAAGATAGTTGAGCCATGGTGTGGTCCTCTTGAATCCAGGTGATCTCTATATGCACTGCATTTGATCTCTATATGCATTGCCTTTGATCTCCGGCATATTCTAGGTAGAAACTTATGGCTTTGAAGTGGGTGATTGATCAAAGAAAGAAAATGAAATTGAGATAAAATAGACAACCTGTCTCTGACATGGTCTTTTTTTCTTTATGTACACATGTTGGTGTTAGACACGATGATTTAAATTCCCACCAATACCTGATATTCCGATCATCACAGTATCCGCCTTTTCTCTTTACCTGTAGTCTGTAGATCCATTATGCTAACCGTAATATAGTCATAACATTTGTAATTTGAAAGCTGCAAAGATCTTTTCGATCTAAAAGCATAGATTGAAGTGTCCAAAGAGTGTCCCAGTGTCAGATACTGAGTCCAACAAAGATTTTTTTTGTTACGTAGGTTTTCTCTCAAACCCGAATGTCAAAGGATAAGTTGAAGCATTTACCTAACAGTTAAAATTGTTTAATGTGTTCTACATGATCTTCTCTCTTCTAGTATAAGGAGGGGAGCCACGCATGCCAGTCAGTGGGAAGTGTGATTTATGGAAGAGTTTTCATCTGTCTAAGATTGGGGCATCCCTTTTCGAGAATTTGACATTTCTCAAATTGGAATTACCAGTTCCCTTTCGAAGTTGTCATTAGGTAGGTGAATCAAACTTTCTAGAAGATTGTTGTGTGACAAAATTGTTTTAAAGCACCTTTTACATTTATGGAAACAGATTTTTTTCGTTTACAATCAGTGAAGAAAGGTCTCTAAACGTCAAGACATAGAATTAGGAATTTAATTTGGGACTATTTTTTTTTTGTTCGTCTTCCCAGGCTCAGGCCTATGCATTTCCTCTTTGTGGGAACTCTCTTGACATGATACTGCCCTTTTGTTCTTAATAAATAAGAATAGTCGAGTTAGCATTTCAACATGACTCCTGTAAGTATTAATGGGCTTGGTTCAACGGTTTTTTGCATTTATGTTAGGAGTGTTGCTAGATATGTAATATCTCATTTC
Organism: Berberis vulgaris; assembly: GCA_963556465.1. NCBI lineage: Eukaryota > Viridiplantae > Streptophyta > Magnoliopsida > Ranunculales > Berberidaceae > Berberis > Berberis vulgaris. Next base: position 67,209,215 of record OY747135.1, read on the forward strand.
TATATCTTATCTGATGTGGTATGTTGGTTTAGCAATGCCACATTATTAAACAATTTCCGATTTTGTGCAGTTGCTTATCCCTATTTCTTCTCTCATCACGTACTGAATGCGGAGCCTATGATCTCTCATCTCTTCTTCATCAGTTGTCATTGTTTAATAGAATTGATTTCAGTTCTCTATACTTCAATTCTTAAACGGGCAAAGCAATTAAGAGTAAAAAAAAAATTTGTACCTACCCCACCTCCTTTCTATAGACTTTTGTGCCATTTTGTTGTGTTCTTCATTAGGTGGATGAGGTTGGTTCAAAGTTGTACGTTATTTTGCTTTCTGTGTGATTTTGGAGGGTTGGAGAGTTTTGGATCGAGCATGGGTTTACTTGGTAAGATGAGATCTCAGATCTCTGGTTACCTTCGTTTGAACTTTTAGTCTGTTTGGAACTCAAATTTGGATCTGTTGCAAGAGAAATACTATACGGGATTCTGTAACTTGAAAAGGGGTTGGAGATTCAAATTGGAGATTCAAATGTCTCATCAATTTCTCCAAAGTTCGAGTTTTTTTTATTAAAATCTTCCGTTGATACCAATTTAGGGTTTAAAAACTCCATTCCTCAAATAAGCCTCAAGAATTAGCTAAGATTTTTTTTTTTTAAAATTTTATTTATGTCACGACTCTTACCGAAATAATAAGTATCGTTATTGGAGAAGATGAACAGTTGTTGATAGTGGAAAAGGATATGGTGAATATAAAGGAGAAAACATAGAAATTTATTTATTTGGATAAAGTGAAACATGAGCTTGCTGATCCAGTAGTGCCACATCAGATAAGTTAGGAAAATGAGTTAATATGGTGAGCAAGTAGCATTTTCTGTTGTGATAGTTTGCGCCAACCTGTTGAATTAAATGGGTTGTGTTCAGTTGCCTGCAAGGATGCATGGACACGGACATGAGACGCCGACTCGATAATTTTCCAAAATTTAGGACTCGGGGATACATCGACACTTCATAATAAGTCGTATAAACATAAATAATAATCTAATAAAGTGCCTTCCTAGAGTGTTTGAAGAAGATGACACTTTGTTGCACGAAAAAAATAAAGCAGAGAAAAAGTATAATAGAGAAAAAATAGAGAGAAGGAGCAAATGAGAGAAGAAACAAAAATTAAGAGGCATAGACTACTCTATGCTTTAGTGTATTTTTGCCATATTTGTCATAAATCGCAATTGAAAGAGTCATTCACCTCATATGGATCAACAATCATTAAATTAGATGGTTATTTGCAAACATCTAAAAGTAAAAAATAAAAGAAAGTTGTTTTTTTTGTCTTGATTGTGTCCTGACCAAGTTTCGGGTGTATTGGAGGCGTGTTCGACACATTGATCATTTTTTTGACACTTGCCAACACGTTGATCAAGTGTCTGACGCGTGTCGAACGAGTGTCGGTGTCGGATAAATAGATACGACAAGTTTTCCGTAGAGTTCGTGCTTTCTTAGTTGTTATTATGTGGTGTCATTATTGTTGTTGGGTTACTGACGTGTCATTTCTGCTCGAATCAATCCATTTATTGACAGGTCTTGGTCATGCTCGTGTCTATTGACCTGCCAAGACCCAACTCGAACCACACCAATACCAAATCATCTGTGGGACTATTTCATGTGCCTGTTTCATATATAACCAGGGGTGGAGCTAGGAATTTCTTCGGAGCGGGGCACTCCTAAACCATGGTTTTAAGTCTAGATAGCTACAAAATTGTTAGCCATTTTTCATAATTAAGAATAAGACATTTAAAAGAAAAAAAAGTTTTTGGCATGTTTTTTTTTTTGAAAGGCAAGCGTGCCGCCGGTGGGTATAGAACCCAAGACGTGGGGATTAAACCACCACAGCCTTAACCATCTAATCAGACTACCATTGGCAAGTTTTTGGTATGTTTGCTAATGCTAAAAACAAATATTCTTGTAATGTTTTTGAACAAGTTCTTTATGTAATTTGTCTTAGTCACTAAGCACCACAAGCAACAGGTCGATACCTCTGGGCAAGTGGAATGTTTTTCTCCAAATTACTATATTAACCAATATTGTTTTTGTTTATTTTTTTACTTCATTTTGTATTGTTGATTATACTAGAGTATGCCTGTGCCGTTGGCACTTCATATAATTTTATTTTTGCTAAATATTTTGTACTGAACACCTCTTTCACTATATACTTTAAGGTAAATATATATATTATAAATTTTAGAGTTAGACTTAATCAAATTTGAATCAGTTGGGAAAAAAATTTAAACGCCAAAAATGAGTTCTCTCCCAATTTTGAATTCACCAAAATATGAAGTTTAGAGCTTTTGTTTAAATGTGCATTAAGATGCCTGACTCAATTTTTTGGTATGATTGGCCCGTCTCATTGCTTTGAAAAATATTAAAATCGTGAAATACTTTGTGTTTTAATTATAGAATATATATTTTTAAAATTTTAGCGCTCGTGTTGATCATTGATTTTGTTAGAAAGATTTAAAAAAATGCATTTCAACGATATTAACTTTACCAAAATCCGATAACGTTGTAGATAGTTATGATAATTTTCATTTTGCTAAAAGCAAAACACAATATTTTCTCTATCCGCCACATGTACATTCCACCAACTTTTTTCAAAAGTTTTTCATTATTTTTGCCCTTCTACATGTTTTATATTTACAAATATGTCATCATGAAAAATTAATATCAACCCTTAAATTCAATACATTTTCTAACTTTTAATCCTACTGATCCTTTCCATTTGACTGTCTCAGTCAACAATAAATAGTAAAACACCACTCTAAATTGTAATATAGATTTGCTACTTAAATTATTTAAATGTTATACTTAACTTGTGTTTATCTAATGATTGATTGATCAAAACTATTAGTTATATTATGACAAAATGAAAATTGCCAGGCTGGAATCATCCACCCTTCTCAAGAATGTTCTTAAATTTTTGTAATAGATGTTAGGCCATAAATTGAAACATGGCATGTTGTGTAGGATTATCTCCCAAATTTTTGGCCCCACACAAGTCTCTTTTTAAGTATAAGGTAAGGTGGGGCAATATCTCATTTAGTTTAAGTTAATACAAGCAGCACCTTATCCAGCTTCAAGTAAAATGTTAGTTTTGAAATCTTGGACTATGTAGCTCCATCCCCCTATACGACGCTTTCTTGTGTATATACTGAAAGTCTGAAATTATTGAATCACAACATGTTTTTTTTCAGCAAAAAAAATAAAAAGAAAGAAGAAGAAAATAAAAGACAGATTTTATTATTATTATTATTATTATTATTATTATTATTATTATTATTTAATTCATGATTTCTGATCTAATTGGTGTCTGTCTGCAAAAAGTTCTTGAGCTTTTGAGTTTGCTTTTTAAGCTAACTTGTCATGGTAAATGCCAAAGTCTTGGAAATGTAGAAAGAATCAAGGCAAGGAACATTATGTTGCATGATCTATACAGACCAACCACACTACTGATTTGCATGTTTTCCTACTTCTGGCATTGGAAGTTCTTAGTTCAGTGCCATCTTTACATTGCTGTTTGTCATCTGCAGTGGGGTATTGCATGAAAACTAGTACAGTTTCTGAATCTTCATTGGTGTTGCAGGAAGATAAAGTGTTGGGTGTGGAACTTGATATTTGTGAATTGATGGTGTTCTTGGCAGGATGGGTTCATGCCATGAAAATGAGCAGTTGTAGTTTCATCTGTTACCGTCTCACTCATGCTAGCGCTAGTTGTCTGAACTTCCTCTGACATATGAATATAATGTGGGAAGATGGATGATCACATCTTTTAAGCTTGATGAGTTCCTTTGGATTTTTTTTGGTCCTTGCGAATTTCTGTTGTTTTTAATCATGAAAATATTTATGGTTTAAATGTTTAAGTTTGCATCCTTTATGTTAAGAAGTCTTGGATGTGTTCTTTGTTTGCCAGCTGAACCTAGTAGCTTCTTTTTACTGCATGCATCGTATGGCTGAATTTGAATTCTTATCATTTGCGTAAATATTGGAATAAAGATAAGCAGCTTTTCCCTAGGAGTTAATGGCGTACATGTTTGATTCATGCTTCATTACATTTGTCTAAAATGTTTAAACTTAAAAATGATCTATCCATCTTGTCCAATAATCGCTAGTTAGGATGGTAGTTCGCAGCTTACAGCGGAGATTGGGTGGGTCAGAGAACACACTTGCAGGTGGGGGAACAGTTATTCACTGACCCTTGCATCAGGGTGCCAGTTTTCATAAAATACATAATTCATTGTTAGGGTTGAGCCACTAGCCCAAAGCACTTTCAATAGATTTTTCGGCCAGGCATAACTCGCTTTCTGCATTTCTAACATTTCGTTATTGGGAGTACCACTTCAATCCTAATACCATTTTACATCTGTCTCTGCGAAAATTCACATTGAACATATATTATGGAATGGTGAAAAACCCAAGACCTAAACAACATGTCCATTAAATTCTCATTATTTGTTTGTTGAATCTAGTAGTCATTGACTAGTAACTTCGTCCCCCAACTTTGGGTTAGTGAAAGTGAGTCTTCTCCCACACCAGCATCACAGTCAACCATTCCATTACTACTCTCAAGTTATTTATTTTGTCTTCCCCTCTACCGACAAGCACTAGTGGTCTAGAGGTAGAATAGTACCCTGCCAAGCTACAGACCCGGGTTTGATTCTGGGCTGGTATCACCATTCTAATAGTTTAGAATCAGCACAGCCACCAAACATTAAGAGGGAGATGTTCAGTTGTGAAGCGTCTTGAGTGTCAACATGATGAGGACTAGGATGAGACATGGGAGGATGTTCGAAGTTGGGGAATAGTCCTATTATAGAAGCCATCAAAATGTACGTCACATAAAAGAGGGCAACAAACAAGGATGCAGAGAACCCTGTGGATCTTGGTGAGAGCATCCACAATAAGTTTTGTTAGGGGTGCAAATTTGTTCATTGTTGTTAGTAAAGTGTCAAATTTGACATCCAGGCTAACGATTTGTCTAGTACGGCCGCCCTAGACACTAAAAGCAACAATGGTGTTTTGAAGACTAAACAACATTTCCTTGAAGTAATACATAGCCAATGCTATATCTGTAGTTCACAAATTCTATAACCTTATAGAGAAGGAAATAAATGATACAATCAAGAGATATTCCAGAGGTTCCTTCTACCAGACAGCCTATGATCTAGAAATATACAGGCTTAGGTACATCTGACTATTGTAACAAAAAAACAACTCTGCAACAGTGACATGCGAACTGCGTTCAAAATGTTATTCAAATTTCTGAAAATGCCCCCGCTCAAATGACGAATAACAAACACATCCCTCACACAACATTCGGATTTTCAAAATTACCCTTGTGAAGTTAGAAAAATCTTAAAAATCACAAGCTTCTCTCTAGCGTAAGTTAGTTTGATGATCCGATCTACATAGTACTATATTGTCTGCTTTGGGTTCAAGGCCTACACGGCTTTAAAATGGGTAGTACTTTGTAGATCTAAATCTGCACATATATAACACACCCCTCCCTCACCTATGCTATGTGGGACTATAATATCTTATTTGTAGCTTGTCCACCCTCTTGAAATTCATGAGCTATTGGGCTTCTCCCGCACCCTCTCCATCAGGTATGCTCAGACAAAGGTATCACAATCTACCCCCTTGGGAGCCAATGTCCCCGTTGGCACACTTTTGACTGGATCAGACTCTAATAACATTCTGTAACGACTTGATTAACAGAGTACTATATTGTTCGCTTTGGGCCCAAGGCCCGCACAACTTTAAAGATCGTAGTATTTTGTAGATTCAAACTCGCACATTTATAACACATCCCCCTCATTCACCCAGGCGATGTTGGATTATAATCTCCCAATTGCAGCTTGCTAACCCTTTTGGGATCCATGGGCTCTTGGATTTCTCCCACACCCTCCCCATCACGATCGCCCACACAAGGGTATCACAGTTAGATTTAAACAATTCTTGAAAAATCTATGGTGGATTCGATACCTTGGTTACTTTCCAATTACCTTTATCAATTCAAATTTTAGTTGTTTAATTTTATTCCACGAGTTTAGAAATTTTCAATAGATGTAACCCCTTTTTAAATGAGTCTAAATAGATATAAGTTTTCAATTATGTCTTCAATCTTTGTGGGATCGATCCGTATTTTTCATTGTCTATCAATTAGATAATCGTGCACTTACAGTATAGAGCCGATTAATTTAGGTTAATAAAATCTGCATCAACATCACACCAAAAGTGTTTGGATTATTTGAGGACAATATGGTATCCACAAAAGGAGTATTTCATGAATGCATGGACCGATACTTTTACTCATCTTGGCTGATAGACCCGACCGCGTTGAAGGTGCATAATCCAAGTTGAAGAAGATGTTGGAAAATTCTCAAGGAACATTTTTGACTGTATGGACGAAGATGCATGGCATGATCCAAATCCAACTGATAGAAACTGAAGCGTCATTTCAACAAAATTTGACGATGGGGGAGAATGAACATGTGTCAAAATTATATGGAAAACTTCATGGGTCCGTGGAGCACAAGGCTCTTGGTGATGATTTTTTTTAGAAAATTCACAAGTGTAAATCTTGGGCAATGGCCTTGACAAGTGTGGACGTGTGATTCAAATCGCTTATAGGCTGCCTTGTACTCATGAAATAACAGAGTATGTAGCATCTACTGGACAATTTTCATTGGCTACCTCAGACAAATATTGGATGCAATTTGGCAAAACACCTATTCTTGTTGGTGCGGATGTGATTATAGACTCAGTGGTCGACGCCATTAAGCAAAGGTTTAATGAATCCACTCCTGATCATAGTTGGCGTTGAAGATGAAACTTCTAGAGTTGAGTTGTTCGGGTTCAACTCTAATAATTTAACCATCCGAATTTGTAGCAGGCAAGGAAAAAAGAAGTTGTTCAAGCATAAAAGTCGACTAAAAGGACCAATTTGGTCATGAGTACGCCAATACTCAAGAGGAGCTAAAAAGTCAACAAAGTGTTTTAAAACCAAAACAGAAGCCGAAAAAGTTTCATGAAGCAAATTCTATCGTGCATTAAGGATTATGTTGATAGCATTGAGAATGTACCTGCTGATGGAAAATTTTGATTTTGATGCATAACCAATTTCCTAGATTGCGACAAGGAAAATAGTTGAAAGCAGGTAAGGAATGAAGTACTAACGGAGCTAGAAACAAACGAAGAGTTGTGAGTTAGAATGTGGCATGAGTGTGAGGTGAAGGTGGTCAATGATGCTTTGACAGTTCTAGAAGGCAAGTGTACACATTGACCAACGAAATCGGCTGCTTGAATCATATATGTTAGAGCTTCTGGCAAACCGTTACCGGTGTGTATTTGTGTGTTATGGCCAAAACATGTTGTTTTCAATATGTTCAACCGCTGTCATAGTTGACGACATACGAATATGGTTCATGGCATACCTTGCCCTGATTGCTCACTTTGTCTTACTCCATATGACACCCAAACCACCATTTCCTTGGACAATACCTACTAGGCCCTCTTGTCTATTAATAGAAACAATCTCATGGAAGAGTTTATTTGATGCCCAGTTCCACATTGGTGATGTGATCTCATGGAAGAGTTTATTTGATGCTCAGTTCCACATTGGTGATGTGAAGGTGGGGAAGTTTAATGTCATGAATGCTAAGAAGATCAAGAATTCGGAGGAGGTCATTGACGTCTTGGATTAATACATGAATCCGCATTTTTATTGTACATTTTGTAACTGACATATATACATATACCATATACCGCTTAAAAAAAGCAGTCTTTATTTTGGTGACATAGGTTGATCCAGTTGTTAGAAAAGTCATCGCTTTTGTATTTATGGATAACTTGTACGCTTGTGATCATTACATATCATTAACATACAACTTACATTCCATTTATTAAGTACCCATCTTACTTATGTTGTATTCACATTTCAATTGATTTTTAGGGTTATAAACATTGTAATTTTTGAGAATGTGAAAAAGTTCCAATAATTTTGGTCACACATGGTCACAAAACATGGTAATGGTCAACCTCACAAAACATGGTAATGGTCACAAAGTCGACTTGAAATGAATTAAACATGCAAGTATGTTAGAAGTTAAAAAACATGGAAAAAATGAAGACAAAATCAACCTGGAAAACAATAGTAACATAATCAGATTCGCATAGGATCATGCGAACACAAGGAACACCAACGAAGATGATCTTGTAGAGAGACCAAAATGCACAGAAGTACCCAATTACAAGATCCTATGCGACCAAAAGTTCTCCAATCGCACAACCCTGTGCGATTGGACAAAAATTGGGCCCTGTCCAAAAATCAACATTTTTTGTATATATTTTTTGATTTATTTGTAATTGCTATTGTTTTCCTATATTTTTAGGAGAGAGAATCCACCCTCAAAACTTTTTTTTTACATTCCCTTCAAAAATTCATATTTTCGAACCGCCAAAGTCTATTTTTTTAAAGTTTTATGGAAGGAATGTTAAAAAGCAAAGCAAATGTTTAAAAAGTCTTTATTTATGGGGGGTAAGCCATAAAAGAAACAAATTTGGGAAAAAAATAACAAAACTTACAAAAATGATGTTTATTTATTAGGCACATTAGATTCTGCGAGTTATGGACTTATATATAGTCACAGGAGTTTCTGAGAGTCACAGTGTCCTCTGCGATTGGGAGAGTTTGATTCGCTTTGAGTTACTGCGGTTGCATTCAAAATCGGATTCGTGAATCACAATGTTATTTTTAATTTTTTAAAAAAAGTCATTTGTGGCTTCCCCATGCATGATAAACAGATTCTGAACCTACCCATGCATCTGCCATGTCTAATCAGATTTATGGTTGCTTTGGTAACGGTTGGAAGAGCAGCGCTTTAACCATCTAATCGAATTTATGGGTTGTAGGTAATGTCTGTGGAATTAGTGAACTACTAGTATGGTTGCTCTTCATATTTCACTTACAAATACATATGAGAAGATGAAACTTCATTTTCCCAAATTTCTCATCGCAAAAAGGAAGAACTGACAAGCTCAAACAATACAATGCCGACGACCCCCCACCTCCTGCTGCTAGTGTGGATGATGTTCTTCCTCCTGCTACTAGTGTGTATGGTATTCTTCCTTCTGCTGCTATTGTGGTCGACGATCCTCTTTCTGCAGTTGTAACCGTCAAAGATGATGGTTGCTCTGAGCTTGCAAGCCTATCCGAAGAAGATATGGGAATATATAAGATGACCCATGAATATGGGCTGATGTAAGGGTGGATTCCACTTCCATTTCCTAAGGTAGGAGATGAATGATGCATTGATGACTTGATGTCATGGCTCGAGTTTCATGTTCCCAGTGGTAATGCGGAGTTGTATTGCAGCTGTAACATTGACTTTGACTCGGAAAAGGAGGATTGTTCGAATCGCAGGAAGTATCTTGACGACATGCACCGGCTCCTTGATATGGATGATCAGGTGGACGACGTGACTTGACTGACAACATTTGGGATCAGGATGTTGATGACTACAATGGTTACAATTCCGATTAGTTGAGGATGTTGTTGTGTGGTGTTTGCTCTGTTTGCCCTACATACCCTTGTGATGAAATGAACTATTGTTTCCGGTGCATGAATTATTCTTCAAAACACTCATTTACGCTTGCTTTACATTAATGGTCACCAAGTATAACAAATTAAGATAAAATGAATATAATATCGCAAATTTGTTGTAAGTTTTAAAAACATGGAAAAATGGACACAAACAAAACCCGAACAAAATGAAACAAAACCTAGTTCTGACTAGGTTCGCATAGGATCAAGCGAGCACACGGAACATAAATGCAGATGATCCTGCACGAGGGACCAAAATGCCTAGATACACCCAATTGCAGGACCATGAGTGATCTGGAGGTTTTTATTTATTTATTATTTATTTAATTAAACCTCCCGGAAGGACGGGCAAATGTGGGATGCTAGATCTTTATTACCAATCTCAAAGGAGTTGCAAACTAATTAGGGGTGAACATTACTTTTTTGTGTCTAGAAAACTGGACTATGTTCTAATTATTACTTTTTTTATTTGAACATTACTGAAGTTCATATTCAGTGACTTACTTACTGTGGCTGAGTCGAAAGTCAAAAACTAGTTTTCTTGCTACTCCTGCAGATATAATTGTGAGAACATGTCCATCATTAACTATAAGTATGTTTTGTTTATCCTCGTCAATGATAAGGTGTTCTTGGTTGTAACAAAATCCACAGAGTACTATATTGTCCGCTTTAGGCTCAAGGCCCGCACGATTTTAAAACATGTAGTACTTTGTAAATCCAAACTCGCTCATATATAACCCTCTTGGGATCCATGGACTCTTGGGCTTCTCATGCACCCTCCCCCTCAGGTCCTCTCAGACAAGGGTATCACAATCTACTTCCTTTGGGAGCCAAACGTCTTCGTTAGAACACTTTCGGCTGGATAAGACTCTGATACCATTCAGTGACGACTCAATTCATAGAGTACTATATTGTCTGCTTTGGGCCCAAGGCCCACACGACTTTAAAACGCGCAATATTATGTAGATTCAAATTTGCACATATATAGCACATCCACCTCCCTCATCCAGGCGATGTGAGACTATAATTTTCCCTTTATAACTTGTCAATATTCTTGGAATCCATGGGCTCTTAGGCTTCTCCCACACCCTCTCTGTCAGGTCCATCCACACAAGGGTATCACATTGGTACACACTTAAATTGATGTGTATAAATTTTTTTACGTTCAAATTTGTTTGAAGAAACAACTAGTGCTTGATTTGTGGTGGAAATGTTTCATGATCCATGTTGGGCAACAACTAGGTTTGCTCCTTCTCTCCGATCTTCCAAATTAAGATGGTGTATAACTGACAGTATTATAGCAGTTTAACTAGTTATTACAAGTAATGAAACTTGAAAATTCAATTAATCGATCAATTAAAAACATAATTTCACTAATACTCATCATATAAACTTTGCACTCGACTTCAAACTTGTAAGTGTGACTATGCTCCAGGAAGGAAAGGGTTGCTTTTGTAAATTGCTTTATTACAAAGGTTCCAACAAACAAGAGGGTGGGGACAATCATTTTCAGACCTGGGTTTAGTTTTTTCTGAACTTGATCCAACTATTGATCCACTTAAACACATTGTCATTCATGGGTGGTTGAATGTTTTAGTTTAAAGCCAAGGTGTTCCAAACAAGGTTAGCTTTAAGACAGAACATACGTTTGTGGATGATGTTATTAGTTAGTTGATTACATGTGTTGCATTTGGTATCAGTTCCATAAAAAAAAAGGCTCCTGCAAAATTACACCACCAATTCCACTAAAGGACATCACCAACACCCTCCTTTTTGGAGGACACCACCAACTTTCTTAAGGACACCACTACTTACTGAAGGACACCACCAATATAAGCCCTTAACCTCCAAAACTCACAAAATTTCCCTTTCTCTCCCAAACAAAACGATCTATCCCTTTCCCAAAATTTGAAATTTGCACTTTCTTCCTGCCCTCATTCTCCCTCTACTCTCTACTATCTTGCTCTTTCGCTTTACCGCCACTGTGTGATACAAAGGTTGGAGGTTTTCAGTGCGATTTGTGTGATTTGGGGTCTGTTGGTGTGCGATTCAATGTGTTGGTGTGCGATTCAGTTTCTGTACGATTCTAGGGCTTAGTTGGTGTGCGATTCTCTCTGATTTGGTGTCGATTTGGTTGTGGTCTCTTCCTTGCTTCGTTGTGTTCGATGGTTGTTGTGGGACTTCGTCTTTGCATTCAACCAAACCCATGAATTAAGGTAAACTCCAAATCTCCATTTCCATTACTGAAAATCTCCATGCTTTTTAATTGTTTCATATTATTTTAATTGTTTCATATTATTTTAAATGTTTAGTATGACAAAATAAAACAAACAAAAATGTTGTGTTGGAGGTTGATGGTGGTGGTATTGGTATTAGTAGTTGGATCATGTAGCTCAAAGACGACCAATGACAATTTCTTGGAGAAAAACCATAGCTGTATTAAAAAAATATGGAAGAGAAAAAAAATGCAACAACAAAGGGAGAAAGAAGATGAAATGGGAAATGATTTGGTTGACGCGAATGAAGTGGCGGCAGTCCTATTGCTATCGCAAAGTCAATGTAGTGTGATTCGTGAGGTTGAGGAAGCGGATAAGGGTGAGGGGGATGGGGATGGGAAGGGTGAGTAGTGTCGGGGGGATGCGGAGGGTAGGGGGATGCAGAGGGTCAAGAGTCACCAATTATTTCTATCAAACTTGGTCCCTATGAAGATATAAAACCTGGCAAAGTTTATTATCTTGGTGATCCCAAGATGCATCCATATTAGAGGATTATGATGGCCATGTTTCTCAGTTCATTTGGGTTGGTGAGGAGGTATTTATAATATTTTCAAGTATTTTAAAATATGCAATACTTGTTTTTCTTACATTATTTGGACACTGATTAGTTTTTCTTATTATGTAAGAATGATGCGAGTTGAGTTGAGATGTCAGCATCAGTAACGAGCTGAAAAAAGTAATTTCAATGGTCTATAAGAGTGGTTTTCGACCGTTGATAAACCATTGTAAGGATCATATCGATAGGGTGACAATTTGTGCTTTCATCGAGCATTGGCAACCTGAGACCAACACTTTTCACTCCCTTTTGGAGAACTGACCATCACCATCGATGATGTCTATCGTATCACTCATTTGCCGATTGTTGGTAAGCCGGTTATTGTGAAGAAAACTCAAATGAAGGCAGAGGAGTGTGTTCAACTTTTGGTGAATGGTTTGGGGATTTAAAAAGTGAAACACAAAAGCACGTGAGCAATTTGTTAATATTGTAATGATGAAAGTTATATGTACATAAATTAGGTATTATTTATGTGTGAGCAATGTTAGATGAAATTCTTTGTTATTATTCATTGGATGGCTATTTAGTACATGCTCATCACATCCCATCCAGAACCCATTGGGGATGGGACGAGGTCTATCCTGTCCCGATCCTAAACGAACGGGATGGGATAGGGATGAGGTCCATCCCATCCCGTGCCCACCCCTACTTTATATTGCTATGTTTTAATTTTTTTTTTGTAGTGTTGGATATATGATCACTTAAGGCTTTGGGGTATGGCCCAAGCCTGGTGGAAGGATCGTTTCCCCATCATGGTTAAGTGGGATTGCCCCCAACTTAGCGGGGTCATGAGTAAAGAAATTTTGACTCTTAGGGAGAATCTTGATGACATGTCTCTTGAAGAGGTAAAAGTTAGTCATTTAAGTTCATGTTTCATTTCAAGTAATTTAATAAGTTCATGTTTGTATTGTCAGGTTATTTGGGACCCTTATGCGAATCCAGGCAAATAACTCCACTTCACAGAATTACATGGTTCCAATGCTGGTTGTTATGCCCTAATGTTGAAGAACCCTATTACCCAGATCGAGTGATGAGACAGATGGGAAGAATACATGTCATTCCAAATCATCCTATTCAAGCCAAAATGAATAATAAAGGTCGATCTGGCCACAACTACTCGGTGAAGCACAAGATACTGTCTTCATTTGCTGCAAGTTGGCAATATCATTTCGTGTCAATTGAAAACCAAGGAGTGTCAGTAAAGCTTCCATGAGATTGCAACAAGGACTACTTGGAGTGGTTTCATGACATTAGTCATCCGTTCATCCAACCATCGACGACTAGTATGACATATCCCTTAAGAAATTAATTGTTCATATCTCACAATTGAGTAATTGATCTATACTTTAATAAAATTTCCCACATTTGAAATACATAATTGATTTTTCTTTTACTAAGATCAATGTTTTCCTTGTAGAACAAGTTGGTTGATGAGGCTCTCCAGTTGGTGGACGCCTATATTGAAAAAGAGAATGTGGATAAGGGGTTGTTGCTCAAGAGGCAAAAGAAAGTAGGTGGCCTGCTAAGAAAGATGTCTATGCATTTCGCCACTTTAAGAGATAATGGGGAATAACAATAAACTAGTCGAACTGGTGATTAGGGTGGTGTTCTGAGTGTTGTTGTTGTTGGTGGTTGTAGGTGAAGGGGTGGTGGTGGTGGTACTGTGGTCGTAGAGGTATGTCTGATAGTGGTGGTAGAGGAAGGTCTGATGGTGGTGGCGGTAGAGGAAGAGGTGATGGTAGTGGTGGTGCTTGTGGTAGAGGAAGGGGTGATAATAGTGGTGGTTCTAGTGGTATAGGTAGGGGAAAGGGTGGTGGTGCTAATGACAGTGAAGAAGTCCTTGCTAGTGGTGGTGTTGAGGGCAGAATGAAGAAGAGACATGAAAAAAATATCACTGAAATTGAACCTCGGAAAAAGGTTAAGATGACTTGATTTTGAGATACAATTTTGTTTGTTGTAATCTTTGAAGTTAGTTAATGAAAATGTAATGGTTATACATTTATGCAGTCAATTATGATTTCACAATTATGATTGTCATCAGTATTTATGTATATCTAAGTAATGGTTACAAAGTTAACCGTAATCCAAGTAAAAGTAATAAATTCTATCGAATAACTTGAAAAGTTGACACAAAGTCACCTATTTGTAAAATTTAAATTTTTTTCCTGCAAACGCACGAGCCGCTGCGAGTCTGATACAAATAATAGCAGTAGTTGCTGCGACAATAGTAAAACCATTCGCATTATAAAATGCGGCGGCCACTTCGGTTTGGAGAACCATATTCGCAGGAACCGCTGCGATTGGACAAAAATCACATTATGTCCAATTTTTGAATTTTTTGTACTTGAATTTTTTGTGTGTGTGTGTGTTTTTTTTTTCAATTCCTAAGGGTGACATATTTAATTTATTGCAAAACCTTGATTTAGACCTTTTCCAATTGGGGTAGTCAAAAGTGAGGTTTTGCAATAAATCAAATATGCCAATTAATAGTGTATCAAACCCATAGGAATTGAAAAAACATAACAAAAATTCAAATATGAAAAGCAGAAAATTGGACAGAGTGGGATTTTTTGGACAGAAAATTGCAGCGAAAACAGTGATTTATTGCAAAACCCCATTTTGACCTTCTCAAGTTGGGGTGGTTCAAAGTGGAGTTTTACAATAAATAAAATATGCCAATACTGTGTCAAACCCATAGGAATTGAAAAAAACACAAAAAAATTTAAATACAAAAAATTGGACAGAGTGTGATTCTGTCCAATCGCAACGGAAGTTGCAATTATGTCTATCCCATTTGCAGCTTCCACTGCGATTGGACATAAATCATACTCTGTCCAATTTTCTGATTTTTTGAATTTGTGTTTTTATTTTATTTTTTTCAATTCCTATGAGTTTGATACAATATTGACATAATTGATTTATTGCAAAACCCCACTTTTGACTTTCTCAAGTTGAAGTGGTCCAAAGTGAGACTTTGCAATAAATCAAATATGTCAATACTGTATCAGACCCATAGGAATTGAAAAAAATACAAAAAAGATTCAAATTTAAAAAAATCAGAAAATTGGACAGAGTGTGATTTCTGTCCAAACGCAGTGGTTCGTGCGAATATTAAGCTCATGCTCGCAGTAGCCATTGCGATTTTAAAATACTGTTTGCATGATCCGCTGCGTTTGTCGGCGATTAATTTTCAGGCACCAAACACAATTGAGTCCGCAATTAGTTTGACTCTGTTCGCAGCGACCACTGCGATTATGAGTTTCATACTTGCAGTGGCTCGTGCATTTGCAGGCTGAAAATTTTGACAGCAGTCTGTTTTTTTTGCTGTAAAAAAATTTCAACTTTTATGTTCAGTTTTGAATTCTGAATTTTTGCTAATGTTTAAGTTAATATAAGTTAACTTTTAGCCATTATCATGATATAAAACATCCATACAACTAGTCATCCATAAAATGCAAAATCAATACAAATCTTTCGAAATGTAAAATATAATTTGTTGATATTTAATGATAAAAAAGATACAAGTCATGACTACAAAAATTGTCTTCTCTTATAATTTTATTATCTTATGTATACATGTCATTTACAAATGTACAAAAAGTTACAAAATATGGTTCAATCATTAGTAGAACGACCTTTTCCGACTTATTTTTTGCTTTGGATGCATTGTATTCTTAACCATCACTCCACCTATCTACAGTTGGCCATCAAACGAAGTCTTCCGTGATACTGCTTCTGAAAACATGTGAGAAGTTCAAGTCGGTACTGTCCGAGGCAATGGTGGTCCTGGTGTCATATAAAGCAAGACGAAGTGTTCACTCTAGTGAAGGTGTGCCATGAAACATATTCGGACGTCGTTCAAGTCTGATGGCGGTGGAACATATGGAAAACATGTGGTGTTCTAGTTCCCATAACACACAAACACACAACCATAATGGTTGGCCGCCAACTCTAACAAATCTAGTTGAATCAACCATTTTTTCTTGGAATGTGTACATTGCCTTCGAGAATTGTTAGAGCATATTTCACAATCTTCACCCGTCCGTCATTCCACATTCGAACCCACAAGTCATAGTTACCTTCTAGCTCCAATAGTAGCTCATGTCTCACTTGCCTCCAACCAATATTCTCGTCGTAACCTAAGAAGTTGCCTATGCATATGAATCCAGAATGGCCATCGGCGAGTACATTTTGAATGTCCTCAACATAATTCCGAAATCACAGAGGAATTTGCTTAATAAACATACTTTTCCACTTTGGTGCCTTCTCATTTAGCTTAGAAACACTTTCTTGACTTCTAAGCTCTTTTTGTGTTTTCGCGTACTCATGACTAGAGTGGTCCCTTTTGGTGTACTTCTCATGCTTAGACAATTTCTTCTTCTTAGTTGTCCCCTTTCCATTTACAGATTCAGTTGGTTCAATCATGACACATGAATCACGACAACTCAAATCTAGCAGCTTCATCTTCAACACTAACTGCTGATCAGGAGTGGATTCTAGAAACTTTTACTTAATGGCGTCTACTAGTGGATCTATAATCACATCCGCAATTGCACGATGAGGTGTTTTTCCAAGTTGCATCCAGTGCTTGCGTTACATAGACAGTGGAAGTTGACTAATAGGAGTGAACAATTGTGCGATTTCATGAGCACAAGGCAACCCATGAGTGGTTCTCATCACACATCGACACTTGACTAGGTCGGCACCCACAAATTCAGCATCAGACCTACCAATTTCTTATGAGACACGGACCAATGAAGTTTTCTAAATAAGGGAACAATATGCTATTTCTTGACCTTCGTGAGACTTTTTCTGAAGGACGCTTCAATCTCTACAAGTTGGACTTGGATCTTGTCATGCATTTTCATCCATACATTATGAAATATCCCTTGGGGATTCTCCAACATTTTCTTCAACCTAGAGTGTGCGCTTTCAAGGAGACCAATTGCCTATTGGCCAAAATGCATGAAATTATCGGTCCATGCATTCACAAAGAACGTCTTATGTGGATACCAAATAGTGCAAACACTTAGGATGTGATGTCCATCTTCTCTCGAACTTAATAATGCCCTTGTTTTAGTCTTGCTTTATAGCTAATCTATACAAGTCTGAGAAAGATTCAATAAACTTGTTACATACTTCATTATCCTCAAATTCCTTTTTGCAATTCTTTTCCACATTTGTATTTATGTGTCACCTGCACAACAACCTTCTTGTTTATGGAAAGACTCGCTCGATGACTTTGATCAACCCAAGCTCTTTGTCAGTCACAAACACCTTTGGCAAGTTGTTTGGCTCAAACACTCCTAATAGCTTTTCTAATGCCCAAGTGTATGACTGTTCAATTTCAGATGACATAAGACAAGAACCAACATTGAAAGTCATGTCGGTTCACGTCACACCTACAACCTCAAATGGTGACATCCTGTAATGATTGGTTTTGTAAGTGGAGTCCATAAACATCATGTTGGGAAACACATAACCACTATAATTGACTCGGGATGAGACCCAAAAATATTTGTGACTCTATTCTGATCATCTACTGTATGTCACTCCACATAACCATTCTCGCTCAACAAGTGCATTGTAGCCTGCAAAGTTGTCATGCATTTTCCGTTGGAGTGTCTTTAGCAGCTGAATGACATTGTAAACAGTCTTCAATTATGACACATTGTTTGGGAACATCTCTTCCAAACAAGACAATATGTACACATGGGCTACACCAGATGTGGACATGTTATGCAAATAAGCCATCTCAACTTCATTCAGTCTCCCAGCAAAGGAATGACCAATAAGAGATTTTGATCGTGGATGATTGTGGCTTCCACAGGTCACTTGCGGCTTCCTATGATCATTCTCAACTGGAATGGGCACCCATACTTCTTTGAACTGGTCGAGCGACCAACCTCCAATTTTTCTTGATCTTCCCTCCCCTCTCACATCCCAAGTGGATCCTTCCCTTGCATCTGCTATCATCATGTTTCGACTTTGTGATAATGAGAACAATGTTATTCTCCCTGCCAACACCTTGACACCAAACTATTAAGGATGACTTTGATGGGAATACCTACAAAAAATAATAATGCATACTGACGTTAGGAACAATAATCAATGAACTTGTGAAACAAGATTAAATAATGTCATGCCTACAAGAATTAACCTTTACCTCTTTCGTCATAAACAAGTTGCCATCATCAACTACCTTTTCTAGTGCTTGTTCCTCATTCGCTTCAGTATCATCATCATCATCATCCTTCTACATTAAGTATAAAAATATTTGTTATTCTAATCATATATTAAGTAAGGTAATGAATAAATGCATTAAGGCAAAGTTTACCTCTAAAATATTCGTATCTTCCAAATATGCTTTAAGTGTCTCTGGGTCCTCTAGATTATGTGAAGGTATCTTGAAATCGATTAGATTGGCGATGACATTCTGTGCACAAAATAACAACAATCAACAACAATGAAAACAACAACAACAATGATCAAACTAATCCTAAAAATAAGCAAGTTTTAGGTTCAAATATTAACAACTAACCCTAAAAATAACAATGTTGCTTCAAACTAAAAAGGAAATTAAATGTGATATTACAATAATGACAACAAAAAAATACTCATGCAAGCTCATCTCAAGTTGAGAGTATACATCGAGTGGAGTGGGGTGTTCTTCATCTTGAAAATGTTCATATTCTTCGTTCACACCTATAAATGGAGTGCAACGCTAACTCTCAACTACAACATTATCATTTTGAAGCCTACCAACATCATTTTCACTAAACTCATCCTTTTCTAGATACAAACTTCACCAAAACCCTAACAAAAGAAAATGAAGAGATAGACAAATGACAAAGATGTAGAAGAGAGGTAGAGACGCCGATGTTAGGGTTATCCAGCGGGCTTGGAATGGAAGACAAGCAGTGAAAGATGAAGCATGGAGGAAGAGGTGTTTTCTCATGTGAGAGAGCCAATGAAGCAGTAGAGAGGGGAGAGGGACGATGAAGACGAGTAATAGAGGGAAAGGGAGGATGAAGACGGTAGGCGACGGTTAGTTTTCCAGCGAGATTGGGAGAAGAAGAGGGTGTGAGAGGAGGAGAGTTTATGCGAATGGGAGAGGAGGAGTCGTTGGAATTAGGAGAAAAGAAAAAAAAACATTTTTTTGCTATATAGTAGTGGTGTCCTTCAAGAGATTTAGAAAAAAATGGTGTTGGTGGTGTCCTTCAGTGGAATTGGTGGTGTTATTTAGCAATGGCCTAAAAAAATCATATTTTAGAATGTAAACTAATTTTTTTTAGGTGCAAGATTATTTTATGGTAAAAATACTAATATTTTAGAGTCAAACTCGGTTAGAATTAGAATCAATTGAATATTCAGGGTCTTTGTTTGAATGTTTACTAAAATGTTCATCTGTTTATTTGAAAAATGTTATTCTTAGGCATGAAAATGTTTTAAATACTTGCTTATTTGCTGTAAACAGGGAATTTGTAGCGTACCTTAGTTTACCAACCTCATATCTTATTTATAGTGCTGGAGTCCTGGTTCGACCAGGTCATCGGTGGCATAGTTTAGGGAAGAAGTTCTTTGTGGAAATCCTTATCTAATTAGGAGTTGTGCTGAGAAGAGAAGTTTCTCTGTTAGACTTGTGCTCCTAGATACCCGGGAGATAATTTTTAATCAGAGTATTGTCCATAGATAAAAGTTTCCATGTGCGATGTATACTCTGGTATTTGTTTCCTAGTTGGAAGCAAAGTGCTGCTGTCTTGCCTGTTTGAAACTTATACCCGAGATACTTGCCTTAGTAGGGCTTATGGGTATTGGGGATAGCTGTGAGACGTGTGGGGTTAGCAAACTGTAATGATTTGGGTATGTCTGGCGGACTGCATTGTGCAGGTTTGGAATCGCTTCACTACAGAAAAAGGCCTTTAGCGACGTAGGCAAAATCGTCGCTATAAACAACATTTTGTCGCCATACATATTGGGCGACAAATCATTTGTCGCGCAAAGATTGTCGTTACAGACTCTCCACCGTCATTTCCTTCATTAAAAATTATTAAAAATTAATAACTTTTAAAGCGGCAGAAGCGACAACATGCAAAAAATAAAATTTACAGGCAACTTCACAGCCACCTCATTGCCAAGTAGTGCATAAACATCCTTGATCATGTCAATTTCTGGGAATTTTGAACCCTCCTACAAAACATTGTTAAAATAGTAAACCAAAATATAAATATTTAATTGAATGTATTGACTAAAAATAAAACAATGAAAATAAAACATATTAATTCACTTACTAGACGTCGTCCCTCCACCTTATAAGAGAAAGGCAATGAACCAGAGTGATGTAGAATTTTTTTTTGACGTCGGTTCGCCTTGTTCGCCTCAGACATTCTCTGTATAATTATTTAAAATGTTCATCAAATGCGTTATTACATATATATAAATAAATATGTTTATTTTAATTAAATAAAAATGTTAATGCTTACTAGAAATTTGGGAGTTCGAAAATGATCGCACAACCACACCCACTCATTAGGCCTATGCTCCAATTCGATTGGGGGTTGTGCCTTAGCACTCTTCAGATTAGGAAACGTCTGGAAGTACTGGTGGAAATCGTGCTTCCTATTCCTGTACCGATCCACGCACGCACCGGTGATATATTCATGAATGTTGGGATCATTCATGTTAAACTCAAAGTTGACCTAAAATTTTAAAGATTATTTATTAGAGAACATTAAGGCCCAAAGAGATAAGTTATGTCAAATCATGTAAAGCTACAAGCAGAAACATGCAAAACCTTCAAAATTTTCTGCATTATAAAGATTCTAATTATTAAAGGTTGAGATGAATGGCTAAAACTTACTGTGAGCGCGTCCAACACCTCGGCCTGCGTCTCGGGCTTGACCTCACTCCAAGATGAGGATGTCATCGGGCAATGGTTCCGAATGATTGCACCGATTTTGTGCATCAACAAGCTGTCAATCTTCGCCATTTGCGAGCGTGATGACTAGGATCCCACACTAGGAGAATGCGTGTGTTAGTGGTTCGTGTGATCCTTTGGGATTTTAGTTGTCTATAGGGCCCCTCGATTTCTTTGCTGCTGTAAAAAAATCAATTTATGCCGAAATGATGAGGAAAACTTATATTTATTTTACCTCTAGGGAGCTCTCCATCTCCCTAAGAGGAGGGGTTTACATCTCTGGTCGTGATTACAGTCTCGAGTGCAATCTCAGGAGCTGCTGATCGGCGGTTTGTTCGTATGGCGCTCCATTGAGCGAGAACTTGAGGAACTGATCCGGTCGATGAAGATTGATCAACGACCAGATCATTTGATCCATGTGTCGGGGGAGTACGGATAGAAGCAACCCCTATAGCAAGAGCACTAATGGTCGAATGAGTTACATTGGGTGGAGGAGCGGCGTCTGAACAACTAGTAGCAACAATTACTGGCCTACGTTTCCTTGATATCAAAAAAGCCATCTGAACCAAAATAATAAAAATACAACACAACAATTACAATGAGGAACAATGAATGCACTTCGGATAAATGAAATGAAAACAACATATATAACAAAGGATTTACCTCAATAATGGTTTCCAGGTAATCTAGAATAATAGGAATTTTGGCTTCTGCTGAATCAGTATAGATCTGGACTTACATGACAAACAAGTGAAAAAACTTACTCAAAGTGAATAACATATATATATATATATATATATATATATCTAAATATAAAGAAGAAAAAGAAAGCAACAAAATGTATTGAATGGATAGTCACTATTAAAAACATGTGCTTTCACCAGTGCTCATTTTGTGACTTACCCAACAACGGGATGACCGGGAATTAATAGAGTCATCATTGTAAATTCTTTTTTCATACTCATCCAAGGGGGCAAGTTATAAGGAACAACAAGGATGGGCCAGGTGCTGTGAGTTGGTCTCATATTCCAGAACAGATTAATCCATCAGTTGCAAGCCCCAATCTGATATTGTGCGGGTCTTCTGCAAAATCGGGGTACATATTATTGAATGCTTTCCAAGAAAAACACCAAATTTATTGGGGGTTTGCATCACTACCTATCGAGGGTTCTTCTCATCGCTGACAGGGAGAGTTTTGATAGATTTTGGATTTGGCATTGAAGCACGAGGAACAAAACAAGCTGTATCATGAGAGTAGGGAGAAAGGCAAGACGAAGTTGAGCGAGGCGTCGGGAAACACTCGTCACCAAGGTGCGTCGCATGATTATCGTAGTGACCGTAGCCGTTTTTATCCTTATGATCAAGGGCAAAGGGGTCAACAGTTTCAGAACCAGATATCTCAAGGTGGTTACCAGGACCAACATCAGGGAGGAAATCAGTCCCACCGCCAGGGTGGAAATCAGTTCCAAGGATAGGGATATAATTATTTCCAGAAACAGGATGGTAATCAGCATCAAAGGCAGAATGGAAACCAATTCCACCGTCAGGGTAACCAAAGACAAGGTTATCAAGGTCAGCGGAACCAGACTACCCAAGTAGCGTCGGGGGGAGATGCAGTAACTTGCTTCACGTGTGGACAACCAGGCCATCAGATGCGACATTGCCCTAATGATAGGAACACATCACAAAATAGGCAAGGTCAACCCACCCAAGGGCGTGTATTTTCCACCCTACCAGATCAGGAAAACTTTCAAGGTACTCCTGATTTCCTATCTCTAATATGAAGGTTTTATTTGATACTAGTGCATCATATTATTTCATATCCCGACGTTTGGTTAATCGAAAAATGTTGGAAACATTGCCACTTGCTATACCATTATGTGTTACAACCCCTTTAGGAGGCTCAACGACATTAACTGAATTATGTAAAATTTTTAAGATTTCCTTCCTCAACAAAGTGTTCCTTGCCGACTTGATTGTGCTTGATTTTGAGGGTTTTGATATGATTTTGGGAATGGATTGGTTGTATAAGAACCTAGTCATGCTAGATTGCGCAAAGAAGATAGTTTCCATTCATGCTCCAAGCATGCCCCCTGTTTCTCACACTTGTGGAAATGGTGAAGAATCAATGATGTCTAGTTTTCTTTACTCGGTGGGGACGTCGGAGAGAGAAATTCGAGAGGTAGAAGTGGTAAGAGATTATGAGGATGTATTTCAGGAAATTCCTGGCTTGCCAACTGGGCAAGAAGTTGAGTTTCGAATCGATTTAGTACATGGAACCGCTCTTATCTCTAAGGCGGCGTACCGGATGGTACCGAAGAAGCTGAACGAGATGAAAGTCCAGCTGGATGAGATGTTGCAAAAAGGGTAATTTTAGTATTTTTTCCTTGATTTATTCGGATATACTTATTGACATGTTTATTCATGTTAATGTATATATGTGTAATCCTTTTGAGATGTGTATGAACCAGGTTCATATGTCCTAATAATTCTCCGTGGGGAGCACCCACAATTTTCATTTCGAAAATGGATGGTACCTTGAGGATGTGTATTGACTATAGGGAGCTGAACAAGGTGACTATCAAGAACAAATACCCGTTACCTCAAATTGACGATCTTCTTGATCAGTTGAAAGGAGCAGTGGTGTTTTCTAAATTTGACTTGCGAACTGGATATCATCAGATGGGGGTTGAAAAAGATAGTATTCCTCTCACGACTTTTCGTACGAGATATGGATTGTATGAGTTCCCTGTCATGCCTTTTGGGTTGACAAATGCCCCAGCCTTTTTCATGGACCCGATGAACCGGATCTTTCGACCATACTTGGACAAATTCGTCATTATTTTTATTGATGACATTCTGGTCTACTCCCGTAGTGAAGCAGAGCATCGAGAACATCTCAGGACAGTGTTGTAGACATTGAGGGATCATAAATTGTATGCAAAATTTAGCAAGTGCCATTTTTTGGAGAAAGAGGTGAAATTATTAGGGCATGTTGTTTCTAGTCAGGGTGTAGCAATAGATCATGATAAGGTGAAATCAGTGAGGGATTGGAAACAACCTACTAATGCAACTGAGGTGAGAAGCTTTTTGGGGTTAGCTAGTTATTATAGAAGATTTATCGAGAAGTTTTCTCTTATTGCTGCCCCTCTGACTAAGTTGATCTGCAAGAATGTTCACTTTATTTGGACCAATGAGTGTGAAAAGGCTTTTAAGAAGTTGAAGCACCGATTAACCACTGCACCCATTCTGACTATTCCAGTGCAAGGTGGGAAGTTGGTGGTTTTTACTGATGCTAGTGGCAGAAGCCTAGGTTGTGTATTGATGCAGAATCAGAAGGTTGTGTCGTACGTCTCACGACAACTGAACCCTCATGAGAGGCGATATCCTACCCATGATTTGGAATTAGCGGCAGTTGTGTTTGCTTTGAAGATGTGGTGACACTACCTTTATGGGGAGCATTTTGAGTTGTTCACGGATCACAAGAGTCTCAAGTATTTGTTTTCGCAGAAGAAGTTGAATATGAAACAACAAAGGTGGGTGGAGTTCATTAGTAGTTATGATTTTGAGATCCTTTACCACCTAGGTAAGGGAAATGTGGTAGTCGATGCTCTTAGTCGGCAACACACTGTTATGGCTTCACTCATGGTGGAGGAATGGAAGTCTCTTGAGGCTATTTCTTCTTGTGATGTTCAGTTTGTCCAGGGGACGAACACGGCTTATGTTGGTAGTTTATTTGTTCGACCTTCTTTGATTAGCAGGGTTCTAGAGGAGCAATATAAGGATTCTCATTTGTTGAGTAAATTAGAGGACTTGGTGCTTGATAATTTAGATGATTGTCCCTCAGAGTGGTCAGTTGAGTCTCATAATTTAAATTAGAGGACTTATGGTGGTTTAAGATTTTACGGGAGATTTTTTGTGTTTGAGATTGGGGGGTTGAAGAAAGAAATTATGGATGAGGCTCATAAGTCACGTTTTACCATTCATTCGAGAGGCACAAAATGTATCATGATCTGAAGCAACCTTTCTGTTGGGAGATTATGTATCACGGTGTTTCACTTGTCAACAAGTAAAGGCCGAGCATCAGCGACCCTCAGGCTTGTTGCAGCCATTAGAGATTCCTATCTGGAAATGGGATAATATTTCTATGGAGTTTGTAGATGGCTTACCAAAGACTCGACGAGGTAACGAGTCGATTTGGGTCATAGTTGATCGTTTGACTAAGTCCACGCATTTTGTTTCGGTTGGTGTGCACCGTACTATCGAACAGTTAGCAAGACAATACATCCGTGAGGTAGTTAGGCTTCATGAGGTACCAGTATCCATTGTGTCTGACAGAGATCCCTTGTTTGCATCTGAGTTTTGGGAGAGTTTTCAGCGAGCCATGGGGACGAGACTAGATTTGAGTACAGCTTATCATCCTCAGACTGATGGTCAGACGGAGCGGGTGAATCAGGTTCTAGAGGATATGCTTCGGGCATGTGTGCTCAATTTTGGTGGTAGTTGGGAGGATTATTTACTTCTCATAGAGTTTGCTTATAACAACAGTCACCATTCTAGTATTGGCATGGCCCAGTTTGAGGCTTTATTTGGGAGACATTGTCAATCACCATCCTGTTGGGCGGAGGTTGGTGATATAGTCTTGCTGGGGCCAGAGGTTGTCCGTGAGACATCGGAGAAGGTGCAGATTATTAGAGAGCGGATCAGAACTGCTCAAAGCCGATAGAAGAGTTATGTTGACTGAAAGCGTAAGGGGGTAAAATTTCAGGTTGGGGACCTTGTCTTTATCAAGGTTTCACATATGAGCAACGCATTGAGGTTCGGCAAGAAAGGGAAGTTAAGTCCTAGATTTGTGAGACCATTTGAGATCATTGCTCGAGTATGGAGTTTAGCCTATAGACTCGCCTTGCCACCTAGCTTATCAGCTGTTCATGATGTGTTTCACATTTCCATGTTGAGGAAGTGTGTGAAGGATCCTGCTCACATTGACCAACCCACATAAATCAAGATTAATGACGACTTCACCCAAGTAGCACGATCGATCAAGATTGTGGATCATGATGTGAAACAACTCCGTAGAAAGATAGTGAATTTGGTGAAAGTTCAATGGAGTGAGAAAGAGAATGATGTAACTTGGGAGCTTGAGGATAAGGTGAAACAGATGCACTCGGAGCTGTTTATCCCGTGAATCTCGGGACGAGATTCTTTTTGAGGTGTGTATAATGTAATGACCCCAAATTTTGACAAAAGATAATGTTGTGCAAACCCTAATCTTGTAGGGTTTTGCCTTTGGATTGGTTAAAAAGGGATTTGATTCTTCCTAACTACATAGAATATCTAGAAAAAAAGGGAGAAGAAGAGAAGGAACAAAAGAAGAATGAGTAGGGAAAGAGTGAGAGAAAAAAAAAGGGTGAGTTCTTCTTTCTTTAGTCTTAATACCGTTTATATCTTATGTTCCCCATAAAGTTAATTTACCTATAGTTGAGGTTAAAGTTATGCAAGTACATCCTGTCATTTTTTTTTTTCCTTTTGAGGTTAAAGTTATGCAAGTACATCATCCTTGTTTCTTTTGATGTTAAAGTTCTGCAAGTACATCATTTTTTTTATGTTAAAATTCTGCAAGTACATCATGTCATGTTATTCTACCTATTTTGATAATAAAGTTCTACCCATATTGGTGAATTAGGTAAAAGGCCATCATGTCATTCTTTTAGTCCCTCAAAACAATTTCTGTAAATTTTGATAAGGGTTACATCATTAGTTGTTTTCTTTTTAGAAACATGATTGAAACTTTTCCTTTGTAAATATTGGATATTGGGTATTGTTAGTTGTGAAAATTGTACTTTTATGACTATTGCATGTTGGGTATTGAATATTGCATATTGGGTATTGGTAGTTGAAAAAAAAATGAAAAGAAAAATGTCATGTACAAATATGGCATGTTGAATATTGCTTGAATATTACATGTTGGGTGTTGTATAGTGGTGAATCTTGTCAGTGGTCAATATTGACTATTGGGATTTCATTATGAATATTGACCATACTCAATATTGTCCTTTATGTTTTGACATGCAATATTGGAAGGATGTTGACTATTGGGTATTTAATATTTGTGAATATTGGGTATTTGTTAATTACATTTGATTTTCAAATATGTGATTGAGATTGATATTGCATGCGCGTTTGTTCATTATGAGTTTGAGTGCTACTTTGTGTGGATTATTTATCCATGAGAATAGTTATGCTTCCCCAAATGACTTTGTGGGTTGGTTTATGAGGGAACATGTCATTGTGTAAAAAGATTTGGAATGCACGATAGGCAATACAAATATCATGGAGTTATACGATTTAAATAACATCAAATTGTATCACTTAGAACTACCACATCTCTTTTTGTTTCTGATTTTCCCTCTCTTATAAAGAAACTAAATAACTTTTGGTTGTCTTGCGGATGTAGAACACCCCTTTCCTATAGATAATCTAAAAAAACTTTCGGGTTAGTCTTGCGGAAAGGTGGTGATTTTGAAATGCCTAAAATAGGCTTATTATTTATTCGTCAAAAGTGTGACGTAATCTATGCGCATTGTTAGCCCAAGAGTGACTTTTATTGTACTCATATAGTTAGGGGTATCCTGTGATGAATGCCTGTATGTGATGTGTCCCCACTTGGGCATGGATGACGGAGAAGTCCTCCTTTATATGAGAGAGGCATACGGGCATGTATGTTCGGCACGGAGGTGGTGCGAATGTGGTATAGTCTAAGTGATCAATTCATTATAAACGGATAACTGGGTTAAAATAAAAAAATTATTGGTAAATTTTGAGTAAATAGAATAATAAAATTATTTTCTGCAGGTCTGACTTGCCATGGTTAGTTTCCACAAAACAGGTGTATTTAAGGTAAATAGTTATGAAAATATGTTAGAAACTGTAATTAGCTTTATACATTTGCCTCGTGGAGGAACTACCTGCTTTGTTTTGGTTATTTTGTCGTACTATATTTTCTTGTCATGCCATGCTATTTCTCTTATTGATTTTTTTTTGGGAACTAAAAATTTCACACCAGCTTAATTGCTGACCCAAGCAGGCTTTCGCTTCTTGGGTACATTCCTTTGGGAATGTAGCCGACTAGCTTGTTTCAGGATTTAGTAGTTTCGGGCGAGCTTAGAGAAGTTCGTTTCGTACGTGACGAGCATTGCTAGGGAGTTGAACGTTGTTCGAGAGTCTAGGTCCTTTTGTTTATTAGGTGACAATTTATTCTTTTGTAGTAGAACTTGGTGTTGCATTTTTATTGGGAGAGTTATGCCTATGTTTAGTTGAATTTGTTAGAGTTGGCTCTACGAGATTTAAATGTTATTTTTCCTTATTTTTCGTTTGGCTTTTTAAAGCAATTGTTTTATTTCTCTCTAATCTGGTAAATTGTACATTTGATTATTTCTCGTGGATGCCAACTGTTACTTTTAACGAATGAAATTTATGTCCTGGATTTTGGGAAAACGGATAATCCTATTTGGATATTAGGATTTCATTTTTCATGTGGACCGGGTCGTGACAACAGATTCAAGCAAGAGTTGGATCTAATCCACCGTGATCTGGAGGTTGCGCAGGAAGTTGCGGCTAAGATGTGCTCTGAGTTGCGGTCTCTTGCTAAGGAGAACACCATGAATATGGCTGAGTGGGTTGCCCAGATATAGCAATTAGAAAACAACGTGGAATTTAATGCTCAAAAAGCGAGAAAAGCTGGAGACCAGCTTCGTTTGGAGCAGCATAAGCTCAATGCAGTTAAGAGTAGCCTGGCTACGGAGCAGTCTTAGGTTGATGCGTTGACTGGCAAGCTGGAGTTGTTGGAGTGTGAACTTACTGAAGCAAAGGTGCATGAGGAAGAACTTCTCAAGGCGCAGGGCAAGTGTGAATTCTGCTGGGTCGTGCATGGGAGATTAGAGCTGCTAGAACTGATGAAGGAAGAACATCCTGAATGGAGCCTTGCTTATTGTAAGAAGATGTCTTACGCAAACTTTAGAATGGTCTCTGCATCATCGAAAGAAGAGGGCGATCCGGATCATGACGCTCATATTGAGGCGCGTACGGATGCAACTTCTGCACTTTCCTCTGTTAAGCTTAGTTCTCCCGTATCTGTACCCCCTCCTGATGAAGAATAGATTTTGTACACTTGTACTTTTTTTGTTTCAATTGTAAATGAAAACAAGTTTATTTTGAGTACGCCTTGTACCCGCATTATGTTCGGTCTCCCTATCGCACGCTTTCCATTTTGCCTTGTCGTTTTACTTTGACATAGGTTTGGTTGGGTTAGTAGGAAGCCGAGTGGTCTGTCTGCTGTTGAGAGGTTGACCATTTATCTTGCGAATGATTCTGGCATGTTCTTCTGTGAGGTCTCAAAGCCACTATTGCTCGGTTACATCCAATAAGTGGGTGTTTTGCGGATGGTTTGGCAGTGGGCTACGCTACCCAAGCCGTAGCTCATCCTCAAGGTAAGCCATTGGTGACTTAAGTTGCATATCTGACTGTCGGTTGCGACTGCTGGCAAGATTGAACTTTGGTAGCTGAGTACATGCGCTGTCTTTGGCTAGAGCGCTTATCTCGAGTCAGGTTTCGTGAGCTTGGGTTGACATTCCATGTAGCATTCGTTCGCGTGTCAGAGGGTTGATTTTTAGGTTGGCTCGAGTGACCATTGCTAATAATAGAATGTCAACCTGTGTGAGCGTGAAGACGCTGCTTGAGCTGTAATTTATTTTGGCGACCGCTGTTTTGAGAGGGAGCGGTGGTCGCATAGCGAGCCATTGACATCAGTTGAGGCTGACTGGGCTCCACCTTTCGAACAATCTATACCCACGCGGAGATGATTATAGGTTTGAGATGTGAGAATTCGGTGATCATGGTTTGTTGAAGAGCGATGATCTCGTGGCGAGCCGTCGACATTAGTTCAGGACTGACTAGGCTCCCACCTTCCAAACCATCAACACCCGCACAGAGCGGACTACAAGTTTGGGACGAGGGGATTTGGTTACCATGGTCTTTAGAAGAGTAGTGGTCTTGTGGCAAGCTGTCGGCATCAGTTCGGGACTGACTAGATTCCCACCTTCCAAATCATCTACACCTGTGAGCATCGAGATACAAATTTAGGAGTTTTCGGCAACCATGGTCTGTAAAAGAGCAGTGGTCCCGTGGCAAGCCGTCGACATCAGTTCAGGACTGACTAGGCTCCCACCTTCCAAACCATCTACACATGCGCGGAGCGAGCTACAAGTCTGGGAGTTTGTAATTCGGTGACCTTGGTTTTTAGAAGAGCAGCGGTTCTGTGGCGAACTGTTGACATCAGTAAGAACTGACTAGACTCCCACCTTCCAAACCATCTACACCCGGGCGCAGCGGGCTACAGGTCTGGGCTTTGACCAGAACCTGTCGTTGTCAGTCGTCACTGACTAGGCTTACCTGATTGGGTTCGACGACCGTTGTTCACGAAGGGGGCAACAGTCCTCGACGAGTCGTCGTCACCAGGCGTAAGAGCGCTGATTAGACTCCCACTTCCTAAACCATTGATATCCGCAAAGGGCAAAGTAGGCGTTAGGATAAACTAGAAGTCGTCGTCATCAGCCGAAACTGACTAAGCTTGCTTGGTTGGGTAAGGGCCCCACCTGTTATGGGCGTGCGAGCCTACATCTGTAGGTGGAGTGCATCATGCATATTAGATTCCTTCTGAAGAGATAGGAGTACCTTAAATTAGCTGGTGATTTGCAGGTGTGATCCGTATGTCAAAAGTGACTTGGGTTTCTAATGCTCGAGTCAGGCACGTGGTAGAATACCGCTTGAATAGTGGGCTAAGCCCATGGGCCCATAGAAGAAGAGCTAGGGCTTGTCGTAGGATCAAGACGCAACATGTACAACGTAGATTGCATGGTGACATGCGTACGACATAGATCGTGAGACGGTTGAGTATCGGTTACTCCCCACAATTAATGGGGTTGTGTGCAACATCATTAATTGGATGAACGAGGTCTTATGCGGTTTCCTTGGGAACCATCGTCCCCTTGTTTCCCGTACGGTATTCAATGCTGGCAGTTAATGATGAAACGCCTGTTTGGTGAACCATTATGTTTATATAATGGTGTCTCTTAATCATTGTAGGCATTATCTTCCACATAGAGCACTTCTTCAGATGCTTTTACTCAAAGAATATGCTTTGGGTTTTCCAAAGGCTGAAGAGAGATCTCCAACGTTGGAGTCTTCAAATGTTCTGACATTTGCACCGATGAGTCATGGTATGACTTGCTGTTATGTGTGGTCGCCTGCTCTGGTTGAGCACCCAATTTGTTCGTTGAGTCCTTGTAATTTCTTCTCGCATTGTGTAGAAGAAGTACAAACTTCCTTCCAAGGGATGAGTCTGTCGTTTATGTGTTGGTGCCCTGTCGGTGCTTCAAACCGTCTAGTTTCAAGGATAATACCAGCAACAATCCTTGGAACGGTTGCCTCCCTCCCTTCTCAGTTAGCTCCGTCATGCTGCGTTGCGTTGGAATTCGAGATTGTGGGACAGAGTTGAGTTGGACATGGCCTGTCGGAGTGGGCCATTGACTCCTAGATGCCCATCTCATCCCTTC
Organism: Berberis vulgaris; assembly: GCA_963556465.1. NCBI lineage: Eukaryota > Viridiplantae > Streptophyta > Magnoliopsida > Ranunculales > Berberidaceae > Berberis > Berberis vulgaris. Next base: position 67,241,222 of record OY747135.1, read on the forward strand.
AGCGGGAGGGTGTACTTGATCTATTTCAACCTGATACTTGTCCCAAGTTCGTCTAGTTGAGGGATCGAGCATGTGAGTTGGCCGTAGCTTCAATTGGCGTTTCATGGGGCCCCCGATTGTTGAATTTGTACCACCCCAGGCCATATTTGAGGGGTGTGTCTTTAGAGGCAATGAATTGAACGCGCTTTTTCATTCTGCTTTTGCTCATGGAAAATCTTATTCGGAGAAGTTGCGGAGTCTACTTTGGGTACCCTTGTTGTCGCTTCCGAGTTTTCTTCTGGAGTCGGACTGTTTAAGCGAGTGTTACTGTATGTCGCATCGGATTGAGATGCTTGTAGTTTGTAGTCTTTTGTACCCGCCTCTGGGCTATCGTTGTTACATCTTTCCAGTAATCAGTAGAGTGTGTTTGTGTAATTCTATTTTATTTCTTAAATGAGTGCAAATCATATAAGCTCCTAAGAATTAAAACTCTACATTGACTATGGAAAGGAAAATAAACAACTGAACAGACTGACTGTTGGAGGAGAGAGGTCGACCCAGCCCTGAAGTGAATTCACCTGGCCTTCCTATTATTAGTACCTTCAACTAACTGCTAAATTTCACTGACGCCGTTGAGGTTACAAAAAAGTAAATCTTGTGTGAGAGTTTTCTTCTGCACCGACTGATTGTCGGGGGGTTGTGCTCCCGTCTGCAATGACCTTTCTGCTTTATCGAGTTGAAAAACAGATTGCTCATGTGATGCTTGAATGTTCTCCGCTGCTAAGTCGAGCCACCGCTATTGAGATTTTGTCTCTGTGTGGGTGGAGTGACTCTTCCACAGTTATTGGGTCTGGTTTTTGTTCATATTGCCCCGTGGACTCCAGTTGGATCTGGGAACATTCTATATGCTTCAGTGCAACATAATGGTAGCCTTGTGCCATTGGTTGGTCCCCGCGAATTGTCCCTTCTGAGTGGTTAGCCGTATACTTGACGCACTGGTGAAGGGTGGAAACTACTGCTTTTATCTGGTCAATGAGCGTCAGCTTGTCAACATACTCTTTTAGCGTTTCATTAGATTTCTACCTCAGAGAGAGTATGCAGTGTGGGCTTTTCCTGATCCGCTGGCTTTCGACAAAGCGCGTCAGGAATTCCTTGGTCAAAGTCTTGAATGAGTCGATCCACTTTGGCGGGAGGCTGTGGAACCATGTCAGTGCTGACTTCTTTAAGCTGGTAGGGAACGTTTTGCACATCACCAATTCAAAACCTTTTTTTAGTGCCATTACATGCTGGTAATGGCACAAGTTATCAAACGGGTCGGTGGTCCCGTCATAGAAATCGAGTTTTGGAGGCGTGAACTTCTTTGGAAGAACCTCGTTCATGATACGGTCCACGAACGGTGGAACAAAGAGGTGATATAGCATGTCTGGGTCGTGAGCCCCTTGGGGGAGGGGATTCAGCTTGGCGAGCCTGTCTACCCTGAAGGTCAGGTCCGTATTGACTGTGCCGCCTATTCTAGTCCAATGAGAACTAGCAGGGGCTTGACTCTCTTGTGCATGCTCTTTGTTGTCTTCTGAAGATTGGGGTTCGAGCTGTTCCTGATCTCCATTGACAAGTGGAGGGTTTTGCTGTATGAGAGTCTCTACTGCTTTGGCAATCTGCTGTATTTGTGACAACAACAAATCTATCCTAGGGATTGTTGTTGTTGTTGATAGCGCATGGGTGTGACCCTACTGCCTGTGTGTCACCAACACTGCTGAAAGCGGTGGTATAACGCCAGTCTGAGCATTTAACGTGTCCCCTTGTTCTCCATTGTTGCATGATCGGGTGGTCACCATCTTCTCGTATTATGAAGAGAGATGATGATAGTGATTGGTAGGAACTTTGTCGTCCCCACGGACAACGCCAAACTGATGCAGTCGATTTTCGCTCCCTGCTTTGACCTTGACATGCTGACCTGCACAAGGAACGCACGTGGGCCACAGACCACTGTTGTGGTGGTCGATGACATTCCAATGCTAAAGTCAGACATGAATATGAGGAAGGCAACAAAGAGCAGACACATGAATTTGTAGCGTACCTTAGCCCTCATTCACACTGCCTGTATGAATAAACAAACTTTGCACAACCAGCTTGCGTAGAAAAGATTCCATGCCAATAGATTTGTAGTGTACCTTAGCTTATCAACTTCATGTCTTATTTATAGTGCTGGAGTCATGATTCAACCAGGCCTTCAGTGGCGTAGTTTAGGGAAAAAGATCTTCATGGAGTTCTTTCTCTGAAAAACAAATGAAAATGCTTTGCGAAAGTTTAAATTACTTGCAGGGTTTGAAAACCAATAAAAAAACATTTTTGTCAATGCATACGATACAATTAGATGATATGCATATCATATAATTGGATGTTATGTAAACACTTTGCTAATATTTATTTACAAAGTCTACAATTTAGTTGAAATTCTTAATAAATGCATACCATACAATCATACAAATGGATATGTATATCGTATAATTTGATGATATGCAAACACTTTGTTGGGTCTTAAAAATCAAATGGAAAATGTTTTTGAACCAACACATAGCAATAATTGGATTGTATACAAACACTTTACAAAAGTTCAAAACATTTTTCAATAGGTATTTTTCATTTCGAAGCACTTTTCAAAATATTGTTCACTACCCAAAAATATTCACGAAGCACTTGTCATTGGAAAATTGTCCATCGTCATCGCGAAACACTGTCATTTTCATACAATGAAACCATGTTGGGTTCTAACCCAATAGTAAAACCCTATTATGCAAAAGTTCCGTAGCCAATGTGATAAGCCAAACTTATACATAACCGAAATGTAAATAATCCATTGAAATAATGCATAGATGGCACTATCGATCCCTTCCATTATGTGTTTTAGCTATATCGTTTCATCACAACTCATTCAGTCATTTTGGCAGCGTCTGTTTCACACCACCTAAAGTACTATCCCACACCACCATACCAACTTTTTCTCTCCCACACCACCTACTTTATTTTCCACACCACTACTTCTCTCCCATACCACCAATAAAAACTCAAAATTTTCTCTCTCCTCCCCTCTGTTCATCTTCTTTTCTTCCCTTCTTCTTCTCCTCTCTCCCTTTTTTTCTCCATTAGACACCACCATCACCCCGCCAGCATCGCCACCACCTCGCTACCACCACTTTTCTCCCTCCCTCCACCGCCACCTTTCTTCATCAAGCACCACCACCATGTCGCGACCTATCTCACCCTATTTGTCTTTGAAAACATGGTACCATCCCTTACTTTGGTTCAATTTAAACGCTCAATTGAGGCCGATTTTCAAGCTCATCAAAACATAAAATTGTACTACTCGTAGTCATTTAATCAACACAATTTGAATGAATTAAAAATGTTGTGAATTGAGCAACTTATGATCATTTTACTATACTCACTCAAAACTGTCAAAACAAAAGGTATTGTCCTTGATTTCGGCCAATTAATGTGATCAATTGAAACCGATTCTCAAGATCATCAAAACATAACAATTGTAGTACTCTGAGTTACCTAATAAACACAATTTGAATCATTTAAAAATGTTAGGAAATGATCAAGTTATGGTCATTTTACTAAAATCACGCAAATTTGTCTTGCAAAGAAAACAGGGTCATGTCTCTGACTTTCGGCCAACTTATAAGCTCGATTGAGACTGATTCTCAAGCTCATCAAAACACAAAAAATGTAGTTCTGTGTTATCTAATAAACACAATATGAATCACTTGAAAATGTTTTGAAATGAGCAAGTTATGGTCATTTTACTAAAGTCGCGCAAATCTGTCATGTAAAGAAAATATGGTAGTGTCCCTGACTTTCGGCCAACTTATACACTCGATTGAGACCGATTCTCATCTCATCAAAACATGAATAATGCAATACTCTTAGTTATCTAATGAACACAATTTGAATCACTTGAAAATATTTTGAAATGAGAAAGTTATTGCCATTTTACGACAAACACTCAAATTGTCCAAAAAAAAAACAAAAAACAACAGATTCTGTGTTTTCACCCATTCGCATAGGACAATTCGAGTGAGAGTCTCATACTCGCGAAGGTCCATGTGAGTGGAAGTTTCTACTTCGCATAGGTCTGGGCGAATTTGAGTCTTGTACTCGCATTGCCCAATGCAAATGTGTGAAAACGGAAAAAAAATTGGACAGTTTGAGTGTTTGTCGTAAAATAGCTATAACTTTCTCATTTCAATACATTTTCAAGTGATTAAACTTGTGTTTATTAGTTAACTCAAAGTATTACAATTTTCATGTTTTGATGATCTTGAGAATCAGTCTTGATCGAGCATACAAGTCGGTCGAAAGTCAGGGACACTACCCCGTTTTCTTTGCGGGACATATTTGCGTGACTTTAGTAAAAAGATCATAACTTGCTCATTTCATAACATTTTCAACTGATTCAAATTGTGTTTATTAGGTAACTCAAAATAATACAAATGTTATGTTTTGATGAGCTTGAGAATCGGTCTCAATTGAGTGTTTTGAATGAGTGATAGCTATGTTGTTTCGAAGAAAGGAGAAGAGGGGAAGTCGCCGGTGGTGGGGGGCAGTGTGGTGTTGTTCTGTTGTCTGTTGATCTACAAAAAAGTGAAGAGAAAAGACAGAGAACAGAGGAAGATGGTTTTCTTCTCGCGATTTCATTGTTACTGTTTTTTTTTTTTCAAAAACAGTTTTTTGGATGGTGCGGGTTAGTAGGTTTTAAAAAAATTTGTTAAATGGTGGTGTGGGACAGTAGATTTGGTGGTGTGAAGTAGACGTTGCCTTTCTCCACTGTAGAACAAAATGCAACCGTGAACGTACCACCATGGGAGCAAGTAGCCAATATAGAGAGTTGCGCATCCACAACCTTTCAAGTTATGTAATGTATGTTACATTGTCTTTCGTCCCAAAATCCAGTCAGTGCACATTTCAGTTATACAATCCACACTACCATAAAGACCCTGGAAACCTTAAGGATTCAAGGTCGTTCCACTTAATCTCCAGGCGATACATGCATAATGAAACATGAAGTTACAACCCATATATCTCCTGGGCCCAGCTGCTTGGGGAGGCGAAAATACATTTTTGCCCCCCCTCTTTAAAACCTTTTTCCAAAAAGTGGTTAAAGAGCGGGGGGGGGGGGGGGGGGGGGGAGAGGCAAAAGTGTACATTTGCCCCCACCCTGGCAGCAACCTCGCCCCTTTCCCAGGCCTGCTAGAATTGGGGAAAGAGCACTACTACGATGCCTGGCCCTGTGCCTGGTAGGGCCAAACACCGTTGATATTGCATTGGGATAGGTGTAACACCCATCTCCAGGCAATATCAACGGTGCCTGACACCCAGTGTTCTAAAAATCGCTAGGCGCTGGGCGGGCGGCGAGCAGGTGCCTAGCGCCCAGGGGCCTAGGCGGGTGCCTAGGCGGACGCCTAGGCGGTCTTAGGTTTTGTATTATTACTTTAATAATTTACAAAAGTTAAGCATAATACCTTATCAATTACATCCAATTTAATTCCAGTATACATATACAAAATTTTAAAACATGAAAAATTAACAATCGTGAACAAAATTTATTAAAACTCAAATGAATGAAGTTGGTCATGATGGGTACTTTATATAAATTTGAATTTGTGTATTATTTTATTTTTCTTCAAATTGCATGAATAACCTCAGTTATGTTTGATAAAATCTACATTAGTAAAATTGGTACCGGCAGATCCTTTGAGAATTCCATTAAGTAATCATCATTTGCTACATTTAGACATATACTGAATAAAAAACAATTAAATAGTTTATTTCTAAAAAATAGGAAAGAAAATAAAATAAGAACACAATCAGCCAAATAAAAAAAATAAAAAAAATAAAAAAATAAAAAATAAAAATAAAAATAAAAATCGCCCAGACAGCCTAGACCCCGCCTAGGCCGCCTAGACCCGCCCAGATCCCGCCTAGACCCGCCCAGACTGCCCGCCCAGCCATTAATTAGGCCGATTTTTAGAACACTGCTGACACCTACCAGGCACATCACCAGGCATAGGGCCAGGCATCCTAGAATTTCTGTTGGGGAAAATATATAAACCAATGTGGCTTATACATTCCCCACTGTTGGAGACATGCCTGGTCCTGGGCATGTGCGGGAGGCTCGACAACACAGGCCCAACCTAATAAAAGGGCCCAAAATCATGACCTTTGTAGAGAGAGATCATCGGATAGATATAGTCATGTCTAAGGAAAATCAAGGGCTGGACATGATCTAACACATATGGATAAGTCTTTGAGGACAATCGAGAGCTGAGAAATAATGTAGTTGATAGGGACACATCTAAGGGTGTGTTTAGTTGTCTGGAATTTTATGTCATGAAAATTCATGAGAGGACACTTATATTTTAGGCTAAATTAATGTATCACTTCACATCCACCATTTAATTTTGTGATCAATGGTGAGAATAGTGTGATTCTCATGTTCATGAGACTTCCATTCTCACCATTGATCACAAAATCAAATAGTGGATATGAAATGATACCTCAAATTAGCCTAAAATATAAGGGTCCCCTTATAAATTCACATGGCATAAGATTCCATGCAATCAAACACACCCTAAAGACAATTTATGGTTGAAACATGATCCAATTGATATTTCATTAGATAAAGATTAGATACGGAATAAAAATATTAACAATTAAACTAGTTTGAAGTTACAAGAGGTTCATGCCAGTTTGAAAAGTACTTTAACCAACAACCATATACGTACACTCTAGATTGTTAATGAATCAAACGTATATTTTTTAACATTTAGTATTTGATATATACAAATAGTGTATATATAGATACAAACTCTTGTTTACATATGAGAGGGCCATTTTAATTATCGCACAGGGCCCAAAAATCTTAGGACTGACACTGGTTGGAGATGCTCTAAAAGCCCATCATTAACCAAAACCACAACCATAGGATACATTTTATCACACAATGACAGTTGGTTAATACAAACCCATTAGATAGTATGGCTTAATTTTGATTAACCTATGCTAGCCATTCTAATGACAAGAAGAACTCTGAACTATACACTAGCACTCTAAAGAAAATGACTCGTAATCAACTAAAGCACTGACCTTAGTCATTCAACAACTCCTAAACAAGTCCTAACTAGTCAAAAGTTTAGGGTTCCATATTGTCAGCACTTCTCACTTGGACCGTTGGGGTACAAAGGAAATCTTATTAAGATCTCATTTCACTGAGAAAAGTTCCCTATGCAAACAAATAATTTCAAACTCAATTCGTTCAAGTGAAACATACACATTTGAATTCCCAATTCAATGTCAGAACCTAAGTCATATCTGTTATATGGGCTAGGGGAATAAAGATTTCTATATTTATCTGATTCTAGCTTCTAACAATGTCATGGGGAAAGAAGCGAAAAAAGGCTCATCTGAATGGCAAAGCATATCGACCTTAATCCAAGAATTCCAGAAGTTCAAATAAACACACTTTCCAATCTAGAAGGACAAGAAACCCATAAAATGTTTATCCAATCACTAAATAAAAACAAAACTAAAAAGCTCACTTCATGGCCAAAAGCCCAGACATTGAAAGATGTTTCAAAACATCTCCTCAAGCACCTGCAATGTTTCCCTCGCTTTGACTCCTACGCATGGATAAATCAGGTAAACCTACCAGTTTGTTGCTCACGTCCACCATGTGATGACGATGATGAGATTCTTTGGCTGCAGTGGGGGGCAGACGTGTGTGGTGGTCCTTCATTCGCCTAGTTGAGCTTACTGATTGACCTCTATGAGCATGGCTTGAAGAAGTCGATGCTTTGGTACTTGCTGCACCAAGATTTCCTTTTCTGTGGAGCTTATGGTCTGATCTCAGGCCTCGATCGGATTGATGGGAGGTGACTGAACGACCTGGACGTTCAACAATCTCTTTCGAAGAGCTAGCTTTGATGGGAAGCTTGTTGAAGTAAACAAGACGAGGAAGAAGACCTTGTAGATACTTCTTCAGTTGTTCGTCTCCTACATTTCTCTGGGCTGGGTTTCCTTCCAGGCTTATAGCTTGCAGGGAGCTGTAATTAGCTGCAAGTTGGCCTAGACATTTTGCTGTAGAAATTTTATTGAAGCGCAAATCCAGAATGTTGAGTTTGAGGAGTCGGTGAAGACCTTCTACTTCACTAATTTTATTACCAGCAAGATAAAGTTCCTTAAGAGATGAGCATGATGCAAGCCCTTCAAAAATGACAACATAAAAAAGGTTGCTCATATTAGCACTTTAGATTTATGATGCCAAACAAAGACTAAAGCATGGCATGCAATCTCATAAGGCATGGAAACTCGTCTCTTAGGAAGGGTTAAACACCGTGAGGAATTGGTAGTGCTTGTAAAAGTTGAGCTTTGTTTAAAGTCCTCAAAAGGACAAAACCCATGTAAGCCATTGCTTCACAAGACTTGCATATGAAACACACAAATACACCCACCAAAAAAAATACAAGAAAGGAAAAAAAAGAGAGAGAACCGGCAAGAAAATACCAAACACTAAAACCTTTCACATTAATGTGCTGAACAAAAGAAATAAACAGGAACATACCATGACCAATTCGTAATATCCGATTGTAGCTGAGGTCTAGTACACGAAGACGAGTAAGTTCACGGAGTCCTTCGATGGTAGAGATATTGTTTTTGGCCAAATTCAATACATGGAGTCCTCGGGGAAGAGCACCAGAAGTTATCCTCACTAGAAAGAAGTTTAAGAGATATCAGCAACGAAAAAAGAAATAAAAACTATGCAGAAACTGTCAATCCTAAACATATCAGAAAGACTGAGTCCTCACCTATCATATTCCCAGATAAATTGAGCACCTTCAGACTGACAAAAGCACCAAGAAACGGGATAACAACCAACCCAAGGTTAGCCAGCTGAGCTGATGTAGATGTAGCAGTCATAGAAGAGATATACTTTTTAGCAGCTTCCATTCCATGAACACTCTTGACATCCAGCTTCACAGCAGTTGTACTTCCTGGCACATGCAGCCCTTTCTTTACTTCATCAGTTGAAAAGTATGTTATACTCGAGTCTTTCAATGACGGGCTGCTGGAGTCGAGATCAATCATGTTGACCCAGTCCTGGATTCTCTTGATTCTAAAGTCTTTGGTTGGCAATCTATGCAAACTTGTTTCAGGTCTTTTCATCAATTCTACCTCATCCATCCCAGACACTCCCCATTCTTTGGCTGAATTAACAAAGCCTTCGTATTCATCAACAGAAGGATTCTCACACTTGCCATCTATGCTCCCAAAAACACTGCAATCTCTTGATTGATCTTCCATTGCACGAAAACTATCTTCATGATAGTGTAGTTCTTCACTGTTTTCATACAGTGCATGCAGGTCCTCAGAAGATCTACTATGAGGTAATCCTTGTATTTTAGAGGGTGAACCTTCTTTGGATTTAGTAGGTGAGAAAAATTCCAAGTTAGGCACAGACAGTGATTTAGCAATCATGGATGGGGTACCAGGTGTGCTGTGGCCAGAGCCATCAGCATGCTCACCAGATAACTGATCACTCGAACTTTCATTCCCTTCTTCTAGCTGCCTTGCTTTCTCCAATGTGGAGAACAATTCAGTGTGCACCCTTTCATCATTCCCTTGAAAAGATTCATGAACCCAAGATTTTTCATGCTGGTTATGGAGTTTTATTTCAGGGTTCTCACTGTCAAACGGCTGAATCATCGCATGATGGTCTACAGAATAAATATTTCCACTGCCATTATGCTCAAGGGAATGATTTGTTGAGAGAACTTGATCTACCTCATCCAGAGCACTTCCTAGAGACTGACTTTTCCTAACATATGCTGTCTGATGAACCTCCATATTAGCCATGGCAGTTGGATTTTCATGCATTTCCTCAGATCTACAGAAACTCTTTGGAGAAGATGAACAACTAACTTGCTCCAAGATTGTGGTACTAGAGGTCTTGTCAGAAAAACCCTTCAAAGGGTCTGAAATACTAGGGACGCCAGATGCTTTATTCACCCGATCCTGGGAAAAGTCTTCAAGTGATTTACTGATTGATTCCAGAGATCGTTGAGCTTCGTTCTGAACATACCAAATAACCGATTCATCTTCTCTACATCTAAAAAATTTAAAACTCAGCGGCAATGAAAAGTAACGGTTCTTCTAAACATACCTTTGATTTAGGGCAATGGATGTTTGTTTGAAAGCAAGAAAACCTAACCATTGAATGTTGAAAAATGTTTTAATAAGTAGTGCACTCATCTATAGCCAATAGTTCATGAAAATGTCTGATATGTGAACCAAATGTTAGGGAATTGGGTTTTCCACCAAGCTTCCCGAGTTTTAGCCAAGGAAGACGTTAGCCATAGTCGAGGGACAGACCCTCCAAAACACGACACAGTCTCCAAATGTGCGATGATCGTGATCTCCTTAGAACACAAACTTTTATCAACCCGTCACAATTTCCCCACACCCACTTGGCGGTGCGAGAAGAGTATGACTTTTTAGTAGCGGCCAGAGTGAAGAAATTCTTTGTCAACTAGGGGAACCCAATAGGAAACATAAGGCAAATATTCACTCCTGCTTCAAAAGTTAAAAAAAAAAATATGAGATTTTAAATTCAAAATAGGAAACATTTAAATTCAAAATCCACCTTTAAAAAAAAATAAACAAGATGCACGAGGACTAGGAAGTACAATTTCGTTAACACTCATTGAATTGAACTGCAAAAGTTGTTACATTGAGTCATTGACTGACTAAGAATGACATGTCATTGACAAAGACTGCATGCAGATCCATATATTTAAATACTTTGAAATGTCAAGAGATTTAAAATTAATTATCAAATGAAAACCTATTAACTTTTAGTATAAAAAAAACACAACATTTTGATCACAATTTTGCATTAGAAAATTTAACTTGTTTTCTCTTTTCTCTTTGTACCACTTGTCACTATCAAATTCTCAAAAGCTATTATTATTAGTAATGAAATTGTTCAATCACAACACACCACACCACAAAACATAGGGATTTCGTTTTGTGCAAGGTTTTGTTACTTATTTTTGTTCACCACACATGTTTGCCTCATTAGGCAACAAGAAATTACAATTCAAACTCGTAAGTGAGAATAATAAATTAAGGGAACTACATTTAAGTTCACCAATGAGAACACAAAATGTCTCATTGAGCCCCACCCCCAACAAAAAAAAGATTAGGGAAAATCAAAATAACAACACCAAAAATAAAACAATGCTCAAGGTCTTCAGTTTCGCATTAAAAATTTCATCATTGTTAATAGAAAAAGAAAAAGAAACCCCGAAATGCAATTAATAAGATAACCCCAATAAGTTTAACAACCTGCAAGACAATAAAGATATAATCTGATCATATGGGATGATTCAATAATCAATATATCTATCAACAATCCCAATCGATAGCTCAATAACACAAACAATTCCAACCAATTCGATTATAACACAATACAACCTCATACAACCAATCCAACAAAAAAATCAAAGAAAACAAACAATACCCAGACCCAAAACATCAATTTAAATCCATCCCATGAGCTCAAATCAACAAATATCTCATCCTACAATGATCTTCTGAATAAAGATAAACATACCCAAACTTGTAAAACTTAAATAATAAATAAAAAGGAACATAGAAGAACTCACCAACCCTTAGCCAGGTCGTAGCAGAGGTTGAAACCCTCCCTCAAAATCTAAGCTGGGGGAGATCTATGAAACAAAATCAAACAATACCCTTTCTTTCTTTCTCCTTCGTCGTTTATGGGTTTCTTCTTTTTTTTCTTTGCTTCACTTGGACGAAATATAATGAGAGAGAGAAGAGAAGTAGAAACCAAAACAACCTCCTCTAGTATCTTCTGAAACCTCCCCCGCTTAACCCTACCACTAAATTGTTGATTAAGAAATTACTTGACAATCTCTCTATTTATAACCAAATAAAATATAAAATAAACGGTGTGGAATTGTTGTTCGTTGTGTCGAGTGACGTCCACACAAATAATAATCACTTTTCTTCTCTTCTCGTTGTTAGCGATTCCCACGGATCTCTATTCCCTTCTATGCTTGCCTTTCGTCACGTTCTGGACAGCAAACGCTAAACGCAGTGTTCCCGTGCTCCAAATCATGGATTATTAAAAGACATGTTTCAAATTTAGGGTGTGTTTGGTTGCATGAAATTTTATGTTGAAAATTTATGAGGTACATCTACATTTTAGGCTAATTTGAGTTATCACATCATATCCATTTTGTGATCAATGGTAGGAATGAAAGTAACGTGAATATGAGAATCACATGTCTTGAAGACCAAAAAGTGTGATTATCATGTTTATGAGAATTTCATTCCCATCATTGATTACAAAATCAAATGGTGGATATGGAGTGATACATCAATTAAACCTAAAATATATGGGTCACTCATGAATTTTCATGACATAAAATTTCATGCAACCAAATACACTCTTAGAGATATAAAAACACCCACAAGTTGGAATAAAAGACACCCCATTAATAAATTGGGGTTTTCGCATACCAAAATTACCTATACATGTTTCAAACTTAGGGATACATGTTTCAATCCCTCTCCCATCATTCGGGAAATCACATCTATAATATCTCCTCGATTAGCAAATCGTCACAATAGATAAATAAGAGGATTTGTGTTTCATAAATGAGTTTTATTTTAGTGAGAGTTTTTATTTTAGTTTTTTTAGTGAAAGTTGTTTAGTCATTTGTGAGTTATCGAAGGTAGTTTGAAAGAATAGTATAAGAATGTCCAAGGTATAATGTGTCTTTTGAGACATCAAATGTGAGTGTGCAAACTAGTTCAGTTAGCGTATGTCATACCCCGAACCAATTTTTTTTAAGAGAACTAGGAATATATTCTAGAGCCTAGATTTACTTCATAACTGACCTGCAAAAATGCTACTTTTTTTTTAAATCAATAGATATAATAAAATGATTTTATTTCTTCGCGTTAATACTTTTTATTATAATATAAGAGGTCGTGATTATATGAGATAAAATAATATATGCTTGAATAAATCATTTATCAAGACCTGGACCCGAATCAATACCTAATTAATCGATTCTAGACCCAAATCATTAGGGTTGAAGCAGTGTAAAACCCATTAATTCATGTCAAATTCTCACAGCTAGGGGGTCATTTCAACCCATCTAAAAGCATTTCTACCTCCTAGAGTTTTGTTATGATCATTGATGATACACCAAAATGGTCACGTCCCCGAGTCATACACGTGTTATGATGATCTTGAGAAATTATAGATTCTAGCGTCAGCCCAATATTGATCCGACCCAAAGCGGTTTTAGGCCCGCCCAATGCAGTCCGCTAAATGGACCTGAACTCTTATAGCTCGCTACGCCCACGTGTCTCACAACTATCGTCAATATCCGTAAGCCCTACTAAGGCAAGTATCTCGATGATCAACTTCAGATAGACAACTACAACATCTTTCCGCTTCCAACTAGGAATCAAATACTAGTGTACATATCACGCAGGGAAACTTCCTCTTACGGATTACCCACTGATAGGAAACTATCTCCCGCGTATCTAAGAACATAGGGCTAACAGGGAACTTCCCTTCTACAACACGACTCTTAATTAGAGAAGGATCTCCAGGAATATCTCCTTCCTAAACTACACCATCGATGGTCAAACTCGGATTCCTACAATATAAATAAGACACGAGGTTGGTAAACTAAGGTATGCTATAAATTCCTTGTTTACAACATTACACCTTTATCAGATTTCTGTCTGACTTTAGCATCGGAGCACCATCGGCCACCACAACCGTGGTCCGTGGCTCACGTGTGTTACTTGTGCAGGTCAGCAGGACTAGGTCAAAGCAAAAAGTGAAAAACGGTTGCATCAGTTTGGCGCCGTCCTTGGGGACGACAAAGTTCTTAGCATTTCACTAACATCATCTCCCTTCGAGATACAGAGAGATGGTGACCACGAGATTACGCAACAACAGAGAACAAGGGGACACGTCACCGCCGCTTTCAGGGATTTCAGTTATGCACGGGCAGCAGACTCATGCCTCTGCACCGACATACCCCATGATAGATATGTTGTCATCTCAAATACAGCAGATCGCTAAAGTGGTGGAGGGTCTCGCCTGACAAAACCCTTCACCTGCTAATAGAGACCAGGAGTAGCACATGCCTCCATCTCCAGAGGACGTCAGAGAGCAAGCACATGAGAGTCAAGCCTCCGCTAGTTCCCATTGACTAGAGGAAAATGCGTGGTTACCGCTGAGCCGGCCGCCAGGGCAAAGAGGCTCGACCCTCAGACCCCCTTCGCAGAGGGGCACACGACCCAGACGTGTTGTACCGTCTCTCTGTCCCACCATTCGTGGATAGCATTATGAATGAGGCCCTTTTGAAGAAGTTCACTCATCTGAAGCTCGACTTCTGCGATGAAACCACTGACCCATTCGACCATCTGCACCATTATCAGCGTGTAATGGCCCTCAAAGAAGAATCAAAGTCGGTGATGTGCATGAATTTTCCCACCAGCTTGAAGAAGTCAGCACTAACACGGTTCCACAACCTCTCGCTGAGATCGATCGACTCCTTCAAGCTGGAAAAGGAGTTCCTGACGCGATTCGTCGGGAGTCAGCATTTTTGGAAATGCCCACATTACATACTTTCTCTAAGGCAGAGATCCAATGAGATGCTCAGAGAGTATGTCACTCGTTTCAACAACGAGTTGACACTCATTGACGGTTGCAGCGACGACACAGCCGTGACAACTTTCACTGCGGGCCTAAAGGAAGAAAAGCTCTACGAAGACCTCACCTTGGAACCCCCTTTAGATATGACAAAGCTCCTCAAGAGTGCCCAGAAGCACATTACCTTAAAGGAGTTGAGGACCGTAAGTAGGGAAACCGAATGTGAGAAGAAGCCCTCCGCTCCAAAGGACAAGAAGGAGGGAAAAAGACTCGAGGATGAAGAAATGAGCAAGAGGAAGCATAGTGACAACATGTCAGACCCTAGCTGGTCCAAGCCAGAGAAAGTATCCAACTACGTTGGATCCAGAGCTGTGACACCTCTCAATTCTAGCCTGTCGGACTTATTAAACTCCATGAAAAACTGGGAAGATCTGAAGTGGCCCCCAAAATCACGCGGAGACCCCTTCAAGCGTGACAACAAAAAATATTGCTCGTACCATAAGGAGGGCAACCATGATACCAACGAATGCAAGAATTTAAGATATGAGATTGAGTACTGGATCCGCAGGGGCAAGCTAAAAGAATTCATGAACTTTGAGAAGCGATTAGAGCAATCCAGGGAGCGGGGGGAGTCAGTCAAAAAAATAGAGAAGGAGACTCCGAACATAATTTATGTTCTTCATGGAGTCAAACCAAATGAAGACCAGTCGCACAAGTCCCACAAACGGACGCTACTAGAGATGCAGACACAACCCGCGGATGAGGACATACGTATTTTCTATTCAAGGGTTCAAAGCCCCATTCTCACCTTGATCTTTATGGACAAGGACCTCGAAGGAGTCTGAGTGTCACACAACGACGCCCTAGTCATCTCGGTCTCCATCGCAAGGTGGGAGGTTAAAAGAGCTCTGGTAGACATAAGAAGCTCACTCAACGTTCTGTTCTACAACGCGTTTCGCAGTATGGACCTCAAAGAAGAGAACCTGGCGCCTTTAGACTACCCGCTGATTGGATTCAACGGAGAGAAATGCTCCCAAATCGAAAAAATAAGGTTAGCAGTAATGACAGGAGAACCACAATTGAGAAAGGTCTTGTTTCTAGAATTCATGGTACTAGATACACCGTCTACCTACAACCTTATCTTGGGAAGACCATGGCTCCACCAGATGGAAGCAGTAGTCTGCACCCTTCACCAGTGCGTTAAGTACACCGCTAACAACTCTGAAGGGACGATATGTGGAGACTAACCTACGGCACGAGGCTGCTATTATGCTGCACTGAAATAGATAGAATGTTCCCAGATCCAATAGGGTCACGCGGAGCAATCTGAACTAGAGCCAGGCTGAGTGACTGCATAAGCATCACCGTCAAGTGACACATAAGCAATTTGCTCTTCGACATGACAGAATGGAGAGACCGAGGCAAGTGAGGATACAACCCTCCGACATTCCATCGGTGGGGGGATTAACACCCTTACAAGGTTTGCCCTCCAGTAACCTCTGTAAACATCAGCGAAGCTCAGCAGTCCGCTGAGAATACCAACGATCCACAAGGGCTGTCCGAATTCACTTCAGAGCCAGGATAAGTTTCTCTCCGTCAAAAGTCAATTTATGTTGATTGTTTATTTCACTTTCCATAGTCAATGTAGAGTTTTAGTTCTTAAAGACTTGTGTGATTTGCAATCATTTAAGAAATAAATAAAGAATTATGAAGACAAACTCTATTGATTACTGGAAAGATGTAACAACTAGCGCCTAGAGGCGGATACAAAAGACTACATGCTACAAACATCTGAATCTGGTACGACATGGAGTAAAGATAGACAACCCAACTACGTGAGGAGATCAGAAGAAAGCAAAAGTATTCGAAGTAGACAAAGTGAGCTCCCCGGTGCAAGCTATACACAAGCAACAACAAAGATATCCAAATGAACGTCGCTCGACCCCTTCCCAAGATCAAGGACAAGGTGACAGAGGCAGCTGAATGCACAGACCGGCCGATTGCTCCATCGAATCACCCCAGAAACAACCTGCCAATAGCGATTTATACCTTACAACGGACGACTAACTTCCTCAAAAGGCATCATATCTCTTGATGACTTCCTCAAATGACTTACGCCCCCCTGGAGAAGATAGAAGAAAGCAAATGAGGATGGCCACAAGCAACGAAGCAGTCAAGGTCTCACAATGCTGCCAAGCCATGATACTTTTCCCATGCGCAGTATCCGGGGTGATTAAGAGATACCACCCCCAAAAGCATCGCGCATCCGCTAACACTTCGATCAACCATAAGTTAGCAGCGGAAATCGCAAATACGCAGGCACAACGACACAAAGTAACACCAAGGTATGTCCCTTAGAAAAAACAAAGCGTACTTCTTCTCCTTAATAAAAGAAGAAATTACGAGATCTAAGCAGATCAACTGCGTGCCCACCCAGAACAGGTGACCACGCATAACAATGATTATCACTGTGCCTGATCAGTGCAAATTTCAGAACATTCGAAGACTCCAAATATGGATATCTCCCTTCAACCTTTGGAAAATTTGAAGCATTTTCTTCAAGCAAGAACATTATAGGAGATACGTTTTACAGAAGATAGTGCCTACAACGATTGAAGAACACCATTATATAGACATGATGGTTCACCAAACGGATGCTTCAACATTAACTGTCAAGCATTGAATACCGTATAGAAAACAAGGAGACAACGGTTCCCAATGAAACTATGCAGGCAACATTTGCCCAATTAATGGCGCTGCACGCAACCCCATCAAGGGGAGTAACCGATACTCAATCGTCTCACAGCCTAAACCGAACATGTGCTAACGCGTGATCTATGCCGTACACGTAGCGCAATTTGTGCAAGCAACCCTAACTCTCCCTCTGCGGGCGCATGGGCTTGACCCACTATTCAAATAATATTCTACCACATGCCTGGCACGAACACTAGAAATCCGAGTCAATTCTGACACACAGATCATACCTGTAGATCTTATGCGATTTAAGTTAATTTCGTCTATATAGTGCACGACGCTAGCGGACATAGGTTTGCACGCTCTCAAGTAGGCGGAATCTCTCTCCAACCAGGTAAGCTTAGTCAGACGAGACTGATGACGATGGCTTCTAGTTCATCCCAACACCTAGTCCACCCAGTGTGGATCCCGATGGTTTAGGAAGTGAGAGTCATCAGCGCTATCACACTTGGTGATGACGACTCGCCAGGGATCATTGCCCCCTTCGTGGTCGATGAACGCTGAACCCGATCAGGTAAGCCTAGCTGGTGACGATCGACAACGAAAGCTTTTGATCAAAGCCCAGAATTGTAGCCCCTACTGCGCGGGCGTAGATGGTTTGGAAGGCGGGAGCCTAGTCAATCCCGAACTGATTCCGACGGCTTACCGTGGGACCATTGCTCTTTAGTCTGGCCGCCAAATTACAAACCCCAGACCTGTAGTCCACACTGCGCGAGCATAGATGGTTTGGAAGGCGAGAGCCTAGCTAGTCTGGAACTAATTCCGACGTCTCGCCACGGGAATTACCAACCCTAGACTTGTAGCCCCTATTGCGTGGGTGTAGGTAATTTAGAAGGTGGGGCCTGGTCAGTCCTGAACTGATTTCGATGGCTTGCCATGGGACCACTGCTTTTTAGCTTGGTCGCAAAAAACCCCCAAATTTGTAGCTTGATGCGCACAGGTGTAGATGATTTGGAAGATGTGAGCCTAGTAAGTCTCGAATTGATTCCAACGGCTTGCCATGGGGCCACTGCTCTTCAACCTGGTCACCGAATCCCTTTGTCTCGAACTTGTAGCCCCCACCACTTGGGTATAGATGGTTCGAAAGGTGGGAGACTACTCAGTCTTTGAGTGATGTCGACGGCTCGCCACGGGACCACTGCTCTTAAGCATGGTCGCCAAATCCTTATTACCTGAATCTATAGTCCACTCTTTCGGACATACATGGTTCGGAAGGTGGGAGCCCCAAGCAGCTCACCACACGACCACTACTCTCCTTCAAAACAACGATCGCAAAGATAAATCCCAGCTTAGTCAGTGTCTCCACACTCAAACGGATTGACATTCAACTATTAGCTAGCAATGGCCACTCACGCCGATACATAGATCGTCTAGCCAGTGCCCGGATAGAGGCTACATAAAATGCAGCCCGAGCTTACGACGCCTAATTCGGTACAAATGCTCCAATGCATATGCTCGGCTAGCGCAACTCGCCTATGGCAGCAGCTGCAGCCGACAAATCAGACAAACAAGGTAAGCTTCCAGTAGTTTACCTTAAGGACAAGGCACAGTTTGGGTAACGCAACCCTCGGCTAAACTGCTCGCGACATGCCCACTATCGAACATGACTATGCAACAATGACTTTGAGTCATTCGCAGCGCAAATGGTTAAGTTCTCAACAGCAGACAGAGCATTCGACCTATCAATCCAACCAGCATATGCCAAAGCAAGACGACAAGGCGAAACGAAAAATGCACAATAGGGACAACTAATACAAAACAAGTATAGAGCACAGTCAAGATAAAAATGTTTTCATTAACAGACAAAGTAAAATGGGTGCAAGTACGCAAAGTTTACTCCAGATCAGAAGAAGGTACAAAAACAAAAGAGCTAAGCTTAACGGAGGAAGGGGCAGGGGTCGCATCCATACGTGCCACGGCCTGAGCATCAGGGTCCGAACCACCCACTTCGTCTGATGATGCAAAGGCAACGGACAAGTCTACATACGACATCTTCTTATATCCGCCAAGATCCCATCCGGATGCTCCTTTTTCATCAGCGCTAGCAGCTCCAACCTATCGTGTACGACCCAGCGGAACTCGTACTTGCCCTGTTCTTGCATAAGCTTTTCCCTTCACGCCTTCACGTCAGCAAGTTCACGCTCCAACACTCCAACACTCCAACTTGCCAGTCAACGCATCCACCTGAGACCGCTCTTCACAGCACTAAGCTCATATGTCTCCAATTTGAGCTGGTCCTCGGCCTTCCTACCTCTCGAGCATTGAACTCCACATCGGACTCTAATTGCTGCTTCTGAGCAGCTTAATCAGCCTTCTTCAAAGCATTCTCTTCAGCGAGAGACAGCAGTACAGAACGCGCCTTAGCCGCTACTTCCTGCGTGACTTCCATGTCTTGGCGGGCTCGGTCCAACTCCTGTTTGAATCTGTCCCTCGCAGACACCCCCTTCGCTAGATCACGCTCAAGGGCTTCTAGATGAACCCTCTGAGTTTTAGCAACCACAGCTGATTGCTCTGACCTCTTCTCTTCAGCCTGCTTCCTCAACCACTCAATTTCATAAAGCGCGTCAAAATACAACGCTTGCATGTGCGAGAAGACACGCTCCATGTGTACACCCTCTCACGAGCCGCCTCGACTTCTGTTCTAGCAGTGGCCACCCGGCTCAAGTGAGACACACCCAGCATAAGGTATTTTAAACCCTTATTCATACGCCCTCTAGCGTATCATCCTCGGGTTTTAGAGCGTAATCCATCAGCCAGCTATGATGCCTACTTATATGCTTCCTCGAAGCATACTCCACGTTAACCTCCCGATGCCAAAACTGGGTGCTCATCTTTATTAAGTCCGATGCAAAGAGGCTGATCCTTGCATTCAGATGAAGCTCCCCCGGATAAGGAATTATACTAGAACCACCCTTCGAAGTTGCCACTGTTCCCTGGCTCTCCTCTGCAACTTTTTCGTTCTCACGAACAACCGACCCTTTAGTGCGAGACGGCTTAACAAAATCCAAAGAAAGAGGAGAGAAAGAGTTATCCAAATGACCCTCCAACACCTCAAGCTGTGGCCTGGAACGAGATGGTGAACAATGCGGATTACAAGAAACTTGGCCTATGCTTCCACGATCACTATCAGACAGCGCACTAACAGAGTGGTCTAGCTCCAGAACCTCGGGCAGATCTTCATGGGAACCTTTTACCGGAGCAGTACCGCGCGAATCGGCACCGACAGAGGCCGCATTGCAACCCTCATCTATCGCTCACTCAAAACTTTCGTTTGCGCAATAATAAGATTTGACATGTCGTTGACCCCTGCAAATTGCAGATAGTCTTTTCCCCAGCCAGATACATAGGCCTCTGCCCTGACGGGCCGATCGGACTCGTGCTCTTCACTCACTGGAGCGGGTTGTGTTGAAGATGACCCAGTTCTGATGTGAGACCTCTTCGAACTCACAAAAGAGGCAAACGTCTCAGACAATTCCTCCGCGTCAGACAACACAAGAGCTTTGGTCCCAGCGACCTTCCTCTTCCTAGAAGGGGCCCCATCTTCAAGCTTAACTCGCAATGTTCGGTAAAGAGTGGGGGTCACTTGACAATTGTCACACAGTCCACTGCGAACGAATATAACATCCACCTAGTTCCTTATTGACAAACCATAGAACGTCTCCATAGTGTTTTGCTCCTCTAGGGTAAGAGGAGTAGTGGAAAACCGTCTTGCGAAAAAGCACAAGCAACGATTAGCACACAATCAAGCGCATTGAAACCAGAAGAAAAATCTGTACTTACGGAGTGTTCTGAACTTTCGCTCGAGCAGATGACCCCTGAACTGAAAGTACTTTGAATCTACGGGGGCCAAGAAGTAATACTTCTTCCAAAACTTGAAGTCATCTGGCAGATTCACGAAGCAAGTCGGCGACGTCATCTTATAGATATCGTTACCCTTCAATCGAGGAGAATTCAACAATTGGATTACTCATGGAGTCACGCAGACGCCGACTTCCTTCTCCCTAATCAGAATGAGAAGAATGATCCTGTATCCATTAGGCCCAAACTGGGCCGGAGGAATCCCAAGGAAGTCCAAGAATTTCCAAATCACATTCAGAACAGGAATGCGTACTCCGGTTTGAAGCATCCCCCGATGCAAGCAGATGAACCCCGCCAGTGGCAACATTGGCGTCTGGTCGCCCATCAGAACAGACAATCGCAGGTCCTCAAAAACCCCAAACTTCGTACGAATTTAAGCATGACCGGGTTTGGAAAACAACCTGTCTTCGAAAAACTCAAGGCATATGGCCAAGGTTGCGTCATCAATAAGGTTTTGTTGAGCCATGAAGAAGAAGAACAAATTTTCTAATCAGAAGATGAACAGATCAATACTTTCAAAAACAAAGGAATTAGAAGGGTCAGACTCCGCACAACGGATGACCTAAATAGGGATTAGATTCCCGCCTCTTTTCAACTGAACTAACGCACGTTCAATAAGTGCAACATTCGGCACAAGCAACGATTCAAACTCAATCATCATGAGCGACATATTTTTTCAAGATATGACTTAGCGAACAGATGTGACGGCCCACTAACTCGAGGGGAGTAGCTGATGATACACCAAAACGGTCACATCCCTGAGCCATACAGTGTCATGATGATCTCGGGGAATTACGAGCCACAGCGTCAGCCCAACACTGATCCGGCCCAAGCGGTTTTAAGCCTGCCCAATGCAGTCCGCTAAACGGACCCGAACTCTTACAGCCCGCTATGCCCACGTGTCTCACAACTATCCTCAATACTCATAAGTCCTACTAAGGCAAGTATCTCGAGGATCAGCTTCGGACAGGCAATTACACCAGCTCTCTGCTTCCAATTAGGAAGCAAATACTAGAGTACATATCACGCAGGGAGACTTTCTCTTACGAATTACCCACTGATAGTGAACTATCTTCTGCGTATCTAGGAGCACAGGGCTAACATGGAACTTCCCTTTTACAACACGACTCCTAATTAGAGAAGGATCTCCACGAAGATCTCCTTCCTAAACTACGCCATCGATGGTCTGATCGAACCAGGTTTCCTGCACTATAAATAAGACATGAGGTTGGTAAGCTAAGGTACACTACAAATTCCCTATTTACAACATTACACCTTCCTCAGATCCCTGTCTGACTTTAGCAACGGAGTGCCATCGACCACCACAACGGTGGTTCATGGCTCACGTGTGTTACTTGTGCAGGTCAGCATGACTAGGTCAAAGCAGGGAGCGAAAAATGACTGCATCAATTATGATTGTTGTTGTTGCAGATAAAGAAATAAGTACTTCACAACCAGAAAAAAATAGAATCTAAGCCTTGAAACTTATAACAAATTACACAACATGAAATGAATGAATGAGTAAATAAATAAATAATTGAAAATTTTCCTTTTTGAAAGAAACTGAAGCCACCTCGCACTCTAGGCCAATAATGGGTGAAACACAGTCATGGACTGCAAGTTAAGCTTTCAGTATGGCAGATATTGGTTGTGTTTAGTTAAATTTTGAAATGAAAAAAAAAATGGTCTAAACACGACTATAGGGGTGTGATATTGTTATCTAAGTTCTCAAGCGTAGGTTGTGAATGGTTCAATCACATACATGGATGTACGATATTGACTCTCAGTTTTGCAGGGTTATGCTGCAACATTGACCTAGGATATTACAACTTGTGGTTTTTATGGGTGATGTAGTCGATTCCTGCTCTCCTTCTTCGCTGGTTGCCTAGACCCGCACAAGTAGCACACATGAGCTAAGGACCACTGTGTGGCGGCCGATGACACTCTGATGCTTAAGTTAGATATGGCTTGCGGATGTCCTATGGTGGTTGATGTCGAGGTCTTTGCATAGTTTCTCAACTTTTCTCCCTTCAAATTAGCTTTTGTTATAGCTGACTAGTGTCCTTGGAATATCTCAATGGACGTCCATATGAATTTCTCAATTTGATCCCGTCTTATCTTGGATAGAGGCTCAACTTTGACCCATTTAGTGAAGTAATCAACTAGTACAAGAAGAAACTTCTTATTGCTTGAGGCCGTGAGCGGTCCGACGATGTCTGTTCCCCAAACGACCATGGGCTAGTCATCGGAGTCAAGGGTTGAGCGAGCATGTGAGTATACGATGCAAACCTGTGGCACTTATTGCATTTGAGGACGATGTCTTTCGCATCCTGCTGCATTTGTGCCTAGTAGAACCCCAGAGTCAGGGCTAGGGTCCTACTGCCTGGGTGATTCTCGTAGATGTCGTCTTGGACCTCTCTAAGGACGTGATTTGCCTTCAGGAGGCTAGGCATCTGAGCAGTGGGCCTGTGGATGACCTTCTGTAGAATTTTTCGTTCAGGAGGGTGTATCGCGCTGCCCTGTTTTTCAGTTTTCTGACCTTTGATTTTTCGGCTGGGAGGTCCCCATCTTTGATGTACTCAATAATGAGATCCATCCAGCTTGAATCCACTTCAATTTCATAAAGCTAATTGAAATCCTCTTCCTCCAAACTTGACTACTCTTGGAATTCGATGAGCCCATTAGCAGTCTTTGCAGGCCTGGCTGGATAGTGCGTCGGCTCTTTCGTTGTCGTCTCGCGAACACTGTAGGCGTTCAAATCTTCTGAATTGGATTGTTGCGTTATTGACTTTTTCGCGGTAGGCTATCATCCTTGGGTCTTTACTGTTAAATCCCCTTTAACCTGGTTGACTACGAGACGTGAGTCGCTATAAGCGGTAAACACAATTACCTTGATTCCTTTTGTTAGTTTCATGCTGAACAAGAGGGCCTCGTATCCTACCTCATTGTTCGAGGCTGGGAAACCTAACCTGACCAATTTTTCCAAGACGAAGCCACTTGGAGAGTGGAGTGTGATATCGACACCATTTCTTTTCAACGTGGCTGACTCGGCGCAACGCATGATCCAACCTTGTTCGCCTAGTCTCTGCTCTAAGCTGTTTGGCTCCTGTTCCCCACTACTAGTAAATTCGGCGATGGAGTCTGCCAATGTTTGGGATTTGATGGTTGTTCTTGAAGCGTAGTTGATGTCAAACTGTCCCAGTTATACCGACTATTTAACCATCCTGCCTGATAATTCAAATTTGTGCAACACTGTGCAAAGTGGGTGTTTGGTCAGAACTATAATAGAGTGGGCCTGAAAGCAAGACTTCAACTTCTTGGAAGAGATGACTAACGCCAAAGCTAGCTTATCTAGATTTGGATAGTTTGCTTCGGCTTCCACAAAAGTTTTGGTGGCGTAGTACACTGGTCTCTGTATCCCCTTATCATTCCGTACAAGAGCTGAATTGACAGATTGATCTGAGACGGCTAGATTTAAATAAAATGTCTCTATTGGGGTTGGTTTTGAGAGTAGCTCAGTACTTCCCATGTATGACTTTAGGTTCTGGAAGGCCTGCTCACACTCTTCGTCCCAGCTGAAAGCCTTGCTTCCTCTGAGAATCTTGAAGAAATTGAGGCACTTGTCTAATGACTTGGACATAAACCTATTAAGTCTTGCCACCCTCTTGGTTAGCTTTTAAACTTCCCCGATGGAGGTCTGAGACTTTATATCGAGAAGAGCCTGAATCTACTTTGGATCTGTTTCTATTCCTCTATGGTTTACTATGTAACCTAGGAACTTGCCCGATTCAACCCCAAATGTGTATTTTTGTCGGTTGAGCTTCATCTGATACTTGCAGAGTTGGCCAAATGCTTTGGCAAGATCGGATATGTGATCTGGGCTATGGAGGCTCTTGGCCAACATGTTGTCTATGTAGACCTCCATGTTCCTTTCGATTTGATTTTTGAACATCCGGTTAACTAGCCGTTGGTATGTTACACCCGCGTTCTTGAGGCCGAATGGCATCACCCAATAGCAATATATCCCTCTTTCGATTATGAAAGAGGTTTTTTCTTGATCCGAGAGGTGCATCTATATCTGGTTATATCCGGAGTAGGTGTCCATGAAACTTAGGAGGTCATGTCCTGACGTGGCATCTACAATTTGATCGATGTGGGGAAGCAGAAAACAGTCCTTTGGGCATGCCTTGTTCAAGTCGGTGTAGTCTACGCAAACTCTCCACTTTTCTTTTTTTTAACCAAGATGGTGTTTGCCAGCCAATTTGGGTACCGCACCTATTTGATCACGTCGGCATTAAGTAGCCTCTGCACTTCTTCATTTATGATCTGGTTCCTCTCGGGCCACATATTTTTTCTTCTGTCTGACCGCATGTTGGGTCTACATTTAGTCGATGGGTGATTATGGAAGGGTCTATTCCAACCATATCCCTCATCATCCAGGTGGAGACGTCATGTTTTTGTCACAACAATGTTATCAGTTGTTCTGCAACTCTTTGCTTAGGTGGAAGGCTATTTGGATGGCTCTGCTGTCACTAGGGTTGTCCAGATACAACCATCGGTTCCTCTTCGGGTTGACCGTCGTTGGGTCTTCCCCTCGGGCATACATGGGCCTCCTCATCTGGGTGGGGAAAGTCCTTGCTCAACTCCGGACCCGAGCTTAAGGGCGCGTCAATCGTGCTCTCAATCTGTAGTTGACGGCTGTCAAGCCACTTCAGTACTGCATAGTGGTAGTCTCTAGCAATCGGCTGATTTTCTCGTATTGTGCCTACTGTCTGATTGACAGGGTACTTGACGCACTGGTGTAAAGTGGAGATCGCCGCCTCCATCTGGTGAAGCCAGGGTCACCCCAGGATGATGTTGTAGGTGGACGGTGCATCGACCACCATAAACTTTTGAAGGATTATTTTTTGGAGTCGTGGTTCTCCTGCCACTACAGTTAATTTGATACTTCTCCTCACAGAGTCCGACCAGGAGATTTGTTGAATGGCTTAAGTTTTCTTCCTTCAGTTGCATGTTGCGGAACGTGTTCAGAAACAACACATTAGTACAACTTTCAGTGTCTACTAAAAACCTTGTCACTTCCCAGTTTGCTATGGAGACCGATATCACCAGGGCATCATTATGTGGAATGCGGATGTGGTCCCTATCTGTGAAAGTTAGGGGTAGGATTGGGCTCTGAGAGTAAATGTGTTGCATCCATTGGTTATCGTAGGCTGACTTGGTCTGTAGTTTGCAGAGCAACCTTTTTCGGGATTGATTGAACTGCTCGGTTTCCGAGTTTACTCCATGTAGGACACACACTTCATTGTAGCGCTCCTTGATTTTCTCCTCTTTTTCGTCCCTAGGGACAGATGGTTTTTTTTTTCGAATTCCGCTTTTTTCTTGGCGGTTAGTTTCTCATCTAGAACGATGTAGTTCTATGCTTTCTTCAGCAGGTCTGCCATATTCGACAGGGGTCCAAAGTAAGGAAGTTATAAAGCTTGTCATTCCTCAGACCTTCAGTGAAATCTGCGACGGCGGATTCATCGTTGCAACCATTGATGAGGCTCAACTTTTGTTGAAGTGCGCGACGTACTCCCTCAACGTCTCATCCAATCCGCTTGAGGGATTTGAGTCTCTTCACTATTTGTATGATTTGTTGCATCTGGGCTGCCACCGCCCCGCCATATGACGCGTGGACTTAATAACTCATTGCAACTCGGATCCGACTGTCTGGATCTTGTCAATAATGAGCTTAGTGTTGTTTGGGCCTCGCTGGATTGAGCATACAATCGGGTCTGCTTTGTTTTGTTGATGAGACCATCATGACACGTGTACGATGCTGATCATCAGAGGATGGTTTGGTGATGAGATCATCAGAGGATGGTTTGGTGTATCATCAATAGGATAGTCATTATTTCCCTCATTTAATTAGTTTGAAGAACCAACTTTATCATTTTATTTGCAAACCATCATCTCCTTCTTCAAAATATCCATTTTCCATCATTAACTCCTCAATTTTGCAAACCCACCAAGCATTTCAAAATGGATGGAGAATATTGATCGATTTGGGCCGATGAAACCAAGAGTAAACAATGCCTTGAATATCCCCAATAATTTTGTCCAATTTTGGGTGCATTTCTTCCCTATTCTCTATCGAAATCGAGCACAATTCAGTGATTATGCTACTTATATGATGGTGGCATCTAGCTATTGTTTTGATAGTGCAAGCACAAATGATAGATTTATTACATAGCAACTACCTGAAACTTTATCTCATGAAGAGTGTAACTTTATTTTCACTGTGTGCCTTACATAAAGTCAATTTTAGCCAGTGGTTAATGTCAAAGCATACTCCCTTTTCGAATACAAATCTCTTTATCCAAAAAAAAAAAAAAAAAAAGAGAATACAAATCTAATAGGCCCCCCAACAATTTAATGAAGATTATTAACAAAAAAAAAAAAAATGAAATGAAAATTAAAGGTGGGTGAATGATGCTTTTTCCCTTTACATACATTGCGTTTCACGTCATTTCCAACAGAGGAAACCTCCAAACATCTCAGGAGTAAAGGCATGTTTTCCATGTCTTTTGAGCTATAAAGCAAAGTTTTAGCCAGTCTCTGGATTCTGGTGGCCTTTTAAAGAGATTTGTATAAGAATAATATTATGAGTGGTTCTAAGCTACTGTATTATAAATCATGCTTTTATGCTTTAATTGATGCTTATTAATAATGCACCATATCCACTATCCAGAAGTTCTTCTCATGTACAAAAAATATCGTTTAGACAAAACAAGGAAAATTATGTATTATCTTTAGATTTGTAGAATCAAAGGCATAATTAGAAAGTTGGCATATGTACCGCAAAATTTAGACAAGTGTTCGGCATTTGTAGAACCAATTGCATATCAGTGTTAAACGTTTATTCAGCAAAATAAAATAAAACTACAAAAAGTAATCGAAGTATATCGTACTAGAACTGAAGTGGATTTGCTACTAAACTGGTTATAAGTGATTTGCCTGAATATTATGTTATATGTTTTATAGATGTATATGCTTGATGAGAAAACAAACATGAATTAGTTTTGCCATTTCCTTGAGAAATAACAATTTCTCAATAAAGAGTCATTTAAAGTAAAGAAGATTTCTTAACAATCAAAGCACCCTAATATTGAAAGAAAATTAAGTCATTTTTTTTTTCTGACCAGTAATTTATTAAAAACTAGGCATCCAAGCACAAGTCTTCATATCGACAAAGTCTATGCTAAAACATGTGCTAGCTGGGTAGATGATCTTAAAAAAGATTAATAAAAGTAAGCTGCAACTAATGCAACCCGTTTTATTGGACTATCTAGGAAGATTTTCTTTATATTGCTTAAGCGACCTTAATCTCCTTTTAAGAATTCACCACAATACTCCCCTGGTGTGTCCAAAATGTCTTCCTCTCCATAGACAGCAGCTAATCCATAGATATAATTTTTTTTTTTTTTAAACTTTAAATGTCTCTATTATCATTTATCATCATAGATGACTTTCAGAAGTAAAGTCCACATCACCCTTAGATAGATCCTTTGATGTCCTTTGGCCATTTAAACCAAGACCAAAGGGGAGAGTTCTCCTCGTATAGCCATTCTCTCCCTGTTTCGTTCCAACCCACTTATTTTTTCCATTTTCATGATTTTTTTGCCAAAACAAAAACAATTTTATTTTCATGCAAAAGAAGTATACTGTTCTTTAGAAATTTTTTTTTCATTACAAAACTCATCTGTTCTTGTGCATTTTCACGTACATTCTTGAATGTATATATTTCCATGCCACTTCACACCGCATACACTGTATATATTTCAATTGCCCCCCTAAGCTATAAGGTAGATCCGCCCATGAACACACCCCAAGTCATTCCACTGTATAGTAGATGTCAATAAATCGATCAAGACAAACTAGAGCCTTGAGTTATAAATAATAATACTACGTCAATCGATTAATGTGAAATTCTAAGGAATTCAAGAAAATTTTATTATGATTTTTCAATGTTAAGAACCCATCATAGCCTCTCAAATCTCCACTAAGCGAATAATTGTACAACCATTGTGATTTGTTATATATAGTGACGTATCTAGCCATTATATTCTTGATTATCCTTTTAAGTTTTTATTGTTCCATACTTATCACAGACATACCTAACCACCATTAATATTTCTAAGTTGGAGAAAAAAAACTAATTTTCAAATGCTAGAGGCCCTATCCAGACCAATGTAGAGCTAAGTAATGATACTTCAGCAAATAAGCACCTACTCCGAGAGCTAATAATCGGCAATGAACCGCCCGCCAACACGAAATCCATTTGTCAGTAAATTCGTTAGCTTTGGCAAAGCAAAACACTTCACTAGAGGGATTATGTAATTCGAGTTAGAACCAGACATGCCTCCTTCAGGGCCTGGTTAGCTTAGTCCCCACTCGGACTTAAATTATTTTGTTGCTTTGATTTCGTTTTTGTTTTTTGTTTTTTTTTTGTTTAGGAGATTGTTTATACCAGACATTCCAAAAATAAAATAAATTTTATTGATTGCAGTGAAAGTTATTACAAAGCTTGTCGACCAACTAGTACAGAAGTTTATACATTACAAGTATCTAAGTCATGCGCAAATATGCATATGCCAATACACACGTCAAAACTTCTCTCCGCCAATCTGCCTCTAGAAGAGAAGGCGATGAAAGTAAAATACTTGAAGAAGGCTGCAAGCACACGCTCAACTCTTTGCTCCGCTGAATCACCCCGCAAGGATGATCTAAAATTGGCAGCATGAGCCTCGATATGAAATACAAACACTTTTTCCTCGTCAATCTGCCCTGCAAAGAAAATTTGGAACCGGGGTCGAAAAGGGCAGAGAAGGATGATCCTCAAGAGGGGAGTGCCTGGGATGCTGCTGAGTTAACGTCCCTGGAAAGAAGGTCGCATTCATCATAACTCAGCTACACCAACCTTCCTTTAGAATGTGGCGTCACGCATGAAGCTCAGTAGATACAGTCGAAACGGCCACCCCAAAACTAGTTGTGGGCATAATCTCCCAAACTAGATGGCGCGAGGAGCCGTAGGAGCACCTGAAGATGGAAGACAGACCTGACCCAGACGAGAAGTGCGTAACTCTTCTTCACAATGTAAGAAGATATTACAAGATCTCATGGAGTCAATTGGATGCTCACCTAGATAAGTGGCATCATATAATAACAGGTCTTACTAAGACTCATCGCTGCAAATGTCAAAACATTCGATGACTCCAGTGACAGAGATCTTCTTTCAACCTTTGGAAAACCCAAAGCATATTCTTTGGTAATGTACTGATCAACATACTCTACAACACTCATTCCAATGCTTGAGATAGAGGATGACTAGCCTAAATATATAGGCGAGGCGGTTTATGAAGTAGCGTCAGCCAACCGTTACGTCAACATTAAATGTCGTATGGGAAATAGTGAAATGACGGTTCCAATTGCAACTGCACGAGTCCACATTCATCGAATTAATGACCCTGCATGTAGCCCCATTAATTGGGGGAAGTAACCGATACTGAACCATATCGCAACCTGCGTTGTACACGTGGCATGTTGATCCGTAAAAATTTTCTTTTTTCTCTCTCACATGCAAAGAAACAAGCAGCGAAGGCCTTAAGCGCCTATGGAATAATGAGCGCACCTGCAAAAAATCCAAGGCGTCCGCCCTGCTATTATTCATTTGTTGTTCATTAAAGCTAGTCAATTTATTATTAGTTCGGTCAATCGATTCGGCTCCTGAATTAGACCACTAGGCAAATTAATTAAGTCAGGACAGTCAAGTCAGACTTGCACGCTCGAAATCTTATTCTGAACGAAGCTTAGTCAGATCCAACTGATCACAATAGCTTCTGGTTCGCTCTGAAGCCTAGCCCACCAAAAGCGGACGACGATAGGTTAGAAAGTGAGAGCTTAGTCAGCGTTCTTAATACCTAACCTCGATGACTTGCCAGGGACCATTGTCTAACTATAGATAATGGTCGTCAAACTTAACCAAAGCTTAGTCGGTTTTGACCTATGACAAAAGCTTCTGGTCCGCTCTAACGCCCGGTCCATCAAACGGGTGCCAACGGTTTAGAGAGCGACAGCTTAGTCAACACTCCGATGCCTAATCGAGACAAATTGCTAGGGATCATTGTCCAAATATGGACAATAGTGACCGAACCCGACCAAGGCTTAGTCGATGTCGATCAATGACGATAGCTTCTAGTCCGCTCGAAGCCTAGTCTGCCAATAACGGATTTCGACAGCTTATAAAGTGTGAGTCTAGTCGCGCTCTTGACACCTGATTAAGATGGCTTGCCAGGGATCGCCGCTCTTACGCAGATGATAATCGTCGAACTTAACCAAAGCTTAGTTAGTGGCCACTGATGATGATGGCTTCTAGTCTGCTCTAAGCCTAGTT
Source organism: Berberis vulgaris (assembly GCA_963556465.1). Lineage (NCBI taxonomy): Eukaryota > Viridiplantae > Streptophyta > Magnoliopsida > Ranunculales > Berberidaceae > Berberis > Berberis vulgaris. Next base: position 67,273,015 of record OY747135.1, read on the forward strand.
CGCTGCGCGCAGATTTTGACGGTTTCAAAAGTGGGAGCTTAGTCAGCGATTTGATGCTTGACCGCGATGGCTTGTCAGTGATTGTTGGCCAACTACAGACAATGATCGCCGAACCCTGCCAAAGTTTAGTCAGAACGATTGACGATGATAACTTTTTGCTCACTCCAATTCCTAGTCCGCCAAAAGCGGATCAAGATGGGTTGGAAAGTGGGAGTCTAGTCAGTGCCCTTGACACACCTGATTAAGATGGATCGCTAGGGACCACCGTTCAATTACAAATGATGGTCGACGAACCCGACCCCGGTTTAGTCAGTTATAACTGATGATAACAACCTCTGTTCTAACTAAGCCTATTACGCCAATAGTAGGGAAAAACAAGTCAAAAGTCCGGCCAGAGCTCTGGAAGCTCAACTCGGAAGACTCGCAAGGACTATCGTCCAACTATCTACGACGGTGCACGTGCTAGGACCACAGTCTGATTAGTTTGCTTATAATAGCAACAACAACTGTTGGTCCGAATTTACATAGTAAACTTTGTATTAGATGGTCTTATAAGTGTTTATGTCACACATTATTTTGTTTAACGCACAAGTTTCGATCCCCAACACCTAATCTATTAATTTGACGATGTGGCTAAGTTTACTTTCAGTTTTTTTTATTATTTTTGCTCATTGATAGGGCCTGTTGTTGCACAGTCCCATCCTGCATAGACAAAATGGTTTGGCACACATTTAAGTTACACGTATTCACCTTGTTGGAAGACCTTTTACTTATGCAATCTTGACAATTCCACAATGTTTGGAAAAATGCAGTGTTGAATACTGCGAAACTGCTTAGGCTTAGCCCATTAAGCAGACTGTCAATTTTAACTGGTAATATTTTTACTATTAATTTGTAAGCGTTCGTTTTATGAGCCCTCTTCTTCATCTGTGTTTCCTTTGAAATCCATCAAATATAATGAACCCTCCAATCTTTCATTTGTTATCGAACAAACTCATTTAATGAATTTACTTATAGATCGATGTAAATCTGGAACAATCAGATTTCATGAAGCAATGAGATTCTTCAATCAATTGATTCAAACAAAATCCATACCTTCAGTTGTCCATTTTAATCAGATCTTAGGCGCCACTGTCAAGAACAAGCACTGCTCATCTGTGTTTTCTCGTTTAAAATGATGGATTCAATACGAATAGAATTAGATATCGCTACCTTTACCATAATAATCGACTGTTATTGTTGTTTGGATCGGGTTGATTTGGGTTTTGAGTTTGATTTGCAAAGATTCATCAAGTGAGGTTGTTCCCATTATGCCAAGATTTGATGAGGTTTTCCACATGACAATAGGGAGATTGAGAGAGGAGGAAGAAAGGAAGTACTTTCTATGGCGCGGGTGGATTTGCGCATGTGGTTGCGGGTTTGCTTGGTATGCATATCAAATCATTGAGTTTTTTTTTCATCATCTTTTTATATATTTTTTGTTAGATAAATCTATGTATTTGGGATAGATTTTTTTTTTATATAAAAAAATAAGTTTGAAATTAACTTCGCCCATTGCAACGGTCGGTCCCAAGCCCGGATAAAGGAGGAGGGTTGGTGTTAGGCTTGTGATAGCCAACCGTAAAAAACCCATCACATCCCTTTTCATGGATTTTGGTTCAAAAAGATTAATGCAGAAGGATAGAGCGTCACCCGCTATAAGCGACGCGCTACACCTACGCTCGGGTGTAGTGACAAATGAGCACGGCGTGCTGCAGCGGTGCCCGGCTGTAGTGTTAAATAGGCAAGGGTTCTCGCACCATTCTGGACGGGGGCGAGTAGAGAAGCTAGTCCAGGTTAGAGCTAGAGATAGAATGATTAGATTAGCCTCATGGAACATAGGAACCTTGACGGGAAAGACAATAGAATTAGTGGATGCCCTGCGTAGGAGGAAAGTAAACATAGTTTGTCTTCAAGAGACAAAATGGAAGGGGAACAAGGCTAAAGATTTAGGAGGAGGGTTCAAACTCTTCTATTCTGGTAAAGATGGAACTAGGAACGGGGTGGGAATAGTGGTAGATAAAGTTTTTAAGGATGCAATAGTCGACGTTAGGAGGTTTGGGGATAGAATCATAAGTATTAAATTAGCTTTAGAACTAGAGATAGTGCATGTTATTAGTGCGTATGCACCCCAAGTGGGTTTGGACGAGGAGACTAAGAAGGATTTTTGGGACTCTTTAGAGGAGTTAGTTCTTGGAATTCCCTCTTCCGATAGGGTTTTCCTAGGTAGGGATTTGAATGGCCATGTCGGTAAGGATAAAATTGAGTATGAGAGGGTACATGGAGGTCAAGGCTTTGGGGATCGAAACACTGCGGGGATTTCTATTCTAGATTTTGCTTTAGCTCAGGATTTTGGGATCGTAAATACTTTTTATAAGAAGAGGGAAGATCACTTGGTGACCTTTGCGAGTGGGCGTAATAGAAGTCAAATTGATTATTTTCTTGTGAAAAGACACGATTTAAGTAGGTGTGAAAATTGTAAGGTTATACCAGGGGAGTGTTTGACAAACCAACATAGGCTGTTAGTTCTCGATTTTTGTCTTAAGAGTAGGGGTTGTATTGCTATAGAACAGGTTAGACCGAGAATTAAGTGGTGGACCTTACAAGGATATGTGTGCCAAAAATTTAGAAAGAAGATTTTGGGTGGTCAGTCAGTTTCAGAGGGTTGGGAGAATCTAGAACCAAAGGATAGGACTAGTAGCGCGAATCTTTTTGAACATTTGGCAAACCGAATAAGAAGTTGTGCGAAGAAAGAGTTAGGAAATGCCAAAAGATGAGGTTTATATGGTAAGGAGACATGGTGGTGGAACGCTGATGTGCAACAAACCATTGCGGAAAAGAAAAGATGCTTTAAGGTGTGGCAAAAAGATAAGTGCCTAGAGTCTTATGAGCTTTATAAGCAGGCTAAGAAGTTGAGTAGTAGAGCAGTAGGGGAAGCTAAGAAGAGAGTGTATGATGCTATTTATAATAGGCTAGGTACGAAGGAAGGGGAGAAGGATATTTTCAAGATAGATAAAGCTAGAGAACGAAAAACTAGGGACTTGAGTCATGTTAAGTGTGTTAAGCATGAGGATGGAAGAGTTTTAATGCAGGATAAAACTATTTTAGATAGATGGAAGGATTACTTTTGGAACCTACTCAATGGAACACATGTAGGGGAGTTAAACTTAGAGGGGTATGCTTCACAGGAAGGGAGAGATCGCGTGTTCCATCGCAGAGTTAGTGCCATAGAAGTGAGAGAAACTTTAAAAATAATGAAGACAGGGAAGGCCGTTGGACCGGATGATATACCAATTGAAGCATGGAAATGTCTGGGAGAAGTTGGGATTCAATGGCTAACTAAGCTCTTTAATAGGATTTTGGAAACTAGAAAAATGCCAGATTCATGGAGGTATAGCATTGTGGTACCAATTTATAAGAACAAAGGGGATATCCAGAATTGCTCGAACTATAGAGGGATAAAGCTTATGAGTCATACGATGAAACTTTGGGAGAGGGTTATAGAACGTAGACTTAGGAGTTTAACTACGGTTTCGGAGAATCAATTTGGATTTATGCCGGGTAGGTATACTACGGAGGCCATCTTTCTGCTTAGGCAAACTATAGAAAAATATTGAGAGGTACGTAAGAGTTTGCATATGGTTTTTATTAATCTGGAGAAAACATATGATAGGGTCCTCAGGGAGTTAATTTGGTGGGTGTTTGAAAGGAAGAAAGTGTCTCAATGTTATGTCGATATCATTAAGGATATGTATGAAGGGGCTGTAACAAGTGTTCGCTCAATAGGTGGGATGTCTAGTGAATTTCCAGTGTCAGTAGGACTACATCAAGGGTCGGCGTTAAGTCCATATCTCTTTGCTTTGGTCATGGATGAGTTGACGAGACATCTGCAAGAAGATTTACCTTGGTGCATGTTATTTGCAGATGATATTGTCTTAATGGATGAGACTAGTGCAAGTTTAGGTCATAAATTAGTTAAGTGGCGGGAGGCTTTAGAGAGTAAAAGTTTTAGAATTAGCCGTTCGAAGACGGAGTATCTAGTGTGCAACTTTGGTTGTGAACCAGGAGGGACAAGTAATGCAATTGAGATTGAAGGTGCAGAGGTCCCAGAGTGTGAGGCTTTTCGATATCTAGGATCTATAATTCAAAAGAATGGGGCTATTGGAGAAGATGTAGACCATAGGATTAAAGCTGGTTGGTTGAAATGGCGAATGGCGTCAGGAGTATTATGCGATAGAAGGATGCCTGCAAGGCTAAAAGGGAAATGTTATAAGACAGTTGTTCGACCAGCCATGCTATACGGTTCAGAATGTTGGGCTACTACGGGACAACATACTCATAGGATGGCAGTAGCAGAAATGCGTATGTTAAGGTGGATGTGTGGTAAAACTCGTAAGGATAAAATTAGAAATGAAAGAATTAGGAGATACTTAGGTGTAGCGCCCATAGAGGACAAAATTAGAGAAAGACGTTTAACTTGGTTTGGTCATGTGCGGGGAGACCAAGCACGGCGCCAATTAGAAAATGTCTAGATTGGCAAGTTAATGGAAGGTGTAGACGGAGGGGATGACCGTTGAAAACTTGGATGAAGGCGGTGAATGAAGATATCATTGAGCTTGGATTAGGCGAGGATATGTGGGAAGATCGCATTGCTTGGAGAACCAAAATCCATATAGCCGGCCCCAAAAATCTCGGGAATGGGCTTTGATGATGATGATGATGATACAAAAATAAGTTTGAAATTCATGTTTGGGATGAAGTGGAGTTTGAGAAATCATGGTTGGTTGGAATGGGTATTTTTATTTTGATGAGGTTTAGTTTGTTAGATAGGATTGGCTTGCATTATGGCTTAAACAGTGACTTCGTCGAACCCTTTTGGTTGAATTCACTTCTTTTGTTGTTTTTGATCTGGGGCTGATTTTACAACATATTAGTTTTTGCCTATATTGAATCACCATAATGATGATGTTATGAGTGATGATTTCAGGTTTCTACTACTGTCTCTTGCTCTTTGGGATGATTAACTAGAAATGTTGATAGTTGTATGTTTTGGTTTGATAGTTGTTTGTCTTGTTTTGATCATCTGAATGAATCCATTTGTGCATGCTTGATAGTTGTATGTTTTTAGTTCCTGTTTTGCTATAAAGGTCTCTGTTGAGCATTGTCATATCATGATTGATTGTGTGTTTTGGTTTGTGGTTTAAAATAATTTTGTGTTTGTGAAGATGGATTCCTGTTTTTGTAGAATTGTGAATTATTGATCTGAAATTGATGGTGTTTTGAGTGTTTAGTTAAGTGTATGTTGTTCATGGGATGATAAATCTAGAAATTTAAGAGTTGTATGTTTTAGTGCGGTCATCCAAATGGATAGCTGAGTTTAGAGGTTGTTCTAGATGATACAAGTGGTTGTATGAATCAATTTAAGGTTGTTTGTAGCGTTAAATTGCTAAACTTTTGTCGCCCAAATGTGGTTGTCTATATGGTTGTTTGCAGGGTTGTCTTGTATTATTCTATGTAAAAAAAAAATCATGGTTACAAAAGCTGGAACTTGATATGAATATATAGAAAGTTGAAAGTCTTGGAATGAAATGTCTCAAACTTGAAAATGCTTGTTTTCCCGAAAATAATGGATCACTATTATGGTGAATTTATTTATAAATGACAAAATGTCATTGTGAGAGAATTTTGAGATATCACAATAAGCAATACAAATAATCTTGAGTTCATAAACTTTAATCTCATTGAATTGTACCACTTAGAACTACCACATTTCTTGTGTTTATGTTTGCCCTCTCCTAAACTAAGTAGGACACCATTTCTTATAGAGAAACTAAGTAACCTTCGGGTTTGGGTCTTGTGGAGTAGAACACCCCTTTATTATAGAGAAACTAAGTAACCTTCGGGTTGAGTCTTGCGGAGTAGAACACCCCTTGCAAAAGGAGGTGGTTTCTAAAATGCCTAAAATAGGCTTGATTATTTATCTGTAAAAATGTAACGTGACTTATGTGTATTGTTAGCCCAAGAGTGGTTTTTATTGTACTCATATAGTTATTGGTATCCAGTGATGCATGCTCGTATGTGATGTTCCCACTTAGGCATGGATGACGGAGAAGTTCTCTTTTATATGAGAGAGACATATGGACATGTGTGTTCGACACGGGGATGGTGCGAATGTGGTATTGTCTAAGTGATCAATTCGTTAAAAATGAATAATATAATTAAGTCAAATAATGTATGCCACAACGGTTTTAATTGATAAAATATCAACTATTTGAGAAATTATATTCATATTGTTTCTAACACTACAACAATTAAGGCATTTTTCAATAAAAATTTCCTTGACAAAAATCAAAATTTTGTTGGAAAAAACTTTTAACAAGGAAAAACTTCGTTATTGAGTTCGTGGAGGCATCCCCGTAGCTAAAGGTTTTTACCAAGGAATTACATTTTTGCTGGTAAAACAATTGATAAGTCAAGGAAACACGGTGGTAATACTGACAACTACCAAGGAAATTCGTTGGTAAAAATCAAATAGTTTTACCAACAAATTGTTTTGTTGTAAGAAAATTTTTGTTTACCTATGAATGTTTTTCTCGAAAAAACTTAGAATCTTTAAGGAAAATTGTCGTGGGAAAATGTAACTACCTTTATCAAAGAACTTTTTCATTTGTAAAATGAACGTATATCAATGAAAGTTGTCATAGGTACTGTTAACAATTACCAAGGAAATTATTTTCAATAAAAAATTATATATTAAAATGATCATTCTCGGCTCTTAGACGATTTTTAGGCTCAATGGGAATTGAACTCCTGACCTTTAGTAAAACCAGCTGCATTATTTACCAATTGAGCTATTTGAATAACTGTGTTGTGTGAAGCAACTTTATAGCTTATTAAATCAAATTACTCATTTTTTGCAATAAAAAAAATCATTGCTACGTATATAATAGAGACCAATATATAATATTTTGTCACTATAAATTAGAACTAAATATTTTCACTATTATAATATTTATGTTAAATATCTACCACTTTTAGCAATGAAAAAAAATTCACAATAACACCATTATAATTAGCAACAAAATAGTAATAGTATTTCAATGCTGTATGTTATTGAAATTGCTTATATCCCCAATGAAAAAAAGTTAAATTGTTGTAAATGAGAAAACGAGCCTTAAAGAAAAAATTCATGAAAATTTTATCAATATTTAGCAACGAAATAAATTATTACCATTAACATTATAATTAACAGTAAAATAATGTTGTATTGTTACATAAATTTTATTTGATTTTTTTGATGAAATAATATGAATGCTACTAATAAAAAATTTCAACGAGTTAATATATTTCCACTATAAAGAGGCTAGGAGCTTTAAATATAAATAAATTTCATGAAAAAATTTTCATTATAAGTAACCAAATAAATCGTTGCAATAATGTGGTAATTAACTAGAGAAAATTTAGTTTCATTGTTGAAGAAACACAAACAAGTGTTATAATGTATTTATTAAGAAAATGTCTGTCAATAATATTAATATTTATTAGCAATGAAATAATTTATTGTAAATGACGTCATTATAACTAACAAACTAAAATTTCGTTGAAATAGAAATATTTTGTTGCTAAATAATGTTGGAGGAAAATTGGTTTTGGAATGACTATTTTTCGCCACTTCTTTACAAAGAGAAGTTGCTAACAAAATAGATTTTGTTACAAAAAAGTGACAACTCTATGGTTTTTTCAATGAATTTTTTTTTAGAAATAGTAACATATTAACAAGGAAAATAAAATTTGTAGTAAATAAAACATTTTTTTGTAGTGAGTATACCAATTTCCAACAAAATAATGACTTGTCGCTATAAAATAGTTAGTGAGCTTTAATGAGAAACAAATTTTCATTAAATAATTATCAACTTTTACCTAGAAAAAAATTTGTTACGAACAAGGTTATAATTACCAACAAAATCTTATTTCATAGCTACAAAGAATTCATTAAAAAAGATATTGTTTCCAACAAAATAAAAAAATGTTGCCAATAGTGTGACAATTCTCAACGAAATATTACTTTGTTGCTATAAATTAATAAACGAGTTTTAACAAGAAAAAACCTAATGGAAAAAATTATCAATCATTATCAATGAACCGAATCATTACTAATAATGTGATTATTGTCTAGGAAAAAAGATTTCCTTACTAAAGAGAAGTGAATAAGATTTAATATTCGTTAACAAGGAAAGTGATTTGTTGTTAAAATTAGTTTTCTTTAACAACAAAATATTTCATTCCAGATGATGCCATAATTTCCAAGGAACAAGTATTTTGTGGCCATAAAAATAACTTCGTTGTTAAATCAATTTGGCAAGAAATTGGTTTGGAGGGAATGTTTCCCGCCACCTATTTAACAAGGAATGTTTTCTACAAAATATATTTTGTTGGAAAACAGTAACAAGTTTATGGGTTTTTTAAGGAAATTTTTTATTCGTTAACAATGCTACAATAATAACAAGGAAATCAATTTTCGTAGCAATAATTTTGTTGGTAAAAGATATATTTCTTGTAGTGTAACCCTTTCATGTAGGATGGCAAGTCCACTACTATTTCTGTAGATCTGACTTGCCATGTTCAACCTCTATAGCATAAGTATAAGTAGAATAAATATTTACTTTCAAAATTTATTGGAGTGTCACAATTGCCTCATTGAGGAACTAAATGTCTTTGAGTTGTTATTAACACATTGGCCTTGTTGAGGAATAACATGTCTTGGATGTGTTATTTTATTGTGTATGAAATTTCATGTTATATCATGTACTTATTTTATTTATTAGAGTTGGAGATTACTTATACAAGCTAAATTGCTGATCCAAGTGAGTTTTTTGCTTTTTGGGTACATTCCTTTTGGAATGTAGCCGACTAGCTTTGTCTTAGGTTTAAAGGGCTTTGGGCGGTGCCATTGAAGTTTTCTTTAGTGGGGCGAACCTCGTCAACGAGCTGGTTAGAGTTTTTTTTTTTGTTAGTTTGTTTCAATTTTTAAATAATGTCTAGTTGTTGTTGCTGTTAAATGTTCTTCTGGTTTTGAATTTTTCATGTCCCAAATTTTGGGGAAAATGGACAATGCTACGTGGATTTAAAGATTTCATTTTTCTCGAAACCGATTCGTGACATTCCATTAACCTATTGGTACACCTCTTATGGGTGAATGAATTACATACAAAATGACAACTCCCGAAGTAGTATCCCTAGAAGTGGTGACCAAGGTAATTACCCCAGAAAAGGTAGTCAAATAATCATTCCAACAGAGGTAATTATAACAATTACTTCAACAAAGGTGAATACCCAACCGGACGTAGTCATAACACTTACCACATGGTTCAAAGCTCTAGCCCGGTACAATGATACAACTTCTGCGAAGAATACTAAGAATCCTTCTAGATATGACACTTATCATAAATGTAACAAATGTGGACATTGATCACATGTTTGTCGGGCACCAGTAGAGAAATATCGAGTTTCTATTAAAATGAAAGGGACAAATTTGATGCAATGTGAAGTTAATAATCATTGTTCCTTGCATTATTTGAACTTACTGTTTTTACAGCAAAATCGAGTCTTTTTTTACTCATGGTTTTGAGTTAGTTACTTATATATTTATAACATCAGACAATACAAATGATCTAACGAAAAATTATTGTCTCTGATAGTTTCTAAATTAAGTGTCAATTTTACCTATCTAAAAGATAGATGTAGAGAACATGCAAAACATAAATGTCCCCGAGTACGAGGCAACTCTAGCAGAAGTAGGCCATTAGCCAAACTCTAGCAATGATGGTTACCATAATGTTACTACATGTCTAATACATATTTTATAAACGACTTGAAGTGGTCTAAAACAATTGCTACTTGTGAAACATAAATATTCCAGATGATGTTACATTTAATATTTGTTGTTACTTGTGAAACATAAGCAATACATTATGTTTTGATTTGTTTGATTTGTATACTGCATACATTTTCTTTGAAGTATGGTTTATGAACTGCAAACGATGGACAATCATATTTGTTAGTGATACTACTAATAATTTATTGACAAATCAGAAATTTTTTCAACACTAACCTTTAAGATACAAAGGTCTATCATAGTTGGACCTATGTAATTCATTGGTGGCCTAACAAAGACCATCCCAATCATTGAAAGCATCGGAATAGTCTCATCTTCTATCATTAAATGAAGTGCATTTATCCAATATACATTATATTTCTATAGTCCCTGAAGAAACTTATTTATTTCAAAATATATACATCATATCTAACATTGTAAGCGAACAACTTATCTTAGATATATATGCACATTAGAGATGTATGCATTAAGCCTGAAGCTTACATTATCGATAATTTTTCGTTAATTTATTGGGATGGTCTTATAAGAAAACTTCGTATTAGATGGTCTTATAAGTGTTTATGTCACACATTATTTTGTTTAATGCACAAGTTTCAATCCCTAGCACCTAACTATTTAATTTGACAATGTAGCTAAGTTTACTTTCAGTTTTTTTATTATTTTTGTTCATTGATAGGGCCTGTTTTTGCACAGTCCCATCTTGCATAAACAAAATGGCTTGGCACACATTTAAGTTACACGTCTTCACCTTGTTGGAAGACCTTTTACTTATGCAATCTAGACTATTCTACGGTGTTTGGAAAAATGCAGTGTTGAATATTGCGAAACTGCTTAGGCTTAGCCCATTAAGCAGACTGCTAGTTTTAACTGGTGATATTTTTACTATTAGTTTGTAGGCGTCAGTTTTATGAGACTATATTCTCATCGTTAACGGGAGATAGGCAAGTTCTTACATAACAATATAGTGGTATGGAACATTGTGAATTATCATCGAATATTTCAACTATCCCATCTAACAATTATGAATTATTTAATGCATTTAATGATGCAACCAAAGTAACAAAGTCACATGTACTAACTATGAATATACCTACTTGAATTTGTATCCCTTAAGGACAAAGTTAGAATAAGGTAGCTAGTGAATCTGTTGCACGCCAGAAGCGTGACAGACCTATAGGTTCCAAAAATTCAACTCATCATCATCATCATCATCATCAAAGCCCATTCCCGAGATTTTCGGGGTCGGCTAGATGAATTTTGGTTCTCCAAGCAATGCGATCTTCCCACATTTCCTCACCTAATCCAAGCTCAATGATATCTTCATTCACCGTCTTCATCCAAGTTTTCAACGGTCGTCCCCTCCGTCTATACCCTCCATTAACTTGCCAATCTAAACATTTTCTAATTGGCGCCGTGCTTGGTCTCCTCCGCACATGACCAAACCAAGTTAAATGTCTTTCTCTAATTTTTTCCTCTATGGGCGCTACACCTAAGTATCTCCTAATTCTTTCATTTCTAATTTTATCTTTACGAGTTTTACCACACATCCACCTTAACATACGCATTTCTGCTACTGCCATCTTATGCGTATGTTGTCCCGTAGTAGCCCAACATTCTGAACCGTATAGCATGGCTGGTCGAACAATTGTCTTATAGCATTTCCCTTTTAGCCTTGCAGGCATCCTTCTATCGCACAATACTCCTGACGCCATTCGCCATTTCAACCAACCAGCTTTAATCCTGTGGTCTACATCTGCTCCAATAGCCCCATTCTTTTGAATTATAGACCCTAGATATCGAAAAGCCTCACACTCCGGGACCTCGACACCTTCGATCTCAATTGCGTTACTTCTCCCTCTTGGTCCACACCCAAAGTTGCACACTAGATACTCCGTCTTCGAACGACTAATTCTAAAACCTTTACTCTCTAAAGCCTCCTGCCACTTAACTAATTTCTGACCTAAACCTGCACTAGTCTCATCCATCAAGACAATATCATCTGCAAATAACATGCACCAAGGTACATCTTCTTGCAGATGTCTCGTCAACTCATCCATGACCAAAGCAAAGAGGTATGGGCTTAACGCCGACCCTTGATGTAGTCCTACTGTCACTGGAAATTCACTAGACATCCCACCTACTGAGCGAATACTTGTTACAACCCCTTCATACATATCCTTAATGATATCGACATAACATTGAGACACTTTCTTCCTTTCAAGCACCCACCAAATTAACTCCCTGGGGACCCTATCATATGCTTTCTCCAGATCAATAAAAACCATATGCAAACTCTTACGTGCCTCTCGATATTTTTCTACAGTTTGCCTAAGCAGGAAGATGGCCTCCGTAGTAGACCTACCTGGCATAAATCCAAATTGATTCTCCGAAATCGTGGTTAAACTCCTAAGTCTGTGTTCTATAACCCTTTCCCAAAGTTTCATCGTATGACTCATAAGCTTTATCCCTCTATAGTTCGAGCAATTCTGGATATCCCCTTTGTTCTTATAAATTGGTACCATAATGCTATGCCGCCATGAATCTGGCATTTTTCTAGTCTCTAAAATCCTATTAAAGAGCTTAGTTAGCCATTGAATCCCAACTTCTCCCAGACATTTCCATGCCTCAATTGGTATATCATCCGGTCCAACGGCCTTCCCTGTCTTCATTCTTTTTAAAGCTTCTCTCACTTCTGTGGCACTAACTCTGCGATGGAACACGCGATCGCTTCCTTCCTGTGAAGCATACCCCTCCAAGTTTAACTCCCCTACATGTGTTCCATTGAGTAGGTTCCAAAAGTAATCCTTCCATCTATCTAAAATAGCTTTATCCTGCATTAAGACTCTTCCATCTTCATGCTTAACACACTTAACATGACTCAAGTCCCTAGTTTTTCGTTCTCTAGCCTTCGCTATCTTGAAAATATCCTTCTCCCCTTCCTTCGTACCTAGCCTATTATAAAGAGCATCATACGCTCTCTTCTTAGCTTCCCCTACTGCTCTACTACTCAACTTCTTAGCCTGCTTATAAAGCTCATAAGACTCTAGGCACCTATCTTTTTGCCACGCCTTAAAGCATCTTTTCTTTTTCGCAATGGTTTGTTGCACATCCGCGTTCCACCACTATGTCTCCTTATCATAGAAACCTCCTCTTTTGGCCCGTCCTAACTCTTCCTTCGCACATCTTCTTATTCGGTTTGCCAAATGTTCAAAAAGATCCGCGCTACTAGTCCTATCCTTTTGTTCTAGATTCTCCCCACCCTCTGAAACTGACTGGCCACCCAAAATTCTCTTTCGAAATCTTTGGCATACATCTCCCCGTAAGGTCCACCACTTAATTCTCGGTCTAACCTGTTCTATAGCAATATGACCCCTACTCTTAAGACAAAAATCGAGAACTAACAGCCTATGTTGGGATGTCAGACACTCTCCTGGTATAACCTTACAATTTTTACACCTACCTAAATCATGTCTCTGCACAAGAAAATAATCAATTTGACTTCTATTATGCCCACTCGCAAAGGTCACCAAGTGATCTTCCCTCTTCTTATAAAAAGTATTTACGATCCCAAAATCCTGAGCTAAAGCAAAATCTAGAATAGAAATCCCCGCAGTGTTTCGATCCCCAAAGCCTTGACCTCCATGTACCCTCTCATACCCAACTCTATCCTTACCGACATGGCCATTCAAATCCCCGCCTAGGAAAACCCTATCGGAAGAGGGAATTCCAAGAACTAACTCCTCTAAAAAGTCCCAAAAATCCTTCTTAGTCTCCTCGTCCAAACCCACTTGGGGTGCATACACACTAATAACATGCACTATCTCTAGTTCTAATGCTAATTTAATACTTATGATTCTATCCCCAAACCTCCTAATGTCGACTACTGCATCCTTAAAAACTTTATCTACCACTATTCCCACCCCGTTCCTAATGCCATCTTTACCAGAATAGAAGAGTTTGAACCATCCTCCTAAATCTTTAGCCTTGTTCCCCTTCCATTTTGTCTCTTGAAGACAAACTATGTTTACTTTCCTCCTACGCATGACATCCACTAATTCTATCGTCTTTCCCGTCAAGGTTCCTATGTTCCAAGAGGCTAATCTAATCATTCTATCTCTAGCTCTAACCTGGACTAGCTTCTTTACTCGCCCCCGTCCAGAAAGGTGCGAGAACCCTTGCCTATTTAACACTACAGTCGGGCGCCGCTGCAGCGCGCCTTGCTCATTTGTCACTACACCCGAGCATAGGTGCAGCGCGTCGCTTATAGCGGGGGACGCCCTATCCTTCTGCATTAATCTTTTTGAACCAATATCCATGAAAAGGGATGTGATGGGTTTTTTATGGTTGGCTATCACAAGCCTAACACCAACCCTCCTCCTTTATCCGGGCTTGGGACCGGCCGTTGCAACGGGCGGAGTTCCAAAAATTCAACTCTCGAAGAAAAAATTTCTTGAAACTCCTCAGACTTTGTACAACCTCTAGAAGAAGTTGTACACGCAATTCCAGAAGCAGCATTATATGATGCTCTAGAATATGTCATGCAGCTCCACAAGTAGCATTACATGACACTCCATAAACAACATTACATGACACTCCAGAAACAACATTACATGATGCTCAGAAGAGGTCATGAAGCTCTAGAAGTAGCATTAAATGACGCTTCAGAAGAGGTCATGTTTGAAAAATTCATTTTCTCTGTTACCCCAAAAGTAGTTATTCATATCCATGAAGTAATTTGAAAAGCCTTCGAAGATGCTTAGGTACATGATAATAGAGATCTCAATATATAAAGGATAAATGTGAAATTAAATGAAATGATCATTCATAACATATTCATATATATGGTTGCTAATGAAATATCAAAGGATGATGATATAAATAATAATATTCAACCAAGAAACATTTATGAATGTCGATAAATGAAATGATTGGCCAAATATAAAGATATTGTCCCAGCGAAATTGGGTTCCCTTGAGAAATGTGATGTTTTTGGACTAATGATGCAAACACTTAAGTGTGTAAATCATGTTGGTTTCAAATGAGTGTTTATAAGAAAACAAAATAAGATTGTCAGATATAAAACAAGACTCGTTGTAGAAGGGTTCTTGCAGAAACTCGTCATTAGATCTTTTTAGTAAAATATATTCCCCGATTATGGATATAACTATATTTCCATCTGAAAACTTGATATGCGAATTATGAATGATATAACTACTTATTTATCTAGGAATTTAGACACATTTATTTAAATGAAAACCCCTGAAGGGTTTACTTTGCCTAACGCAAAGCCATAAAATAATTACTTAATACAAGTAAGATATGTTTTATCGACTTGAACAATTTCAGAAGAATGCAGTATAACTGTCTTAGATGAGGTATATTGATAAGATTTGTAATACTAAGTACGTTAATGGTTATGGTTGTCTGATCTTGAGATCTCAAGAAAGACTTGTATCAACCAATTAAAGGATATTCGGTCCTAAAACACTATATGTGAGGATCATTGGTGCATTGTTATTTTTGGCACCAAGTGTATAAAGTGATATAGTCATTTTCTGTGCATTTACAAACTTATAAATAATTAGCATGACATTGCGCATATATCTTTGCTGGACCATTGATATGATCTTATTTCTGTGATTTATCTAATCATTCCCACCTAGTTGACTATGCGGATTCATGTTCTCTATTTGATCCTTATAAGGGTAGTTCACATATAGCCTTCATTAAAAGGGATTGAATGAAACACATTCCAATGAAGTTCTTCTACCCACATGTGCTTCAGAAGAACCATGTGATTGAAGTCGAACAGGTTCAATATAGTGATAAACTTGAAGATCTCTTCATTTAATTCATTTACGAGATTGACATGTGTGAACTTAATCATTAAAGTAATTAAAGTTCTATTCTCAAGAGGGGGACACTACAAGAAAAATGCCCATTAATAGCGTTTCAAAAACGCTATGGTAGGATACCATAGCGTTTTAGAAAACGTTGTGTCTGCCGAAGCTATAATAGACCTATAGCGTTTTAAAAACGCTATAGTAAGTTGGCCTTTTATAGCGTTTCAGAAACGCTATGGTAGAGTATACCATAGCGTCTACCAGAAACGCTATTGTCTTCCCTCACGTAACATTTAACAAATGCTATTATATTAGTTTCTATAACGTTTCTCAAGGCCCTTTTTTTCTATAGCACTCATCAAGTGCTATCAAATGACTTTTTATAACATCTTATAAGTTTTATTTCTAGAAAATAAAAATCTTAATGTGCCAAACTTAAACATTTCCATGAATTGAGGCAAAGTAATGTAATTAATAAGATAATGTATTACATCGAGTCACAAAATCTATCAAATAATAAAGATCATACTACATTTATTTCAGTTGAATAATAAAGATAATGCATTAGATCGAGTCACAACACTTTCCAGTTTCCAACTTCATTGCTTTGGTTCTCCCCATCCTTCATTGTTGATGTTGGTTCAACTCCTCAACATTCTCATTTGAGCTTTGAACAAGGTCATGGTTGGTGTTGTTCCGTAGATCATTGCGGTCGTGCGGGGACAAATTTCAGATACATTATATGCGGGGACAAATCTCAGAAAGGAAGGAACAGTAAAGTTAATGTTTAGTGCGGGGACAAATTTCAGATACATTCTATGCATTTAGATTAAAGCTATAGAAGAGGACCTGAAATTGTGGTACTTCAGTTATATTAAAACAGTTTTGAGGGCATACCTCTAAAGCAATAACAACATCGAATGTCCTCTGTTCTTCAACCAACTTTTCTGTCAATAATCTACATGAAAGTATGAAACAATCTGTCAACAATCTGCATGAAACACAGATTAGCATTGTCAGTTTAACTTTAACTGGTTCAACCCATAGCTTAGTACAAGAGAAAGAAATTAAGAAGAGCTTGGACTGATGGCACTCACAAGAATTTATTGTGTATGCAGTCTAGACGATTATGAACAAGTGACTGTTAATGCAACATACTGAAAAAACAGAACATGAACATAAATAACAACTGACATAGTCCGCCATATGTTTACACACATTATAAAGTAAAAGAATTTTAGTAATACACTGACAGTTACAACCTATAAATTATAACATATTAACATTATTGCAACTTGTACTGGTTTATATGTATATGTCTAACTAGTATTCATCAAGGTGTGTCCCAAAGACTTGGGAAGAGTAAACACTATTGCGCAGGTGCAATCAGAATATGTAGTCCGGTAACTGAAGCGGAAACTTTGCAACTTCGACATCAAATGGTCCACCTCTTGGATCTTGTAACCTACTATGCCAAGATAAATTAATAACAGTAACAGAAGTGAAGAAAGTGTTGTTGCACCATGAAAACAAATAGTTTAGAACTTAGAAGTTCTCATTCAACATTGAAAAATTTTAGACATAGAAGGCAAGGACAGATATGGACATAAACTCTTTACTGCTGCAAACAATACTCCATCACACATAGAAAAGTGGTCCTAGGCCCATAGAATCAGTCCACCATTTTGCTCCCATTAACACGTGCAAAATGGTAAACAAGAACAAATACAGCAGGAACAAGAACCTGACAGCATGAACAAGAACAAATACAGCAGGAACAAGAACAAATACAATAAAAAGTATGCTAAACAGACAGCTAAGTATAGCTGAGTATAGCTTGGTGTTCATAAATAAAATAAAGGTAGACATTAAACCAGGTTTCGACATCATCACCTACAAACTTTTCCAACAAAGCAACATAAACAACCTAATCAGACAGGGAGCAGTACAATTGGGCACTCCATATATGTCATATTAGACACACCATGCAACTCTCTAGTACAAAATCAAAGTTCCAAAACCTAAGTTAACAAAGTAAATTAACAAGTTAATGATTAACATTTCATTCATTTCATTCAAAATACAGAGCATTTCAACTCAAAAATACATCAAAGCAAAGTAGCAAACACAGAGCATTTCTTCAAAGCTATCTCTGATACATCAAAGCAAACCATATTTGAAGCAAAGCTACGAAAGAGAGTGAGAATATTCAATCTGAGTTCATGACATGATATGAGCAACATTATGAGTATCTATAAAAGCAGATATAACAGAACATCATTCAATCTGTTCACAAAATGTAGTTAATCAATATTTCCTTCTATGACATCTATAAAAAATTATGAAAGTAGACATTTCGGGGCACCAACCTTCATGATCTTGACTATTTGTTTCCGAGCAATGTAGGGTATTTCCCATGATCTGAAGAACGGTGAAATTTTGATCTCACTCAGATTTTGGTTCGTTTATTTCAGGCAGTCCAAACTGTAAGTTCTGGAAAGAATTCATAAGCAAGTCCAGATTGAACAATTGTCCCTTAAACCCTCTATTCCTCATATTTGATGGACCAACTTGATCTGCACCGCTGGCAATAAGGATATGTGGTGTAGTGCAGGTGTCATTTCTTCTTTGCCCAATATAACACTCAAGATCTTTTCTCGATTTTTAACATCTGGTAAGTGTACCATCAACCTGCAGTAATGATTACAGCGTATATTTTCATTGAACTTACCTAGGATTGTTATCTACTAATCAAAACCAGATATGCAAAATGTTACCTGCGAGGAAGCCGCCTTATCACAGCTTCATCAAGGTCAAAAGGCCTATTGGTAGCAGCAAGTACCAAGACTCGCTCTGTGTCCTTTGTACGTAGGCCATCCCAGTTTACCATAAATTCATTTTTCATCTTTCGCATAGCTTCATGTTCTCCAGGGTTTGCACGCCTTTCTAGCAGACTGTCAACCTATAACAATGAAGTTGCAAAAACGAATAAAACCAACAGCACATAAGCAATATAAAATAAAAATAAAACTCCCCTCGTCAAAAAATAATCATGTAAAAGTAAAATTGTAAAAGAAAGCTAGGACAGACATTCCCCAAATCCTGTTGAAAATCTTAAAATATGTCTTACTTCCTAAGTTCTCTTCACTGGGGGTTATGATTGTGGGGAACAGGATTGCTCAATTACTTCCACATTCAATTGACAAAAGTAAACACCTAAGTTTAAGAGACTATGATTTTAAGAAGTTACGACTCAAAACGATGTTTCAACATTGAACTAACCTCATCAACAAAGATTACACAAGGAGCAATTTTACTTGCTAGTGAAAAGACTGCTTTGACATATATGTCTCCTTCACCAAACCACTAAAAGCAATTTAAGATAGTGTGTTAGTTCAAAGAAACTCAACATAAGGCTACATTAATATCTCTAGATTCGGTTCGTAGCAATACCTTTGACGCGATGCTCGACATTGAAATGTTAATGAAGTTGGCACCTGCCTCAGTGGCGAAAACTTTTGCAAGCATGGTTTTGCCTGTACCAGGAGGACCAAAGAGCAGTATTCCTTTGCAAGGCTGTAAAACCTCAGTTAATTTCCATAAATAATTGCATAAGCACATTCTTTGTAATAAATCAGGATATGCAGTGTGAGAAAGGATAAATGGCTAGACCTTTATCAATTGTCTTTTACAAAACAATTATGGCCTTTGTAAGGGGAGCATCACCAATTCCTTCAATGTTTCCTTGACATTTTCCAAGGCTCCAATATCCTCAAAAGTGAATCCAATTTCATTAGATGGGATAACATCAGCCAGAAGTTTCTTCTCAAATTCATTTTCAGTGACCATATCCTGAAATTCCTCGAGTCAACTCACGAACATGTAATAACCAATGTTTTTTGCAGTACATATAGCATAAAGTTACATTAAAACTTCACCTTGACTGATTTTTTTGAACTCTTTGGTTCGCTTAGAATACTTTGCAGAATGTTGAGCCCATACTTAATGCTGCACATCAGTCAACAAATGTGAGCATGCCATTCCAATGTTCATTAAATTGCAAGGTAGTTTTCTATGACAGTAATCATAAATCACCTTTCAATGGAAATTACAAGCTATGCGTCTTCAACGGATGCCTCAGAATTATGCATAAGGTGATGACTTAAAGCCCAACCAACTATTTTTTCCACATCTGTAAAGTTAAGCAATTAGAATTGAGTGATCAAGATCAATTAGACAATCTAGTATGCATGTTCCTATTAAAATTGATACAGACTTTCACTTGTGAGTGCTTGATCTTTTATGCACAAGGTTTCAAGGTCAGTGCACTCCAGTCCATTTCGACTTAGAATCTGAAAATATGGAAAGAGTTAGTAACTTCTTAGGATTTCCAGTTGAGGTCCAAACAAAATTTTGCTTCATTATGAAAGATTAATCAAATTTTGGTAACTGGTAAGATTAAACAAACAACAACTCAACCAACGTTCTAGAAAGGCTAAAAAATAAAAAGGACCAAAAGGTTGATGAGAATAGGACATCGAAACATTATCAACTAGTCTTCTGAACACATTCAACCATTTTGATAGCATAAATGAAATAGATTCAGATCTACAAAATAAATATAAATGAATAATAATAAAAATAATGTTGTCTATAACATACAGATTGAATGGTAGACAGGTTTAACTTTGCTTTGAGGGTTTCAACATCATGATCCAATTTTTCTTTCCAGTCTTTGAGAAGAGCTTCATCCTGTCATAGATTCGTATAAAACTTACAGCTAACCAAAGAGTGATAAAGCAATAAATAAAATAACTAGATTTGGGTTTGAAACCTGTGGTAGCTGTATGGTCACTTTATTTGGAAATAATAGAGATACTTGCTTCATTGCTTTAGGAAGTTCTTTGCCTTTTCCATGTAGCTTGCAAAGGCCATCCCACATATCACAAGTATGATTAGATAAACTCCAGAGGAAAGAAAACCTCTACCCTTAAATACCTAAGAAAACAGTATCGCCTATGTGAGCAGTTCAGGCACGATATGGAAGTAGGATCCAAGATCAAAACATAGTGGGTACAATACAAAACTCAGGGTGGTGTCGAAAATGATGAAGAAACAAATTAGTAATAGAAAGAGTAGAAGTCGCCCTTTTGTAGCATTATATAAACACCATGATCAAGGGTCTAATCTAATTCACAAGATGGTGACCTATCCAGCAATAAGAACTTTGAGGACAATAGAAAAATAATAATACTACTAACATTCGAGCATGTGCTGAACAGCTCCACAAATGACTTTGGAAAACAACAAAGGCAGTGTCAAGCAATATACCGGGAAAGTAAAGTCTAGTAGAGCTCCTCCAAACTTTGTAAACAGAAAACTACAACCATTTGTCTTCAAATTCAGAAAGTGAGTGGGCATTACGAACATAAGATTATTTAACCACAGAGATATCTGAGCATCTGAATAGTTTATATTTTAAAAGTAAAATTAGTGCCCCAAAAAAATCATTCTGATTCTTTCTTCCTTTCTGAACTTTTATTTCTATACGTGATGTATAAGTATAGCAATTTGGAAGGTATTGACTTGTTACCTTCTCTTTACGGTTATCCATCTGCGTATATGAACCAATAATAACTACATTCTTGGGAAGATTATCAAGCTTCATTTGAAAAGAAGTCGAGGGTTCTCCACTCCCAAACATGGACTTCTCTATGTCTTTCATGAAAAGTATCAGTGGAACATCTTTACTTTCACCAGCGGCAATCTGTTATAATGAAATGTATCATGAGAAAGACTCGGAGTTTAACAAACATCCCATTCTTTCATTTAGAGAATACGAAAACATTAACCTCAAACAATTCATCCAAGGCAAGCTTGTCAGCATCATCCATTCGAGATTTCTCTAAACAAAGTAAATCAGCTGCATCAAAAGAAACAAATATTTCCAGAAATAGTAAATAGCGTATCCTGTTAAGGATTATACAAAAGACAATATCCGAGAGGAAAAACATGGTGACTTGGTTAAAGGAATCACCACTGCAGATGAAACCCTGATCTTCTTCGCAAAGACCCCCAAGATCGTTACCATCAGGAATTGGTGTATCAAATCTGACTCCACATTTGTAGGATCCATGTTCTTCTACTACAGAAACAATTGTCCCTCGATGACCATAAATCGGTCCGCTGCAAATACACAAATTAACAAGATAAACATTAAACTTGAACTACATGCAAGCACCAATCAACAACTACTTTTCCTCAATAGCCATAAGTTGATCCACCACCACTCATAGGCCCAATTGAGCTTATGCCTAGACTTGTTTTAGCATATAATTATTTTTCACATTTTCCTGACTTCATCCAGCTTTTCTTTATTGGAGGTTGGAGAAAATTGGGGATTGATTCATTTATGTTAAGCAAATCATCATAAAATCCAGAATGAGGTAACATGTATGAATACTAACAATCCCAATCATTCAAACAAGAAAAAATTCCAAAAATCCAAAACACAACATTAACATAGACAATTATTCAAACAAAGAGAGGGCAAAAGGGGTTACCGAAATTGCGACCAACGATGCAATGCAGACAATATGTAATGTGTCTATGGAGTTGCCTCTAGAGCCTACAACCGACTTGGCTCACAACTTGCTCAAGAGTACAAAACATGGCGAGACTGCAAAGAGCAGAGGGAGAGGAAGAGAGACGAACAAGAGGAGAAGGAGAGGAAGAGAGGCGAGCAAGAGCGGAGGGAGAGGACGAGAGGTTGAGAAATTGGAGCCCCAAATTTCACTATTGCTAACCTAAACCTAGCAATTTCTCAACCTCTCGTCCTCTCCTTCTCCAATTAGATAGTGAGCAGAGGGAGGGGAGAGGAAACATAGCATATCAGAGGAGATGAGCATAGCAGAGGGAGAGGAGAGGAAGCAGAGGGGAGGAGAGAAAACATAAAGGTCGAGCAAAAAAAAAATTTGGGGGGGGGGGGGGGGGGGGCGCCAAAAATCCCGCCAAACCATTGATAGCGTTTTTTAATTTTAAACCATTGAAATTTGGTTTTTCATAGCATAATGGTAGAAAATGCTATTGAAAAATGCTATAAATGGAGATCTTTGTTGTAGTGGGAGTCATTATTAGGGTAAGTATCTAGAAGTATACCTTCCGATGTGCATCCATAAGTATACTATGAAAGCATTCAGAAGTATGCTTCGAGATCATATAGAAGTATGTTATATTTTATTTATGCGCATTGTACTCTTTTCCCTTCGACAATGTTTTTCCCACTGTGTTTTTCTGTCAAGATTTTAACGAGACAACAATATGCGCATAGAGCATTATACCATATTCATGAAGAATGTTGTACTTTTTTTTTTCTTCTTCCAGGTTTTTACTGGAAATTGTTTTTAATGAGGCAACAATGGTAACAATCTGGAACACTTCATTAGGGGGAGACAACATGCAGTAAACATCAAAGGGAGAGTGTTGTAGAATGTTATGCATCTTTTGGATGTCCACCTCATGATTTTGAGGTGGCATCTTAGGAGCTCATAAGAGCTAGGTGTCATCGGGTGGTGATGTTCATGTCCACCTCATAGCAAAATTTCTTTACCTATATAATGCTTATATGTATTTGTAAATAGTGTGAGTTTCAGTGAATGAATTCAATGTGCACTACTTTTATCATATTAATCATTTATATATATAAAAGGTGGGATCCGTGGACAAATACTTTTGACAAAAAAAGTTACATACGCATACTTTACTCTGTAAAGAAAATATTTGTAGAATTGTATTATTGTTCCTTGACTGAATACAAGCTTATATAAGATAACTT
This sequence comes from Berberis vulgaris, assembly GCA_963556465.1. NCBI lineage: Eukaryota > Viridiplantae > Streptophyta > Magnoliopsida > Ranunculales > Berberidaceae > Berberis > Berberis vulgaris. The sequence continues at coordinate 67,296,626 of OY747135.1, forward strand.
CTACCTAACCCTGTGAAAATAGAAAACTTAAAACTCCCTATACAAAATAGAGTCCTCTTCTGACTTTTCTATTATGACTAGGGATGGCAAAGGGGCGGATTTTCACGGATATCTGCCCCGCCCACCCCGATTGGGGCGGTTTTGGATGTGTCTAAACGAATATCGGGGCGGATACGGATATCCAAACAACATCCGTCAAACATTCGGGGCTGATACGGATTTGGCCATATCCGCCCCACGGATATCCGTTTACTTATGAAAATTACGACAATACCCTTGACCCTTTAAAAAAAAAACCCTAATCTCTCACACACTTTCACTCTACCTCTCAGACTCCTCTACGCAACAGACAACTCAAAACTCAAAAACGAGTTCTCTCCTCTTCTCCATTGCTTTGCTTTGATTTCTCTCAAACAAATCTCACTGAATCTTTCTCTAATGGGTTCAGCCACGCAAGCCAGTCCTCTCCTACTCAAGCAATTGAAAGATTTGTTTGAACATTGATTTCTAGTCTTCTTCTCTCTAATATCTTTGTATGCCATAGAGCTAGTTTGTATAATGAAGGCCATTGTTTTTTTTCTCTTTTTCTTTTTCTTCTTCCTTTACAGCGCGTTGTTGTTGTTGTTGCACCATTGGACGTAGTTGATCATGTTGTTGTTGTTGTGCCACTCTAGAGACTGGAGACAAAGATGATGAAGAAGTGGAAAGGGAAGAAAAAAAAGATATTATTTTTTTTCCTTTTCTTTATTAACACTTTGTAATACTTAGCAACGGAGAGATAGCCAATGGCATGACAACTCAACGGTTAGAGCGTGGTGGATGGTATCACTAGGTCATGGGTTCAAACCCAGCTTGCAGCATCTTTATGGGTTCTGAGATCCTATAAACCCTGCTTCGCCTTAATTAGTGTTTGATTACTATGGAATTTATTAAGAATAAATCTTTTGTATAGTTGGATTTTAAGAATAAATCTTTTGTATAGTTGAATTTATGCTACAAAAGGAATTTATTACTCTACTGTTGACCAGTAACATGGTACAGTTGCAGATAGTAATTCATAACTTGCCTCTGTACTAAGAAAACTTTTTTTTTAATTTCAGCTTCTAACTCATGAAACAAAAAATTTTAAAAAATTAAACGGATATTTGGGGCGGGGCGGATATCCGCCAACCTGGCCGGAGCGAGGATGGTTTTTGAAAAAATGTATAAACGGATATTCGGGGCGGGGATGGACACTACTACAAATATAGGCTTGCATAGCGCTTAAAAATAGGCTTAAATAGCGCTCAAAAAGGCGCTATGCAAGGCGCGTACTTGAATAGCGCTTCGTTAGATAGCGCTTTATTAAGCGCTATCTAAGCGTTGATTTTTTTTTTTAATTAACTTCAATAACGCCTTAGAAAGCGCTATGTAAGCGCTAATTTTTTTTTTAAATTAGCTTGAATAGCGCTTTTATGAGCGCTATTTAATTTTGTTGATTTTTTTTAATTAGCTTCAATAGCGCTTTCTAAAGCGCTATTTAATTTCGGTGAATTTTTTTTATTAACTACCATATAATATTTTTTTATATAATATTTAATATAATAATGACAACGTTCAATCAATCAATAAAGACACAACATGATAACTAACTGTTTCTCATTCATTCAAAATATAATTTAAGCATTCATACAAAATTGTTAATATGCTATCATATATATACACCAGCTTTTTTGGCCACGAAATGAAATGGCCAACAGCTTCTCGTACAGTCCTAACTTCGTCTGTACATTGCGGCACCGCTGAATGTTTCTCAGATTCTACCGCCACTTCAAATTGTATCCTCGCATAACCTGAAATTGCATCATGGCATTGTATAAGTATAACAACACACACACACACTAAGTCGGTATATAAATCTTAACCTGAAATACAAGAACACACCTATTACTGCTACTATATATATGCAAACCACTGCCAAACACAAAGGGTTTTGTATCAGTAAGATAAATGTAAATGACTAAAGGTCCAACTATATTTCTTGATAGCAGCCTTCTCAACTAATATATATATATAGTAGCAGTAATAGGTGTGGAACTTACCCCAGAATAACCAATTCCAACGAGCTCAAGAACTCCGGGAACTAAAGGAAGCCTATCAATGGCCTGCAGAAACAGAATGCACAAATTAAACTTTCGTTCAATAAATATCATACAAGCTATCAATAACTCTTAAGCTCGCATATAACAGATATGATCAGTATTAATCTTTTAACTGCAATGAAATCTGAAGGGCAGTAAATATTAGAAAGATTTTATGCTCACAGAAATCATCCCTGTAGAGCCCCATAGAGCAACTCCACCAGCAACTACAAGTGAAGTCGTTGCATACTTGTCTTCCATCTTGTCCCACTGCAAAAACAATCAGAAAACTAAACTAATAACACTATTGTTTAACACAAATAATGTCAACATTTTACTAATCCAACTTTTAAGTTCCAAAACCTTTCAACTTTCTATCTGCTGTTTTTCTCCAGATTCATCCCCAATTGCAAAATGACATACTTGATAAATTTATGATGAATATTTCGGAAGAAAGATCAATTTCATTCCTTTAATCCATTAGAGAGATTGTTAATAGTAATCAAGTAATAAACATATAAAAGAAACATCTGCACTATATCATACATATCAATACTTCAACTTAATATCCACAAGGACCACAAAATGTCAAAGCCCAGCTGAAAAGATAATTTCGTACCCCTTCTTGAATGGTTTTAAAAATCTCAGGCAGCTCGGTTGTTGCAACTTCTGCTGGTGCATCTCCAGTGGCCATGGCAACCACATTACGTGCAATCTTACGACCTGTTCAATATTTTGTACACATTAAATTTTATGATCCCAAAAAATATACACTAAGAATCTGAAATCACAGAAATATAGAAGCTCTACAAATGAATAAATAAACAAATATGTGAAGTGTTTACATGAAAGTTAATTTTTTTTCATAGTCCAATGTTGATCATGTTAACTTACTAGTAACCACATGGATATGTAGTTATGATCAACAATTCGATTGGTTTGGAAGATTGTTATCAAAGTCTAAACTAGTAGACTGCCTATATAAGAAGTCGTTATCTTAAATAGATTTGTATTTCTTGTACAAAAACCCCAAAAAAAGAGGAAAAAGAATTAATGCATCACCTTAAGAGGTCGGTTTGACTGTTTTCTTCTCTGCCTTTTAAGTTCTCTTTCATCCTAATTCAAAAAAATGAGATGCATCAGAAAAGTTTTGATATAACATAACCAAACGTACAGGTGTATCCAAGCCTAGCATGTACATCATCACTAAGTAGATAGCAGGGCAAAAACACTATAATTAAAATTTTCAGAGATCTTCTAGGCATGCCCCTAAGCAATACAATAAAGAAAAAAAATCATCAAACACTCAAAAAGCAAACAAGACTATGCTATAATAGTAACATATAAAGATCTTTATCCATTGTGTTAGTTGGATTTTGTCTCTCACAATTACCTACTAAAAGCTCAAATAACCATCAAGTATATTTCTAATAACATTATGCCACAGACTTGTAAATAAGACTAGTAAATTAAAATGACAGGACGCTAATAGCAGACTGATAGAACACCAAAAGAATCACTCATTTGGATAACTATATGCCATTCAATGGTCTATCATGACAAGAAAGTACCTTCAATCCATTACATAGTTATCCCAATCAATAATAAGTTTCCCAATCTAACCCCCATCAAAGCTGAAGATAGGAAACAACCTGAAAGGTAATTTCATAAGTAATGCAAGTACAAAATTCAGTTCCAGAGTATCAGTTAAGAGACACTACATTGATTCAAACAGAATTTTCATAATCCGCCTTTTTTAAATTGTCAATTTTCGGTGTAATGGTCTATTTGATGAAAGAGACCTTCATATTAGAATCTGTGCATTTTGAAATTTCTATAGAACACATGGATGAATATCATCGGCATAGAAACCCCAAACCCTTGATTTGTTCATTGCTCCTTTGAAAGTTCATTATGATTTTCACTTTTTACATTATGTACCCAACAAAATATGTTTAAAAAGATGACTAAATATTACTACTGAATCAAGTCCAAAACACACCCTATAGATCAAACTATCACTGACATAAAAGTTTCTGCCAATTCAAATACTTAAAAGTTCCAATTATTATCAAGGCTTAAGAAACAAAGAATGAAAATGAGTGAATAAACTCATACCTAGATGATATCAAACAGTCCTCTGCTCCTCAAATCATACTTCACTTCATTCCCATTCTCTCCTTCTCCTCTTCCATCCTGCAAACAAATGGTCAAAATCAGAAAAAACCCAAAGGAGAAATGGTAAAATTAAACACAAAAAAATGGTTTTTACCTGATGGGCAGAAGATGGCATGCGCTGCAAATATGGAGAACTCAGAACCTAAAAACCCCAAACCCAAAATTTTAGAGATCTTGATTGAGTGAAGAGCTCGATTGGGGGGAAAGGGAACTCTCTGTTTGTTGTATTTATAGAGAGGAAAAACAAGAGAAAATAGAATTCCCTACCTAACAGTAGCATAAAAATCCCTAATTCAAACAAATAATTCTAGCATACTGCATTGTCAACCAATTCAAAACCCAATATGCAATAAACCCTAACAATATCAAAGATATAAACTTTTCAACAAATCATCCAAGAAAACAAATGCCTTAAGCTAATCAGACGATCTTGAGAGTGCAAAGAGTAATAGTTGACCTAATTCAACTTGGAATCGATTCGTTGTTGTGAATTATCAATAGAGATAGATGAAATTACTTGACTAAAAAGTTTTCGATCTTGAGAGATGAAAAACTGACGATCAATTGGAGAAAGAAAGAGAGGAGCACCACAGAAAGACAGCAACAACACTCCGTCGAAAAAGAGCCAAAGCTCGAAAGCAAGAGAGAGTGAGAGCGGTGGAGTGAGGGAGGCAGGGAGAGCAATGGAGATAGGGAGCAGGGCGAGAGAGAGGGAGGCAGAGCTACGCACAAAAGGGGGACGAGAGAGAGAAGGAGGCGTTGTTCTCCCCTTCTAGGTTAGATCGAGCGGGCTTTTAAAAATTTGGGTGAAATAATAAACGGTTTTATGTATTTGATCTCCCGCTTTTATTCGGAAGCGCTATCCTAAATGTAAGTAGCATAGCGCTTCGGAAGCGCTATGCAAGCACTTTAAAAGCGCTATGGTAGCTTTGGTAACGTGTTTTCTCATAGCGTTTTTTAAAGCGCTATCTAAGACATAACTAAGATAGCGCTTAACTGAAAAAAAAAATTAAAAGCGCTATTGTAGTGTTTTTTTTTTTTTTTTTGATTTTTTTTTAAGACAAATAAGCGCTATCCTAGTGCCCACTTGGATAGCTCTTTAAAAAAGCGCTATCTAAGTGGCGTTACCTAAGCTAATATTTGTAGTAGTGGGATTTGCTCAAATCCGCTCCGTTGCCATCCCTAATTATGACCTTACTTCTGTAATTATTCTGATTTTTCTATTGTTGTACTTTCCTTCTTGTAGAGGTGAATCAATCTTGGACTTGGGCTTGGCTATGTTGAGTGCAAGCCCTACATATTCGAACACACTCTCTCAAGCTGGATATGTAGACGCAGATGAAATGTGCAGCTTGGAGGAAACTTTGAAGTTTAATTTGGTGAAAAAATCATGACTGTCAAGTGAAGTTGCTAATTGCTCGACTCGAGTCAGCATGATTGTCGAATTCAAGATGCTTTTGGATAAAATTCTGGTATGAAGAAATCACGACTGCCGAGTGAACGACTAATGGTTTGATTTGAGTGGTTAGCATGACTCTCCAATTCTGGTATGAAGAAATCATGATTGTCGAGTGAACGACTAATGATTCTATTCGAGTGGTCAGCATGACTCTCAAATTCTGGATGCTTCTAGATAAAATTTTGGATAATTCTGAAATGAAGAAATAATGATTGTCGAGTGAACGACTAATGGTTCGATTCGAGTGGTCAGCATGACTCACCAATTCTGGTATGAAAAAATCATGACTGTCGAGTGAATGACTGATGGTTCAACTCGAGTCAGCATGACTCCCCCTCAACACGGAGGTTGAAAAATTTATTAACACAAATGTTGCTATTGCTCAGCATTGGTGTTGGATTGCTCAACATTGATGTTGGTATTGCTCAACAGTGGTGCTGGTATTGCTCAGCATTGGTGCTGGTATTGTTTTTTTGTTCTTGAGGATGTTCCTGTTGCTGTTGAGGATCAGAAACACCACTAAGTTGTTGTTGTTGATTGATTTAGGACGGCTATTGTTGTTGTCCTCCCTTTCCCGCCTCTTGCGTCTAGCATAGTCGTCGAAGGCGGGGAAGAACTTGAGTCTTCGGAGTCTTAGGTCACCAAAGAAAATATTTGTAGAATTGTATTATTGTTCTTTGACCGAATATAAGCTTATATAAGCTTACTTCTACCTAACCTTGTGTAAATAGGAAACTTAAAACTTCCTATACAAAATAGAGTCTTATTCTGACTTTCATATTCTGGCCTTATTTCTTTAACTATTCTGACTTTTCTATTTTTATACTTTCTTTCTTGTAGAAGTGAATCAATATTGGACTTGGGCTTGGCTATATTGAGTGCAAGCCCTACATATTCTAACATACTCACTTAGAAATTTTAGAAAAAATTGATGTTCGTGAGGATGACCATCCTAATTGAAAATCGTAAATTTTTGAAATTTCTAAAACTATCAGATGCAGACATCAAATTCATTGTGGTACTGAACGATTGAATTTTTTTTACCTTTTGTAGCATGTTCTGAATTCCAAATGGGTTCATTTTTTTTAAAAGTGATATATATGATATATAAATCATCCCCACAAAATATCAACGTATTCTGAAATTTCTAGGTAAATGAAATAGGTAAGTGAAATAGGCGTGTGCAACTTTCTTTATAAAAAAATTGTCTCCAGATCCCACCTGATTACTTATTTAGGGTATGTTTGGTAGGATTGAAAATACACAGAAATTGAAACCTATTCCAAGGATTCCATTTTCAAGGGGTCCAAAGATTTGGTTGCCCATGAGAGATGAGAGAACTAGTTACATGCATAATTCTTTTTGTATCGTTAAATACACAACCAAACAACAAAAAATTACTTGATATGGGAATTAGATTCTTTTTCCCATGAAAAATGGCCAACCAAAATACCCTTAAGTGAAAATACTTGAGAATCGTACATTCGTACCTATTTAGGAAACTTAGCAAGAAATGTTGATTCATGATTCTCTTTCACACCTCTGTAAGAATGTTTGATCTTGATGAGCCACAAAATTTCATCTTGAAATAAAAAAAAACGATTGAAGATTGTATAAGACATTATATTTATAAAGGAGGAAACAGGTAGTCATCAAAGTTTGAATCAGTTAAAAGTACACCTGCTCTTCTTCCTTTTTTTCCCCATATTATGAAGAATATATATATATATATTTTTTAAATTAAACCTCCGGTGAGGAGGGTCAACTATGGGATGCCAGACCTTTATTTACTTATCAAAAAAATATTCACAAACTAAACGGGGGTACGTTACGACTTTACCCGTATTAAAAAACCAAGCAAACAACACATGAAAAATTACCTATCCAAATGACAATCTCCAATGTCCAATCAGTGACCTACTAAAATTGCTAGTATGCACTTTGAAAAACCAATGGCAACCAATCCAAAAGGCCAAAAACCAGTGTAGAAAGGCCAATGACCAATGGCAACCTTATGTAGCACAAAGGGCACTGGCAGACAAGCCAATTTGTTAGGCAAACTACCTCTGCCCAGTGAAAACAGAGCATGTTGCATCGCTCCTGCAGCCCCTAACCAGCACGCGCACTGCCAACAACCAGCCAACATGTTGCAGTACACCGCACCTAGCCATGCAGCACTTTGCAACACCTATCAGCACCTTGCAACACACCACACCTAGCCAGGCAGCACCTTGCAGCACTGTGTCCTGACGTCGCCCAACTGGACCTTCCAAAGCCTGCCCCTCGCAGCAGCTCCACTGAAGCCAGCATCTCTTGAAAATCAGAGTGATATATGAAAACAGAGCTGGCAACTCTGTTTTATACACAGCACCCACAAATGTCCTCACCCTCCACCTGTTGCCAGCTGCAGATCCCAACGTTGCTAGGCACCACCGCAACACCACCATCTATACTAGACAACCAAGCCATCCAACACCATTAAAAAACCTGCAACCTAAGACGATTCATCGCACGTCAAAACACCTCATTTAGAAACACGAATATATGCGGTATGAACCTTGTCCAAACGGACCAGACCAGCAATCCTGCGGGGGAGATTCGTGGCACAAAAAACACGACTAATACCCTCCTCCTGAGCTCTATTCGCCAAAGCGTCTGCTACTGCATTAGCCTCCCTGAAAATGTGAACCCAACTAACTTCCATACAAGAAGCCAATCTCTTAATCTCCCGCCAATCATTTTCCAAGTGCCACGGAATTTTAAATTCCTCATAGAATCAACTTCTCACAATTTTAGAATCCGTTTGAATGCAAACCTTTGAGAATTCCAAACTGTTGCACAACTGGAGGCCCACCCTAACCGCTCGAACCTCCGCAAAGTTATTTGAACCTTCACCCAGAACGACTTGTTTAGACACCAGACACTCGCCCAAACTATTCCTGATAATAATAACATTTGTCGCCTTGGTTTTCCTCGAAGACCCATCAGCATTAAGTGACATCGCGCCCTCCAGGGGAGCGTTCCAATACACCACTCTATTGCCCTTAGTAATAACAGAAGAAATAGGCAGATCAAGGGCTAAAAGAGGGGTCTTGTTCTCACTCACCCGCTTAGGAATAAAAATGGAATTCGCTAGAAGAATGCTCCTCCTGACAAGCAAATTTACTGTTACCACGTTTGGCTTTCCATTATCAAAAACACCCCTACACCGCTATTTCCATATTTCCCAGATGATGAACATCGGTGTTAAAAAATAGAGCAGACCGACTTGAGATTTCTTATTCGATTTCCCAAACCAAACTCTCAAGATCGTGGTGATTTCTGCCGGTCTCCTAATATGTATATAAAAAATAGCTTCAAAATGACTCCACACCCCTCTGGCCAGGCCACCTTCAAGGAAAAGATGATTAAGAGTTTTCACACTAGGAGAAACACAACAACAACACCTCGACACAAGGTTTACCCCACATCTGTGAAGTTCCCCATCAACTAGAACACCTCTTAAATGAAGCTTCCAAACAAAACTGAGATTCTAGAAGGCAAGAAGGACAACCTGATTTTATCAAACAACATATTTCTACCTTTCTTATCATGGAAAAGCTCATATGCCGAATGCAAACTAAAGAGGCCATCTGGATCTGGGGTCCAAATACAAGAATCTGTATCCCGCTCGGTCCCCCGAATTCTACCATCAAAAAGAGATTTCGCCAACACTCTCACCTCAAGACTAATGAGCTCAAAATCCTCACTCCGAACCTCCGCAATCGTGGGTCAGATCCCTTGAGCCTCCAAACCACCCGTCCTCAAGAACACTGTTGAAGAGTTCCAATTAGAAGTAAAGAAACTTGAGTTCCCACAACCAATGCGCCACAGACTGTTGCCAGCAAAAACTCTTTTATATTTCATGATCTCTTTCATAAAAGGCGAAACATTATTCTTTTCTAACCGATAGAAGACGGGGACCCTGTCATTTCAGTATTTACATCTTATGTAATTTGCCACAAAGAATCAAAATTTATTACACTCCAAAGGGCTTTCAAGCGAAAGGCCTTAGTGACAGTAACAAGATTCCTAACACCCAAACCTCCTTCACTCTTGGGAAAACAATTTTTTTCCCAAGAGATCCACTTCTTCTTTGATTTTCCTTCATAGTCACCCCAAAAGAAATCCGCAAATAATTTATGAATGCTAGCGATAACTTCATTAGGAACACACATGGCGCTTAACGTATATACCAGTGTTCTAAAAATCGCTAGGCGCTGGGCGGGCGGCGAGCAGGTGCCTAGCGCCCAGGGGCCTAGGCGGCACCTAGGCGGTCTTAGGTTTTGTATTATTACTTTAATAATTTACAAAAGTTAAGCATAAAACATTATCAATTACATCCAATTTAATGCCAATATACATATGCAAAATTTAAAAACATGAAAAATTAACAATCGTGAACAAAATTTATTAAAACTCAAATGATTAAAGTTGGTCATGATGGGTACTTTATATAAATTTGAATTTGTGTACTCTTTTATTTTTCTTCAAATTGCATGAATAACCTCAGTTATGTTTGATAAAATCTACATTAGTAAAATTGGTACCGGCGATCCTTTGAGAATTTCATTAAGTAATCATCATTTGCTACATTTAGACATATATTGAATAAAAAACAATTAAATAGTTTATATCTAAAAAATAGGAACACAATCAGCCTTATTAAAAAAAAAAATAATAAATAAAAAAAATAAAAAAATCGCCCAGACCGCCTAGAGTTCGCCTAGACCCCGCCTAGATCCCGCCCAGACCCGCCTAGACCCGCCCAGACATTAATCTGGGCGGTTTTCCACCTTCTAGCGCCTAGGCGCCGCCTAGGCCAATTTTTAGAACACTGGTATATACTGAAATATAGTTCAAGACATGCTTAATCAAAGTCAATCTCCCACCTAGGGATAAAAGCTTAGCTTTCCACCCACTAATATTCTTTTGTACTCTGTTAACCAGCTCATCAAAATAAATAATCTTGCATCTTCTCTGAAAGATAGGCACTCCCAAATATTTCAAAGAAATCTTGTATAGGTCTTAATATCCACCACACGTTCCACTGCTGCATTTTCCTCTACCATGAAAGAACTTTTCGCTGCATTAATTTTTTGTCCTAAAATACGCGCATATTTTTCCAAAAACCTAATACACCCTGTAATGGAAGACTTTCTCCCATTCAGAAAAATACGGGTGTTGTCTGCATACAAAAGATGCGTTAAAGGCCGGCAGTGTCTAGGCGTATAATAGTAACAAATATCACCTCTTGCAAAAGCGCCCAATAGTCCTCAACTAAGAACCTCCGAGGCTATAACAAATAACAACGGAGAAAGAGGGTCCCCCTGTCTCAATCCTCTGGAGGACTTAAAATAACCATTATAGACTCCTTGCAACAACACTGAGAAACCACAATGAGCAATACAATTGGAGACCAGATGGCAGACTCTATTCGAAAACCCAAATCACTTAAGCATAGATAAGAGGAAAGGCCACTCCAGCCTGTCATATGCTTTCTCCATATCAATTTTAAGAACAACATTACCACCTGTTACCTTTTTAAGAATGTCACGCACCATTTTCTGGCCCAAGCCAATATTCTCCACAATGGACCTACCCCTGACAAATGCCCCCTGTTCTTGACCTATAATACTTGGAAGCAGTAGCAAAGAATTTTACTGAAAATTTTGTAAATAACAATGCAAAGACTAATAGGACGAAAATCAGATAAAGAACTTGGCGAGTCCACCTTAGGCAACATAGCCATAAAATTAGCCGAGAAAGCAGAAGGCAAAGTTTCTCCCTGAAAGAACTGAATAGCCACCTTCCAAATATCAACACCAACAACGTCCCAGCATGACTGAAAGAAACCCGCTGTAAGCCCATCCGAACCTGGCGCACTATTTTTCGGAATATCAAAGGTAGCATTTTTAACTTCCTCCAAAGACGGACTTGCAAGTATATAGTCGCACTCCAATCCCGAAACAACCATAGGAATACAATCCAACAAGTCACTGTCAACTCCTTGAGCATCCTGGGAAGAGAGAAGTTGAAAGAAAAAACCATTGGCTTCTCTGAGAATTTCACCCGAATCAGATATCGCCCTGCCACACTGCAAAGTGATAGAAGATATCGACCTTTTTTTCTGTCTAGACTTGACCGAGGCAAAAAAATATTTAGTACATGCATCTCCATCCTTAAATTCTTTCTCCCCCACTTTTTGCATCCAAAACAATTCCTCCTGCTTAAGGGCCAATCTGTATTCCGCTTGACCTCTGCTCAAATTACAGCAAGCGTTGACATCCCAATTAGCATCCACATTGACTCCATTGCGTCCATTCGTTTCCCAACCTGAAATCAGATGATTTTCCCATTGGCTCATTTCATCCTCTAGAGCCCTAAGTCTGCTGAAAACATTACCAAAAACATCCCTATTCCATTGGATAAGCGCTTTGCGAATGGATTTAATTTTAAAGTCCACAACGCCCAACGCCCTCCTATTGGAACACTCTTGACCCCAAACCGATTCTACCAAGGTGTGAAAAGTTTTATGGGTCGTCCACATATCCAGAAATCGGAAAGGTGATAAGCCCGCCCTAGCCTGCATGGGGAATGAAATCAAAATAGATGCATGATCTGAAAACGTGCGTTGAAAATGTTTTGCCTTTGTATTGGAAAAATTGGTGAACCGTAAATAATTGACGAGCACTCGATCCAGCCTAGCCCAAATATGGTCATCACCACACCTATTGTTACACCAGGTATATTTAGGGCCACTATAGCCACAATCAATCAGTCCACAATGCTCAATACAATCTGAAAAGTTCGACATGCTAGCCAAAGAAGGAGGACTCCCGCCAAGTTTCTCTTGCTCAGTGACAATAGCATTGAAATCCCCTCCAACCATCCACGGACCATTATATTGAGTCGCCAAAGACTCCATCTTGGACCATAAAGCCCTTCTCTCTTCTGTTGTACACTTAGCATATACAAAAGTAATAAAGAAAGACGATTATTTGAAACAGTTACCTGGCAATGAATGCACTGATCTGACACATCCAATACCGACACCGCTAAATCAGAATCCCAAAAAATCCATATCTTTCCACCCTCTGCTTCATTAGACGTAAAGACTGACAATTTAATTTTGTTGCCAATCTCCAAGAAACGACTAGCATCAATCATAGGTTCTGTTATCATAATGAGGCGCACTAACTCTTTAACCATTGTTTTAAGTCTGCATTTCGTAGGTCTGTTACTTACTCCACGAGCATTCCAGAACATAATGTTGTCAAACATCATTGGATTTTTTATTAAAATCATTCGGCCTCGCCATACGACGCGTACCCGGAGGGTGTGCCATCCTGACTTTCTTACTATTTTTCGTACTTTTCTCCGACATTGCTCCTAGATCCAAATCACTACTCAAAGCTGCCTGCGGACCAACCTCGGACTCTGAACCAATGTCATCACTATCATCACTGGTGCTTTCTAACGTGTTAATGTTTAATTTCTTTCTCCGTAAACAATGCAACTCTTTAAGCAAAGTAATGGCCTTGTTCAAAGTATCTCCCAACTTATTGGTTTCTGGATTTTCTACCTCTCCTTGTTGCATATTCTCTTGCCTGATATCTGGGTTACTCATAATAGCTAGAACATTATCATCCCGTATTGAAACCTCTCCCACATGACCCTGACTCGGATCGAAACATATAATCGCCATACTCGGCTCATGACCAGAAATTACACCCACTAAACCAGGACATGCAACCAAAGAACGTGTTGAACCAGGGCGTGTTGTCTTCACACTGCCAGCAGCAACAACGGCCGCAACTTCCACATCCCCTATAATCACGCGGTCGACATCCCCTGTACTCACACAATCAACAACAGCCGCAGCATCCCCTATATTCACGCGATCAGCAACAGCCAATCCAAACCTGCATTATCCAGAGTCCCAATCCTAGTCGAAAACTCCTCTGACTCAGCTTGCAAAGCTTGCGCATTCTAACAGGAAGTGTACCTAGCTGCTAAACAATCAGATTTGAACTCGGACACTTTCCTCTCCATCGAGCTCATAATAAAAAGTCCATTGTTACCCGAATTAGCTTCCAAATTCATGTTGTTTCCATATTTAGTCTCTGATTTAGTATTAGAAATTATTCCTTCCAAACCAGCCACGAGATCCTTGTATTTATTACCTTTAGCACCAGATTTCGTTCCTAAAAATTCCATTGAATTTGAATCGAGATAGGCAGTCTCTAAAATAGATTTTGATGGCTCAGCATGATTGGTATCAACAAGAACAGGTTTGGCACTTACTACAACAAAATCTTCTTGCTTAATAAAGTCTAAACTTGCTAAAATTTCAAAACGATTTTTGGACAAAGAAGCACAATTTTCACCTAGCTTAGACAAAGGCTTTACCTCTTGGCTGACCACCTCAACACCCGCGACATCCTTCGCCCCGCTAGGACCAACTTGATCCGCAAAAGAAACAACGTGACCCACTGCAGTCTCAATTTTCTCAGCGACTTTCACTACAGGTTTGTAAACCTGTTTAGCTTCCCCATTTTTTGACTGAAACCCTGGTTCTTTTGTCCCTAAGAACGCAACTTTTTTGCTCTCCTCTAATACTTTATTCATTGCAACATTGTCCCCCTCTTTACGGGTATCCTTGCGAATCCCCAATCGCTTCCTACAAGCTTCAAAGGTGTGGCCAATCATAGCGCATTTCTCACAATATTTAAAACCCGGATATACAATTTTTTGCCAAAATCTGGCGGATCCGAAAAACTCCAACCATATTCTACTAGGAAGCTCATCTGACAGATCCATCTTTACGCACATCCTAGCCACCCCCGGACGTGTGAAACCAAGAGTGCTATCATCAATTCTAAGAAATGAGCCAATGGAATCTCCAACTTCTTTTAAAAACAGTGGATGAAAAAATTGTAAAGGCAAATTAGGAAGATTTACCCACAAAGAGGCTAACACTGGATCTTCCCTAAGGCTAAATCCTTGATGCCAACGGAAAACTTTGAATCGAACCCCACGGATCATAAAGGAATCCCGCGACAAAGCCTTATTGACTTCCTCTTCCGATTGAAATCTAACAATAACATGTCTTGGATCTAACAAACCCATTGTGAAATCACCCATAACTCCCCAAAATCTATGGATGGTTTCACGGATAGCCACAAGGGAAGGGCGATAGCTAGAGAACTTAAGAACAATAACAAACTTTTCCACGTACATTTCACATCGCTTTGCTTCATAAACATTCATTGAAAGTGTCGGGCAACCATCCTTGCGAAAGCGATTCCCCTTCATAGGTTCTTCTTCAATGACTGCCTTCTTCACAACTCCCAAGGCTTGAAGAAAACTACGATGCTTAACCTCGATTGAGGCTCCACCACTCCCCAATGGAGGATCTCCTTCCTTGGCGGCTTGGAGAGCCGCCATGAAGATGAAGAGAAGCCCTAAGGCCAACGGTCCAGATTAGAGCTTTGGATTGATCCAATGATTCTAACTTAATCTTGTAAATATTACCGTCTTGCCCTTAGAGAAAAACACATTCAAAATCGCCTCTTAAGAGCTCTCTAACCACTCCTTGTTCAAGAATATAATATTTGCTACAAATGAAATGCGATCACCAATCAAACTCTTTCTTTGTTTAATTTATTTTAGAAAATATTAAAATAAAAAAGAGAAATAAAAATCATGATGCTGTTTTGAAGGTTCGGTGCACTGTTCTTGTAGAATCCAGATTGAACAAGGTGAACTTTATGTCTATATTCTGCCACGAGGGAAAAAAATGACTTAACTCCTTTTTTGTTAAGTTTTTTAAATAGGTGTTTAATTAGAACCCCACTACTAATTGCTTAGAAGGATAACATTAACTAAGATAACATTGGTTATATAGCTGAGTTATCAGATATTTTTGTGAGAAGCATGGAAATCGGTCCCTACTCTATAGAACAGGTGATCCAAACTCATTGTGGAAAAGTTTTTTTATAGGAGGGTGCTAAGAAATTTTTTGTCAAAAATAAAATCTATATACAACATGAAGATATGAAAAAAAAAAAAAATTCTCATTTCCTAATTCTTATTATATTTATTTTTTCTTTTTGTAATTTTTCACGACAAATTTTCCTCGAAATTAAACACACCCAAACAAGGAAAATGGGCCATTCTGTCCCGTCTAAACCTCAAAAGACACTCCTTCTCTAACAAAAGACAAGTCCCAAAGTCCCTCATCCCCAATTCTAGTGAGCCAAGCTTGGTGCGCCAAATCAACGCCAAGCCTAGCTCTCTACTATTCAACATTTTTGAGATGTGTATAATCCCACATCTCAAGAATCGAGAATGGTAGAGAGCTAGGCTTGGCGTAGATCTGACGCATCAGGCCTGACCCTAGACTAATTATTCCTCATTATTTTGCTTCAATAAACAAACCACTTGGTACAATAACCAGGGAAGAACATGGGAGCGCTTCAAGTAAATATATTCACCAATTCACTAAACAAAATGGACAAGAGTTGTTGTCCATCTCTTAATCAGTGTTCTAAAAATTGGCCTAGGCAGCGCCTAGGCGCTAGAAAGTGGAAAACTGCCTAGATTAATGGCTGGGCGGGCAGTCTGGGCGGTTCTGGGCAATCTGGGCGGCCTAGGCAGGGTCTAGGCGGGGTCTGGGCGATTTTTATTTTTTATTATTTTTATTTTTTAATAAGGCTGATTGTGCTTTTATTTTATTTTTCTTTCCTCTTTTTTAGAAATAAACTATTTAATTGTTTTTTATTCAGTATATGTCTAAATGTAGCAAATGATGATTACTTAATGAAATTCTCAAAGGATCTGCTGGTACCAATTTTACTAATGTAGATTTTATCAAACATGACTGAGGTTATTCATGCAATTTGAAGAAAAATAAAAGAGTATGTTTGAATATTTGTCCACAAATTCAATTTTATATAAAGTACCCATCATGACCAACTTCAGTCATTTGAGTTTTAATAAATTTTGTTCACGATTGTTAATTTTTCATGTTTTTAAATTTTGCATATGTATATTGCCATTAAATTGAATGTAATTGATAAAGTATTATGTTTAACTTTTGTAAATTATTAAAGTTATAAATTTATAATACAAAACCTAAGACCGCCTAGGCCCCTGAGCGCTAATCACCTTCTCGCCGCCCGCCTAGCGATTTTTAGAAGACTCCTCTTAATTACTATAATACCTCTGAATTATTTTTTTTCTTTACCGAAAGCAAGAATAAAAGGGTGGCCACCAACTCTCACCAACAGAGGCCCTACTAAATCCCCCTAGCTAGCAACCACTAAACCAGAATAATCTTTTTTCTTCTTTCATGCATCATGTCTGTGATCTGTCACTGTAACTCATGAATCCAAAATCAATAAAGAGAGTGGAGGAGACCACATTGATATCCCATCCACCTCTTCAGTTATTGAAAGTGATGAAAAAGGTATGTAAACTTTGCATTCCATTACACTACAACCACACAACCAAGAGAAGTAACAACTGATGAACCTCCACCACAAGAAACCCACCTGAGTAAACCAAAATGGATTCCTTGAGACCCCATTAGTAAAAATTGCAATTAAACAATGGTTAATTAGTAGCTACAAAGAAGGAAGGATAAACATGCACTTGTTACGTTGCATGGTGAGCACGTGGGTGTGTTGAGATCCCCTCAATTCAATCTCAAGGGATCCCTCCAAATATTATTCAAAACTCAAGTTGATGTTGATTGATCATCAAATGTGTTTGTTTAATGCACAATTGATGGAGACATTAAGATTGGTTTTGCTAAGTTTAACATGATAAAGCCAAGATTTTTTTCATCCAAGTAATAGAAAACTGAGGGGAACCAATGAAAGATGAAAAATATGATCCAACAACACAACTTTTGCTTTCAACCTAAAAACGTATTGAACAAAGGACTACTAATATTCTATTTATCCCCATTTTCAAAGTAGATGTTGTATTGATGTTCAATAACAAAGGGAATCCTTATGCACATCATATTAAAATCCTTTCTCTCACCTTAGTCTATACCTACCTAGTAAAAACTCTAAATTTCCTTCTCCTACCCTAGCACAACAACAACAATAAGTTCAAAATAAAAAAAATTTCTCACACCCTACTTTTTGCAACCCACCATCCCTCCTCCTTCATCTTTCCTATCTTTTACCTGTCCACCACCCACTTCTCTCCTCCTCTTTGTAAACTACCTACCACTGATGCCTGTTTTTCTCTCCCACTCTCTTTGTAATCAATCTCATGTTGCCCCCACCGTTGATCACCCCTTCTCTCATCGCCACCATTCTCAATCTCTTGCTCTCTCCAACCACTTCTATGCTTATTATTCTTTATTAACAAAGGAGGAGAAAGTAGGGGTGGGCAAGAATCCCGGGCTCGACCCATACTGGTATGGTTCCGATCCGATTTAAATCGTGATCAACTGGTTTATACAGCTTTTATCCCGGTTCCGATCCCGAACCGATTTTCACTAATTTTGTCCCGAACTGTTTCGGTCCGTCCCGATTACTACAGTTAGCCCAAGCCCAATTGTTTTTTATCAATTCTAAGCCCAAGCCTACATCTAACCCACACCACATCTCACCACTTACAGATAATATCTCATAAAAGTTAACCCCAACAATCTAATCTATCAACTAAACCCCAAATTTACACAAGTATGAAAACATTCAAGCATCCAATCTAAGATGGAGGTGGAGGCATCTGTTCAACAATGACACTAAGCGCATCCCATTCTCACATTTTGCTGAAATTGATCACACATTCGCATCCTCAGGCAATCTGAACTTCCTCACAAACTTGGGGAAAATCCTCCTCTCAAGCCTTCTATACTTAACACCACCACCACCGGCACCATCTTCTTCCCTCCATTCTTGATCACCAATGTGTTATCATCCTCAACAGTAACCTGCACCACCATGGCAAAAAATTACAGTGATCAAAACCCATTTGTGAACATAATCAAATAAACCAAACAAGCAGAGAAGAGCAAATTGAAACATACCTGAATGTCAGCCTTGGGGATGTCAGGGACATCTACCTAGAAAATATACTAGTTGGGGGTGTCTAAGATGTCCACTGGAACACTTAAAGAAGAAGAAGAAACACAAATCCCTCCTTTGTTTTCATGGATTGTGGAATCATGATGAGTTGGAAGAGAAGGGAAGACTAGTTCTCCAAGTGGTCAGGGTCAGGAAAGTGAAGCAAATCGTTCACTACTGTTGAAGTTACAGGGCTCATCTTATCTTGGAAGCAATGATTGTGAGATGAAATGCAGAGATGTTGAGTGAAGGTGAAGTTGCTTGTTGGTATTAAAAAGCTTATAAGGAAAATTCAAGAAGAATGGAGAGAGAGAGAAGGGAGTGTTTGAGTTGTGAGGCTAGAACGATCTAGAAGCAAATGGGGGCAAAGGGTTCCCTGTCCCCATCAGTCCCTTCTAAGCCAAAGTCCGAAGAGACCAAGTCCTAGGAAATTGTGTCACTACTTGTTGGGCTTGGGCCATTTTTGAATCGGGATGGCATGGTCCCGACCCGGACTGTCCCAGTTCAAAACAGTCTGGTACCAACCGGGTCAACCAAAAAAAATTGATTTCCCGACCCGTACCGGGATCGAAACCGGGATTAGCCCAAACCCGGACCGTGCCCACCCTTGGGAGAAAGGGTGGTTGTGGAAATGAAGGGAGGGTGAGGGCGGTTAGTCGAGACAGGATAAGAAGAAGAACTTAAATTGTTAAAAATAAAATCGAAAAATATATTTCAACTTTCAACTTTAAAATTGATTTTGTCGATTCCAATTGATTTCTAACTTGAGTCAAATAAACTTTACAAACACATCGATTTTGAAATTGCAAATCAATGGACACTAATTGATTTTCCTTGCTGTGAAATGATCCTTATTGCCCAACTTTGGAAAAAACTTAAACTCGACAAATACCAATCAATTTTGAAATTGCAAAGCGATGGGCACATATCTATTTTCGTTGTTGTGAAATGATCCTTAGTACCCAACTTTGGAACAAACTTGAACTTGTCAAATACCCATCGATTTCAATTTTGAAAACTGTTGAAAACTTGTCGATTTTCATTAAGCCAAATCCAATTTATTGAGAATGGGAGGTGGCTGAGTGCTTTACATCTATCTTTATTTTTTCACACGATGAGGTGGGGTAGTAGTGGTGGTGAATGGATATGCTGAAAAAGGGGAGGTAGTCGGACTCTCTCCCTCTCCTTCTTCTTCATTTACAATCTTCTTCTTTTGATTTACAAAAGAGGAAGGGTAAAGAGAAGGTGGGATGAGATGAGGTGGCGGCGGGATGGCGATTGCAATATGCCATGAAAGATGGAAAAGTTTTTGGTAAGGCAGTAGGACGGACATGCGGCATCGTCCGCGCTAGGTTTCAAGATGATAGGGGGAAGTCTTGCTCAGCCAGCTTGTGATAAGAAGTTGCCTCTGGTCTGAGGTGATTGATTTATAAAAACACGGGGAGAGAAAAGGAGGCAGCATTGGTGGCTATGGTGGATTGTTAGGGAAGAGATGGGATGGGTGTACGGTAGTGGTGGCTATGGTGGATTGAAATCAACAAATCGATTGGGTGAGATGCCAAAAGAAATTTTGAGGAAAAAAATTATTTAACTAAGGCGGGAGAAGGAATTGGGTAGGGTGAGCACAACAATTCTCTATGATAACTACTCAATTTTTCTTTCAAAGAAGAAAGAGGGCTATGTAGATTTTGAAATGCATGCCATCAACAATATCCACCGAAGCCGAGGGAGAACAGGTGTGTGTGGGGAGAAGCATCAAAACATGTGGTGTACATAGCAGTACAACTCAACTTATGGTGCTGGTTACATTACCCAACAGTATGACCTTGCAGAGCATGCTAGCTAGACGGAATCCTATCCCTATTATGAGTGCTTGTCCCTGACATTCTATTCAATACCTTATTGAATTACCATTGATATATCACAGTATATTATGGTAATGCATTCGTAAATATTATCGCTTGCAGGAACATCGATGACATTTTGATCAGTGCATAAGATAAAATAAGAAGTTACAGTGGTTACAAAATATTGAGATATTTGTCTACTCCACAACATAATCTGAAGATGGATAAAATGATTACTCTTGGACAAGTAGTTTTCAATATGGGTATACATGGAGGGCTCAATATGGACTAATCATATCCTTAGTATTGAATAAGAATGACCATCTTTGGCAAATGAGTTTATCCAAAATGGAAAATAACACCATCCAGCATCCACATGCCTCCAATATGATAAACTAGAAATATACAATCAAATTAATCCAAATTGAAAAATAAGAATATGGATGGGAGTCGTGGTCAATTTTTTGACAAAGAAAGTTACACATACTTTATCCATCAAAATATTTATGAATGAGTTGTTTTTTTTTTGTAGAGATGATTTCTTTGTCATGTAGATCATCCTCGCTGAAAAAGAGCCCAAGTTTTTGAAAGCAGTAATAAAATTCACAGTAGAATTGAACAGTTGAAAATTCTCTATCTTGTGTAGCATGTCTCGAAACTTCAAATAAGTTCATTTTTTCATGAGTGATATATGTGGTTAACCGATCATCCCTACAAACTATTAATGTATTCTAAAATTTCTAGCAGGATGAAATAGACATGTGTAACTTTCTTTATAAAAAGTCTTTGTTTGCAAATCCCGACCTGGCGCCCTGTATATAGTAGAACATGACACAGAACAAGATAATATTCACCCCACCAGGATCCAGGCCATAATTCCTCCTAATTGATCCTTTCAGCTAATATAATATGAAATGAAACAGCCTACCCTCAAAAAAAAAAAAAAAAAAAAAAGAAGGATTTGATGACAGTCATATTCCCAGGCATCAATGGAAAAATGAAATGAAATCAACCAATTTCAGGATAAATAAATAAAAAATATGGAACAACAATTAGATGAGGACTGAAATCAGGTGTTAATTAATAGTAACAACTACCTTGAGTCATCTAGCTAGGAGAAACAAGATGAATAGCAACACTTGGATCTTGGCTTAATTTACAAATTCCAAGTATTGCACTTGACTTGCCAGCACCACCACTGGAACTAATCTTCTGTTCGAATCGCTTGAGCGAACTGAGAATTGCTATCGATTTAGAGTCAGTTTGATCTCTCTGCTCCTTTGACGGTCTCAATGAACCGAAATACTTATCTTCTTCCTTAGTCATTAGCGCATTGTAGTTCTGCTCCGAAGAAGAAGAGCAGCAGAATTCATCCTGAAACAAATGAAAATTTTGTACTGGTTAGGATTAACAAGATTAAGCAATTGAATTAGAGATTGATCTACAAGTTGAGATCTTAAGAGCAAAACAACACATAAAATCAAGAGCAAGAGAAGAACAAACCTGAAAACCATCATTCTCACGCACCCGTTTCATAGGAAACGTGGTCATTGTTGTTTGACTGAACCTTCCAGAAAATTCATCACTACTCGAAGAACTCGCAGTAGGCGGTGGCGGTGGAGGAGTAGCACAAGTCCAAGGAACAACTTGATTATCTCCATCCTCTTCATCATCATCACTAATGTCACCATCTCCACCACCATCAGTGTCATCGTCGTCGTCGTCGTCATCGTCATCTTCATCCTCTTCCACATCTTCATCATCTTCATTATGATTCTCCTCCTCCGCCTCACCATCTTCGGCACCGCATCTCTCAATACATTTATCACAAACAGAGACAATCGGACCAAGCTTCGGCCCCGAAGCCTGCCACGGAGTTGGAGACTGACAAGCGTGACAAAGAAGACTCCTGGAATGCCTTGCCACCAGGAAATTCGCACAGTGAACCTTGGCGTCACACTCCCAACACAAGCTCGCTCGATCTGATTCGCAGTACATCCTCGCCGGTGAGTCGCAGAGGTCACAACCTTTCATCTCTTCTTCTTCAAATCTCAACAACAAATCTCTCTCTATTTCTGTTTCTTCTTCTTCACTGCAAACAATACAAAAAGCAAAGCAAGTGCTTGACAAAAATATTGGTGATTTTCTTTCTTTGATGAGAGGAAGAGGGGTATTTTGGTCATGAATGCTGCATTCACACAAAGAACCTGGGTTGCTATACGGATGACGTGGAGAGTAACGAGAGGGAGATCCATCTTTCCCACGTGTCAGGTGGGAGACCATCTCGCCCACGTGAATGGCTCATGGGTATTGGATGTGACGTGGAAGAGTGGGACCCGGGATATGAAGATGAGATATTCGCCTAATATATAGGAAGAGTGATTCTTGTTGGCCTGGCCCAGCTGCTTGGTTTGCTGTTTTGAGGGCGAAAATATATTTTTACTCCATTTTTTTTTAAAAAGTGGTTAAAAAAAAGAGGGTAAAAGTATATATTTGCCCTTACAGACAGCAACCTCGCCCCTTCCCAGACCAGCTAGAATTAGGGATATTGGAAAGACAGCAACGGAAATTAACTCTTTCTCCCTCTCCCTCTCTCTGTTGTGAGAAACCAAAATATTCTAATAAAGAAATTTAATTGCCACGTGTGTGGAGTGATTTCCGCCATCCGTGTGGCAGTATCTGTTGGAGTATTTTTACGGGTTTTTTCCGCATTGCTTACATGGCATCTTCACCTGATATTTTCCTACATGACATTTTGTATAATAAATTAAAAATAAGAATAAAATGAGTTTATCAACAAAATAAAAAAAAAAAAATCCTCCAAGGCAGAATCTTACAAAGTCAAAATTCCGTTACAAAACTTTATGAATTTGACGTAAATGCAATGAGTGCTTAGATTAACTAGTAAGATTTGATATCCATCACCGACAATATTGTTTGGATTTTTAATAGGTATTTAATTAGTCTTAGATTTTTGAATACTTTAATTAAATTTTGTGACAAACTTAACAACATACAATAATTATTATGTATAATGATTTCATATAAGAGCATTCTTGATGAACTTCATACGATTCCATTCTAACATGTTTTGTGACAAAACTGAACAATAATCTTGATGTTCATTGAGAGCTACCCAACACTACATATCTAAAGGCGCAACAACGATTGTTGTTATTCACAAAATCTGTTAGAGATTAAAATTATTGTTCCATTTAAGATTGTATAATTGAGAATGAGCACTACTACAGTGCCTAATGTGGCACCAGGCACCATCTATCTATCGCGAGATATGAAATAATTCACATCTTAAAGCAGATGCACGGTGTCTGATGACCACCAAGCAAAACAACATGCACAAGTCTAGGCACCCTAGATTTTTCCATTGGGAATATATACACCTTGCATTGTACTTGGTGGGGGTGGATAAAGTGGTGGCTGGGAATCAATGAAGTTTAATTTGGTGGGGAAACGAAAAATAAAAAAAGCACAGAAAAGGAAGGAAGGGAGCATGGCATTTTGTTTGTGTGGTTGAGAGTGGTGACAATGGCTTCTAGATCATCAATCATATGGGTTGTCATTCCATTTTGTTGGAACCAATACATGAGCTTCTTATTTTAACCATTTTTCTTTGTTAATTCAATTATGTAGTTTTGGATCAGTTTGATTTTTCTTTGTTAACCTTCACCATTTTTCTTGTGCCCCCCCCCCCCCCCCCCCCCCCCCCCGGCGGTTTCCCAGGTCAGGAATAATTACTCTTTGGCATGTTCTTCAATTTCGTAAGATCAGTTTCATTTGCAATATTGAAAGTTGAAATATTGTTGGCAGGCTAGGGCCGGCAACAACAAGCATTGGAGCATGAAAACCATGAGACATATGCCTAATGCATGCTAATATGTGTTTAATAATGACGTGCACCAATATATTAAATTAACAAAGAAGAAATTTCATGAAGGGTACAGTCAGAGATAAGTGGTCCTTAACATAATATTAGAAACGTATTGAGGATGTAATGGGTGGTCGTTACATAATTGGGACCATACAATAAATTGATTCTTATAAACATCGTTTTAATTTTTAAGTGGAAACCAAGCCTTTTGAGTCCAGATCAATTTCACTTGAAAAAGCATGCTGCTATTATGTGCAAAATCTCTCTTCACTTCTTCCTCTTAACATATCCTTATGTCCTGTTGTGAGTTATTAGGTCTGTTGGGGAATGGAAGGAAATTTATTGCCACTCATACAATAATTTACAGGCCAAATTCTTCAAGTGGGGGCAAAGAGAATTGAGGATATAAAATAATGACTCCAAACTTGACCTAATAATTGTGAGATGGAGAGATGAAGGCCTCAATTCAAAGTTGGTGAATGTGTCTTGAGCTATCAGCATTGTTTTCTAGAATCTAGGGTCATTTGATTTAAGCAAGTAGTCTTTCATTTTCTTTATGTGAATGGTGAAGGTGACATTTATTCATTCACTCGGGAAGGGGACAGGAAACACATTCAACCACAAGACAAATAGAAATAATGCTAGTTAAACATGGATGGTGTGAAAAGGCGCTTCTCATGGTCAAACAGGTTTTTGTGGTCCATCTCAACCTCTGGTTCCATGACTGCGTCTCCATGAGCCATATATTTTTCTATCATTTGGGCTTAACAAACATGTTTCCATGCTTAACTATTGAAGGACAAACCATATTATGATTTCCTTCATATGAATTGGTACAAGGAAAAAAAGAAAGTATTTGATTAAAACCTAAAATTAAATAAATAATTTTTTTTAATGGGTCAGGTGAAAAATCTAGGCAAAAACTAATTAGCTCAGAATAGTGACAAAAGCCTTAACCTCGACAACAAGGTTTGAACCTCCGGGGGCAAAGCCCAACAAATTTCAAGTTTGTCTCTTTAACCACTTGGTAGGATTGAACAAAAATGGATTAAACCGATCAAATTGGTCAAAATAGAAAAGATCGGCTCGGTTTAGAATCGCTTTCGGTTTGTTTTTAGAAAATTTGAAATCGATATGATCAATTCGATTTTCAGTTTTTAAGTGATTTTAACTGACAAAATCGAACCATAGAATATATATTATACGTAAAAACAATATAATATGTTTAATTTAATCGGTCGGTTTGGTCTTATGTCAGTTTTAATGACGATTTTAGCCGGTCGGTTTGGTCTTATGTCAGTTTTAATGAAGATTTTAGCCAGTCGGTTTGGTTTGCGATTTATATAAGTTAAAATCGGTTCCGTTCGATTTTCGTGATGTTCGGTTCAGTTTCAATTTAAAAGTTTCAAACCGATAATAGTCAGTTGGGTAATTGGTTTGAATGAAAACCCAACCGTCGGTTCGGTTTTCAACCCTACCACTTGGACATATCGACTATGTGGCTAGGCATATAGAACTTAATATTTACAAAAGAATGTATAACAAATTTTCACATTTTAAGATCCTTTGTCATCAAGTTTCACTTGCAATTGACTACTAATTAGCAAAAGACTGGGTGTGCGATGACTGTGTTCCTGTTGAGGGTTGTTTGATGACCATAATATTTCTTGTGTTAGTCGTTGAGAGTTGTGTACCTGCACATACTCCAATCCGAGTATGAGATCCGGGCAGAAACGCTGGCAATCAATTCAGTGATGGGAGTAGGATGATAAACTTCGGCGGAGGTAGGAGTCATAAAGGGATATATTTACCCAGGTTGTTGCTTACCTATCATGGTGGAAAGAGCTTGTATTTGTGGACCGTATCACCGTCTCGGTGATTTCCGCCACTATTCTTGGTTAGGAATCTACAAATTTTGCAGCTCACTGCATGTTCGAGCTATATCTTTCATTTTTCAGGAATCTATACATAGTCCAGATGGATCATTGTGTAATTATGTATCCACTTGAGAAAATTTGTTTATGGAACTTAATGTTGTAATTCATTTCACATTAAAATATCATATACATATATTTTGCCTCAAATTTTCATAATTTTACTCGACCACCTAAGTTCGGTATATACTTCTTGTCATATGTCAGCACTATTGGTGACAGGTAAAACCGAATAACCATTGTTAGCACGCATAATATGAAATAACAAAACTTTTTTCATGTTCATGCTATTGATCTTAAAAATTGAATAGAGCATACCTTCGAGATCTCTATGATTTGATCTTAACTAAGCACACAAAACTATTTGAAGCTTGTGTTGAAGCAAGCACCACTTCACGATCTTCTTATCTTATTTCTGTCGGTTCCATGATTATAAGTTCATTACATATCGGACCAGACCGGAATAGGGTTATGTCCATTTTCATTATAAGGGGTCATTTGACCGTATGACATCACCGATCAATAGAAATATTTCAACACTCCTAACATCAAGCCTCGAATTCGATTTTGAACCTCAAGGCCCCTCATTTCTTTTAACACTTTTTTCTCTGAAACTTTTCTAGGGTTTCAAGAAAGTGATGATTGTGAGAAAAAAATATAATTCATGGCATTATATAAAGGCTATGATAGAGACAACAAGGACAGAATATTGTCCAAACTTCTTATGAGTTGGAAAAACCTAATTTCCTTCTTGATGAAAATTTGAATTTCGCGCTCCACGTTATTTAATACTTAATAATCTCCCCATATTAAAATCACAAATATCTGTCAATTAGGTTAAATCACTGAAAATATATTTAATTGACCTCTTATCATCCTTGAGACATTTTCATTTATTCGCAATATCAAATAATTAAATCCACCTGTAGAGTTTGACATGTACGAAATTTATAAGCTTTCTCAAGAAGACATCATCAATCCCAATACCGAGTCCATTAAGGCATTTATTATGTAACACCATCATCTCTACTCATTTACAACACCACTATTAAATAAATAGGCAAATTCTTTTTTTTTCCCCTCTCTATCTTTCTTCTTGATTTCTGTGATCTTTCCTCTTGCAAGCTCCTCCTCCTCCCCTCTCCATCAACCCCATTTTTCCTTATCCAACAACAATTCC